>CM075978.1:177124970-177211891 GCA_038087875.1 Malacoraja senta
ACAACTATACGTACGCATATATGTTACCATGGTCCAGGATTTATTGACACAGGTTGATCATACGCTGAATAATCCAACCACATTTTTGTTTGGAAGTGGAAAGAACTAATAGAAATTGCATTAATTGTAATGTGTAAAAAGAGTTGAGATACTGTCTTATAATTTTGCTGCATGTCATTGTGGGATATATCATGTCTTGATTGGTGAATATGTTTAGTTTGTGACTTTATTTGAAGCAGAAATAATATGTGAATGCTTCATTGAGTATAATTCCGACTGGTAACTACGCACTTCGTCCGAGCACATTATCGCACGCGTCATGCAAGCCATCTTAAATGACCACCTAAACTGTCATTTGGCGACCTCAAAAGCTGCCTAGGTTGCGCGGCTGGCAACGGAAAAAAAGTTAAGCGAAAGCCCTGTGTCTACTCTTGAGGCCTGGTTGCCAATTGTGGAATGGCCACAGAACTGAAGCCTTGAAATCAGCTATGCAGTCACAGTGCTGTTAGGGGTGCCGTGAGGACTGTTGTTCCAGCATGTCAGCGTGCTTTATGAAACTCGTGTCCATTTAGAATTCCATTTTAGTCCTTTTCTCTTCTGCTTTCTTCTTTCCTCGAGGCACTACTATTGCCTGTGCAGGGATATGCTCCAGTGGACACTGGCAAATCAGAATTTAATTCTTGCCCTAGTTAATTAATAGCCTCTGGGACTGATGACGATCACGACAGTCGTCCTTCCTGTATTTTCACTGTTGTAAGATGGGCAGCAGGCGGCTTGCAAATTTCTATAACAATCAAAAATATTTTACTGGCAAGAGTTGGGGGATTAATAGTTCAATGGTACTTTATAATGTGCTACACAATGTTTTGCATCCTTGTTTCCATATTTCCTTACAACATAGGAATCCATTTTAGCCCATGCGGTCTGTTGTTCATGAGGCAATCTTCCCTCTAATTTTCCTTGTATAGTAAGCTTTCCATCAACTGCTCTACTTTTATATTCCCCTACTCGCTATTAGAATTTCATAATGGCCAAATAACCAACCTTGTGTCTTTGGGTTGTGGGAGGAACTCAGAAGTTCCAAATGCATATGGCCAAAAATGGAAGAGATGATCAAAAATGGGTGCTGAAGAAGTGAGCAATACTGCACCACTGTGCTGCCTGTATCTGAATGTTTGATGCTTCAGCCAAAATACTGCATTTCTGTAATACTCTACTGCAGCACTAAACTGCAGGATTGGGTTCCAATTCTTTGTTGAGCCTAACTTGGGAGAATTGGCTTTTACTATTTAGACTTGGTCCCATCTACATTATTGGTAAGATTATAGTTTTGTGTTAGCTATGGTGTGCACATTGTGAGTTCAAGTCATGTTCCAGAGACGTTGGCGCTAACATTTCAACTGACATTACAATTAACATTTCAACTGACGTACTCCAGCATTTTTGTCTACTTACAATAGAGTGATGTAGGGGTGACACAACAGCGCAACAGTCAATGCTGTTTCCTCACAGTTTCCATATTCAATTCTGCCATTGGGAGCTATCATTGTTGATTTTGTATGTTCTCTGTAACCGTGTGGGTTTGGGATAAATGGAATGAGTGTACATCGTTGGCGTGGCTGTGGTGGGCCACAGGGCTTGTTTTATGCTGAAAAACTCATATAAATCAAGGTTTGCAAAATGATCTAACTTAGCCGGTGTTGTGGAATAGATTTCAAAATTGCTTGAAATGTCCTTCACGTTGCTTCTTTGTGCATTTCAATTTTAGGCACCAAAATGCAGGAGATTGTTGTTTCCCGAGGAAAGATCTTGGAGTTGCTCCGTCCAGATGCAAATACTGGGAAGGTGCACACACTGTTGACGGTGGAGGCCTTTGGGATAATTCGTTCTTTAATGGCCTTCCGGTTAACTGGAGGTACCAAAGGTAAGAATATTCATAAATGTGTGTTGACCTCTTTTGTGTAAATATTTATAAATTCGCCAAACAAATTATATGGAAATCGGCGTTGAACTGAAATCTATTCTCAATTTCATTTCAACACCCAACATGCAGGGGGGAAAGAAGAAAACAATAATAAACAAAGAATAAGAGGTGGTGGGATTCTTAAATGGGTGAGCAGAGAAACAGAGGGGTGTAAAATGCGGGCGGAAACAATAGGTAGCAAGGTGAAAAGTAAAAGTGGCAGACGGACAAATCCAGGGCAAAAATCAAAAAGGGCCACTTTTCAACATAATTGTATAAGGGGTAAGAGCGTTGTAAAAACAAGCCTGAAGGCTTTGTGTCTCAATGCAAGGAGCATTCGTAATAAGGTGGATGAGTTGAACGTGCAGATAGCAATTAATGATTATGATATAGTTGGGATCACGGAGACATGGCTCCAGGGTGACCAAGGCTGGGAGCCGAACATCCAGGGATAATCAATATTCAGGAGGGATAGAGAGAAAGGAAAAGGAGGTGGGGTAGCGTTGCTGGTTAGAGAGGAGATTAACGCAGTGGAAAGGAAGGACATTAGCTTGGAGGATGTGGAATCGGTATGGGTAGAGCTGCGAAACACTAAGGGGCAGAAAACGCTAGTGGGTGTTGTGTACAGGCCACCTAGCAGTAGTAGTGAAGTTGGGGATGGCATCAAACAGGAAATTAGAAATGCGTGCAACAAAGGCAAAACAGTTATAATGGGTGACTTCAATCTACATATAGTTGGGTGAATCAAATTGGCAGGGGTGCTGAGGAAGAGGATTTCTTGGAATGTATGCGGGATAGTTATCTAAACCAACATGTAGAGGAACCAACGAGAGAGCAGGCTATTCTAGACTGGGTATTGAGTAATGAGGATGGGTTAGTTAGCAGTCTTGTTGTGCGTGCCCCCTTGGGCAAGAGTGAGCATAATATGGTTGAGTTCTTCATTAGGATGGAGAGTGACATTGTTAATTCAGAAACAACGGTTCTGAACTTAAAGAAAGGTAACTTTGAGGGTATGAGACGTGAATTGGCCAAGATTGACTGGCAATTAGTTCTAAAAGGGTTGACGGTGGATATGCAATGGAAGGCATTTAAAGACTGCATGGATGAACTACAAAAATTGTTCATCCCAGTTTGGCAAAAGAATAAATCAGGGAAGGTAGTGCATCCGTGGATAACAAGGGAAATCAGGGATAGTATCAAAGCAAAAGATGATGCGTACAAATTAGCCAGAAAAAGCAGCATACCAGAGGACTGGGAGAAATTTAGAGACCAGCAGAGGAGGACAAAGGGCTTAATTAGGAAAGGGAAAATAGATTATGAAAGGAAACTGGCAGGGAACATAAAAACTGACTGCAAAAGTTTTTATAGATATGTGAAGAGAAAGAGATTAGTTAAACCAAATGTAGATCCCTTGCAGTCAGAAACAGGTGAATTGATCATGGGGAACAAGAATATGGCGGACCAATTGAATAACTACTTTGGTTCCGTCTTCACTAAGGAAGACATAAATAATCTGCCGGAAATAGCAGGGGGCCGCGGGTCAAAGGAGATGGAGGAACTGAGTGAAATCCAGGTTAGTCGGGAAGTGGTGGGTAAATTGAATGGATTAAAGGCCGATAAATCACCAGGGCCAGATAGGCTGCATCCCAGAGTACTTACGGAAGTAGCTCCAGAAATAGTGGATGCATTAGTGATAATTTTTCAAAACTCTTTAGATTCTGGAGTAGTTCCTGAGGATTGGAGGGTAGCAAACGTAACCCCACTTTTTAAGAAGGGAGGGAGAGAGAAAACGGGGAATTACAGACCAGTTAGTCTAACATCGGTAGTGGGGAAACTGCTAGAGTCACTTATTAAAGATGGGATAGCAGCACATTTGTAAAGTGGTGAAATCATTGGACAAAGTCAGCATGGATTTACGAAAGGTAAATCATGTCTGACGAATCTTATAGAATTTTTCGAGGATGTAACTAGTAGAGTGGATAGGGGAGAACCAGTGGATGTGTTGTATCTGGACTTTCAGAAGGCTTTCGACAAGGTACCATATAAGAGATTAGTATACAAACTTAAAGCACACGGTATTGGGGGTTCAGTATTGATGTGGATAGAGAACTGGCTGGCAAACAGGAAGCAAAGAGTAGGAGTAAACGGGACCTTTTCACAATGGCAGGCAGTGACTAGTGGGGTACCGCAAGGCTCAGTGCTGGGACTCCAGCAATTTACAATTTATATTAATGAGCTGGATGAGGGAATTGAAGGCAACATCTCCAAGTTTGCGGATGACACTAAGCTGGGGGGCAGTGTTAGCTGTGAGGAGGATGCTAGGAGACTGCAAGGTGACTTGGATAGGCTGGGTGAGTGGGCAAATGTTTGGCAGATGCAGTATAAATTTGGATAAATGTGAGGTTATCCACTTTGGTGGCAAAAACAGGAAAGCAGACTATTATCTAAATGGTGGCCGATTAGGAAATGGGGAGATGCAGCGAGACCTGGGTGTCATGGTACACCAGTCATTGAAAGTAGGCATGCAGGTGCAGCAGGCAGTGAAGAAAGCGAATGGTATGTTAGCTTTCATAGCAAAAGGATTTGAGTATAGGAGCAGGGAGGTTCTACTGCAGTTGTACAGGGTCTTGGTGAGACCACACCTGGAGTATTGCGTACAGTTTTGGTCTCCAAATCTGAGGAAGGACATTATAGCCATAGAGGGAGTGCAGAGAAGGTTCACCAGACTGATTCCTGGGATGTCAGGACTTTCATATGAAGAAAGACTGGATAGACTTGGCTTATACTCGCTAGAATTTAGGAGATTGAGAGGGGATCTTATAGAAACGTACACAATTCTTATGGGGATGGACAGGCTAGATGCAGGAAGATTGTTCCCGATGTTGGGGAAGTCCAGGACAAGGGGTCACAGCTTAAGGATAAGGGGGAAATCCTTTAAGACTGAGATGAGGAAAAACTTTTTCACACAGAGAGTGGTGAATCTCTGGAACTCTCTGCCACAGTTCATTGGCTATATTTAAGAGGGAGTTAGATGTGGCTAAGGGAATCAGGGGGTATGGAGAGAAGGCAGGTACGGGATACTGAGTTGGATGATCAGCCATGATCATATTGAATGGCGGTGCAGGCTCGAAGGGCCGAATGGCCTACTCCTGCACCTATTTTCTATGTGTCTATGTAACACTTGCGCACCGTGACTCCAATTTATTTTTTAGAAGTACAGTCTGTACATTATATGTTATTCCTAATGCTGGTGGATGATGAATATGTTTGAGGTCATGCAAAGTACCACAGTGAGGAAGAGTGGGGTAGGGGATTGGATTCATTTATGTCTTGTCTAACATGGTGACTTTATTTACTTAAGATTGTCGTTTAGAGATCTGATTGTCCCCAGTGGTTGGTTGTGGTCAGTCACAATTCAGTTATTTCATAGAGTAATTGGAATCCCATATAGAAAGTAATTCATGGGACTTTATTTCTGTTTATTGACCGATTTCATAGAAAGTTGCCTTGAGATGGATTAACTTTGGGACCTTCCATAAAATTCTTGTGAACTAGATCAGTGTAAGTGCATAATTTAAAAATGATCCAGGTTAGCATTGAACGAAATCAAAATAAACAAATTGTGAACTCCTATTTATTTGTTCTTGCAATGTTCCCGTCCCTATTTGTCTTTAGGAAGATGGAGATCGGGCTTTCATACAATTTAAAGATGCTTTAGAGGACAATTAAGAGTCTGCTGTTTATTTAAATCTACAGTCACAAATAAAACAGAGTGGTGGTTTCCATTTCTGGAAAATTGAAATGAACAAGTTAGGTTGTGATCTGAAAGCATCGTGGCCACTTTTATTGATGTCATCTTTTTGATTCCAGATTAATAAAATGAATTCAAGTTCCCAAGATGCTACAATAATATTTTCAACTCTTGGTCTCTGGTCTAGGCCTTTGAATTGCTAATAACAGGATTTATTCAAGAATCAAAATGCTAATTAATTGCTAATCCTGGCTATCTGTTATGATTCAATGTATATAGTTGTTTTTAAAATTAAAGGCACTGTATGCAGTTGTCAGAAACTTTATTTCCTTTTCGTCCTCAGATTACATAGTAGTAGGCAGCGACTCTGGCAGAATTGTTATCCTGGAATACCAGCCATCCAAGAATATCTTTGACAAAGTTCATCAAGAAACCTTTGGAAAGAGTGGGTGCCGTCGCATTGTACCTGGCCAGTACTTGGCAGTTGATCCAAAAGGCCGTGCTGTCATGATAGGTGAGTGGCAGAGATGAAAGTAAGAACCCGAGCAGGCCATTCAGTTCCTTGAGTCTTATATGTTAGAATATGATGAACCTGTAGCATCATCTGTTTACCCCTTGTTGTCCTGGTGCACCAGTATTGTTCTTGAAAATAAATTACTAATTATGTGGGAGCAACAATCATACTGGTAAAGACACAAATTGCTGGATAAACTCACCAGGTTAGATAGCATCTCTGGATAAGCAAAGGTGAGAGAGGGGAAGGGAAAGGAAGAAGTGGGTGAGTGTACATCCAGGTGGGGCACAGGGAAGAGAGAGACAAATTTGGAGAATTGAATGTTCCTACCTTTTAAGTTGTATGCCACCCAATAGGAGGTGCTTTTCCTCTAGTTTGGGTGTGGCCTTACTCTGGTAATGGAGGAGGCCTAAATCAGTATGGGAAGGGGAGTTAAAATGTTTTGCAACTGGGAGATCCATCAGGCCTTGATGGACAGAGCAGAAATGTTCTGCGAGATGGTTGCCTTGTCTATGCTTGGCGCTGCTGATGTAAATGAGGCCACATTTGGTGCACCAGGAGAAATGGGGACAGGTGTTGCATCTCCTGCAATTACAGGGGAAAGCTCCTGGTGACGAGGTGGTTTCGGTGGGAAGACCAAGGAGTTGCGGAGCGACCAGTCTCTACGGAAAGGGCTGGGGATGGGAAGACGGAATTGGTGGTGGGATCACGTTGAAGGTGATAGAAATGTCGGCGACTGGTGTGTTGGATGCGGAGGTTGGTGGGGTGAAATGTAATGGTCGGGGGATTCAATCCTGTTCTGTCTGGGGGGAGGGAGAGCGAGAGCAGAACTACAGGACACTGAGGAGTTGCAGGTGAGGGATCCACCTATAACAGCACGGGGGAAACCACAGTTACTAAAGAAAGAAGACACCTAGAATGGAAAGCGTCATCTTGGGAGCAGATGTGAGATGGGGTTGGTGTCTTTGCAAGAGACAGGGTGAGAGGAGGTATAGTTCAGATAACTGGGAGTGGATGGGTTTATGTAAGATATCAGTTGATAGTCTGTCCCCTATGATGGGGGAAAGAGATCAAGAAAGGGAAGAGTGATGTCAATCCTATACTAATTTTTCTGTCCTGTGATATCCCTATCCCAGAGTGAGGTACCACACAAACAACAAGCTGGAACACAACCTTCTATTCCTCTTGGATAGCTTTCAACCCAAAATTGAACTAGCCAATTTTAGATAATAAATCTAGAAATCCTTCCCCCTGTCCCTCTCTTCCCTGTGCCCCACCTAGTTGCGCATCCATTTCTCCCTCCCCCTCCCCCCATATCAACTAGATTCCTTCCTCTAGCTAGCTTCATATTTTTCACCACTTCTATCCTTATCTCGCACTCACCTGCATCTACCTGTCATTGATGAGGTGTGTCTCCTCGGTACCCCACAGCTCCGTACTTGCTCCCCCTCCCCTAGTCGCAACAGAGTCTCCCTAGTCCTTACCTTTCACCCCATCAGCCATCGCATACAACACATAATCCTCCGAAATTTTCGCCACCTCCAACGGGATCCCACCAGTAGTTAAATCTTTCCATCTCCAACCCTTTCCACCTTCCGCAGAGGACGTTCCCTCAGCAACTACCTGGTTAACTCATCCCTTCCCACCCAAACCACCCCCTCTCCAGGTACCTTCCCCTGTAACCACAGAAGATGCAACACCTGTCCCTATACCTCCTCCCTCGACTCTGTCTAGGGACCCCATCAGTCCTTTTGGGTTAGGCAGAGGTTCACTTGCACCTCCTCCAACCTCAACTACTGTATCCGTTGTTCAGGATGTGGACTCTTATACATTGGCGAGACCAAAAGTCGACAGGGCGATCATTTTGTTGAACACCTTCGCTCAGTCCACCTGAACCTACCTGATCTCCTGGTTGCTAAACACTTTAATTCTCCTTCGCATTCCCACACAGACCTCTCTGTCCTAGGTCTCCTCCATTGTCAGAGTGAGGCTAAATGCAAATTGCAGGAACAGCATCTTATATTTCACTTGGGCATCTTGCAGCCCAGTGGTATGATTTTGATTTCTCTAACTTCAAGTAAACCTGGCATTCCCTCTCTATCCATCCCTCACCCAAGTCGTACACAGCTAACAATGACTTATTTTCTTTATTATCATTACTTTTTTGCATATTTTCCATTCATTGTTCTTTATCTCACTACATCATCGTCTATATCTCTCGTTTCCCTTATCCCTAACCAGTCTGAAGAAGCCTCGACTGGAAACGTCACCCATTCTTTCTCTCCAGAGATGCTGCCTGTCCTGCTGAGTTACTCCAGCTTTTGTGTCTATCTTCGGTTTAAACCAGCATCTGCAGTTCCTTCCTACACCCTATTTGTCACTTGCCAAGCTTTGTTCCGCCCCCACCTTTCGTCCAGATTTCTCCTTTTCACTACAGTCAGTCTTGAAATATCACCTATCCATGTTCTCTTGAGATGTTGCCTGACCTGCTGAGTTACTCTAGCAACGTGTCTTTTATTTGTAAAATAGCATCTCCAGTTCCTTGTGTCTATAATCTGATACTGGATATTGAAAGACTGATCTGAAATTTGTTTGCTTTCTGGCGTGGGTGGAAGTCGGGATTAGAAAACCTGGAAAATTTATCTTTGTGTTCCCTCCTCCCAAAATCAGTGAGGGTAACTCCAGAGTCCCTTGATGAGGCTGCGTAATACTGAACTACAGATCTCAAATAACATTTTGATGATGTGTGGTATATTTCTGCTTAAGCTGCGCATTTATTACAGTGCTGGAGAAATATTTTTATTTTCATTGTGTCTTCTGGTTTTATAACGCAACTAATGGGTTTGTTACCAGGTGCCATTGAGAAGCAAAAGTTGGTCTACATTCTGAACAGAGATGCTGCTGCTCGCCTTACTATTTCCTCACCGCTAGAAGCGCATAAAGCAAATACTCTGGTATATCATGTAGTTGGTGTCGATGTGGGCTTTGAAAATCCCATGTTTGCTTGCCTTGAGATGGATTATGAGGTAATGACTTCAGAGAATTGTATGACTAATGTAGTGTGATGAAACCTTTTTTTTGTTTTTGTCCTGAGACATTATTGACAACTAATGAAATTGCAGTTAATTTTGCAGAAAAATTGCAGTGCTTTCAGAAGTCTCGCTTTCTGCAGAGCTATGAGGAACGGAAACAGTTCCTTTGGCCGAATTCATCCATGCCGACCAAGTTTCCTAATGGAGCCAATTCCACTTTGCGGGCTCCTGGTCCAGCTCTCTCCAAACCTTTCCCATCCACTTGCCTGTTCAAGTGTCTTTTAAATGTTGCAGTTGTACTCTCCTCTACTTTCTGGCAGCTTGTTCTATATTTGCACCACTCTGTGGAAAAAGTTGCCTCTCAGATCTCTTTAAATTTTCCTCCTCTCAATCCTACCCTCTGGTTTTAGATTTCCCTACCTTGAGGGAAAAAAACTGATCATGTTACCTATGCCCCTCCTGATAAGGTCACTCCTCAACCTTTTACGCCCCAGAGAAAAAAATAATTAACCTATCCTTATAACTCGCACCTTCCAGACCTAGTAACAATTGTGTAAATATGTTCTCATCTTTTCCAGTGTCATAACATCCTTCCTATAGCTAGGTGATCAGAACTGTGCAAAGTACTTAAGTGTGCCAATTTTAGTCATCCACCAACCTACTAGGTTTGCCACCAACATTCATATTCAACTTATTTAATCTAAATAACAAACAACACTGATCCCTTTGGCACACCATTTGTTACAGGAGACCCAGTCTGAAAATCCTTTTCGCACCTGAATCTGCCTATTGCTTGCCAGCTCATGCCCCACCTCCTTCCACCACCTCTATACTGGCTATTTCCCTTCTAGAGCTAATTTTGAGGTTTGGATTTGAGATGATGTTTTGGCTTTGAGAATATGATGAAATTCATATATTGTGGCAAATTCAGTCATGCTCTGAATTTTGGGAGTTGCTAGTGACTAAGAGCCTTGAGAATTGGTTAAATATAAAACTCAGTTGAAATCAGCCATCTCATAATCAACCGAGTTAATCTCAACATTAAACAGAGAGTAGCTGGAGGAACTCAACCAATCAGATGGCATTTTTGAGTGAAATGGTTAGTTGACATTTGCACTGAAAGATGGTTTGAGGTCTCGTGGTTTGAGTGTTCTTTTTTTTTCTATTATAGGAGGCGGATAGTGATCCTACAGGTGAAGCTGCTGCTAATACTCAACAGACATTGACATTCTATGAGTTGGACCTGGGCTTGAACCATGTTGTGAGGAAGTACAGTGAACCTCTGGAAGAACATGGCAACTTCCTGATTACAGGTATGGCAAGTGTAGGGTGACTACATATGTGTACACGTTGTTGCTTGTGCTAAAACACCAATTTGCCTAAATATGATAAATTACAATTTGTGTTTTAAAAACAATGCTGGAAAGCTGTAATAAAAAGAGAAACGGCTCAGTCGGTGAGGCAGCTTCAGTTAACATTTCCATTTGAAGACCTTTCGCAAGAATTGTTATTTTGGGCTTGGTGTAAATTTATACCAGACCAGTAAAGTTGAGGATTTATCCGTTTGTTAAAAGTCTGCATGAAATTAGCAATTTTGGATTTAATTTTTATTGGGCAGTAAGAAAAGCTCTTGTAATTCATCATTTTTTTTTTTTTTACCAGTTTCACCAAATTAAGGGTGGAATAGAACAAGTGGGTGGTAAAGATTTGGCTGGCAGCACAAGGTCTTGGTGAGGCATATTCTGCAGAGTTGCAGCAGCTATTGTTAGCACCTGATCTCGCATTATGAGACGTTTCGGGTCATGACCCTTCTTCAGACCCTCGACCCGAAACATCACATATTCCTTTTCTCCAGAGATGCTTTCTGACCCACTTTTTGTGTCTTTCGGTTTAAACCAGCATCTGCAGTTCCTTCCTACCCACATTATAAGTGTTATTGATCTTGAAATAAATAGTATTGCCCAACAAAAGTGGCCTTTCAGTGAAAGGCTGATGGCCCTGTAGATGAAGAATTTATATTAGAGCCTTGAGTGGAGGTTGACTCCTATGTGGACTGGAAATTAGAATGGTGAGAGAAACAAAAGCAAAAAATCCTGTTGTACACGCGGACATTGAGAAACTGAACTGCACCATGAGCAAGATAGATGGTGGCTATTGAGGCTAACACAAATGCCAGATCTTTGCCTTGGAATTTCCATTCTTTACCAATAAGAAATGGGACAAGGTTTCTAGCAGAAAACATTAATACCCCTGTCCCACGATGCCAGTTCATTCAAGAGCTCTCGTGAGTTAAAAAAAAAATCAAACTCGTGGTAAGCACGGAGAATGAATGTAGCGGGTACGTCGGAGCTCGGGGACGTCTCTTAGCGGCTCGTAACGCTTACGGCAGGTACTCGGGAAGACTCGCTAATGGCAGGTAAGCTCGGGAAGACTCGTGAAGATTTTTCAACTTGTTGAAAAATGTCCACGAGAGCCCCGAGAACCGACGAGCGGCCATTACCGTAAATCTCCGAGTTCGAATCAGGGCAAACTCGGGAGAACTCTTTGAATGAACTCGTACAGTGGGACAGGGCTTTAAAGCTCTGATGCATGGTCTGTTCATTAAATCGTTATCCAAAGTATGTCTGGCAAGTACTGGATTTTTATTTCTCATTTTATTTCACTGTTTGTAAAGAAATACAGCAGGAAGGCTGGCCTTTTAGCCCACTGGATCTACATCAGCTATTTTGTTCACACCAATTCTAGATTTTTCCCATTTTACCCTCTCCACTTTCCCCTAAAGTTAATCCAGATGCTATCTCTCACTACACGCAGGCACTTTACAGTGATCCATTAATCTAACAGCCTGCATGTCTTTAAATTATGGAACAGAACCTACTCTGGTCTCGAAGAATTGTGCAAACTGCATACAGGATTGAACCTGAAAGTTAATGGAATTTTTGAAACAGCTCAATCAGCTGTGCCACTGATTGTTATATTATTAGTCCTAGTCTGGAACAATTTTGAAGTTTCAAAATAGCAACGTTTTGGTATGTTGAAAATAAAATCTCTTCTGCAGTTCCAGGAGGCTCTGATGGACCTAGTGGTGTCCTAATCTGTTCTGAAAATTACATCACATATAAAAACTTTGGAGATCAGCCTGATATCCGATGTCCTATTCCCAGGAGGAGGGTAAGAACTTTATTGCACTTTATATCCACCTTGCAGCAAAGAGGAGAATTTTGAATGTTGAAAAAGGAATTTGCCTTTTTCAGGGATGGTCCAAAACATTTCAAAGCCATTTATTTGTAGTTGCTGTTGGCTCATGAGAGAAAACAGCAACATATGCATGCACAGCCAAATGTCATAAAAAGGATCATTTATTTTAAGACCATAAAGCCAGGAGAATTGTTCGTCATGAAGATGGGTCTCTGGTTTTCAGATGGTAATTATTTTTGTGCATCTTAAATGAACAAATGTTTCATGTCCCATTCGTAACAAATGCCACTTTGTGCGCCTGATCTGAGGCTTGGTTCCGCAAACCTCTGACCCAGCTGAGTCATATTGATGCCTGTAACGAACATCATAGTTCTTTAGCTCAATTGAGATTTACTAGGGAGAATTTGATTTGGTTATGTATTTCGTCAGATTCCCCTTTTGAGTAAAGAATGGGTGATGCTGAATGTAAATAAAGTCTTAGCTGAACCACATACATTTTTAGAAAATAGAGGAATTAGGGTTATGGAAATGGAGTCACAAAGGCAGAGTCATACAGCATGGAAACAGGCCATTCAGCCAAATGCGTCCATGCTGACTAAGATGCTGCATACAAACTAGTCCCCATCTGCTAGCCCCTGGCCCATTTACCTTTATTCCACTGCCCTCCATGGAAAAAGTTGCCTCTTTGGTTGCTATCAAAACTTTCCTCTCACCTTAAACCTATGCCCTCTCATTCTTGATTCTACGCTGGGGGGAAAAAGATTTTGCATTCCCCTTATGATTTTATGCACCTCTATAAGATCACCCTTCAGCCTCCTTCGCTCCAATGAATAAAGTCCTAGCTTGCCCAACCTCTTCCTATAGGTCAGACGCTCAAGAATAATATCGTCCATAACTCCATTGAATGGGCCGAAGATACTGTTTCCACGATATACCTCTAAACTAAACCGAAACTAAACATGTATGACACCTAAATCCTAGGAACACAGTGGGAACGTGTGATTATCATTCCCCATAATGATAATCACATGTTCCTACTGTGTCCTACTTGTTCCTCATTCTGACTTTAATATATTGCCATTGTTCCTTTGTTGTTTGTTTAAAAGCCCAGAACTTCTGACTGCTTAATAGTTACATATTAACATTAACAGGCAGAAACTATATTCCATAAATAAAGAAAAAAAGATACATCAAACTATCAGGTTGAAACTGTCATGATTATATAATTTAATAATTCTAGTAGATGCATATCACAGACCGTATTTTAAATGACTTCTGAATTTTCCTTCCAGAATGACCTGGATGACCCTGAGAGAGGAATGATCTTTGTCTGTTCTGCAACACACAAGACAAAGTCCATGTTCTTCTTTCTAGCACAAACTGAACAAGGCGACATCTTCAAAATCACACTCGAAACGGATGAAGACATGGTAGGAAAACTTGTAGATTTCACATTTCAGGCTTAACAAGCAAAGTCCTTGTTGATACATCTAGTTCCTTCCTTTTAATGGTTTGGCTTTGTTTAGTGATAATATGGAATCAAATTGCGACCACGTTTCTTATCAATGAATATATATATGCTCACCCAAGATCTGGTATGTTCTACAATTTCTTAATTGGAATGTTCTTCAAACCAGAATCCATGATTTGAACAGTCCACTATAACTACACTATGAATAAAAATAGACATTTGTTTTTAGGAGGATTCTATCTAATTAAGTTCCAACAGGTCGAAACAGAGCAATCATATTTGTCCCCACTTTCCTTTTTTCCCTGTAACCCTATCACTCGACCCATCAAGTTTATTGCAAATAGCAACTTTTTTATAGAAACACATTTTCAGTTTCTTCTACTTTGCAAAATACAACTTAAATAAATAAATTGGGATTTCCCTACTAGATTTAGTAGAGAAATCCCAATGGTCCTGATGTGTTTATCCCTATAAAACTACTTGGTATTTCTGTGGGAATAAAATTCCTGAAAAGCCATCTGTTCAGTTTAGATAAAGCTGCTTGGATGAGTGGGAGATTGTGGCAACTTTCCAATGCCACCCATCTCCCAATTTTCAGGGAATCTTCGTGTATAGGCGGTGCCAGGGATAGCGTCCCCCATTCGCTACCCTGTTTATTCCGCAGAAGGGAATGACTAAGAAATGATGGTATTCGCTAAGTTAGATTTTAATTGATTGAGGTCTATTCAGATATCTCCATTGATAGTCTTTTTTTTTAGCAGTTTGAGTAATTTTACAAGTTTGAGTATTTCTAACAGTCAGAGCACTCAATATTTTTGACAACTGGTAAAGCCCAAGATGTGGCTTAGATGCCTGTCAGTTTATGGGCATTTCCTATTCTGTACCCCTCCTTGAGCGATGCTATTTAAGTCAAGGGACGCACTGAATTACTGTGGAGATTAACCACCGTCAAGGGAGCTGAGAAACCCCATGGTGCAAATGCAGTTCTTTTTGGTCAACATGATTAGTTCACTGCTGAATACAGGTTATCTGCTCATTTACTTTTCAAATTAATCTTGCATATTCTTTCAAATGTACTCTCTGCTTTTCTGCCAAATACTTTCCTTGTCCTGATAATACGTTGCCATTTTTTCTTCATCACTAGGTTACAATTCCAGAACTTCATACAGTCTGATACAGTTAAAATGGGCGTTAAATGCTGGCATACTCCATAAATAAAAAGAACGGGTGGATCAAACTTTTATGTCCCCACCCCCAAAGTATCCCTGAAGCTCGATTGCTTCTCAAATTTGAATGCTATGCTATCTGTTTTCTGAATAGGATTTAATAAAACATTGCTGTTCATTTCCCTCTAGTTTCTAATATCTGTTACCGTTTTCATTTTTCTATTTCTCTCTGTTTGACACTTGTACCCACTCATTCACTGTCCCGTCCCAACATCCTGCTGCTCTTGTGCACAATAGAATTAATACCCCATTATCTGAAGCTATGTTTGTATGTTTCCAGGTGACTGAAATCAGGCTGAAGTATTTTGACACTGTACCTGCATCCACTGCCATGTGTGTGCTGAAGACTGGATTTCTCTTTGTTGCTTCAGAATTTGGCAACCAGTGGGTATTCAGTTGTATTGTTAGTCATGCCAAATGTTATAAGCTGCTTTGTTAAATATTTCTACATCCTGTTCTTACATGAGTGAGTGGTCTCGTGCAACTAATTGAACGATAGCCTGAACTGAATGAATGTTTGAATTCCTTTGAGAACATATCTTGGTGTTATCAATCCAGAATATTAAAACTTTGAGGCCATATACAAAGTGTTAACCCAGTTTTTTGTTGATGTATGTTACCGAACTTGACGAATGCTGTGTTTAATTTTAATCAATTTTAAGTTCATAACCAACAACCAAAAAACAGAAAATATGACTACATTTCTCAATATTTTTGGGCTTTGGCTCACTGCATGGACGCCCTTCCTTTACTTGGAAGATCAAGAAGGCTCAGGTCCTACAACCTCCACCCAACCAGCCGTCTACACGGCGCACTATAAAAGTGGATGACACCACTCTTGAAAACGATGACCACTTCCCCTACCTTGGCAGCATTCTTTCCTCAAAAGCTGACATAGACTCTGAGGTCAACCATCGCCTGAGTTGTGGCAGTGGAGCCTCCGCCAGACTCGGGAAAAGAGTCTTTGAAGACCGAGACCTAAAGGTTCAAACAAAATTGATGGTCTACAGCCCTTGTCCTCTCCACCCTGTTGTATGAAGCCGAGTCATGGACCACCTACAGCAGGCACCTGAGAGCCCTGGAACAATACCATCAAAGATCCTTACGAAAGATTCTAAGGATCAGCTGGGAGGACAAACTCACCAACATCAGCATTTTGGAGGAAGCCAACATGACCAGCATCACCACCACAATAATGCAGCACCAACTTCGATGGACTGGCCATGTCGTCCGCATGTCCAACACACGTCTCCCTAAAGGGCCTGTCCAACTTTCACGACCTAATTCACGACCTTTTTTACTCGTGGACATTTTTCATCCGGCTAGAAAAACGCCCCGACCTACTTGATGCTACGAGTACCTACGACTAGCATCATGACCTACCTACGACCTCGTGACGACCATGCTGCGAGTACGAGTCGGGTAAACTCGGAAGAGGTCGTGAAAGTGGGACAGGTCCTTAAACAGATCCTGTACTCTCAACTGAAGGAAGGTCGGCGAGCCCCCAGCGGGCCAAAGAAACACTTCAAGGACAACATCAAGAACAGTTTGAAGAAATTCTACATTACATCGAGCAACTGGGAGCAAGTTGCACTGGACAGGCGCTCCTGGAGGAAATCCGTGCAGGAAGGAGCGGCACGTCATGAAAAGGACCTACGCCGTGTCGCAGAGACAAGGCGACAGCACCGTTAGGGGAGAGAAGGGGGACTGACGACTACCAACTACTGCCAGTCTCCACTGCTCACGTTGCACCAAGGTGTGTGGATCGCGGATCGTCCTCTACAGACATCTGCAGATCCACAAGTAGATGACCCTATCGAGAGGAGAGGACAGTCATACTCGTTTCGAGTGACCGCCGATGATGATGACTTGGAAGAACCAACATTATAATAGCTCCTATTTCTCCAGCCTCCTTGCCTCATTTTACTATTAAGTAAATAACTAGGCTGTTCATACGGCCTGTAATGGTCTATATCTCTTTGTTACACTGCCCAATAGTAATCTGTCCAAAAAAAACACACGTGCTGGAATGCTGAAACAATGAGTGCTGGAGATACTCATCAGGTCAGGCAGCATCTTAGGAGGGAGAAACATAAGTTAATATTCAGGTGATGACCTATGAATAATCTGTCCATTCACCTTAAATTTCAGTTGATGCAATGCCCAACTGGTTTTGAATATCTGTGTAAGGGGATCTTTATCCTTTTCCTCAGCATGTCATAATACTTCTACTTTTTCATATATTTTAATATGTTACACCATTTCCCCTCTAATTAAAGACATTTTAGTTTCTAATTTGCCTGTTAATTCTTATACCTTGGGCAGGAGGAATTCTGTGTTCTCTTTAATCAGAGTGATCATGGTCCTGGCTGCAGATCATTTTTGGAAGTCAATGATGCCTGTTTCTCTTACTTTTCAAAACAGTTTCTATGTGGAAAATCTGGATTTGCCAGAATGATCACAGGCTCATTGATGGATATCTGATAGATTAAGGACGTGTGATTAAGGACATGTCATACGCTTTTTGTGTTTTAAGTAATTTGCTTTTCATTATGTAAATAAAAAAAATAAAAATTTATATTGCAGTTACCTTTATCAAATTGCACATCTGGGAGATGATGATGATGAGCCAGAATTTTCTTCAGCCATGCCCTTAGAGGAAGGAGATACCTTTTTTTTCCAGCCACGACCTCTCAAAAACTTGGTATTAGTGGATGAGCTGGACAGCTTGTCACCAATTTTGACATGCCAGGTATACAATGCATTCTAAATCATTTACTTTGCAGGTCCCTCCATTTGTTTAATCATTTATCGGATTAATTGGATGATTTAGGAATTGATTGTTTTGGCAGAATTGGTCACTGCTGTACATAATGCTGACTCAATGAATCTAATAGTGTCTCATTCATCAAAATAGTCTTCTGATAAATGTTTACTTGGCTGATTTGATTTGGCTATTACAGAGCTGCCAAGTAGTATGGATTTTCCGTATTTTGTACGGAAATGCGATAAGAATACGGATGTATGGATTTGCTTTGTGAAATACGGATTTTTTTTAAATAGGCCCGGCTTCCTGATTCATCTTGCTACTTAAAAAATGCAAGGATATAAAAAAAGTCATACTGTAACTCTAAAAATTATAGCCGATTATATCTATTAGTATTTTAAATTTCAAGATCTGGATGATTATTTTTGTACGCTTTGATCTGCCTGCTACGGGTTTAAACAGCTGTCAATTTAAAGCATGGGAATTTAAACGAACAGCGCTATGGGTTCTAATTATAGCGCTACCAGCTGGAGGGCTATTGCCTTTATACATAGTGCTATGGTTCACAGACAGATGAATAAATTTGATTGATTGACATAAAAAACAAGAAAATTTCAGCAAAATGGTACCGCGTAAAAATACTGATTTCCTCAGCAAAATACTGATTTTCAGTTATTAGAATATTGAAATGCTCTGACAAAACTTGGCAGCTCTGCTATTAGTAAATTGGCAGGATGATTGATTACCCCTGATGTTTAACCATTGTTTTTACTTGCAGATTGCTGATTTAGCAAATGAAGACACACCTCAGTTATATGTGGCTTGTGGGAGAGGGCCAAGATCATCCTTGAGAGTCTTGAGACATGGTCTTGAGGTATGAGATGCATTTTTCAAAGTTTGTACATATATCACAGTGGCTCCACCTTTAGTCACTCTACCCCAAACTTCATATAATTGCCCAGTAGCTGGTCCTGGTTGCTGTAGGCTGCTTTATTAGCTGGTGTTGGTTAGAAACTGTGATGGGCTTTATTGTCACGGTAGTTTATGCAGAATGGCAGGGAGGTATTGATAAAGGCTCTCATTCTGCTTGGACTTCAACACCTATGCCGTTTGCATGCATGCTTTGTTTGGAAAGGCCAGGTTACTACTTTCACTGCTGATAAAATGATGTGAATCATGTCTCTTCTCCGAAATGTATTTGGGGAAAATTCTATTTCTCTGATTCAGCAGTCCATAGCTCTCCACCACCATGACTTCTCAAGTTGCTAGTTTTGTAAGTGCAGAAAACTCCTTCAGTTGTACACTGAGAAGACCAAAGTCGGCGTCTTTGGCCCCATCATTATTAATGTTCCACAATCAACAATTCGATTTCTTGTTGAATTTTATGCTGAAGCAACCGGTTTGCAATTCCCATTTAGTGGATAATCATTTTATAATAATATGGAGAAAATGAATATTTAAATTTCTTGCCTCATTTTTTGACAGGTATCAGAAATGGCTGTCTCAGAGCTGCCCGGTAATCCAAATGCTGTATGGACTGTAAGAAGACATGTGGAAGGTATGGTCTGAATAATGTAATGCACAAATTTGTTCAGATAGTATTCAATAATATTCGCCTAACTATTCAGTAATGGTGCTGGCAAATGGTCACAATTTAAAATACATGTTGAGGGAAACAAATCTCACGTTTCAAATAATTGCTAAATTGTAAATATAATTTTCTCATTTTCACATAACCCATTGATGCTCTTCCTTTTGAAGTAGCATCTTTTTTTCTTTGTTTACATTATCTGTCCTTTTTGCTCATGTACCCTCCACAATCCTTTTTCTTGCCAGCCATGTCCTGGTTCTGAAATTAAAATTACTGAGAACAAAAGACTTCATAGATCAATGTTGCAGTTCTGATAATTGAACTGCAATCATTGTACATTTGAATGTAAAAGTTAGTGCTGTATATTTAGAAGGATTGCCGCATGGATTTGTCATTGAAAATGTGCTAATTTGTGGGTATTTTGTAGAGCTTAAACAATGATGGCACGGTAGTTAAATTACAAGACTGGTAAGATACCGAAATCTGCATTGGAATTCATGTTCAGAATTGTTTTATAGTCATGAGTAACAATGACCACTACTGGGTTATCTCCAGGGAAAGAAATCTGCCATCTTACCTGGTCTGGCTTATGCGACACAATAATTTGTTTAACTATGAAATAGCTAACAGACCACACATATTTGCCAAGATTAGTATGTCGCAACAGGGAACAAAATTGGTGAGAGCACCTGGCAATGGGTAAAGCTGTTCCCAGCCCAGCCAAGTTTGCAAAGTCTTCTCATTAATATCTGGGAACGGGTGTCTAAATTGTGAGAGCTGTCCCAAACATAATCATCCTAGCAGAAACATACAGACATTGTGCCGGACATCTCCATCTCTGGGATAAACCCACAGTGTATACAGGATAGGCAAATGCTCAACTTTGACTCCTGAGTCTCGTGATATTAGGTCAGACATGGCAGGCTACTATCTTCCCTCTGCTGATTCAGTACTCTTCCATATTGAACAATGATTGGAAGAAGCTGTAAAAATAAGAAGGGAACGGAGTGTATTCTAGTTGAGGGACTTCAGTGTTCATCACGAGGTGCAGAGTAATACCTCCACTACCAAAGCTGGTGGGTTCTGAAGGATGTAGCTGCCAGTTTGGTTCCACTACACATGGTGAATGAACAAATGTAAGGCATTGACCTTGTTTCAAATCTACATGTGGAAGATGCATATATTCACAACAGCATTGATCACCATGCAGTCCTTGATGGAGTACTCGCCATTTGCGAGGGGGAATGCAGTTCCAACATCACTAAGTCACTGGCCAAATTAGCCCATCGGATTAATTTGTACGCCATCCACTACCCTATACATTTGTTTCATTCAATGTTGGACACTGTGGCTGGAACATACAACTTTCTGTAAAATGGTCTGCAGTTGTTCTCCTAAGGCGACTCCCAAACTGACGTCTATCACCAAGGCTCGTGGCATGAAATACAGAAATACCGGCATGTTTTACTTGTACAGTGCCCTCCATAATGTTTGGGACAAAGACCCATCATTTATTTGCCTCTGTACTCCACTACTTTCATTTACATGACATCGCCGTGTCCCAAACATTATGGTGCACTGAAATGGGGGGACGATGTATAAACACTGCTGTAATTTCTACATGGTGAAACCAAAAGGTATAAAAACGGCCTTTATTAAAACCTGACAATGTGCACTTTAACCACATGTGAAATTGTGGAGTGCAGAGGCAAATAAATATATGATGAGTCTTTCTCCCAAACATTATGCCGGGCACTGTACTTGGACCTGACTTGGTAATTTACTGGCAGTCCTTCATTGTCACTTGGTCTGCTTCCCAAGACACAGGCGAGTACTTTTACCAAACTGCTGCCTGTATTCATGCATTCGATCCTTCCACGGGATAGCAATATGAGTGAACCATTGGATGAATTTTTGGTCGTAACCCTGCGTATTGCACTTAATTACTGCAATTGTTTTTAATATTAATTGGAGTTAGTCTTAATGTGATTTCTGTCATTGTATATCTTGAATTATATACAGAAGTGAAAACTGCAATAATGATCTCTTGGGCTAGGCAAATGTAGTCTTAGACTGCCCTAAACAGTTTGTAAACAGTTGTATAATAATCAGTGTTGCAAATCCATCGATCAAAAATATGAACAAACTTTAGGATACAAGTTTCTTTCAGCCTTTTTGAGTTTTTTTCTGGGATTTAGTTGGGAATGTGTTGAATGTGGAACTCCTGCAGCACTTTTAATGCTGATAATGGAATTGTTGTAATGGCTATTTTTTGGCGGATTCTTTACTGATTAACGATGCATTTTACATGAGAATGTAAACTTGTACTGCCATTAGCACAGCCCTTGCAGTGATGCAGAATCATAAAAGTTCTAAGTGAGTTTATGTCAATTCTCAAATTGTGATATTATTTGAATTTGACTGCTTGCCTGCAGTGTTTGGTGGGTAAGAAGTTCAGACATGCCTGGCCTAAGTGATCTTTTTGTAGTTTTAGTTTATACCCTGGTTGTCCTCTTTTTGAGTCTGAAAGAGCAGTACTAACCCTGGCTGGTATGTGGTGGCTCGATCTCTACCAATACCAAGCCTCTGTTTCTCTCCCACAGGTGGCCGGGAAAGGTGCTACTCATTCTAGGTGCGTACCTGCTGGTAGGGCCTCCGGGATATTGGTTTAGGACAGACATTACAGAGATCGGTCCTAATCAGTGATTACATGGAGCAAAGTACTGTCGTTACAGATATTCTACATGACTGGAAAACTGCAACGTGTCCAATCCTCCCATCCCAGCAATAGAATCATTACAAGAATCAACAAGAATAATTGTCAGTGTTGTCATTAGGTCTCATATACTTACTGATGTTAATGCACTGCAAATGTGGTGCATTGCATTTTTCGATTTATTATTGTCCTAATTTGAAAGTTCCTCAGCCACCAAAAGTTCGCCCTGATATGAAAATCAAAATCCGCCCCCCCTCCTCCACATGTGACTGAAGCTTGAATGTTCATATTTTGTCATTGTACAACACTGTTCAACATGACAGTGATTGCATCTGAATCTTGGTAACTGAATTTGGATGAGGTATTAGATATTTATTGATCTATTGATGGTATTTTTTATGTTTCATGGGGATTCTGAACTGGGTTTAGTTTTGCATTTTATATAGAGTTGGCATAATAATTAATAAATGTTTTATGTCAGGCTTGCTTTCTTTCCATCTGAGGAACAAATAGGTTCTAAATTTTGATCTGGGGAGGTCATGCTGATATTGTAAAATGTTAGGTTGGCAGATCTGTAGGAAAGGACAAGGAATCCCAAATCAGTGCTATTTAGCCTAATGCGAGATTAATTTAGAAATGTCTAAATTGTGAGATTTATTGTTATTCAGGATCTATATTTGATGTTTAAACGAATTGGTTTGTCCAAATTCACCAAATATATCTTAACAAAATACTTCCTGTGAGCTTGCGTTACTCTGCCAATTCCTAAGCAGAGTTTGTTACAAGCAAGAACATAGGCACCTGCCGGCTGTGCCAAGATATAATCTTCCAGGCCTTAATTAACAGTGGCTGAGAGATCTCCCAAATCCTGGATTAGAAACAAGTAATTAACCTCTTGATCTTTACTATTAATTTTCCAATCTAAATTCTAAATGGTTTACATGATGGCATTTATTCTATTTCTTTTTGTGCTACTTTTTTGACCTTTAACTAGTATTCCCACAGTTAAGGGCTGTATATTCTGGGTGGAAATAACTTTTTTAACAGATCCTCTTGGCAGTAAGTGGTGTTTCACTTTTTAAATAAATTATATTTTTTTGTCAGTTTTATGGACACCTTTTTCCCCTATCATCTCCAAATTATACCCTCGCTCAAAAAAAACAAATTTGGAAAAGACAGTTAACTCCATTGAGCAGAATATATGGTTTTCCTAACCAATTTTGCATCAGTTTTATTTATTTTGATATTGGAGGGACAGTAAAAATAAAACCTACTAGATGCAACAACGAATTACAACTTTAAATGGTTTTCATTAAAGGCAAGATAATTTTGTTGGCAAATTGATTTACTTACTAACAGTGAATGTTAACCTGCAAGTGTATTTTGCACCTTTTTTGTGTGTGTTTAGATGAGTATGATGCATACATCATAGTGTCTTTCGTGAATGCTACACTGGTACTGTCTATTGGTGAGACCGTGGAGGAAGTGACGGATTCTGGATTTCTGGGTACCACCCCCACACTCTCTTGTTCCTTGCTTGGTGAGGATGCCCTGGTTCAGGTAGGGGTATAGAGTTTACTCCAGAAAGTACCACATCTGGACATACTTTAATGCCTACTACTCTTTGCTGCTTTCTAAAGAGAATTCTTAATTTATTTCACTGATATAAAGTTCCTCTAGGTTCACATTTCGTAACTCTTCAATCCTTTTGTCTAACAACTTCTGTCTTAGCATCTGCGGCCTTTGTCCAACCATATTGCTTATCAAAAAACCCTCCTATTACCTGCCAGGCTTTGTCCTGCTCCTCCGCTCTTTCAACTTTCATTCACCCCCCCCCCCCCCTCCCATTCACAAGCACACAATCAATTTGAAAGGTTCCGCTCAGAAATGTCACCTATCCATGTTCTCCTGAGGTGCTGCCTTGATTTGTAAACCAGCATCTGCAGTTCCTTGTTTCTACAAACAAATTGAAATAGAATTCTGGAGCCTTCTTCCCCAATAAGCTGTTATAACTAAATACATTGATAAATCAAAAAATGAATGGTAGATTTGTATTCGGTTAGGATTGCTGAACAAAGGTAGATGTATTTGAAATATTGATTTGGCCACCATTTGATTGTAGCCAGAGAGGTTTAAGTAGTTTAATGGCCTACTTCTGTTCATATGCATGTCAAAACATGGCTGATTATTTTTAATGAATTGAATTGTATGAGGTATTTGTGAAGAAAAGATTTAGATTGATGGGTGTTCGGTTAAATAATAATTCTTATAATTGGAGTCATGTTCTTTATGAATAACATTCTTGAATAATCTCCCTAGCCTAGGAAGATAACGGCATAAGAGCAAATAGAATATGAGGGGCGTCATGATGAAAGGATTTTGATAGATAAAGAGTGATAAATAGTTCTTTCCAATTAACAAGGATAGTCATGGGATTTTCACCAAATGATTGCTGAGGACATCAGATTGTATTTACATTCAATAATTTATGACAATATGGCATTATTTCCCCAGTTTTCAATTTAAGTAGGGACAGTATGTTTAAAAGGAGCAGGATATATCTGGACTAGAGCAACATGAAATAAAATAGAATCGAAATAATATGCCCCTCTATGTTGCTATTATTTTGTGGTAACTGGGGTTTGTCAGATTTTTTGCTTTGGTTGAACAGCTAAAGTGGGCTGAAGGAATGAAAACTTATCTTAAGCGTGAATTTGTCAAAAATATTGGGATGTGATGCATTATAATTCTTCAAATAGAAATTCTGCAATCCATTTAACTCACAAAAAAAGCAAGTTAAGATGGACCTAAATTCGTGCTTTGTGTTATAGTCCAAATTAACTTATTTTCTGATTATTTTGTTCAGGTGTATCCTGATGGGATCCGTCACATCCGTGCTGATAAGAGAGTCAATGAATGGAAGACTCCTGGTAAAAAAACGATCGTGAAATGTGCAGTGAATCAGCGACAGGTTGTGATTGCGCTGACAGGCGGGGAGCTGGTTTACTTTGAGATGGATCCAGTGAGTAAAGCGCAGTGCAGAAGTGCATTGGATTATAGCTTTATTTTCCAAACTTTCAATTAATATACATGCATGTGGGCAGACTTTTGCTGTCTTATTATTTAAATGGTCCCCTCCAAGTATGTAACTTGATTCTGAACATTTGTGCTCGATGCATAATACCAAATGAGGTGACCAGCTGTCAGTTTTCAGCTCTACATTCTGAGCCTGAAAAATTATAAGGGCAGCACTTATGTCCTGTTTCCGAAAATTGTTCTCACTTCCAAAATGGAAATCGGGTGAAAAGAGACACCAAGTTACTGCATCACTGATGTGCAGAAAGCCTAGATCAGATTGTACCAGCCATTAAAGTTTTAAAAGTATGTAGGACTGGAAGTAAAGAATTGCATGGAAAGATGGTAATGCGAGCAGTATTATTCAAATGTTTACATTTTGGGTCAAATTGTATTTGTGTTTTTAGAGGTTAGTGGTTATTTCTATATTCACATAGTTGTTTTGCTCAAGTTAAATTAGTATATCTTGTACAATGTTGATCAAATATTTCATATGTTGCATTTGCAAACTTTTTGTTTGTAGTCCGGACAACTGAATGAATACACGGAGCGTAAAGAGATGTCAACTGATGTAGTCTGCATGAGTTTAGCCAATGTTCCTCCAGGGGAGCAACGTTCACGATTTCTGGCTGTGGGTCTCATAGATAACACAGTCAGGATTATTTCTCTGGATCCCTCGGTAAGTTTGGTACAACTTCATTTTGCTTGACCTGTTTAGATGTGCTATATATCCTTATTACCAACCCCTTTGGTGTTAAAATCAATCCTGTGAAATATTGAATTTGGCTAGTCTTGTTTCTTCCAGCAACTTAAAACAACATGTGTTGAGTCTGTTTTATTTAGTGTGGACTATGCTCTAAACTGGTGTCAATACAGGATTGTGGTCTGGTCACCTGTGGAGGAGGAACCTGATAGATTGCTGTTCAACTTCTCATCTGTAGATGGGGCACTTGGTTGGAAAAATGTATGTGGTGACTGAATCTGCTGGTTGAAAAATAACTCCACACAATTTGGAGGGTATACTAGCGTGACAAATATATAGATAACCTTCATAAATAGGATTATTTTTGCTGCAGAGGTTATTTCTTAATGAAACTAGTAAGTAGGAAGAAATAGCCAGCTTTCAGATTTGGACCAAGTTTGGGCTTTTTTAGGCTTTTTTGCATTCTTGCTAGTCAGCAAGAACATTCTTCCTGGTCAAATTTGATAATCATTGTTCCTGAACTACTATAACTTGAATATATGTCATTTAGAGAATCCTCATTGTAATTCCTAATTCTTTTGTTTCCTTGGAATATGAAAGTGGAAATCCTCCTAATTCTTGTCATTTTCAGGATTATCTGCAGCCTCTCAGTATGCTAGCTCTTCCTGCACAGCCTGAAGCTCTCTGCATTGTTGAGGGGGTACAGAAAACATCAACTGGGAAATCCTCCCAGTTTCACCCAAGTCCAAATAATGTTATAGCTTAGACACAAAATGCTGGAGTAACTCAGCGGATCATAGGAGAAAATAAATAGGTGACGTTTCAGTTCGAAACACTTCTTCAGACTAAGAGTCAGGGGGGAAGGAAACTAGAGGTATGAAAGGGTTCAAACCAAATCAGCTGGCACCGATGATCACACCAACTTCCTTATTTAATGAACTGTACTGTCTTTGTCATTTTCAGGATTGTCTGCAGCCTCTCAGTATGCAAGCTCTTCCTGCGCAACCTGAATCTCTCTGCATTGTTGAGATGGGGGGTGCAGAAAAACAAGATGAATTAGGAGAGAAGGGATCCATTGGCTTCTTGTACTTAAATATTGGTTTACAGGTGAGTAAAATCAACATCTTTCTGAGACATGGAGTTTAACTTTGGAAGAATTAAATAAAGTTATCCGTGTAATAACTAAAGAAGCCAAACATTTCTAATCACCATTGAAAGTTGGGGGCGTTTTCTGGGCAAAAGACCAAATGCTGTCATGAAACTTTTTAAAACTGTGAAATAAATTGCTGGAGTAATGTTTATGCTTGTTGTAGTGTCCAGATCTATAGCGCCTAATATAATGGTCAATAGCAAAAGCAGAATTTAGGAGAAATCTTTTTAACCCTCTTAAACGGATCAGCTTTTTGGTTACCTTTTTGCTCATTCTCAATTGAGTTCTAGCATTTACATCATGCCTTTGACCCATGATACATTGCGATAGGATTTTTAAAAACAGTCAATGCTATACCACCCTGAAAGAACTGCCACCGAGTGCCGAGAACGTTTTGTCTATGTGTGGTGTAATGCATTCTGAAATTTTTCTGTTTTAGAACGGTGTATTACTAAGGACAGTGTTGGACCCAGTCACTGGAGACCTATCTGACACAAGAACCAGGTATCTTGGATCACGACCTGTCAAGCTTTTCAGGGTCAGAATGCAAGGTCAAGAAGCGGTGAGCGTGCATAGTTATTGTTTCTGATTTCACAATCTGAAGGGTTGGATGATAATGACACAAATTACGAAGACAAAGAAACTGCAGATGCTCGAATCTTGAGCAAAAAAACAACGGGCTGAAGGATCTCAGCAAGTCGGGCAGCATTCAGATTGAGGAAGATTCTCAACATGAAGCGTTATATAGTTCCTCCAGCCTTTTGTCACTTCACACAAATCATGCTGTTTTTGTGCTCAAATTCTTCATGACTGATTCATCATTTTAAAATTCATTTTAAAATCACTTTAAATTATCAAAAATTGAATGTTGGATGTTATCCTTTGGGATATCATGACTAAGACTACGTTTGCTCTTTGAACTGTTATTAACTGCTCACAATTTCCTTCTTGACATACTTTAAACCTCAGCCTTGACATTATTGTTGCATAACAAATGCAGGCCACAAAAACCATTGGTATAATATACCCTTGGACCAATGCATTAATTTCCATGTTTGGAAATGCCTTTGCATTGCTAACTTGAGGTGTTAATAAGTAGTTTTGCCATATTCTGAACTTGGCAGATTTTGTGATTGTGGATTTCTGTTAATAAGAAAAGTGTGAAGCTTTATTGTAAGGCTATGGAATTTCCTGTCAAAGCCAGTGAAGTTCAAGTTCAAATGAGTTTATTGTCATGTGTCCCTGATAGGACAATGAAATTCTTGCTTTGCTTCAGCACACAGAACATAGTAGGCATTTATTACAAAACAGATCAGTGTGTCCATATACCATTCTATAAATATATACACACATGAATAAATAAACTGATAAAGTGCAAATAACAGATAATGGGTTATTAATGATCAGAGTTTTGTCTGAGCCAGGTTTAATAGCCTGATGGCTATGGGGAAGTAGCTATTCCTGAACCTGGTTGTTGCAGTCTTCAGGCTCCTGTACCTTCTACCTGAAGGTAGCAGGGAGATGAGTGTGTGGCCAGGATGGTGTGGGTCTTTGATGATACTGCCAGCCTTTTTGAGGCAGCGACTGCGATAAATCCCCTCGATGGAAGGAAGGTCAGAGCCGATGATGGACTGGGCAGTGTTTACTACTTTTTGTAGTCATTATCCTCCAACCCTGTAAACTGAACAGCTTTAAAATGATGATACTTTTAATCCGTGTTTCAGCTGATATCATGATGAACATTTTTCTGATTTAAACCATTGCTGTTTGCTACTGTTCTCAAGCAGTGTTTTCTGATTCCATTGTTCTTTGCGGTTGATTATGTTCTGTTTGATTCTTCCTAAAATAGGTTTTGGCCATGTCGAGCAGGTCATGGTTGAGCTACTCGTATCAGTCCCGGTTCCACCTGACTCCGCTGTCCTATGAAACTCTAGAATATGCATCTGGATTTGCCTCTGAACAGTGTCCTGAGGGTATTGTAGCCATCTCCACTAACACACTGCGGTAAGTTTCACCAAACAAAAGCTGTAGACGTATAATAGAGGATGTTGCCACTGAAGGATTCAATGATGAGTGCTGGTACTTGATTCGTTTGTAATGGTAGGTGATTGTTATTTTTAGGCTTATCTGTTTCCATTAAACTTAAATCTGAGTGCCTTTATATTTTAAGAGGCCAAAAATGCTATTTCTCTCGTAAGCAACCTGAAGAATACAATTTTCTCATTGTATAGCTGCCTTGATTATTTGTGCATGCTTGGTGTGGAAATCTAGTAAGACATAAATGCAGAACTCTGTCATCTGCCTAAACTTGAGCAGCTCAAGGGTTTGGTGTACGAGAGATACAGATGCTGAAATCTTGAGCATTTTGTTTTTTACTCAAAGTGAATTGGTGCTGACTTTACCAGCTGGAGTGGCCGTCTGAAAGAGGTAAGCTGCGGGATCTGTTTTAACTTCGCCATCAAATCCATCATCACAGACAGCTTCAGACTTTGGAGTTAACAAGGATCCTCTAAAATTAGGAAATGTCTTGCCACTATCATCAGTATTACACCCAACCAAGGAGTCAAACATTTTCTCTAATGATGTAGACAGCCCTAAATGTTAGGTGTCCTCCCAGCCAACATTAGTGCATTTGTCAAATAGGATCATTGGTGGGATATGAATCAACTACTTTAGTGAAACTTCATTTATGTCTCAGATTGCAGCAACCATTTATTGCAATTTGGGTGGCAAGATCTCTGAAAAGATCCAATCAGAAGTTGAGAAGCTTTGAAGAGTCGTCTCTCAGAGAAAGGGAAATCACCATCCGTGATTTAGGCTTCCATGCTTATGAGCATGATCAATGCTTGCAAAACTGGTCGGCACAACCTTGCTGTACCAGGATACCAAAGTGCATTTTGGCTAATTGATAAACAGACTGCAGTTGTTGAAAATCTGAAATTTAAAAAATCAAAATGCTGGAAGTACCTACCAGGTTGGAGAGCCTCTGGAGAGATGCAAACCACATTCTGTGGAAGACCAATGAAGATCAGGAGGCAGGGCAAGATCCCTGATGACAAAGTTCTTGAATTTAAAAAAAATAACCTTCACTTCATACTTGTTTTAGTAGTTTAATATGTTATATTAAGATTTTTTTTTGTCCAATCAAACAACTGAAAAGTCACCAAATATGGATTAGCCTGGAGCCATGTTGCCAATGCTGTTCTGTTGGTCTGCTCCTGCAGTTTACCAATTTTATCAAACGCCATCACGCATGTTGTTGAGAATATTATTAAAAAATAAGAATAGACTGAGTGTGTTGCAGTGCAATTAATGTGTTTTGGAAGTAGACCTCAATTGCATGGATTTACATGAAATATAGTGTAGAAACAGAAGTAGACCACTTTAAAAATGATGATTCATTCAGTCTGTGTTTCACCTGATATCTTATGATTACTGTAATGTTTCTGATTTAAAGTTGGATTGGATCACTGATCAGTGTCTTAAATATTATATTAGGACATTAATTTACTGTCTGGGGTTTCCCTATGGTCAACAGGTTCTGGCCAAAACTACTCTTGCCAATCTACTTTTCCATTTGACACAGCTGTTCTTTGAAAATATGCATGCAATTTGGCGTTGCCTCTCGTTTGAGGAGCCTTTTGAAAGATTTTGTAGAAATTTAAACTTGACAGAATTGACTGGATTTGCTTATCCACTCGATCATATCAGTTGAAATGTTTATGGCATAATCATTTCTAGGTATGTTGAATATTGCTGATGGCATTTTCTCTTTCCAGTAGTTATACGAGCATAGTTTGCGTATCTTTATGGATCGCAAAAACAGGCAATGTTTACTCATCCATTAATTCAGCTGGAAAATAGACCAAACTTCCATTTTATTGTCATCTGTGTTTCATTGTGACTCAATAAATCACTTTATCCTTCCTCAGGAAAGTTAAGGTAATATTCCAACTCAAGTGTGCGGTGTAGCAGATTGAATTGCAGGATTTCCATTTATTTTGTTTTCCTTTTGCTTTCTTTTCAGAATCTTGGCACTCGAGAAGCTGGGGGCAGTATTCAATCAGGTCTCCTTTTCTCTGCAGTATACCCCGAGGAAGTTTGTCATCCACCCAGAGAGCAACAATGTCATTGTAATCGAGACTGATCACAATGCCTACACTGAGGCCACCAAAGCCCAACGCAAACAACAAATGGCTGAGGTAACTTGCTTATCATTGTTGCAATTCGTGTTCAATCAAATAGAGCATTATAAAAATAAAGCATGGAAATGCTGATTACAACATAACATGACTTAACTTGGTATGGGAATAGATTACTGGATAAGTTGTTATTTTGTACATTTGCAACCGTTGCTACCGTTTTCATGGCAGTGTTGACTTTTTGAGTTTCTGAATTGGAACAATTTACTGACACTTTGTTTTTTAACTGCAAAATATGCTGCATAGTTACATAGTTTATTGACTTTTACATAGATATTAATGATGTTGCTATACCATTCTAAAATTACTAATGGAATTGTTGCCTGTTACAAGGAAATGGTGGAAGCAGCTGGTGAGGATGAGCGAGAATTGGCAGCGGAGATGGCGGCTGCTTTCCTGAATGAGAATTTGCCGGAATCCATTTTTGGATCCCCCAAGGCTGGGAGTGGACAGTGGGCATCAGTCGTTCAAGTGATGAACCCTATTCAGGGCACTGTGTATGATCAAATACAGTTGGAACAGAATGAGGCAGCATTCAGGTATGCAAAACAAATAATTTATCGCAATATCATTTCCGATTTGGCATTTATATTTATTTACATTGATTACATTTTGTAGTACTTATTGAGTGCTTGGCGTTTTTCAACATAAAATGGGTGTCACGGTTCCTTTTTATTACTGCAAAAGCTTCTTGTAAACTTGAGCACAGTAAACCCTCGTTATAATGGACTATAGGGGAGGTAATTGTGTCTGTTGTTGCTGATTGTCTGCTATAACCGAGTATGGTATGTAGTTGAAACAAAGAATTGAAGATGATGGTTACTACACCAAAGGACACAAAGTGCTGGAGTAACTGCAGGTCAGGCAGCATCTCTGAAGAACGTGGATAGCCTTATTTAGACCCATTCAGTCTACTGAGTTACTCCAGCACCTTAAAACTAGGTGCCAATACCATTGGTCTGCTCCGGCGAGCCTTTCTTCACCAGCTGCTGCACGCTCCGCTTGACACGGCTGTTGTTGCAGCTTACATTGTAGCCCATGGCCATCAACTGTGTCTTCAGGTCACTGCCACCAACAGGACACGCTTGGTCATCATGGGGCTCCCTCTCTCACAAGCTACCCCTTCTTCCTGTCAGCCATCACTTTGTCCACTCCTCGCTTCCAAGGTAGAGTATGTTGGTGACTCCGGGGGAGAAGCACAAGGAGGTGGTGGGGGAGGGGGGGAAGAGAAAGATCAAGTGCACAGAGTGACAGGTAAAGGTAGAAGGTGGAGCAGCGAAGTGGTCAAAGCGACGGGAAAAGGAGGAGGAGATAATGTAGACGTGGACAAAAGTATGGCCAACAGAACGAAGTGGCAGCTAGTGAAAGGGGAGGGAGCCGTATGGTGACTGTGCTCATCTTGTCGGTGGCACCAAAGAAAGCACTGTTCCCAAGATCTACAACGTGAGCTGCAACAACAGCTGCATCAGCTCGACCGTGCGGTATGTGAAGAAATGCTCGCTGTTGCACCTTGCAAGTCGGGGCAGTGTCAATAGCCAGGGTGGCTTCGACAAGTCTGTTCCTTATAACCACAATCCATTATAAAGGGGTCAATTAAAACAAGGGTTTACTGTATCTTTAATCCCTCTTCTTACCTAGGTTAGTTCGGGAAGGAGTGGGTGGGGGTTGCGGGACAGTTCTAAGTTCTTGCTATTCAAGTTCTAAGTGGAACTTGAATAGCAAGAAACGCATTCTCACTGTAAATATATGAGGAACACTTCAAGTGCTTTTTGAATAATTTTGGTGTAAGTGCAGATTACGGCTCTTGCTTTATTTCCTTTGCACTTATGCATTCAGAATGGGACTAGGTGTGTTCTTTGAGGAGCTAGGCTATATTAACGCAGATGTTTTCTGTTCCCAGTGTTGCTGTTTGTAAATTTGCAAATGGTGGTGATGATTGGTACGTTCTAGTTGGGGTCGGCAAGGACCTGATCCTCAATCCCCGTTCAATTGGAGGTGGATTCGTTTACACATACAAACTAATCAACAGTGGCGAGAAACTGGAATTTGTGCACAAGGTGAGGCTGCAGCACCAATCAATTTTTCATCTTCCTGTCCCCATGGTTTCAACAACTTAGGCATTTTTTAACATAGCTCAAACCATTTGGAGTTTTTCTATTGAATCTATTTTTGTGGAACTTTTCCAGGTTTCTTCTCTTTCCCTCTTTCCAATAACTCACTCTCGTGGCCTGAATGTGAGCATCTAAAATCTAGAACCTCAGACTGATGAGATTACATGGCTTCACAGTTGTACCAACACCTGCCTTGTGTTCAAATTTGAATTGTTAAATATAGGGAGCATAGTTACAGCCCTAATTTGAAGAGTGCTCCAAACTATTCTAAGAGTCGATAATTAAGGCATGCTCAAAACTTGAAATGGACTTAAAATGATGCATTCCATTAAGTCTAATTTCCATTCTTCTAGCGTGGTACTAACATCAAATGCAGGATATTCTTGGATGGATGAGTTCCAATTGCAATTGTCGGTACCATGCAATGTAATTTATATTTGTATTTAAATAACACCTATAATTTTTGTTACCTTATAACAAACAATAGTGTTCTTATATCTTTATCTTTGCTCTTCCCTTTATCCCATCTCCTCCCTCGACCTTCTCCCAACAGACATCAATTGAAGATGTTCCAACAGCCATTGCCCCTTTCCAGGGACGTGTTCTGGTGGGTTTGGGAAAACTCCTACGCATCTATGATCTGGGGAAAAAAAAGCTGCTGAGAAAATGTGAAAATAAGGTAAACTATTAAAGATTTTTTAGGGTGATTTAGGTTTTTACAGTTAAGGTGCTTGGAATTGATAGCCATTGATAGTGGTTCAAGTATTTTATGGCGAAGTGCAATAAAACCATCTCAAGTTCTGTATGGTGACAGGACGCAAGTAAAGTATGCTACCATGGAAAATAACTTGGACTTCAAATATACCTGACATGGAAAATGTTGGTGGCAACCTTGGACAGAATATTAACAACTGGAAGAAATAGTAACCGCATAATGGGAGGTGTATTAAAAGTGCTGAAACCTGGATAAATGGGCATACTCAAAGAATTGGGACAAATATTGTTTGAGGCTATAAACCCTACTTTTGGAATTACATGTGTATATATATTTTTTAATCATTAGTAATAATGATCACACATTTTGCAGATTATTTCAAAACAAAATATCTATTTCATCAACGTCCTTCAGGGCTGGAACCTGCCATTCTTGCCTTGTTGACTTGCGCCTTGTTGACTTGTTGTAACTCAAATAACCTGAAATCTCATAGCCAGCTACTCTAAGGTCAATTAGGGATAAACAATATATTGTCAATAATGTCCATATTCTGAAAATGAATTAGAAACCTTAATTGGAATTCCAATTAGTGAGGAGTGCAGCTTCCAAGCTATCATGTTTTGGGTGCACAGTACTCTAATTGGTGAAATTCCAATGTTGCATTGAGCCATTGCTGTAGAGTAAACTTTTCCAACTAAGAAATTGGAGTCATCTACTTCCCATCTTAATAATTATTTAATTGCAACTTTTACAAATTTAAACGTGCAGAATTTGTGAGAACGATGCATTCTGATTTATTACCGTCCCTTGTTCACCTGTACATGGATATTAGCACCAGCGTTCCTTGATATTTCAGTTTGACAGGTGATAACTACTGAGATTTATAATGCAGACAAAAGCTGCCTTTGATCCAATGGAGATGTGTTAATTAAAACTACAGTCTTCCTGCAATGTAATCGAAAAAGCAAGGAGGGGGAAGGAAAAATGACAGGTAAAGGAGACGAGGTGGCCTTTTGCCCTCTCCTGATATGTGCTATTTCATAGGAGGTTATTGCACTGCAAACCGTAACATCCAGGTGACGGAAGAATGAAATATGTCACATGCTGGGTAATAAATAAGAAGTAAAGGATCTTGTTGTGAAATGAACACTCTTTGTAATCTGCTTTGTTTATTTCAGCACATTCCAAATTTCATAGTAGCAATCCACACGATTGGGCACCGGGTGATTGTCTCAGATGTACAGGAAAGCTTCTTTTGGATTCGATACAAACGAAATGAGAACCAGCTTATCATCTTTGCTGATGATACATTACCACGCTGGATCACCACAGCTTGTCTATTAGACTACGAAACCATGGCTGGTGCTGATAAATTTGGCAACATCAGCGTGGTAAGTTAAAGGCTACTTCAGATTTCACTGCAATTTTGTACTTTGTTATTTTGTGCTTTTTGTACTTAATATTGTATATAAAGTTTCAATATTAATGCTATTAGACCTCAGTGCTGCATTTGACACTGTTGATCACTCAATACTTTTGGACAGGTTGGAAAAATGGGTGGGGCTTTCAGGCACAGTCTTAAGTTGGTTCAGGTCATATCTACAAGATAGGAACTTTTTTTTCCATTGGCGACTTTGTATCAGAACCAACCAAGTCCCGCAATGTTCGATCTTAGGGCCCACTTTATTCGACATCTACATGCTCCCACTAGGGCAAATCATGCGAAATAATAATATTGACCACCACTGCTATGCCGATGACACTCAAATCTATGTAGCGCTATCACCAAATGACTATCGCCCCATAGATCTGCTGTGCCAGTGCATTGAGCAAGTCAAAGACTGGATGTGCCAAAATTTCCTCCAACTAAATAAGGACAAAACGGAGATAATTGTTTTTGGTGCTAAAAAAGAAAGGCTTAAAGTAACCCAACACCTTCACTCTCTGTCCCTGAAAACTTCAAACAAAGTCAGAAATCTCGGGGTTATTATGGATTCAGATTTACATTTCGACAGTCCCATCAAATCGGCCTACTATCACCTCAAAAACATAGCAAGACTAAGAGGACTCGTGTCAGCTCAAGACTTAGAAAAACTTGTACATGCCTTTATTACTAGTAGGCTAGATTATTGTAACGGTCTCCTTGCAGGTCTTCCGAAAAAAACTGTCAGGCAGCTACAGCTTGTTCAGAACGCTGTTGCTAGAGTTCTAACAAAGACCAAAAAATTTGAACACATTACACCAATTCTTAAATCCTTACATTGGCTCCCTGTATGTCAGAGAATTGATTTCAAAATCCTGCTGCTCACCTATAAATCAATACATGGTTTAGGGCCAAAGTATATCACTGACATGCTTCCACTATATAAGATCTTCTGAGACCAATCTGTTAGTGATTCCCAGAGTAAATACAAAACATGGGAAAGCAGGATTTAGTTACTATGCAACAAATAGCTGGAATAAACTTCCTGAAGATTTAAGACTTGCCCCTACTTTCACCACTTTTAAAACAAGACTGAAAACTTTTATGTTTGCTTTAGCTTTCAGATAAATCTTAACTACATTGCACTTTTAACTTTTGCACTTTTCTATAATGTATTTTTATCTTTGCTTTTATTTTCTTTTAATTCTTCTATTTTATTTCATTTTATTGTATGACATGTTTTTATGTGAAGCACTTTGAGTCTGCCTCGTGTATAAAATGTGCTATATAAATAAAGTTGCAGTTGCAGTATATACGTTTACTCGGTGAGCTTCATGTGAACAAGAAATTTCATTTCACCCCAGTATATATGATGATAAATTACTCTGCTTTTTCTATCCCTGTAAATGTGTGTAGTTGGTGTAGGTTGATTCTTAGATTTGTGCCTGGTTCTGTAGGGGCATTGTGGTACCGGCTGCAGATGATAACTTGTGATTCCGAATGGACCTGGTGACCAAGATAGAACTGAGGCAATATGATGCAGCCTCAGAGGCTACTCAACCATAAGGAAATCCCAACCCAAAACATCACCTGTTCATGTTCTCCAGAGTAACGTAATCTTTCCAGCTGGAGGTTCTATGCTCAGGCTGGTTTCCAGGTCCTGATTTTTATTTCCCCCCCTGGCCGTGATAATTTCAAGCATTATAAAGATTCTCTTACTGATTTGTGTGTCTATAATTACTGAATTTGCTTACAGTTTGTAATCTACAGTACAGCGCCTATCATGCACTAAAATTTTAAAGATTGCTCCCATGCAGGACATTCATAGAAAGAACAAGAAGTTTTACCCAAAATAATTGAAATTGCCAGTAATGTGAATGGGTAATTGGCCGGATGGCACTTGATTCAGCCCATGCCTTGCAGCCACTAACCCTTTTAAATATGGGCAGTTTATGGTATTGAAGTTAAACTGCAAGTCGCTGAAATCCTATTTGTATAAACTGTTTGAAAATAATGGAGTGTCCCAAATAACAACTTGTCATGCATTCGGCGTTCTTCTGATTGATAGGTTGTTTGCTGTGCTTTCTTATATTAAGTACCTCTGCGGAGAATTAAAATGTTCTAGTTAGCACGCTTTATGCGTCTTTGGGAAAAGATAAAGAGGAGTACAATAATTTTTATTACAAAGCAACTTTGACCATTGCAGGTGAGATTGCCGCCAAACACAAGTGATGATGTTGATGAGGATCCCACAGGAAACAAAGCTTTGTGGGATAGAGGTCTTCTCAATGGAGCTTCCCAAAAGGTTAGTTGATGTAGACAATTCTGTTGTCATTTCTGGGCATACCATAAAGTGTAGCATTAGCATGTGGTTATCCTAATAGAATAGTGTGACTTGTTATTTATTTGAAAGTACTTGCCGTTTTGTGTAATAAAATTTAAATTGGTAGAATAGTTATGCCCAAGGGCGATCCTAATAATGGCCATTAAATGATTGGCAGCAAGTATGTATATATTTTCATATTTACAGGGTTCAACAGCCACATTCAGAATCATGCTGCTGCCCTGTGGCAAAGATGCCTCTGAAGTAGAGGCTGGGGACCTTTCTGCAGCAAGGGAATACACATGCCTCCAGATAGTTTCCTTTCCCAGGCTGTGACCGTTTCAAAATGGAGAGATGCCTACTGAGGACCTTGTGAATTCGTAACACTAGTGAACATATCAGTTAGATCCACAAACCAAGCCCCCAAGTCTTTAAGTGTAACTGTGTCTTTGACATTTTTCTCGCCTCATTACGTTTCTGCTTTTCATCACAAAGGATGAACGATGCAGTTTAATTATTCACTATGCTGTGTTGGAACTAGTAAAGACATCACTGCAGTCCAGTACTGGGTCAGTTTGTTGACTTGTGCGTAATTAATGTTAATTTATTGCTGAGGTTTTACTCTTACCACTGTCACCAATGACAAGTTTATAACTATTGGGATTCACAGAAATACGCATTCAATATGATCAGATTTATAAAGATAGTATGTACATTTTATTGTTAGATTATTATTTTGCACTATTGGTAGTGATAGAGATACTAATCTGATAAAGATTGGTGTTCTTGAATGGTCCAAAAGAAAATTCTTTGCCTTTATAGTTTGTTGTGTAATTCTTAACCTGTTGAGCTCCTCATTCGGTTTACCTATCCTTATCCGATCCTACAACCTGTGGACTTCACCATTTAGCCCATTGCATATCTCCAAATTTTTACTTCGCCATTGAAGATGGTGAGATTCATCAGTAAAGACAGACGTAGGTCAAGACAGTGAAAAGTAGGAGAATTTACAATGGAGCAAACAAATGGCAGAACAATTAACAGATGCCTCTGCGAACGTCAGTGACTGACGCCCTAAAAACCGTCAAGTTGTACAACACTCCGCGTCGCCGTCACGTCAAGCTACGACACTCCGCGTCACCCGCCTTTACAATTCAATTCAATTCCTTTATTGTCATCTTGCAAGCAACAGTTGTGCAGTGCAAAACGAAAAGACGTTTCCCAGGGACTACCGGAGCATCGCACATGACGTTTAAAACATTTCACACATAATAATAACAACACTAAAACAATCCAGTCCCTGATGGAACAGTATAAGTTAAGATAGATACAAACAACGTTAAAGTACAGTAAGACCAATCATAAACATGTCCGGGGTGGCTGATTTGAGTGGCCAGTGCCAGTTATTATAGTGTCCGTGCCAAACCGCAGAATCAGGTGACTGTGAGTACAGAGTGGCTGTTTAGCAGCCTCACAGCATATGGCAGGAAGCTGTTTAGCAGTCTTGTAGTCCGGGCTTTGATGCTGCGATATCTCTTGACTGATGGCAGGAGATCCAGGTGTATGTGGAGGGGGTGCATTTTGTCCTTGGCAATTTTTTGAGCTTTTTTCCGACAGCGGCTGAGGAACAGTTCTTGTACCGAGGGTAGGGAGACGCCAATGATCTTCTCTGCTCCCCTCACTACCCTCTGCAGAGCCTTCCTGTCCGAGCAGTTGCAGGTGGAGTACCACGTATTTAAACAGTACGTGAGTACAGACTCCATCGTACCCCTGTAGAAAGTCCTGAGGATGTTGGTGGGGATTGAGGCCTGTTTTAGTTTCCTCGGGAAGTGCAGTCGCTGATGGGCCCTTTTGATGGTCCCAGTGGTGTTTCTGGACCAGGTGAGGCTGTCCGTAATTTGCACACCGAGGAACTTTATGCTCTCCACTCTCTCCACTGTGGCGCCACTGATGTTAAGGGGTGCATGCTTTGGCTGCGCCCTCCTGAAGTCGACAACCATCTCCTTTGTTTTTTCCACATTTAGTTCTAGATTATTTTTGCCGCACCAGTCCACTAGTTGTTTTACTTCCTCCCTGTACATTGATTCATCATCTCCGCTGATGAGTCCCACCACTGTTGTGTCATCCGCGAATTTTATGATTTTATTGTCCCTGAATCTGGCCGCAGTCATGTGTGAGCAATGTGAACAACAGCGGGCTGAGCACACAGCCTTGAGGTGAGCCGGTGCTCAGCGTGATCGAGCCTGAAGTGTTCTTGCTCACACGGACTGACTGCGGTCTCTCTGTCAGAAAGTCCAAGATCCAGTGACACAGGGTGGTGTTGAGGCCCAGCAGGGTTAGTTTCTCCACAAGTCTCTGTGGGATGATGGTGTTGAACGCAGAGCTGAAGTCAATGTACAGGATTCTGGCGTATGTTACTTTTTTCCAGATGCGTGAGCACTGTGTGCAGCGTGGTAGAGATGGCGTCCTCTGTAGAACGGTTGGGGCGATAGGCAAACTGGAGGGGGTCTAACGATGAGGGGAGGCTGGCAGTAATGTGGGGTTTCACCAGGCATTCAAAACATTTCATTATTATTGGGGTCAGGGCGACAGGGCGGTAATCATTTAGGCAGGCCACAACTGGTTTCTTCGCTATTGGGATAATTGTACTCGTTTTGAGGCATGTGGGGACAATGGCTTGACTGAGGGAGATGTTATAGATGTCCGTTAGCACATATGCTAACTCCTCAGCACATTCCTTAAGCACACGTCCTGGGATGTTATCGGGTCCGACAGCTTTCCACGGGTTGACCTTAGACGGGATTCTCCGTGTGTCCATCGGGTCTATGGTCAGTACTGGCTGGTCTGTTTGTATGCGGGGACTGGCTCTCCCCTTGGGTGAGGTGTTTGCTGCATCAAAACGAGTGAAGAAGTTGTTTAGTTCATCGGGGAGAGAAGAATCCGTGTCAGTTTCCTGCTGCCTTGCCTTGTAACACAAGAAGGTTACACCGAAGTATAATAATCACATTGGAAATGAACATATCTACAATAAATCTGACCAATAACTTTTTAATGGATAAGTCGGAGCTTTATATACCCGCGTCACCGGACAGCATACGTCAGCGTGTGACAGGGCGCACGACATGATAAAAACACCCAAATGTCGCCTGAAGATTTTGAACATTCCAAAATCCAGGGGCGACAGGGAGACACCGCACGTCACTACATGTGCCACGCTCCGACCAAAAATGTCGCCCAAGTGGGACAGGCCCTTTAAGTTTCTGGAAACACAAAGGATCAAAATGTAATGTAGGGCTGCACAATGGTGTTGATGGTAGAGCTGCTGCTTCAGTGTCGGACCCGGGTTCAATCCTGATCTCGGGTCAGTTGCTGTCTGTGTGGAGTTTGCGCATTCTCCGCGTTGGTTTCCTCTGAGTGCTTTGGTTTCCTCCCACATCCCAAAGCTGTGTGTGTTGTAGGTTAATTTGCTTCTGTTAGTTGCCCCTACATTTAGGGAGTGGATGAGAAAGTTGGATAACAGGACAAGTGTGAACGGTCGGCATGGACTTGGTGGGCCGTAGAACCTGTTTCCATAGATAGACACCTACTAGATATAGATCGACACAAAGGTTCTGTTTTCATGCCGTATCTTTAAACTAAGTAAAGGAAATTAGAATTGGTACAAAAAATTACTGGAGAAATCAGTGGTGCTAAAGCAATTAAATTCCCAGGGCCTGGTAATCTGCACCCTGTGGTACTAAATGAGGTACCCATGGAAATAGTGGATGCTTTGTTTATCATTGTCCAAAATTCTGAAGAATGTGGAAATCAAGGAAAATTAACTTTTACAGCATTAATAGATCCTTAAAGGACCTGTCCCACTTGCGTGTCCATGGCACGCTAATTGAGGCGCGAAGGTCGGGCGCGACTTCATTCGACCGCACAGCCGTCTGGAGCGCGTGACGTCATTTGAAGATGAACGCAAAATGCAGGAGTGACTCAGCGGGACTGGCAGCATCTCTGGAGAGAAGCAATGGGTGATGTTTCGTGTCACGACTCTTCTTCAGTCTGAAAGAAGGGTCTTGACCCGAAACGTCATCCATTGCTTCTCTCCAGAGATGCTGCCGGTCCTGCTGAGTTACTCCAGCATTTTATGTCCATCTTCAATTTTCTTGGCCCCGCTATGGGAGTAGGAGTGGGGGCGGATCCGGACCGCAACGGCCGTGAGCCCCAGGCCAAACTCGGCGGTCGTTTGCCTGTTTCTGCTGCTGTTGAAGGCGCGACGTTGCGTCGCGCCAGGGTCTTGGGCCTGTCCCACTTTGGCCGTCAGTTCTGCGACAGGCCGTTGGCGAAGATTTCGTTCGCTACAAAAATTTCGGAGCCCTGCACGATGTCGCGCACAGCTCCATACCCCTCTGCGCTTCTCAGTGGGACCGGCCGTGCGCGGCCATACGATGCCCGTGCGCCTCAACGCGACCATGAGGTCGCGTAATTTGCGTGCCAAGGACACGTAAGTGGGACAGGTCCTTAACATTGCTAAGTTTTCAAATCCTGACTGCAGCACATCATTGTGGACTTTGTCTAGTCCTGGATTATATATGGAGAAAGTTGGATAACAGGATATATATAGTCCTGGACTATAACATGGAAAAGTTCCTGTAGTTTGGAATGTGATGAGCATAACCCCACTACCAAAGCAGAAAAGGGAGAAATGTGCGATATCAAAGGAAAAGCAACTGATGGGCCCATTATGCATGCAGATGTATGAAGCCAGGATGTTTGGGTTCTAAAAATCTCCGAAATAGGCAGGCAAAGAGGCATAATAAAATTACAAAAAAGGCACGAAAAGGCATTTATTGACATAAAAAGGCATGTATTTCCACCACCAAAATATGGTTAAAAATGATAATATAAAGGCATACTACATTAAATGACCAAAGTTGCCTGGTTACACATAATTACTAGCATTTTTATTAAATTATCTGGTGTCAAATTATCAAATTTATATGCCGTACATCTGCAGTTCTTTCTTAAATAGATCTTGGAGAAGACTGAACCAGGGGACAGCAGCATGAACGAATGACCCCGGTGGTGGAAATTTTCTTGTGACTTATACTATGTTAACATGTTAATAATAACAACTTATTAATATTAACATGTTAACATAGAAAACGTCATTGTAATCACGGTACAAGAGAAAATAGCACGACCTTTTAGCAAAAAAAGGCTGATTTAGGCACTCGATCGTGAAAAGGGCATTATCTTGGTGGAATCAAAGGCATGAAAAGGCAAATGGCATTTATGGCAAAATCCTGGCTCTACATATGTACTTTCTACAGTTAACATGGACATATATCAACTTCCAATCAGCACGGTAATACCCTCTTTAATTGTAATTTTGTTTTTCATTCAGGCTGAGATCATTGTTAATTATCATGTGGGAGAATCAGTGCTTTCGCTACAGAAAACAACATTAATTCCTGGTGGTTCAGAATCTCTTGTATATACAACACTCTCCGGGGGGATTGGGATCCTGGTCCCATTCACATCACATGAGGTAGGTTTGCATGATAATTCATCAGCTTCCTTTAGAATGTGGTTACTGTAATGCCTGGCTGGTGTTATGTGGTTGGTTTTTTTCTGTAAGTGAAAACATTTGCTAGGTGCATGCAAAAGTAATGTGTTTTTATTTGTAAGTTTAAGCAGTTTATTTATCCATGCTTGACATCATTCTGTTGGCAGGATTTGCTACATGGCAGTAGGGAGCAGTATCTCCTAACTAGTTTTTATTTATTCCTCACTTAGTTATGGATGCCAGGGTCACTGATTATAGCGTTCAACTATGGTTATGCGTGAGCCTACCGTCTTTGGTTCAAATGTGGTCCAGTCATATTGCTAAATAAATCACAACATAATGCCAAGCCAAATGCACCATTATCTCATTTTCAGATTTTTTTTTAAAAACTTGGGTGCATTTGTATATAAAATAAAAGAGAGGCATGTATAAGGAGTATGGGTGGAATCTTTTTCCCAGAAAGGAAAAATGAAATAATAGAGGCCAGATCTTTAAGGGGGCAGAGGTAAAATTTAAAGGAGATGTGCTGGGCAAGTTTTTCCTACACATGGTGGTAAGTGCCAGGAATTTGCTACTGGGGGTTGAGGGACATGATGGTGGCATTTAATTGACTTTTGGATAGGCATATGTATTTGCGGGGAATGGGGGGATATGGATTGTGTAGATAAGAGATGGTCTTGGTATGTTCAGCAGAGACAATAGACAATAGGTGCAGGAGTAGGCCCTTCAAGCCAGCACCACCATTCACTATGATCATGGCTGATCATCCACAATCAGTACCCCGTTCCTCCCTTCTCCCCATATCCGCTATCTAGTTCATTTTGGGACGAAGTGACTGTTCTTGTGCTGTTCTGTTCATTGTTCTATGTTTTTTCTGGTTTTCCATGTTTGTTAGTGTGATGTCAGCATGCTTCAAGATTTATTTTGTTAAGCTCCCAACCACAGCTCCACATTGGCAGCCTGAGTAAAAACTGGAAAATATAAATGTTAGAGTTTGGTATGATTGTTAAATCTGTTGAGAATGACTTCCAAACCTTGAGCACAATATCATCGACATGCTTGAATTGCTTCTTTCTCATTCCTTTTTGGAATTTTGGGTTTACCTCCAAATTATGCTAAAATAGCTAACGACTTAAAGGGAAGAGTATTTTTAGGTACATTGAGTGTTCATTAAGCTTGTTTAACCCTTTTTAATTTATTTGGTCTATTTCTTGCATAGGACCATGATTTCTTCCAGCACCTAGAGATGCACATGAGATCAGAACATCCTCCCCTGTGTGGCCGTGACCATCTGAGTTTCCGCTGCTACTACTTCCCTGTGAAGGTGGATTCACTTTATCTATTCTTGCTGTTTGTTCATTCCTTAAAGCAAAGACCGTAGGAATATCACAGGCTTATTCTGTGGGATTGAGAATAAAGCAACTGATCCGTATTTCTAAATAGCAGAGTATCTAAGCTTATTATAGTCTTTGTTGTATACTTTGCAACCAAGTGACCATACTTAAACTCAAATGCATGTTCCCTTTCATCTGTGTATATTTCAAGCCATTAATGGCCAACATAATTACCTGATTTTAATATTTATCCACGAGTGAAGGGACAGTGTCTTTGCAATTGCCAGCTGTTCCTCCTGGCATTGAGATATACTGACTCAACCAATCTAACAACTGCCTTTTGAAATCTATTATAGTGTCTAAGCAGCAGCAAGAGAATTCAAAAGGCAGCAGTTGGATTGGTTGAGTCTATTTTAGTGTCGGAGCAGGAGATTACAAATCAAAGTTTTTTTTGAAGAAGTAATCAAAAGAATGATAAGGCCAAAGCCGTTAACATTGTAAGGCATTTGATAAGGTTCTGCATGGTAAGATGCTTTGGGAGATTAGATCGCATGGGATACAGGAAGAGCCAGCCGACTGCATGGAGAATTGGGTTCACGGACGGGAGCAGGCAGTGGTGGTGGAAGGTTGTTTTTTCGGATTGAAGGCCTGAAGAGACTAGCGGCATGCCTCGGGGATCACTGCTGTTTGTGGTTATATCAAGAATGTAGATGGCATGATTAGTAAGTTTGCAGATGACACTAAAATAGGTGGTCCTTCCTACACACTAAAATGGGTTGTATTGTAGATAACAAAAATGGTTATCAAAAATTACATCAGTATCTTGATCAGCAGGGCATGTGCAGTTGCGAGATTGCATTTTGGAAAGTTAAACCTGGGCAAGACCTTCGGTGAATGGCAGGGTCCTAGAGAGTGATGTAGAGCAGAGGGATCTAGAAGTGCCTGTACATAGATCTTTGAATGTGGTTTCACGGGTAGATAAGGTGATCAAGAAGGCTTCAGTACATTGGCCTTCATCAGTCAGGGTATGGAGTATAGAAGTTGACATGTTATAAAAAGCTGGAGTAATTCAGCGGATCAGGCAGCATTTCTGGAGAAAAGGAATAGGTGACGTTTCGGGTCGAGGCCTTTCTTGAAAGTCAGGGGCCACCCCTGAGGGGCAACCTTTTCCACACGGTGATGAGTATATGGAATGCGCTGCAAGAGGGGGTAGTTGGGGCAGGTATTACAATAACATTTAAAACATTGGGACATGTACATGGATAGGTACGGTTTAGAGGGATATGGGTTAAACACAACCAGGTGGGACTGGTATAGATGGGGCAACTTGGTCGCCATGGGCAAATTGGGCCGAAGGGCCCATTTCTGGGTTGTATGGCTTTAACAGTGCTGAAAGTCGTCATTTTTTAAACCCAACCCGAGAACAGTAGAAAATGATCATGCTCATGATCAGGAGTCTGGAGGAATAGATACCACCACTTGCACTGTCTACAATTTTTTTACAAGTTACATAGAGTGCCTGTAGAAATAGTTCACCCATGTGTTTTGGCAGGCTGTTCAGTAGTCACTGAGCTCGATCCTGTCCTCAAAACATATATACTTCCAAAGGACTGTTGAGGGAGGGGGGGGGGGGGGTGGACTTGCTTATGGTATGCAGACCACAATGACACCTCTACCACTTTACTAGCAGCCTGAATACACATCAGGGCCCTTGAGTGTTAATTTTCCTTTTGTATAAATACTGGAAAGCTTGTGAACAGATGGAAAAATTTAAATGGAAAATTCCACCCGAGAAAGGTTTGGAGTGTATTTCCGAAGGTTTATAAAACAGTGAAATCAGAAGTGCTGTGCTTCCTAGTACAGGCCTTTTGTCCGCAGGGCATTATATAATTGCCAAATGCTGACCGAAATGGAAAAAAAAAATCAAATGCAGAAACGATTGTCAAATTGCATAATTAAAGCAGCTATGGCAGGTATTTCGGCACAGATGCTGCTTTAAAGAAAAGTTTCTAATAATTCCTGCTCAGATGCAGATGACTGATCTCCCTTGTATTGCTTGGTCTAGATGCTTGCCCGGCCATCCCCAGTTCTCCACCATAACTCTCAAGCAGCCAGGTGCATCTGATTGTTAACAAAAGAGCGACTCGGTGGCGCTGTGGTAGAGTTGCTGCCTTGCAGCGCCAGTGACCCGGGTTCGATCCCAACTATGTGTGCTGTCTGTACGGAGTTTGTACGTTATCCTGGTGACCGCCTGGGTTTTCTCCGAGACCTTTGGTTTCCTCCCATACTCCAAAGATGTACAGTTATGTAGGTAGATTGGCTTGGTATGGGTGTAAATTGTCCGTAGTGTGTAGGATAGTGTTAATGTGCGGGGATCTCAGGTCGGTACGGACTATACGGTGGGCCGAAGGGCCTGTTTCTGCACTGCATCTCTAAACTAAACTAAAGAGCAGTGTGAAACATGAAGGTAAACTGGAGATGTGGAACGAAAATTTACTATCGCAGCTGCGTGGTTAATATAAATCCAGCAAAGAACTAATTTGTTTGAAAGTGGATAGTGGGTTTCACCATCTTTCACCTGTTGTCCATGTGTATTTCTACTGAGTCACTAATTCAAACTTTGGCTTGAATCTCTGTCCTTGTTTCATGCTTTTATTCCAAGTCAATGCCCTTCACTTGATCTGGCCTGATGAATGTGTTTCTGTTTGCTTTTCTAGAATGTAATCGATGGTGATCTTTGTGAACAGTTTAACTCTATGGATCCGATTAAACAAAAGAGTGTGGCGGAAGAGTTGGACAGAACACCAGCTGAGGTGTCCAAAAAGCTGGAAGACATCAGAACACGTTATGCATTCTAGTGTGCATAGCGCACATTCTTATGTGCTGGCGGCATTGTACAATGTCAGATGGTGTTAAGAATGTTAATGGCAGCACTCTCACCATTGAAGTTTTATCCATATAGAATGGACTGTAACCGTCTCTTGTAAATATAGTTTTGTACATTAAAATTGTTTAAAGGTTTTGTTGGGTGGGAGGGGGCACACAGGGCTGGAGGCTGGATACAATGTCTTGCAAGGGCTTTTGTGGCAGCTGTGTGATTAGCAGCCATTTTCCTAAAACAAACTGTTGCTTTTCAGTTGTGACTATGGTAGAATAAAATCCCTGTTTTAATAACATGGTTGTGGCGTTGTGCTGCTTCCAAACTGCCAATTAATTCTTTGCACTCCGTGATCCTGATGAGGGGATAAAATTAAATTAGGGTAGTGCACATTTTGGCACTTTTGTTGATTTGTCAAGAAGATGATGTGTATCTGAGTAGCTCATATCTCTGAAAATGTAATTTCATAAGGTCATAAGTGATAGGAACTGAATTAGGCCATTCGGCCCATCGAGTCTACTCTGCCGAAGATAGACACAAGATGCTGGAGTAACTCAGCATCTAGCATCTCTAGACAAAAGGAACCGGTGACGATTCTTCTGTCAGACAGAAGAATGGTCTCGACCCGAAACATCATCTCTCCAGAGATGCTGCCTGTCCCACTGAGTTACTCCAGCATTTTGTGTCTATCTTTGGCTTAAACCAGCATCTGCAATTCCTTCCTACACATTAAGTCTACAGTGCCATTCAATTCTGACTGATCTATCTCCCCCTCCTAACCCCATTCTCTTGCCTTCTCCCCATAACTCCTGACACCCGTACTAATCAAGAATCTATCTATCTCTGCCTTAAAATATCCATTGGCTTAGCCTCTACAGCCTTTTGTGGCAAAGAATTCCACAGATTCACCACCCTCTGACTAAAGAAATTCCTTATCTTCCTAAAGGAATGTCCTTGATTTCTAAGGCTATGACCTCTAGTCCTAGACTCTCCCACCAGTGGAAACATCCACTCTATCCAAGCCTTTCACTATTCGATACGTTTCAATGAGGTCACCCCTCATTCTTCTAATCTCCAGTGAAGACAGGCCCAGTGCCGTCAAACGTTCATATGTTAACCCACTCATTCCTGGGATCATTCTAGTGAACCTCCCCTGGACCCTCTCCAGAGCCAGCAATTCTTCCTCAGATATGGTGCCCAAAATTGCATGCAATACTCTAAATAAGACCAGCACCTTATTACAGCATTACATCTGTTTTTTTTGTGTTCTAGCCCTCTTGAAATAAATGCGTTTGCTTCCTTTACTGCCGATTCAACTTGCAAATTAACTTTTTGGGAATCCTGCACCAGCACTCTCACATTTAAAATTATCATGTCCCTCCATTAACAATACTAGCCCTCCAATCCTGGATTCTGCTTTCCTCACAATCTGGCCAATGTTTGTTCCTGATTTCTTTCCCATTCCCTGGTCTTTTTATCAAAAGCTTGGCTTCCATGCTGAGATGATTTTACTGGCCTAAATACTTGGAAAATAGGGGGACCAGAGAGAGGAGTAAGAAATGGGGAGAGCAGCAATGAGCCACGGGAAAACAGTTGAGTTTGACTACCCTTGCTCTCAAACTTTGGGTGTTGGTGATTCATCAAGAATCAATTTGGGGGTAATTGTGAAGGATATAGTTCAATTCTAGAGGGGGAAAATTGGATCAAAATCCAGATGGAGGTTCAGACTCTTGGGGAAGAAATCAACACAAGAAGTACTAGGAATGACGGACATGAAGCAGAAAATCTAAATTGGCAATAATAACTTACTTTTCACAGATTTGCCGAGTATCTCCAGAGCTTTTTGTTTTTATTTTAGATTTCCAGCAGCAGCAGTTTTTTTCCAAACCTTCAAGTCTGATTGTCACATTTGACACAATTACTTTTGTTACCCACTCCCTCCCTATTTTATTTTTAAACTAGTTTTTTTTTCAATCTGAATTAACCAGTTTCAAGTGGTGTACAGGCCAAATAAGAGATAGTAGATAAAAGGCAGTAGTAAGGATTCAAAACATATTCAATAGCAAAATTGCAGTTTTAAGTATATTCCTTTAGTGAAAGGATAAAATAATATATTGTAGAATGGGATGTCAATAAATCAATTATTGACAAATAGAGATTTAATGGTAAATACCACCAGTTACTGACAAATAGGGATTTAATAGTTAACTAAATAGCAAGCTGAACAAAAGTAGAAATTATGTGTCGGATTTTGATAGGTTTGAAAGGAAAAGCAGCACCATTGATCAGGAAAGTGATATGGGGCTCTGGTAAACTTAATTAAGTTTCTAATGTGCTCGGCAATCAAAAGTAATGGGGTTATCAGACAGAATTGGTAAATAATATACAGGATTATACAGTGCCCTCCATAATCTTTGGGACAAAGACCCGTCATTTATTTATTTGCCTCTGTACTACACAATTTGAGATTTGTAAAAATCACATGTGGTTAAAGTGCATATTGTCAGATTTTATTAAAGGGTACATTTATACGTTTTGGTTTCACCATGTAGAAATTACAGCTGTGTTTATACATAGTCCCCCCATTTCAGGGCACTACAATACAATAATACTTTATTAGCCAAGTATGTTTTGCAACATACGAACAAATTTCATTTTCCCAGTCAGTCATACATATAAAAAGCAACAGAACACACAAAATACATTTTAACATTAACATCCACTACAGTGACACCTCCACATTCCTCACTGTGTTGGAAGGCGAAAAAAAAGTTTATTCTTTTCCCTACTTTGTCCTCCCACGGTCGGGGACCTCGAGCCTTCCGTTGACAGGACGATCTTAATCCTGTTTGGGCCCTCCGCGTCGGGGCAATCACTCCTACATTAGGGTGGAATCTCAGCTCCGCCGAGTGATCAGACCCCGGGTCGGGGCTTGTCGAACCGTCTGTGTCATTGGAGCTCCCGACATCCACGGTTTCTACCGAGACTGCGTGCTCTAGATGGTAAAGGCCGAGGTTGAAGGGATCGGCTCCGATGGTAAGTCCACGCCCTGCAGTGGGGCTCAATGTCCCGAGCGAGGCCTCCAGCTCCAAGATGTTACTCCGGAGATACGACTCGGAAAGTAATCGCAACTCCAACAGGGTAAGAGATTGAAAAAAATGTTTGGGACACATGGCTTCACAGGTATTTGTAATTGCTCAGGTGTGTTTAAATGCCTCCTTAATGCAGTACAAGAGAGCTCTCAGCACCTAGTCTTTCCATCACCTTTGGTAACTTTTATTGCTGTTTATCCACATGAGGAACATTGTGCCAATGAAAGTCAAAGAAGCAATTATGAGCCGAGAAACAAGAATAAAACTGTTAGAGACATCAGCCAAACCTTTGGCTTTCCAAAATCAACTGGAACATCATTAAGAAGAAAGTACTGGTGAGCTTACCAATCGCAAAGGGACTGGCAGGCCAAGAAAGATCTCCACAGCTGATGACAGAAGAATTTTCTCTAATAAAGAAAAATCCCCAAACACCTGTCCGACAGATCAGAAACACTCTTCAGGAGTCAGGTGTAGATTTGTCAATGACCACTGTCCACAGAAGACTTCATGAACAGAAATACAGAGGTTACACTGCAAGATGCAAACCACTGGTTAGCTGCAAAAATAGGATGGCCAGGTTACAGTTTGCCAAGAAGTACTCAAAAGAGCAACCACAGTTCTGGAAAAAGGTCTTGTGGACAGATGAGACGAAGATTAACTTGTATCAGAGTGATGGCAAGAGCAAAGTATGGAGGAGAGAAGGAACTGCCCAAGATCCAAAGCATACCACCTCATCTGTGAAACACTGGTGGGAGTGTTATGGCCTGGGCATGTATCGCTGCTGAAGGTACTGGCTCACCTATTTTCATTGATGATACAACTGCTGATGGTAGTAGCATAATGAATTTTGAAGTGTATAGACACATCCTATCTGCTCAAGTTCAAACAAATGCCTCAAAACTCATTGGCTGGCGGTTCATTCTATAGCAAGGCAATGATCCCAAACATACTGCTAAAGCAACAAAGGAGTTTTTCAAAGCTACAAAATGGTCAATTCTTGAGTAGCCAAGTCAATCACCTGATCTCAACCCAATGGAGCATGATTTTTATATGCTGAAGAAAAAACTGAAGGGGACTAGCCCCCAAAACAAGCATAAGCTAAAGATGGCTGCAATACAGGCCTGGCAGAGCATCACCAGGAACACATCTTCATTAGGATGGAGAGTGACATTGTTAATTTAGAAACTATGGTTCTAAACTTAAAGAAAGGTAACTTTGAGGGTATGAGACGTGAATTGGCCAAGATTGACTGGCAATTAGTTCTAAAAGGGTTGACGGTGGATATGCAATGGAAGGCATTTAAAGACTGCATGGATGAACTACAAAAATTGTTCATCCCAGTTTGGCAAAAGAATAAATCAGGGAAGGTAGTGCATCCGTGGATAACAAGGGAAATCAGGGATAGTATCAAAGCAAAAGATGATGCGTACAAATTAGCCAGAAAAAGCAGCATACCAGAGGACTGGGAGAAATTCAGAGACCAGCATAGGAGGACAAAGGGCTTAATTAGGAAAGGGAAAATAGATTATGAAAGAAAACTGGCAGGGAACATAAAAACTGACTGCAAAAGTTTTTATAGATATGTGAAGAGAAAGAGATTAGTTAAAACAAATGTAGGTCCCTTGCAGTCAGAAACAGGTGAATTGATCATGGGGAACAAGGATATGGCGGACCAATTGAATAACTACTTTGGTTCCGTCTTCACTAAGGAAGACATAAATAATCTGCCGGTAATAGCAGGGGACCGCGGGTCAAAGGAGATGGAGGAACTGAGTGAAATCAAGGTTAGTCGGGAAGTGGTGTTGGGTAAATTGAATGGATTAAAGGCCGATAAATCACCAGGGCCAGATAGGCTGCATCCCAGAGTACTTAAGGAAGTAGCTCCAGAAATAGTGGATGCATTAGTGATAATTTTTCAAAACTCTTTAGATTCTGGAGTAGTTCCTGAGGATTGGAGGGTAGCAAACGTAACCCCACTTTTTAAGAAGGGAGGGAGAGAGAAAACGGGGAATTACAGACCAGTTAGTCTAACATCGGTAGTGGGGAAACTGCTAGAGTCAGTTATTAAAGATGGGATAGCAGCACATTTGGAAAGTGGTGAAATCATTGGACAAAGTCAGCATGGATTTACGAAAGGTAAATCATGTCTGACGAATCTTATAGAATTTTTCGAGGATGTAACTAGTGGAGTGGATAGGGGAGAACCAGTGGATGTGTTGTATCTGGACTTTCAGAAGGCTTTTGACAAGGTCCCACATAAGAGATTAGTATACAAACTTAAAGCACACGGTATTGGGGGTTCAGTATTGATGTGGATAGAGAACTGGCTGGCAAACAGGAAGCAAAGAGTAGGAGTAAACGGGTCCTTTTCACAATGGCAGGCAGTGACTAGTGGGGTACCGCAAGGCTCAGTGCTGGGACCCCAGCTATTTACAATTTATATTAATGAACTGGATGAGGGAATTGAAGGCAACATCTCCAAGTTTGCGGATGACACTAAGCTGGGGGGCAGTGTTAGCTGTGAGGAGGATGCTAGGAGACTGCAAGGTGACTTGGATAGGCTGGGTGAGTGGGCAAATGTTTGGCAGATGCAGTATAATGTGGATAAATGTGAGGTTATCCACTTTGGTGGCAAAAACAGGAAAGCAGACTATTATCTAAATGGTGGCCGATTAGGAAAAGGGGAGATGCAGCGACACCTGGGTGTCATGGTACACCAGTCATTGAAAGTAGGCATGCAGGTGCAGCAGGCAGTGAAGAAAGCGAATGGTATGTTAGCTTTCATAGCAAAAGGATTTGAGTATAGGAGCAGGGAGGTTCTACTGCAGTTGTTCAGGGTCTTGGTGAGACCACACCTGGAGTATTGCGTACAGTTTTGGTCTCCAAATCTGAGGAAGGACATTATTGCCATAGAGGGAGTGCAGAGAAGGTTCACCAGACTGATTCCTGGGATGTCAGGACTTTCATATGAAGAAAGACTGGATAGACTCGGCTTATACTCGCTAGAATTTAGGAGATTGAGAGGGGATCTTATAGAAACTTACAAAATTCTTATGGGGTTGGACAGGCTAGATGCAGGAAGATTGTTCCCGATGTTGGGGAAGTCCAGGACAAGGGGTCACAGCTTAAGGATAAGGGGGAAATCCTTTAAGACCGAGATGAGAAAAACATTTTTTACACAGAGAGTGGTGAATCTCTGGAACTCTCTGCCACAGAGGGTAGTTGAGGCCAGTTCATTGGCTATATTTATGAGGGAGTTAGATGTGGCCCTTGTGGCTAAAGGGATCAGGGGGTATGGAGAGAAGGCAGGTACGGGATACTGAGTTGGATGATCAGCCATGATCATATTGAATGGCGGTGCAGGCTCGACGGGCCGAATGGCCTACTCCTGCACCTATTTTCTATGTATCTATGTATGTACATCCAGCAAGTGGTGATGTCCATGAATCACAGACTTCAAGCAGCCATTGCATGCAAAGGATATGCAACAAAATACTAAACAAGACTACTTTCATTTGCATGACATTGCTGTGTCCCAAACATTATGGTGCCCCTGAAATGGGGGCATATGTATAAACATTGCTGTAATTTCTACATGGTGAAATCAAAATGTATAAAAATGGCCTTTATTAAAATCTGACAATGTGCACTTTAACCACATATGATTTTTTTCTATTACAAATATCAAATTGTGGAGTACAGAGGCAAATAAATAAATGATGGGTCTTTGTCCCAAACATTATGGAGGCACTGTATATGCATAACAACGTTGTTCCAACAATAGTTTTGATTATCTGTTCAACGATTGCAAAAGGGAATTAGTTGTCTGCAGGATCACTTGAGAGATTTTTTGTGTGTGTGAGAGAGAGAGAGAGAGAGAGAGAGAGAGAGGGCTTTATTGTCATATGTCCTGAAACAGAACAATAACATTCTTACTTGCAGCAGCACAACAGATATGTAAATATAGTACTCTGTAAACGCCATGATAAACAACAACAAAAGGTTCAGTTCATACGCATAAGAAATAATAGTGCAAACACAAAAACAAAGTCCCCATGTCACTGTGGATTGAAGCTTATTTGGAGGTTGTAGTGTTTAATAGCATGATGGTTGCAGGGAAGAAGTTGCTTCTGAACTTGGATGTTACAGTTTTCAGGCTCTTATACCTTCTTCCTGATGGCAGGAATGAAATTAAAGTGTGGCCAGGGTGGTGTGGGTTTTTGATGAAGATGGCTGCCTTTTTAAGGCTGTGACTCCTGTAGATCACTTTGATGGTGGGGAGGTCAGTACGCGTAATGGGCTGGGCAGTGTTCACCACTTTTTGCAGTCGTCTTCTTTTCTGGGCGTTTGAGTAGTCGAACCAGGCCGTGATGCAGCCAATCAATATATTCTCTACTGTACACCTGTAGAAGTCCAAGAGGCTATTTGTTGACATAGCGAATCTCCTCGTCTAAGGAAGTAAAGGCATTAATGGGCTTTCTTTATGATTGCATCATTGTGCTGGATCCAGGACAGATCTTCAGAGATATGCACCTCCAGGAATTTGAAGCTTTTGACTCTCTTCACCACCATCCCGTCGATGAAGATAGGTTTGTGGATCCTCTATCTTCCTTTTCCAAAGTGAACAATCAGTTCCTTGAAGAAAGACACCAAAAGCTCTATCCCTCGCCCTCACTTCGGTAAATCCGACCATACCACGGTGCTGCTTCTTCCTGCCTACAGGCAGCAATTAAATAGCGCACCCCCAGAGGTGAGGACAGTACAGAGCTGGTCGGGTGGGAAGAGGAACAACTCCAGGACTGTTTGGAGTCTGTAGACTGGGCAATGTTCAAGGACTCGACAACGGACCTGAACGAATACGCCACAGTCGTTACAGACTTCATTAAGAAGTGTGTGGAGGACTGCATCCCCACCAAAACCTTCCAAGCGTTTCCCAATCAGAAACCTTGGATGAACTTTGAGATCCGCACTCTTCTGAAGTCCAGACACCGGGCATTCATGTCTGATGATACAGTGGCCTACAAGAAGTCCAGATACGACCTTGGTAAGGCCATCAAAAAGGCCAAAAGGGACCTGCTCCAAACTGGAGGAAGAGACAGATGTTCAGCGGCTGTTGCAGGGCCTGAATGCAATCACCTCTTACAAGTCGAAATCAGTAGGCAGCTCGAATGTCGGCGAAACATCACTCCCTGATGAGCTCAATGCGTTTTACGCACGCTTTGATAGGGAGAACACTGATGTGCCTTCCCGAGCCCCCATTCGCTGTGATGGTATATCAGTCTCAGTCACAGAGGCCGACGTCAGGAAATCCTTCAGAGGGGTGAACCCTCGAAAAGCGCCTGGACCTGATGTTATACCTGGTCGTGTTCTAAAAACCTGTGCGGACCAACTGGCTGGTCTTTTTACGGACATTTTCAACCTCTCACTTCTGAGGTCTGAGGTTCCCACCTGCTTCAAAAGGGCATCAATTATACCAGTGCCCAAGAAGAGTAAGGTGACGTGCCTCAATGACTATCGACCTGTGGCACTAACGCCTGTGGTGATGAAGTGCTTTGAGAGGTTGATCATGACGCAGATCAACTCCTACCTCGACAAAAACCTGGACCCACTGCAGTTCGCTTACCGCCACAACAGATCAACGGTGGATGCAATCTCGCTGGCCCTCCACTCCGCTCTGGACCACTTGGACAACAAAAACTCATATGTCAGGCTGTTATTCATCGATTACAGCTCGGCATTTAATACAATCATCCCCTCCAAGCTGGTTACCAAACTCGCAGAACTGGGTCTCTGCGCATCCCTCTGCAATTGGATCCTCGACTTCCTCATTCACAGACCACAGTCAGTTCGTATTGGTGGAAATGTGTCAGACTCGATAACAATCAGCACGGGAGCACCTCAAGGCTGCGTGCTCAGCCCCCTGCTGTACTCACTCTATACTCATGACTGCGTAGCCGGACATAGTGCGAACTCCATCATCAAGTTCGCTGACGACACCACTGTTGTGGGACGTATCACTGATGGGGATGAGTCAGAGTATAGAAGAGAGATCGAGCAACTGTCCATATGGTGCCAGCACAATAACCTGGCCCTCAACACCAGCAAAACCAAGGAACTGATTGTGGACTTTGGATGGAGTAGGATGGGGACCCACAGTCCCGTTTATATCAACGGGTTGATGGTTGAAAAGGTCAAGAGCTTCAAATTCCTGGGCGTGCATATCTCTGAAGATCTTTCCTGGTCCGAGAACACTGATGCCATTATTAAGAAAGCACATCAGCGCCTCTACTTCCTGAGAAGATTACGGAGAGTCGGTTTGTCAAGGAGGACTCTCTCTAACTTCTACAGGTGCACAGTAGAGAGCATGCTGACCGGTTGCATCGTGGCTTGGTTCGGCAACTTGAGCGCCCTGGAGAGGAAAAGACTACAAAAAGTAGTAAACACTGCCCAGTCCATCATCGTCTCTGACCTCCCTTCCATCGAGGGGATCTATCACAGTCGCTGCCTCAAAAAGGCTGGCAGTATCATCAAGGACCCACACCATCCTGGCCACACACTCATCTCCCTACTACCTTCAGGTAGAAGGTACAGGAGCCTGAAGACTGCAACGACCAGGTTCAGGAATAGCTACTTCCCCACAGCCATCAGGCTATTAAACCTGGCTCGGACATAACACTGAACTTTATTAGCCAATACAGTTATTTGCACTTTATCAGTATATTGATTCATGTGTGTATATATTTATAGAATGCCTTGTAGTCAATGCCTACTATGTTCTGTTGTGCAAGAATTTCATTGTCCTATCAGGGACACATGACAATAAACTCACTTGAACTTGAGTAACTCAGCAGGACAGGCAGTACCTCTGGAAAGAAGAAATGGGTGATGTTTCGAGTCGAGATCCTTCTTCACAGTTGGTTTTACCGATGTTGAGAGGAAGGTTGTTGTTCTGGCACATTTGATCAGTCGATCAATCTCCTTCCTTTACTCTGATGCATCATCAACTGTAATTTGTCCAACAATGGTTGTGTCGTCAGTGGGTATGAAGATGGAGTTGGAATTGCATCTGGCTACACAGTCGTGAGTAGAGAGTGATAAGCAGCAGGCTGGGCACGCAGCCTTGAGGTGCTCCCGTGCTGATGGTTATCAAGAAGGAAGTGTTGCTGCTGATTCGTACTGAATGTGATTAAGAAGTCAAGGATCCAGTTGCAGAGAGATGCACAGTGACCCAGTTCCGTATGCTTGGGAACAAATTTTAGAGGGGATGTCTGATGAATACTGAGCTGTAATCTATGGACAACAGCCTGACATATGTGTTTTTATTGCCCAGTGCAGGATGGCGAGCCCAGTGAGATCACATCCTCCATTGACTGTTGTGGTAGTTGGCATTTTGTAGTGGTTCTTGTTGAGATGTCAAGAGTTGATGTGCACCACAACCAACGTCTCAGCTTAATATTATACATGATTGAGTTAAATGGCTTTAATCTGGCAAGGTATCCCCTTTTTGATTTGATAACTTAATACAAATGCCAATGCAGTATACACGGTTTTGGAAAGATGAGATAGAAAGAAATTCTCATACAATACACTTTCTTTATAGGATTTTTTTTAAAGGAAGCAACAAGATTAACGAAGAAACATAGAAAAATAGGTGCAGGAGTAGGTCATTCGGCCCTTCGAGCCAGCACCGCTATTCAACATGATCATGGCTGATTATCTAAAATCAGTACCCCGTTCCTGCTTTTTCCCAATATCCCTTGATTCCTTTAGCCCGAAGAACTAAATCTAATTCCCTTGAAAACATCAAGTGAATTCAACAAGGCATCCACTGCCTTCTGTGGCAGAGAATTCCACAGCTTCACAACTCTGGGTGAAGACGTTTTTCCTCATCTCAGTCCTAATTGGCCTACGCCTTATTCTTAAACTGTGACCCCTGGTTCCTAATATCAGGACCTTTTTTCCTGCATCTAGCCTGTTCAATCCTTTAATAATTTTATGTTTCTATGAGATCCGCTCTCGTCCTTTTAAATTCCAGTGAATACAAGCCCAGTCGACCCATTCTTTCATCATATGTCTTTCCTCATATGAAAGTCCTGACATCCCAGGAATCAGTCTGGTGAACCTTCTCTGTACTCCCTTTATGACAAGAATGTCCTTCCTCAGATTAGGAGACCAAAACTGTACGCAATACTCCACCAAGTGGTCTCACCAAGACCCTGTACAACTGCAGTAGAACCTCCCTGCTCCTATACTCAAATCCTTTCGCTATGAATGCTAACATACCATTCGCTTTCTTCACTGCCTGCTGCACCTGCATGCCCACTTTCAATGACTGGTGTACCATGACACCCAGGTCTCATTGCATCTCCCCTTTTCCTAATCGGCCACCATTCAGGTAATAGTCTACTTTCCTGTTTTTGCCACCAAAGTGGATAACCTCACTTTATCCACATTATACAGCATCTGCCATGCATTTATTCACATTATACTGCATTTGCCATGCATTTGCCCACTCACCCAGCCTATCCACATCATCTTGCAGCCTCCTAGCACCCTCCTCACAGCTAACACTTCCCCCCAGCTTTGTGTCATCCACAAACTTGGAGATGTTGCATTCAATTCCCTCGTCCAAATTATTAATATATATTGTAAATAGCTGGGGTCCCAGCACTGAGCCTTGCGGTACCCCACTAGTCACTGCCTGCCATTCTGAAAAGGACCCGTTTACTCCTACTCTTTGCTTCCTGTCTGCCAGCCAGTTCTCTATCCACATCAATACTGAACCCCCAATACCGTGTGCTTTAAGTTTGTATATTAATCTCTTATGTGGGACCTTGTCGATAGTCCAGATATAACACATCCACTGGTTCTCCCTTATCCACTCTACTAGTTACATCCTCGAAAAATTCTATAAGATTCGTCAGACATGATTTACCTTTCATAAATCCATGCTGACTTTGTCCAATGATTTCACCATTTTCCAAATGTGCTGCTATCCCATCTTTAATAACTGACTCGAGCAGTTTCCCCACTACCGATGTTAAACTAACTGGTCTGTAATTCCCCGTTTTCTCTCTCCCTCCCTTTTAAAAAAGTGGGGTTACATTAGCTACCCTCCAATCCTCAGGAACTACTCCAGAATCTAAAGAGTTTTGAAAAATTATCACTAATGCATCCACTATTTCTGGGGCTACTTCCTTAAGTACTCTGGGATGCAGCCTATCTGGCCCTGGGGATTTATCGGCCTTTAATCCAGTCAATTTACTTAACACCACTTCCCGGCTAACCTGGATTTCACTCAGTTCCTCCATCTCATTTGACCCCCGGTCCCCTGCTATTTCCAGCAGATTAATTAAGTCTTCCTTAGTGAAGACAGAACCAAAGTAGTTATTCAATTGGTCTTCCATGTCCTTGTTCCCCATGATCAATTCACCTATTTCTGACTGCAAGGGACCGACATTTGTTTTAATTAATCTTTTTCTCTTCACATATCTATAAAAAAATTTGCAGTCAGTTTTTATGTTCCCTGCCAGTTTTCTTTCATAATCTATTTTCCCTTTCCTAATTAAACCCCTTGTCCTCATCTGCTGGAGTCTGAATTTCTCCCAGTCCTCTGGTAGGCTGCTTTTTTGGGCTAATTTGTATGCTTCATCTTTTGTTTTGATACTATCCCTGATTTCCCTTGTTATCCATGGATGCACTACCTTCCCTGATTTATTCTTTTGCCAAACTGGGATGAACAATTTTTGTAGTTCATCCATGCAGCCTTTAAATGCCTTTCATTGCATATCCACCGTCAACCGTTTAATAATCAATTTCCAGTCTATCTTGGCCAATTCACGTCTCATACCCTCAAAGTTACCTTTCTTTAAGTTCAGAACCCTTGTTTCTGAATTAATTATGTCACTCTCCATCCTAATGAAGAACTCAACCATATTATGGTCACTCTTGCCCAAGGGGCCACGCACAACAAGACTGCTAACTAACTCTTCCTCATTACTCAATACCCAGTCTAGAATAGCCTTCTCTCTCGTTGGTTCCTCTACATGTTGATTTAGAAAACGATCCCGCATACATTCCAAGAAATCCTCTTCCTCAGCACCCCTGCCAATTTGATTCACCCAATCTATATGTAGATTGAAGTCACCCATTATAACTGTTTTACCTTTGTTGCACGCATTTCTAATTTCCTGTTTGATGCCATCCTCAACTCCACTACTACTGCTAGGAGCCCCCATTCGCTGTGATGGTATATCAGTCTCAGTCACAGAGGCCGACGTCAGGAAATCCTTCAGAGGGGTGAACCCTCGAAAAGCGCCTGGACCTGATGGTATACCTGGTCGTGTTCTAAAAACCTGTGCGGACCAACTGGCTGGTCTTTTTACGGACATTTTCAACCTCTCACTTCTGAGGTCTGAGGTTCCCACCTGCTTCAAAAGGGCATCAATTATACCAGTGCCCAAGAAGAGTAAGGTGACGTGCCTCAATGACTATCGACCTGTGGCACTAACGCCTGTGGTGATGAAGTGCTTTGAGAGGTTGATCATGATGCAGATCTACTCCTACCTCGACAAAAACCTGGACCCACTGCAGTTCGCTTACCGCCACAACAGATCAACGGTGGATGCAATCTCGCTGGCCCTCCACTCCGCTCTGGACCACTTGGACAACAAAAACTCATATGTCAGGCTGTTATTCATCGATTACAGCTCGGCATTTAATACAATCATCCCCTCCAAGCTGGTTACCAAACTCGCAGAACTGGGTCTCTGCGCATCCCTCTGCAATTGGATCCTCGACTTCCTCATTCACAGACCACAGTCAGTTCGTATTGGTGGAAATGTGTCAGACTCGATAACAATCAGCACGGGAGCACCTCAAGGCTGCGTGCTCAGCCCCCTGCTGTACTCACTCTATACTCATGACTGCGTAGCCGGACATAGTGCGAACTCCATCATCAAGTTCGCTGACGACACCACTGTTGTGGGACGTATCACTGATGGGGATGAGTCAGAGTATAGAAGAGAGATCGAGCAACTGTCCATATGGTGCCAGCACAATAACCTGGCCCTCAACACCAGCAAAACCAAGGAACTGATTGTGGACTTTGGATGGAGTAGGATGGGGACCCACAGTCCCGTTTATATCAACGGGTTGATGGTTGAAAAGGTCAAGAGCTTCAAATTCCTGGGCGTGCATATCTCTGAAGATCTTTCCTGGTCCGAGAACACTGATGCCATTATTAAGAAAGCACATCAGCGCCTCTACTTCCTGAGAAGATTACGGAGAGTCGGTTTGTCAAGGAGGACTCTCTCTAACTTCTACAGGTGCACAGTAGAGAGCATGCTGACCGGTTGCATCGTGGCTTGGTTCGGCAACTTGAGCGCCCTGGAGAGGAAAAGACTACAAAAAGTAGTAAACACTGCCCAGTCCATCATCGTCTCTGACCTCCCTTCCATCGAGGGGATCTATCACAGTCGCTGCCTCAAAAAGGCTGGCAGTATCATCAAGGACCCACACCATCCTGGCCACACACTCATCTCCCTACTACCTTCAGGTAGAAGGTACAGGAGCCTGAAGACTGCAACGACCAGGTTCAGGAATAGCTACTTCCCCACAGCCATCAGGCTATTAAACCTGGCTCGGACATAACACTGAACTTTATTAGCCAATACAGTTATTTGCACTTTATCAGTATATTGATTCATGTGTGTATATATTTATAGAATGCCTTGTAGTCAATGCCTACTATGTTCTGTTGTGCAAGAATTTCATTGTCCTATCAGGGACACATGACAATAAACTCACTTGAACTTGAGTAACTCAGCAGGACAGGCAGTACCTCTGGAAAGAAGAAATGGGTGATGTTTCGAGTCGAGATCCTTCTTCACAGTTGGTTTTACCGATGTTGAGAGGAAGGTTGTTGTTCTGGCACATTTGATCAGTCGATCAATCTCCTTCCTTTACTCTGATGCATCATCAACTGTAATTTGTCCAACAATGGTTGTGTCGTCAGTGGGTATGAAGATGGAGTTGGAATTGCATCTGGCTACACAGTCGTGAGTAGAGAGTGATAAGCAGCAGGCTGGGCACGCAGCCTTGAGGTGCTCCCGTGCTGATGGTTATCAAGAAGGAAGTGTTGCTGCTGATTCGTACTGAATGTGATTAAGAAGTCAAGGATCCAGTTGCAGAGAGATGCACAGTGACCCAGTTCCGTATGCTTGGGAACAAATTTTAGAGGGGATGTCTGATGAATACTGAGCTGTAATCTATGGACAACAGCCTGACATATGTGTTTTTATTGCCCAGTGCAGGATGGCGAGCCCAGTGAGATCACATCCTCCATTGACTGTTGTGGTAGTTGGCATTTTGTAGTGGTTCTTGTTGAGATGTCAAGAGTTGATGTGCACCACAACCAACGTCTCAGCTTAATATTATACATGATTGAGTTAAATGGCTTTAATCTGGCAAGGTATCCCCTTTTTGATTTGATAACTTAATACAAATGCCAATGCAGTATACACGGTTTTGGAAAGATGAGATAGAAAGAAATTCTCATACAATACACTTTCTTTATAGGATTTTTTTTAAAGGAAGCAACAAGATTAACGAAGAAACATAGAAAAATAGGTGCAGGAGTAGGTCATTCGGCCCTTCGAGCCAGCACCGCTATTCAACATGATCATGGCTGATTATCTAAAATCAGTACCCCGTTCCTGCTTTTTCCCAATATCCCTTGATTCCTTTAGCCCGAAGAACTAAATCTAATTCCCTTGAAAACATCAAGTGAATTCAACAAGGCATCCACTGCCTTCTGTGGCAGAGAATTCCACAGCTTCACAACTCTGGGTGAAGACGTTTTTCCTCATCTCAGTCCTAATTGGCCTACGCCTTATTCTTAAACTGTGACCCCTGGTTCCTAATATCAGGACCTTTTTTCCTGCATCTAGCCTGTTCAATCCTTTAATAATTTTATGTTTCTATGAGATCCGCTCTCGTCCTTTTAAATTCCAGTGAATACAAGCCCAGTCGACCCATTCTTTCATCATATGTCTTTCCTCATATGAAAGTCCTGACATCCCAGGAATCAGTCTGGTGAACCTTCTCTGTACTCCCTTTATGACAAGAATGTCCTTCCTCAGATTAGGAGACCAAAACTGTACGCAATACTCCACCAAGTGGTCTCACCAAGACCCTGTACAACTGCAGTAGAACCTCCCTGCTCCTATACTCAAATCCTTTCGCTATGAATGCTAACATACCATTCGCTTTCTTCACTGCCTGCTGCACCTGCATGCCCACTTTCAATGACTGGTGTACCATGACACCCAGGTCTCATTGCATCTCCCCTTTTCCTAATCGGCCACCATTCAGGTAATAGTCTACTTTCCTGTTTTTGCCACCAAAGTGGATAACCTCACTTTATCCACATTATACAGCATCTGCCATGCATTTATTCACATTATACTGCATTTGCCATGCATTTGCCCACTCACCCAGCCTATCCACATCATCTTGCAGCCTCCTAGCACCCTCCTCACAGCTAACACTTCCCCCCAGCTTTGTGTCATCCGCAAACTTGGAGATGTTGCATTCAATTCCCTCGTCCAAATTATTAATATATATTGTAAATAGCTGGGGTCCCAGCACTGAGCCTTGCGGTACCCCACTAGTCACTGCCTGCCATTCTGAAAAGGACCCGTTTACTCCTACTCTTTGCTTCCTGTCTGCCAGCCAGTTCTCTATCCACATCAATACTGAACCCCCAATACCGTGTGCTTTAAGTTTGTATATTAATCTCTTATGTGGGACCTTGTCGATAGTCCAGATATAACACATCCACTGGTTCTCCCTTATCCACTCTACTAGTTACATCCTCGAAAAATTCTATAAGATTCGTCAGACATGATTTACCTTTCATAAATCCATGCTGACTTTGTCCAATGATTTCACCATTTTCCAAATGTGCTGCTATCCCATCTTTAATAACTGACTCGAGCAGTTTCCCCACTACCGATGTTAAACTAACTGGTCTGTAATTCCCCGTTTTCTCTCTCCCTCCCTTTTTAAAAAGTGGGGTTACATTAGCTACCCTCCAATCCTCAGGAACTACTCCAGAATCTAAAGAGTTTTGAAAAATTATCACTAATGCATCCACTATTTCTGGGGCTACTTCCTTAAGTACTCTGGGATGCAGCCTATCTGGCCCTGGGGATTTATCGGCCTTTAATCCAGTCAATTTACTTAACACCACTTCCCGGCTAACCTGGATTTCACTCAGTTCCTCCATCTCATTTGACCCCCGGTCCCCTGCTATTTCCAGCAGATTAATTAAGTCTTCCTTAGTGAAGACAGAACCAAAGTAGTTATTCAATTGGTCTTCCATGTCCTTGTTCCCCATGATCAATTCACCTATTTCTGACTGCAAGGGACCGACATTTGTTTTAATTAATCTTTTTCTCTTCACATATCTATAAAAAAATTTGCAGTCAGTTTTTATGTTCCCTGCCAGTTTTCTTTCATAATCTATTTTCCCTTTCCTAATTAAACCCCTTGTCCTCATCTGCTGGAGTCTTAATTTCTCCCAGTCCTCTGGTAGGCTGCTTTTTTGGGCTAATTTGTATGCTTCATCTTTTGTTTTGATACTATCCCTGATTTCCCTTGTTATCCATGGATGCACTACCTTCCCTGATTTATTCTTTTGCCAAACTGGGATGAACAATTTTTGTAGTTCATCCATGCAGCCTTTAAATGCCTTTCATTGCATATCCACCGTCAACCGTTTAATAATCAATTTCCAGTCTATCTTGGCCAATTCACGTCTCATACCCTCAAAGTTACCTTTCTTTAAGTTCAGAACCCTTGTTTCTGAATTAATTATGTCACTCTCCATCCTAATGAAGAACTCAACCATATTATGGTCACTCTTGCCCAAGGGGCCACGCACAACAAGACTGCTAACTAACTCTTCCTCATTACTCAATACCCAGTCTAGAATAGCCTTCTCTCTCGTTGGTTCCTCTACATGTTGATTTAGAAAACGATCCCGCATACATTCCAAGAAATCCTCTTCCTCAGCACCCCTGCCAATTTGATTCACCCAATCTATATGTAGATTGAAGTCACCCATTATAACTGTTTTACCTTTGTTGCACGCATTTCTAATTTCCTGTTTGATGCCATCCTCAACTCCACTACTACTGTTAGGTGGCCTGTACACAACTCCCACTAGCGTTTTCTGCCCCTTAGTGTTTCGCAGCTCTACCCATATCGATTCCACACCCTCCAAGCTAATGTCCTTCCTTTCTATTGCAGCATTTTAGTCAGAAGCAAGGCGATAAATAATTTATTGCAGGTATATTTTGGAGGCCACACCTGAATACTGAATCACCCTATCCAAGGAAAAATATGCTTGTGTGATAAAGTCATGGTATGAAAGTTCACCAGACACCCATCAGCCTGTGTGTAAAAAAAAAAAAACTGTGTCGCACATCTCCTTTAAACTTTGCCTCTCTCATGTTAAAAACTCTTCCCTCTAGTCTTTGACATTTCCACCTGGGAAAAAGGCTCTGACTGTTTTACACTTTCTATGCCGCTCAATGGTATACACTTTTATCAGGTCACCCCCTCAAACCTCTGGTGTCCGGAGAAAACAACCCAAGACTGTTCAACCCTTCCTTCTAGCTAATACCCTCTAATTCAGGCATCATTCAAATAAATATCTTCTACACCCTTTCCAAAGCCTCCACATCCTTGTAAAAAACAAAGAACTGCAGATGCTGGTTCATACACAAAAGGATACAAAGTGCTTGAGTAATTCAGCATATCAGGCAGCATCTCAGAGATCCTGCTTGTCCTACTGAGTTACTCCAGCACTTTGTGTCCTCCACCGCCATACTGTATTGGAGTGACCCGAAAGGTACACCAAACTCCGAATGTGGTCGAATGATTCATCGTGACTTCCTGACTCTTATACTCAATGCCCCAACCAATGAAGGCAAGCACACCATAAGCATTCTTTACCATTCTCTCTACCTGTGTTACCTCTTTCATGAGCTGTGGACTTGGACCCCACACTGTAGGTAATGCCATTAATTGTATATTTTTCCTTTATATTTGTTCTCCCAAGGTTCAACACCACACATTTGCTCCATCTGCCATTTCTTTACCCATTGCTGTCGCTGACCTATATTTTGATAGCCTTCTTCACAGTCTATGACTTTGGCAAATTTTGTGTCATCTGTGAACACACTAACCAAGCCATGTATATTTACATCCAAGTAATTAATGTATATTCAAACATTTAGTATTAGATGCATCTTTGGACTCCAGTGTATGAAGAATGTTGAGGGATACCACTGTTAACCTGTTACTGGTATGAGGAAATGCAAACACAAAAAAGAACACATGAGGTAGACAATAAATGCTGGAGAAACTCAGCGGGTGAGGCAGCATCTATGGAGAGAAGGAATAGGTGGCGTTTCGGGTCGAGCCTTCTTCAGACTTTAAAACATGAGATTTGTCTGTGTGATTAGTAGACACCTTAAATAATGGAATGCATAGACGCTGTCCAGTTTATGTGGTTTCTGAGGTGGGTAGGGTTGTAAAAACTAAAGAGGCTTGATGCGGAGAAGTTGGATTAGACGTTAAGTATTTCTCCTTCAATTTTTTGGTACAGAATACTGAGATGTACAGCAAAAATGGATTAGTTATAAAATAATGTTGGAAATACTCCTGATTTAATTGACTGAATGCCCAGTCAAACATCTGTAATTTCAATAATCCAAGATAATAAACTGCAGTGAATGGACAAGATGGGAATAATAATGTAATTTGTTATAGTCTCATAAACTGTTTTCATTTTAATAAATGTATTTGTTTTTTTTGTTTGCTTATTTTGACACTCCCCGGAGAGAGAGTTCACAAATGACACGAAGATTGATGGAGCTTCGAATTTCTGGTTGTTAACATCTGAGATAATCTGCCCTGATCCCAGCGCATAGATGTAACCACGAAGAAGGCACTCCAACACATCTACAGTGCATTCAGAAAGTATTCAGACTCCTTCACTTTTTCCACATTCAGTTACATTACAGCCTTATTTTTAAATGGATTATGGCTGTAACGTAACAAAATGTGGAAAAAGTGAAGGGGTCTGAATACTTTCTGAATGCACTGTAACTACTTGGAAGATTTGGCATGACACCAAATACTCTAACAAATATCCATAGATACACTGTAGAAACTATTCTGACTGATTGCATCGTAGCCTCATGTGGCAATTCCAACACACAGGAACACAAGAGGCTGCAGAGAGTGGTGGGCTCAACGTACTCCATTGTAGGCATAGCCCACATAACACCAAAAGCATCTACATGAGGTGCAGCCTCTGTCAGCAAGGATCCCCTCCATCTCGGTCGTGCCCGCTGCTTGTTGCTACCATCGGGCAGGAGGTACATGAGCCAGAAGTCCCACACCACCAGGATCAAGAACAGCTACTTTCCTACCACCATCAGGTTCTTGAAGTGACCTGCAGAACCCAAATCCTACCTCAGAAAATTACGGACCACTTCTTCCACTTTGTTATTTTCTGAGCAGTCTTTTTAAAATCTTTTTAATTGTGTTGCAGAATATATGCATCATTTGTTTTTATGTTAAGCCCCTGTCCCACGATGCGAGTTTACCCAAGAGCACTCCCGAGTTTAAAGAAATCAAACTTGTGGTAGTCTACGAACTCCTTGACCTTCCACGAGTATGTTCACGAGCTCCTAGAAGTTAAAAGTAAGAATTTTTTCATCACGAGTATTTTTTTACTCGTGAAGTTTTTTCAACACTGTGAAAAATGTCCGCGAGTAAAAAAATACTCGTGACGAAAAAGATTGTTACTTTTTACTCGTAGGAGCTTGTGAACATACTCGTGGAAGGTCGTAGGAGTTCGTAGACTACCACGACTTTGATTTTTTAAAACTCAGGAGAGCTCTTGGGTAAACTCACATCGTGGGACAGGGGCTTTAAAGGGTAGGTGAAATAAGGTGAGGAATAAGGAATAAGGAATAAGGAGTTTAATCCTGATAAAAAGTGAGGTGATATATTTTGAGAGTACTAATGAGGCTAGACCACAGGGATTGAGAAACAGGGACATTGATGTACATGTCCAAATATCTTTGAAGGTGGCATTGCAGATTGATAATGTGGTTAAGAGGCATTTAGGATGCTGGCCTTCATTAGTCAGAGTATTGAATATAAGAGCAGGGAGGTTATGCTTCAACATTCTAGGGTGGCAAAGTGGTGCAGCAGTAGAGATACTGCCTTACAGCGCCAGAGACCCGGGTTCGATCCTTACCACCGATGCTGTCTGTACAGATTTTGTACGTTCTCCCTTGACCGCATTGGTTTTCTCGGGTGCTCCAGTTTCCTCCCATATTCCAAACACACATACAGGTTTGTAAGTTGTTTAAGAAGGAATTGCAGATGCTGGAAAATCGAAGGTAGACAAAAATGCTGGAGAAATTCAGCGGGTGAGGCAGCATCTATGGAGCGAAGGAAATAGGCAACCTTTCGGGCCGAAACCCGAAGAAGGGTTTGGCCCGAAACGTTGCCTATTTCCTTCGTTCCATAGATGCTCAGATTCAGATTCAGATTCAGATTCAACTTTATTGTCATTGTGCAGTGTACAGTACAGAGACAACGAAATGCAGTTAGCATCTCCCTAGAAGAGCGACATAAATATGAGCAGTAAATAAATAAATCTAATCTAATAAATCCTGGTGGGAGGAGTGTCCGGGGGGGGGGGGGGGGGGGGGGGTGTGATTGGCAGTCACCGAGGTACAGTGTTGAGTAGGTAACCGCCGCAGGGAAGAAGCGTTCCTGGACCTGCTGTCCGGCAACGGAGAGACCTGTAGCGCCTCCCGAAGGTAGGAGGGTAAACAGTTGTGGTCGGGGTGAGAGCAGTCCTTGGCGATGCTGAGCGCCCTTCGCAGACAACGCTTGCTTTGGACAGACTCAATGGTGGGGAGTGAGGAACCGGTGATGCGTTGGGCAATTTTCACCACCCTCTGCAGTGCTTTCCGGTCGGAGACAGAGCAGTTGCCATACCATACTGTGATGCAGTTGGTAAGGATGCTCTCGATGGTGCAGCGGCCTCACCTGCCTCACCCGCTGAGTTTCTCCAGGTTTGTAAGTTAATTGGCTTGGTTAAATTGTCCCTAGTGTGTGTAGGATAGTGTTAATGTGCGGGGGTCGCTGGTCGGCACGGACTCAGTGGGGTGAAGGGCCTGTTTCCATGCTGTACCTCCTCAGCTGGGGTACCATGTGCAGTTCTGGTCACCACACAATAAGTAAGATATGATAGTGTTTGAGAAGATGCAGATCTCCCGGTTGCTTTAATTCTCCTTCCCATTCCTACACTGACCTTTCTGTCCTAGGTCTACTCCATTGCCAGAGTGAGGGTAAACGCAAATTGGATGAACAGCATCTCATATTTTGCGTGGGCAGCTTACAGCCCAGTGGTATGAATATTGATTTCTCTCACTTCAGGTAGCCCCGGTATTCCCTCTCTCTCTATCCTACCCCCACCCAAGTCACATTAGCTTCTCATTTTCACTCGACAAACAGCTAACATGGCCTTTTTCCTTTATCATCGTTACTTTTTTGCATATCTTTTATTCATTGTTCTTTATCTCTCCACATCATCATCTATATCTCTCATTTCCCTTATTCCTAACCATTCTGAAGAAGGGTCCCGACCCGAAACGTAATTCACTCCAGAGATGCTGCCTGTCCCGCTGAGTTACTCCAGCTTTTTGATGTCTGATGAAGGGTTCTGGCATGTAGCAGGTATCCTCACAGTATGCCTACTATTTTTGTTAAGCAAATATCATTGTTTGCGATGAGCTATAATTAGAATTGTATTCACCTTGTCTTTGTCGTTAACAAGTATCAGCTAGCAGCTGTTAATGGATCTTTGACATCTAATTACTTCAGAACAATTACCTTTAATTGTCTTGTTAATGTTTATAGAATTGAAGATAACCCCTGCCTTGATGTTTTAAGTTTAGATTTGAAAATAATATTTCATATTTCATTCATAATTTAAAATTATCAAAGAAAAAGCATAAATTATGTCTATTGTCATTATGTTAATACCTTACCACTCCAGTTTTGTGTCCATAACACCAGGCAAAACCTTTCACACAGTACTTGAAGGTACAGACATGTATTAAATGTCCATCTGGATTTCCATTTGTCTGTGGATGATAAAAATCCTGCTTTAATTGAAGCAGTTATAAAAATTTTACGTAGTGTCTTGTCCAAAAAACACAACTGAAAAAAGGAAAAAAAGACACAAAATGTTGGAGTAACTCAGCTGGTCAGGCAGCATCTCCGGAGAACATGGCTAGCTGATGATTCAGGCCGGCGTCCTCTTCAGACTGTGGGGGGTGGAGGGGAAGAGAGGAGAGGCAGAATAAAGTCTGGCAAGTAATGGGTGGATACATGAGAGGGTTTTTTTGATAGATGGCACAATGCAATGTATTGGACAAAGGCCAGAGATGAAAAGACCGGTTGCGACAAAAGAGTTGTGAAATGTGAAGCTAGAGGAAGGAATATGGGTAAGTGGGGAGGGGAGAAATAGATTGTGAGTCCAGATGGGGCACAGGGGAGTGAAGGGGGGGGGGGGAGGATAGGCTGGAAGAGAGGAAAGGGAGACAAAGCCTGGCAGGTAATGGGTGGATACATGTTGGGGGGGGGGGGGCTGGTTGGTGGGCAGATGGTTGGACAAATGCCAGAAATGAAGACAAAAGATGTGAGACAAAAGGATTAAAGAGTTGGAAATTGTGAAGCCAGTGGAAGGTATCTTAGTGGAACGGGAGAGAGAGAGCAGAGAAATACGTGCAAGTCCAGGTGGGGCACAGGGGAGAGAGATTGAAAAGCTGCAAACAGTGAGACATTGGTCCCACTCTGATTCCTGCTGCTCTCCTGTTCTGCTACAATGTTCTGACCCGGTCTCGCTACTGCATCCATGTTGTTTCCTATTTCTAACCCCCTCCCACCCCCCCCTCAATCAGACTGAAGACGCATCCTGACCCATCCTTGCATCTTCAACAGGATGTAGCCTGGGATGCAACATTTCAATTATAAGGAGGGACAGAAGAGGTTTGTTTCTCTGGAATGGGGCATGTTAAGATGGACCATGATCAAGGTATATAAAAGTGATGAGGGATTATAGTTGGGGTAGACTGCAGGAAATGTTTCCCTATATCGGAGGGAGATAAAACTGGTGAAAAAGATTTAAGGTAAAGGGTAAGAGATTCAGAGGGGATCCAAGGGGGACATTTTTCAGTGTGTGGTGAGTACCTGGAACACACTTCCGTAGAGAGTAGTGGAACAGAGTGACTGGTGGCATTTATTTTGTGTCTAAACCAGCACTTGAATCGCCAAGGCATAGAGGGTTATGTACAAAGTGCTGCTTGCTGACATGGAGTTGGTGAGTCAACTGGTGTTTCAATGCTCCATGACTCTGTCTGGTCCATGCCATCTCCCAGGAGAGTAATCCTATTGCAGGTGGCTCCCAGTTTACAAAGACCCGACTTATGTGCACCTTGTACACACAAGCAAGCATTCGGAAGACCGGCGGATGAATTTGCCGGCTATTGCAGGGCTGTAGACGGTTGTTCTTCACCCCAGCCTGAATTTTATCACATCCAACCCAAGAAAAATGCATTTGAGTTAACATACATTTCCGACTTGCAAACTGTTCTCAGGAAGGCACCTGGCTGTAACCCAAGGGGGACCTGTAGTTGCATATCCCCTCTCCTTATTTCCTTGCATTCCTATTGCTCTTTCTAGCTTGTATATGGCTTGTACTTTCTCTCTAAAACCTTTTACCATTAACATTCACCAAGGGACAATTCACAGTAATGAATTAGCCATCATCACATCATTAGGATGTGGGAAGAGATTGGAGCACCCAGAGGAAACCTGCCAGATCCTGGAGAAAATGTGGAAACCTTATACAGACAGCACCCCAGGTTATCTCAGTGGCAGTTCCACTGATTCTTCCCCATCCCTCGCCAACCATGGGACCACTTCTCTTCCACACCCACACCACTGCCCTCTCACCCCCCCACCCCCTGACCACCCACCACCCCCCCACCACACATCGCCTCGTCCCCATTACACCCACCTGCCTTCCTCCGGCCCCAACCCCCATCCCTGCCGGGTGTTCACCATCCCCCCGACCTCCCCCTCTCCGACATCGAACGGTCTGTCCTCAGCAGAGGTCTTACCTTTGTCCCCCTCCGTCCCCACCTCAATGAGTTCCGCGCCCTCCATGACTTGGAACGCTTCTACCGTCGCCTCCGCCTCACAGCTCACTTCCATGGGAAGCAGTCCTCGCTCCCCACTGATGACCCCTTTTCCCGTCTCCAACGCACCCCATCCTCATGGAACCCCCCTCGCAGCCTTCCGGCTTTAGAACTCTTTATTAAAAACTGCCGCCGTGACATCCACCGCCTCAACTTCTCCACTCCCCTGTCTCACTCCAATCTCTCCCCCCTTGAACGCACTGCCATCGACTCACTCCGCAACAACCTAGATTGGGTTATCAAACCCGCCGACAAGGGAGGTGCCGTGGTAGTCTGGCGCGTCGACCTCTACAAAGCTGAGGCCACGCGCCAACTCTCGGACACCTCTTCCTACTTACCCCTGGAGCATGACCCCACTGACGAGCACCAGGCCACCATCTCCAGCACCATCACCAACTTCATCCACTCCCACGCCCTGCCCGAACGAGCCTCCAACCTCATCGTTCCCCAGCCCCGCACAGCCCGCTTTTACCTTCTCCCCAAAATCCACAAACCTGACTGTCCCGGTAGACCCATTGTCTCTGCCTGTTCTTGCTCCACCTACCTCGACTCCATACTATCCCCCTTGGTTAAATCCCTCCCCACCTATGTTCAAGACACCTCAGACACTCTCCGTCATCTCCGCGCATTCCACTCTCTAGGCCCTCACCCCCTCATCTTCACCATGGACGTCCAGTCACTGTACACCTCCATCCCCCACCAGGATGGTCTCAAAGCCCTCCGTTTTTTCCTCGACCGTAGAAGCAATCTATACCCGGCCACTGACACCCTCCTCCGCCTAGCGGAGCTGGTACTTACACTTAATAACTTTTCATTTGACTCCTCCCATTTCCTCCAAATACAAGGCGTAGCTATGGGCACACGCATGGGCCCCAGCTACGCCTGCCTCTTTGTCGGGTACGTAGAACAATCCCTGTTCAATGCGTACCAGGGCCCCATCCCCGACCTCTACCTCCGCTACATCGATGATTGTTTTGGTGCCACATCCTGCACCCACACACAACTGACTGACTTCATCCGCTTCACCACCAACTTCCATCCGGCACTCAAATACACCTGGACCATTTCCGACACTTCCCTACCATTCCTTGACCTCACTATCTCCATCGCAGGTGATAGACTCCTTACTGACATCCACTACAAACCTACCGACTCCCATGGCTATCTGGACTACACTTCTTCCCACCCTGCTTCCTGTAAGGACTCCATCCCCCACTCCCAATTCCTCCGTCTACGCCGCATCTGCTCCCAGGATGAGGCGTTCCACACCAGGGCATCTGAAATGTCCTCATTCTTCAGGGAACGGGGGTTCCCCTCCTCCACCATAGATGAGGCTCGCACCAGGGTCTCTGCCATACCCCGCAACACTGCTCTCTCTCCCCATCCCCCCACTCACAACAAAGGCAGAGTCCCCCTAGTCCTCACCTTTCACCCCACCAGCCGTCACATACAACAAGTGATCCTCCGTCAGTTTCGCCACCTCCAACGTGACCCCACCACTCGCCACATCTTCCCATCTCCCCCTATGTCTGCCTTCCGCAAAGACCGCTCCCTCCGTAACTCCCTTGTCAATTCTTCCCTTCCCTCCCATACCACCCCCTCCCCTGGTACTTTCCCTTGCAACCGCAAGAGATGCAACACTTGTCCCTTCACTTCCCCCCTCCACTCCATTCCAGGACCCAAGCAGTCGTTCCAGGTGCGACAGAGGTTCACCTGCATCTCCTCCAACCTCATCTATTGCATTCGCTGCTCTAGATGCCAGCTGATCTACATCGGTGAGACCAAGCGGAGGCTTGGCGATCGTTTCGCCGAACACCTCCGGTCGGTCCGCAATAACCAACCTGAACTCCCGGTGGCTCAGCACTTCAACTCCCCCTCCCATTCCGTATCTGACCTCTCTGTCCTGGGTCTCCTCCATGGCCACAGCGAGCAACACCGTAAATTGGAGGAAATGCACCTCATATTCCGCTTGGGCAGTCTACATCCTGGTGGCCTGAACGTTGAATTCTCCCAATTCTGCTAGCCCTGGCTGTCCCCTCCCCTTCATCAGCCATCTGGTTGTCTCCTCCCCTCCCCCAGCCCTCGGGCTCCTCCTCCTCCTTTTCCTTTTTTCCTTTCTTCTCCCCACCCCCTATCAGTCTGAAGAAGGGTTTCGGCCCGAAACGTTACCTATTTCCTTCGCTCCATAGATGCTGCTGCACCCGCTGAGTTTCTCCAGCATTTTTGTGTACCTTCAGCATCGATCACATGTCCTTCAAGCTTTTAAGTGACTTTTACCAAATCTTTCTTCCATATCTTTAGTCCACTTCAATAGTCTTTGTATTTGAATTCTGTGTTTTGCATGCTGCTCCTTACAGATATTTTACATCCTCAGCTGAGATTTTCTGGACATTTTTACAATGTTTACTCGGTAATTTGACATAGGTCCAGCAATATCTTGAGAACATGCAAGTCATTTATTCCATGGCTACATCTCGTCGCGTTTGATTCCATCAGGTTCATTGTTCCCCATGGATTTCAGTACTTTATACCAACACTCACTCACACAGAAGAAATCTTGCTGTCAATTGGAGCAAAGATATTACAGACAGTTGCTGGTTTACAAACAAAGATACAAACTTCTGGAGGATCTCGGGTGGGTCAGCAACATCTCTAGTGGGCATGAATAAGCAACGTTTCAGATCAGCACCGTTCTTCAGAAGTCACCTATTTTTGTCCACTAGAGAGGCTGCTTGACCAGTTGAGTTACTCCAGCACTTTGTATTGCTTTGAAGCAAATATTATTGTTCTCGATGAGCTATATTTAGAATAGTATTCACCTTCTCTTTGTTGGATCCCCTGCCTTGTTGTTTTTGAAAATAATGGTGCTCAATGCAATATATTGGACAAAGGCCAGAGATGAAAAGACCGGTTGAGCCAAAAAGAGTTGCGAAATGTGAAGCTAGAGGAAGAAATATAGGTAGCAGGGGAGGGGAGAAATAGGTTGCGAATGCAGGTGGGGCACAGGGGAGTGAAGGGGGGGCGGGATAAGGGTTGGAAGGGAGGAGGGCGAGACAAAGCCTGGCAGGCAGGTAATGGGTGGATACATGTGAGGAGTGGGTGGGGGAGAGGGGGGGGTTGGTGGGGAGATGGTTTGACAAAGGCCAGAGATGAAGACAGAAGATGTGAGACAAAAGTATTGAAGAGTTGGAAATTATGCAGCCAGAGGAAGGGATGTAGGTGGAAGGAGAGAGAGAGAGCGGAGAAATTGGTGTGAGTCCAGGTCGGGCACAGGGGAGAGAGGGATTGAAAAAACTGCAAAATCTCCTCAAAGTGTGCCTATTATGAAGAAGTTGTCCTGCTCTCTCTGTGAGACCCTTCAGTGCTCCGGCTCTGATTCCTGCTGTTCTCCTGCTCTATGACCATGGTCTGACCTGGACTCGCTACAGCATCCACGTGTGTTTCCTCTTTCTTCCCCCTCCCCCCTCAATCAGACTGAAGAAGCGTCCTGACCCGAAAAGTCACCAATCCACAGTTTCCAGAGATGCTCCCCTGAAATGCTGAATTACTCCAGCATTGTTCATTTGGGGAGCAGTTATTTGTGGTTTTCCAAACTGCTGGTACCCTCACAGAACACAGTGACAATTGAAAAACTTTACAATCTCTGCAGCTTCCTTTAAAACCATTGGAAGCAGGCCAACGTGATATGATTGTTACAAGTTATTTCCTCCTATTTGAAACCAGCCCATCTGCCATCGCTGTGGCATTCACAGTATGAAGACTGGTGCAAAGGACTGATTTAAATTATCTTCTATTTCCTTGATTCCTGTTATTAATTCCCCAGTTTCATTCTGCCTGACTCCCACATTTATCCCAGCTAGCCTTTTGCTTTTTTAAAATATATTCATAGAAGCTCTAGCTGCTGTTGTGATATAACTTGCCAGTTTACACTTGCAATCACTTTCCTTCTTTGTATCAGCTTCTGTTCTCCTTATGGCGGCGAATAAGCAAGCCACACGTGGTGAATCAAAGAGATCTTTATTGCTGAAGTAAAGAGAACACACACGATTGAGGTAAGGCTGAACCGGGGCTGAATATAGGACTTATACTAAGGCACACCCATAAACCTCGTGACAACTCCTTCCCGCCATTACCCAGTCATGTGACCCTACCCCCGACTGCCGAGGGTCCGCATAGTAAGTGGCCTAACCACCGGTGGCGCCACAGGACCCCCCCCCCAGAACCAGAGGCACAAAACCGAAAGGGTAGACGGACGAGACGGCTGGACCTCGTACACACATTCCCCCCCCCCCCCACAGGGGACTCCCCTGAAGAAGGCGAAGGCGGGAGCGGGCAGGACCGCGGACGCCCCAGATGACGAGGCTCAGACACAGGTTGACTCAGGTCGTCATGGGCAGGCTTCAACGGAGCCACCGACAGTCTCACGCCGTGCCCCCATGTCCAAAACAAAAGTTGTAGGTCCCCGTTGCAGCACCTCGTACGGCCGCTGCAGTGGTGTGCGATGAGCGTCACGGCGCAGGAACACAATGAACAGTCCTGGAGAGCAGTTGGAACGTGGGAAGGCACCACCCCATGGCGAGACGTCGGATCAGAAGCAAGCGTGCCCACCTTCTCTTACAAACGAACCAACACCGTGGAGGGCGGTTCCAGCGACCCACGAATGACCCACATGCCGGAATGAAATCCCCCGGAACCATAAGCGCCAAAGAAGAAGCCAAGTCCTCCTATGGGGCAGTCCGAATCCCCAGCAAAACCCAAGGTAACTCGTAAATCCACTCCGGCCCGGTAAGTCGTGCCTTGAGGGCGACCTCCAGATGACAGTGAAACCGCTCCACTGAACCACTCGACTGGGGATGGTATGCCATGGTATGGTGAAGCTGAACCCCTAACAGGCGGGCCATAGAGAACCACAGCTCAGAGGTGAACTGAGCCCTCCGGTCCGAGGAAATGTCCACAGGCACACCGAAACGAGCAATCCAATGGGCAGCAAGGGCACGGGCACAGGAAGCAGCAGAGGTATCAGTCAGCGGGACAGCTTCCGGCCACCGCCTGCAACGATCCAACAACATGAGGGGATTCGTGACACCCCAGGACGGAGGCAGCGGACCCACAATATCCACACGAACGTGCTTGAACCGCCGATGAAGCACAGCAAACTCTTGAACAGGCCAGACGTGACGTTGGACCTTAGACGTTTGGCACGGAACACACGCCCGGGCCCAGTGACCGACCCGCTTGCACAAGCCATGCCACATGAACCGGGCCGCCGCCAACGCAATCGTCACCCGGATGGAAGGGTGCGCCAACCCGTGAAAAATGTCGAACACCCGCTGGCGCCAGGCACCCAGAATGATGGGCTTCGGGTGACCAGTGGAGACATCGCACAGGACAGTGGTACCTGCTGGGCCAAATGGCACGTCCCCTAACACCAGCCCAGAGATGGCCGTGCGGTAGGCGGGCGTCACGGCATCCTCCAGTTGAGCAGCCACCAAGGCGGAATAGTCAATCCCTGGAGCGACATCCAGGACTGCATCGATGGCAGGCCGAGACAACGTGTGGGCAACCCGGTTGTTTTTACCCTCGATGTGGCAGATGCTAGTGGTAAACTCGGAGATGTACGCCAACTGCCGCTGCTGCCGCGCTGACCAGGGATCCGACACCTTCGCAAACGTGAAGGTGAGAGGCTTGTGATCCATGAAGGCAGTAAAATCCCGGCCCTCCAGGAAAAGACTAAAGTGCCTCACCGCCAGGTACAACGCCAGGAGCTCCTGGTCAAAGGCGCAGTATTTCTGCTCCACAGACTTGAGTTGTCGACTGAAAAAGGCCAGAGGCTGCCAGCCCCCATCATGGAATTGCTCCAACATGCCCCCCACAGCAGAGTCAGAGGCATCCACAGCCAAAGTGGTCCAGGCAGCAGCCACGAAAGTACCAGCATGGTCGCGAGTGCCAGCGCCTCATTGGCCCCATCAAAAGCGGCCACGGCCTCGGCCTTCCACGTTATGTCCCGCTGCTTGCTGGCCAGATACTAAAATAACGGCCGCATGATCTGAGCCGCTGCGGGCACGAACCGGTGGTAAAATGTGACCATGCCCACGAACTCCTGGAGCCCCCGCACCGTGGAAGGCCGCGGGAACTGGCAGTGACCTCCAGCTTGTCCGGAAGCGGAATCGCACCATGCTGGGTAACACGATGGCCCAGGAAGTCAATGGAACTGTGGCCGAACTGGCATTTATCCAGGTTGATGACCAGGCCGTGCTCGCTGAGCCGCTGGCAGAGCAGGCTGAGGTGCGCGCAATGTTCCTGGCGAGTGCGACTGGCAACTAGAATATCGTTCGGGTAAATGAAGAGAAAGTCCAGGCCGCGACTCACCGTGTCCATCAGGTGGTGAAAAGCCTGCGCGGCATTCTTCAGGCTGAAAGGCATCCGCAGGAATTCAAAAAGCCCAAAAGGAGTAATAATAGCAGTCTTCGGTGCGTACCAGGAGCTGATGGTAGCCCCGCATCAGGTCGACCTTGGAGAAGAAACAGGCGCCGGCTAGATGGGCAGAAAAGTCCTAAATATGCGGGATTGGTTACCGATCTGCGATTGTGTCGTTATTGAGGCGGCGATAATCCCCGCAAGGCCACCAACCACCGGACGCCTCTCCATGTGAAGAGGAGATGCCCGTGGACTGTTAGAGCACCATACAATCCCCCAGGCCTCCATTTGTCGGAATTCCGCCTTGGCGATGCCGAGCTTGTCGGGAGGAAGTCGGCATGCCCGTGCGTGGAGCAGGGGACCTGAGGCGAGAATGTGATGCTCCACACTGTGCTTGGGACTGGCCGAATGGAATTGAGGGGTCAGAATGTCCGGGAAGTCCGCCAGTATTTGCACGTAAATATTGTCCACAGAAGACACCAGGTTGCTGTGTGGCGTAGCGGATGCTGCGGGGCGTTAGGAGATCGGCTCCATTGTGGCAGCATGAACGAGGCATTGCCCCGCAACAGCTGGGAAACGTCCAGCAACAGCTGGGAAACGTCGGCTACCGTAAACGTCCAGGTAAAATGGCAGGGGCCAAAGATGAGCGGGATCGTGCGAACTCCATACGTCCGTTATGGAGCTGCCATTAACTGCAGTCAGAGAAGGCTCCCGCTTGCCAGAATGAGTGTTAACCCCCAACAGGGGTAAAACGCTAACCTCCGCGCCCAAATCAACCAGGAACCGTCGTCCTGAGTGTCAACCCCACGCACAGAGGCGATGTATCAGGCCGACCACCGCAGCAACTACTGGTGACCGGCCTTGGCATTTCCCTGATACGAGCATGGTGGGCGGCACTGAAGTGCTGCGGGACCCCAGCGCCGGTGGTAATAACACCACCTCCCCTTACCGGGGTCGTTCGGGACAGGCAGAGCAGCTGAACTCCCGGTGGGCGCAGGGCCTGGTTTCTGGGCCCTTCAAGGCATCGCCGATACTCGATTGATCGATCCACCGCCTTGCTGCTTGGCTTGCCACAGCTCGTCCGCATGCTTTGCTAGGAGCAGGGGGTCTGCGAAATCCCCACAGGCGAGCAGCAGGCGGATGTCGCCCGGCATCTGTTCCAAGAAGGCGTGTTCAAAGAGCAGGCAGGGCCGATGGCCGTCCATGAGGGTGAGCATCTTGCTCATGAGCTCCGATGGCTTGCGATCGCCGTGGCCGCCCTTGTGCATGCGCTGCGCGGTCCCGGCGGCTGAGCCCAAAGGTCCGCAAGAGCAGCGCTTTAAGACCCTCGTATTTGTCCTGATCCGGTGGCGCGCATAGGTAAGGGACCAGGCGACCGGCCGTCTCCTGATCCAACGCGCCGACCACATAGTAGTACCGGGTGTCATCAGCCGTGATGCGTCGAACGTGGAACTGGGCCTCGGCTTGCTGGAACCACACCTGGGGCTGCGATGTCCAGAACACGGGCAGCTTCAGGGAGACAGCATTCTGCTGGGCTGGATTGTCAGCAACCTCGGGCTGTTGAGATTGATCATTGGCTGGAAACATCGTTGAAATCCAAATGACTGTTTTGGATCGTCGGGGTCACCAATATAGCGGGCGTATAAGCCAGCCACGCCTGGTGAATCAAAGAGGTCTTTATTGCTGAAGTAAAGAGAACAACACACACGCGATTGGGGAAGGCTGACCCGGGGCTGAATTCTTATACTAGGGCACACCCTTAAACCTCTTGACAACTCCTTCCCGCCATTACCCAGTCACGTGACCCTACCCCGACTACCGAGGGTTCACATAGTAAGTGGCCTAACCACTAGGTGGCTCCACATCCTCTGCAGCTGGTTTAAAAAAATCCCTCTGATCTACTACTGATTTTGCCACATTGTATGCTTCAGATTTTGATTTAATCTTTTCCTTAAACTCTTTGCTTCTATTCTGTCAATTCCCATAAGATTTTTTCTATGAGATCATCTCTCATTTTCTTAAACTCCAGACAGTATAGCCCCAGTCTGTTTAATCTCTCCTCAAATGCCAAACCTACTGTCCTGGAAATACATCTGGTGTATCTTTGCTGCACTCCCTCTTGTGCAAGAGTGGCCTCCTCATAATATTACTTATATGCATATGCTTTTATATAAACTATATATCTTTGAATGTGAAAGTAAGTGAAGCGTTCAGGACTTCTCCTGAAGGATGTGACGTGGCAGTGCACAAATGCAGAGTACTTTCCTTGCGACTTCAAGGAAACAAAATAGTACAATTTCCAGACATTAGATAATAAGAAACATATGGTTCATGAAATCTGTAAAGAAGCTTAGAAGAAGCCATCAGAAGCAGAACTGTCAGTATAACAGCATAAGATGAAGGAACAGAACTAGGTCACCTGCCACTTAAGCCTTCCGCACTGTTCAATAAGATCATCAACCTTAAGAATATTTAAGTGCTTCCAATTAGTCATAGTCATAGAGTGATGTAGTGTGGAAACAGGCCCTTCGGCCCAACTTGCCCACACCGGCCAACAATGTCTCAGCTACACTAGTCCCACTTGCCTGCGCTTGATCCATATCCCTCCAAACCTGTACTATTCCATGTACCTGTCTAACTGTTTCTTAAACGATAGGATAGTCCCAGCCTCAACTACCTCCTCTGGCAGTTTGTTCCATACATCCACCACCCTTTGTGTGAAGAAGTTACCCCTCGGATTCCTATTAAATCATTTCCCCTTCACCTTGAACCTATGTCCTCTGGTCCTTGATTCCCCTACTCTGGGCAAAAGACTCTGTGCATCTACCCGATCTATTCCTCTCATGATTTTGTATACCTCTATAAGATCTCCCCTCATCCTCCTGCGCTCCATGAAATAGAGACCCAGCCTACTCAACCTCTCCCTATAGCTCACACCCTCTAGTCCTGGCAACATCCTCGTAAATCTTTTCTGAACCCTTTCAAGCTTGACAATATCTTTCCTATAACATGGTGCCCAGAACTGAACACAATATTCTAAATGCGGTCTCACCAACGTCTTATACAACTGCAACATGACCTCCCAACTTCTATACTCAATACTCTGACTGAAGAAGACCAAAGTTCCAAAAACCCTGTTGACCACCTTATCTACCTGCAAATCAACCTTCAAGGAACCATGCACCTGTACTCCTAGATCCCTCTGCTCTACAACACTACACAGAGGCCTACCATTTACTGTGTAGATCCTGCCCTTGTTCGACATCCCAAAATGCAGCACCTCACACTTCTCTGTATTAAATTCCACCAACCATTCTTCTGTCCACCTGGCCAATTGACCCAGATACTGTTGCAATCATTCACAACCATCTTCACTATCTGCAAAACCACTAACTTTTGTATCATAAGCAAACTTGCTAATCTTGCCCAGTATGTCTCATCCAAATCATTGATGTAGATGACAAACAGTAACGGGCCTAGCACCAAACCCTGAGGCACACCACTAGTCACAGGCATCCAGTCTGAGAAGCAACCTTCCACCATTACCCTCTACTTCCTTCCATGGAGCCAATTTGCTATCCATTCAGCTATCTCTCCTTGGATCCCATGCGATCTAACCTTTTTTTCAATCTCTTACCTTGCCGGAGATGCAATTATTTTTCTATGGTACCTCCGGTCGCTCTGCGGCCTAACATCATGGAGCTGGAGGCCTTGCTCGAGTCTGACTCTGGGCCCCACCGCGGGGCCTTGGGCTTACCATCGGAGCCCGCGATCCCTTGCCTAGGATCTAGCTCCAACCGCGGCATGCGGGTTTCAACACCGAGGAGCTCGCAGTCTCGGGTAGAGACTGATGTCGGGAAGCTCAAGTCGCAGGAGGTTCGACTGGCCCTGACCCGGGGTCCGATCGCCTGGAGCGGGGGAGTTGAGATCCCCCCGATGCTGGAGCTTGATCGCCACGACGGGGAGGGCCCGACCACCGGCTACGGGAGCCAAGATCGTCCTGTCAACAGAAGGCTCGAGGCCCCCGACCGCGGGAGAACAAAGAAGGGAAGAGATTGAACTTTTGTTTGGCTTCCATCACAGTGCTAACCAACTACAGATGTTAAGCTCACCAGCCTATAGTACCCAGTATTTTCCCTGCACTCCTTCTTTAAAAGAGGCACAACATTTGCCACCCTCCAATCTTCCAGCACCTCTCCTGTATTTAAGAACGACTCGTAAATTTCAACTAGGGCTCCTGCAATTTCCTCTCTAGTTTCCCACAATGTCCTCGGGTACATCAGATCAGGCCCTGGAGATTTGTCTACCTTCAAACACGACAGTACCTTCAGTACTTCTTCGACAGTAACCCTGCCTGTTCTCAAGACACTTCCAGTGACTGCTCTAATTTCCTCCATCCTACTGTCCTTCCTACAGTTAGAAATAAAAAGGTCAAAAGAGGGTAGAAGGCCATCCGGGGGAGTACAAGAGGAGGGGGGTCGTGGAGATGGGAGAAGGGGTCATCACATTATGAACACCTTTCTCCAGGGCAAGCACCGTCACAAGGTGTCATAGCATCATACTTGCTCTGGTTACTGGCACCAACTCAATCTACTCAGCACTAGAAGAAAGGACCTACCTTGTGTTGTCCACACTCGGACTCAGCACTGTGCAGATCTTTAGTCAGAGGGTGGTGAATCTGTGGGATTCTTTGCCACAGAAGGCTGTGGAGGCCAAGTCAGTGAATATTTTTAAGGCAGAGATAGACAGATTCTTGATTAGTACAGGTATCAGGGGTCATGGGGAGAAGGCAGTAGAATGGGGTTAGGAGGGAGTGATAGATCAGCCATGATTGAATGGCCGAGTAAACGATGGCCTAATGGCCTAATTCTACTCCTATTCCTTATGACCTTATGATCACGACGCTGACTCATCAAGTGCCAGGTGAAGCTACTCCCACATAAGGTAAATATGACCAAACAGAAAGGCTATCCCTGTATCAACATATCCAATAATGTTGGTGAAGATCAATATATCTCAGAACTGCTCGCCCAACTGCTTTCAATTCTGGACCCCCGAAGCAATGCCAATGAAGCCCGGAAATCCCTGAAAATGGTCATCTATGAAGCAGCGTCACTTACCTTTGGAAAAGAAAAGGGTAAGAATACCGACTGATTCGGGGCATTCTTAGATGAAATGTCACCCGTCATTGAAGCTAAAAGCTCTGCACACCTCATACATGATGTACAACCGAATCCCAACATGCAAAAAGGCCTAAAGCTTGCAAAAGCAGCCACACAGAGAGCAGCAAGGCATTCTGCACACAGGTACTGGAATGAATTGGGCAAATAATCCGAGCTGCAAACGACTGTGGAAACCTTTGGCAAAAACCAATCAATAGGTGCAACTGTCTCCAAGATTGCTCCTTTGAAATCTACAGGCGGCACCATCATCACTGACAAAAGGGAGCAGATGGATCGATCACTGGGTCGAACACTAAGGTCAGCTATATTCATGTAAGGTTGAGATCTCCACCACAGCTCTTGATGCTCTCCCTCAAGTGCCAGTGGTGTGTGAACTCGATGATGGACCACCCTTGCATGAACTGGATAAAGCCATCAATCACCTGGCAGCCTAGAAGCCAAGACGGGATGGCATACCTGCTGAACTCCTTGAGTAGAGCAACCGTCAACCTGTGCCATACCTGCGCACCCTGCTCCTGCTCTGCTGGAGAGAGAATGGTGACCCTCAAGTCATGCGTAATGCCAACATCGTCTCATGTATAAGTACCAGGGTGATCACGGTGATTGCAACAACCACTGGGGCTTATCAAATCTGAGTGTTACAGGAAGGGCCTTTGTCAGAGTAATGCTGAAAAGACTTCACAGACCTCTCTGACAGGACAAACCCTGAGGCACAATGCTGTTTCCGCGGAGGTAGATCCTGATTATACATGATCTTCTACTTTAAAGTTCAAGTTCACGGCCAGGTTTTGCCTTCTCCCCAAAATCCATAAACAGAGCTGCCCTGAGGAGGAAAGATCTCGACCTGAAACATCACCTAATCCTTCTAACGAGTGATGCTGGCTGTCACGCTAAGTTACTCCACCATTTTGTGTCTATCTTTGGTGTAAAGCAGCATCTGCAGTTCCTTCCTACACTTAATTCCAGCAATCCCTGTGCATTCTCATTCATCTTTCCAACACTGTGATGCCCGAGGCAGTTAGGCCTTGATTCTCTGTTCGCTCAACACAATTTTTTTTTACAATCTATAAAATTATTAAGATGCAGATAGACTAAATGCGAACGATATGTTTCACTTACCCGATGGGTCATAAAGTAGGGAACATAGATTAAAAATACTGGGTGAAATGTTAGGGGGGAGATGAGGAACATTATTGTTCATCCATAACACTGCCTCGTCCGTCACAGGTACTGACGTCCCCACCAGAAAAGTGGTGAACACTGCCTGGTCCATCACAGGGACTGATCTCCCCACCCTCGAAGGTATCCACAAGAGGTACTTCCTCAAAAGGATAGCCAGCATCATCAGAGACCCAAATACCTAATGTTACAAAATTTTGAGATTTAAAAAATCAAGTCTGCAATTTATTCCATCAGATAAAGCATAAAAAGAAATTTAATTTGACACCCAATTCACTTTCATATCTTCAGTATTAAAAAACTTATGGCCATTTTCATACTCGGAAATTAGCATCTTGTTCCCTGTTGCTTTTCAATTGACTTAACTCAAAAGCTGTGATCAAGGACAGTCAAAAGCCCATAACTTTCTTAAAAATTAATGGAACTGAAAAAAAAATTCAGTTATTACAGATTGAAGCATTCTAAAACAAATATGAAACAATCTTACTTGGATGACCTGAAATTAAAGCATATAATTAGTTAGTTACCTAATTGTAGCTAATTACAAAATTCAATTACTAGATCTAAATATCTATCCATTTCTTAAGAAAAGGTTAACATTTTTAAATAGCCTAAGTGTCCAAATAACATTCACACAAGAATTCACAATATAACATGATTTTTAAATCTCATTGTCATGAATTTATAGGCCAAATGGAAGGAATTTAGTGTTTAATTCCCGTAAATTAATGGCCATTTAAATCATCTTGCGAGTGAGATTTTGTGGAACGCGATCGTTTGGAACGTTGCATTTGCGGTGAATTTAAACCCCATATCGGCAGGAAAAATATTGCCGGTTCGTATATTTACATAATCACATTTTCGCAACGTGAAATTTTGATTAAAGGCATCCTAAGAAGCACGTTTATATGTAAAAATAACGTCTTCCTTTAGCTGTCCCGTACGTGAGATCCGTCCCGTTGTCGGCGTTCACGGCTTTAGAAGACGAT
>CM075978.1:177212091-177239628 GCA_038087875.1 Malacoraja senta
ATCAACTACATTTAAGAGGTGTTTAGACAGACATTCAAATAGAAATGGCATTGAAATATATGGCCCTTATGGGGATAGTGGATTAATATAAATGGTCAAAAAGGTTGCCATGGACATGATAGGAGGAAGGCCCCCTTTTGTGCTGTACAACTCTATGATTAGTAGTATGGCTGCTAACTTTGTCAATGGTACAAAGATGGGTGGAAGAGTAGGTGTTGGAGAGGTCATAAGGAAGTTATAAAGGGACATAGATAACGAGAGTACAAAGATCTGGCAAATGCAGCATTACATGTTTGTTTTGGCAAGAACAAAGCAAGTTATCTAATTAGTGAGAGATTGCACAGCTCTGATTTGCAGTGGGGTCTAGGTGCTCTGGTGCATGCTTCACAAAAGGCTAGTGTGCCATCGCAGCAACTTCCTGGATAAGCAAACAATTATATAATGCATTGCGAACAATCCTATCATTTGTTGAAATGGTCAATTGAAATGTAGGGAGGTTACCCTTTATACCTGGAATATGCTTCATGCCAGTATGAAAGGGCAGAATTGCATTGGAAGCAGTTCAGAGAATGTTTCCTCCTGTGATATCTGGAATAGGCAGATTGTCTTGTAAGAAAGTTTGGACAAGTGAGGCTTTGCAGTTTAGAACTAAGAGAGGCAACTTTGGAACGGTCCCAAAGTGGTTTTGACAGCATGGATGTGGAGAATTTACTTGTGGGATAATTTTGGACTAGCGTCACCCATTTGAGATTGAGATGAAGTGAGAGATTTTCTCTCAAAGGATTATGAGTCTTTGGAATGCATTTTATCAAAGGCCAGTGGGAGCAGAGGCCTTGAATATTTTTTGGGCAAAGATCAATGGGTTCTTGATAAGAAAAAGGGTAAAAGCTTAGTGGGGTAGATGGGAATGGGAAAGTTAAGGCTACAATCTTGGTGAAGATGGGCTTGAGAGACCTACACCACCTCCTAATACATACATTTGTAATACACCACTGCAGAATCAGGGCTTTGTTTGATCTATCTGCACGTTGAAATGTAAGAAAGGAAACTGCAACCATTTAAACTATTTGTTTTGGATTGCAGCAAATACATTAGCTGACAATTGCCAGAAATTAAGCTCATTCCATTGTGCTTATCTCTTTCAGACCACTATAATGGCCTTTCAAAAGTATTTTTCTTTGACAAGCACACAAGACTGGAAAGTCCCTTCTCAAATGCTGGGCATCGACTTCTAAGCCATGCAATTCATTTAATTGTTTCTCTGTTTGGCATAAAAGGTTGGAAAAGTGTAAATAGATGATTTAGGAGGGCAGAATTAAAAATGTTGTTTTTTTCCCTGTTTCAGACCAAAAAGTTGGGTCCGTTTCAAAGTGGTGCCTGTAACTCTTGAGGTGCCTCAGAGGAACAGATTTGCTTCGTCTTTGCCAATGAGTGTGTGCAGGCAGTTCAAGCAGAGCAATATTGAATCTCTCAACAAATATCCACATGCCAACAAATACCACAATTAAGAAACAGCTCTTCTTTCTGCCCAATGCAGAGGCCCTAACTGATATTGGCTAACACTGCATAGACGAGACTAAAAGGTGATGATCTCTGGTGGGTGGCTTGGCTTAATGCAGGGTTGTGTTTACTAATACAAAACACAGAAAATGCTGACAACCCTCAACAGGTCAGCGGAAATACAAGCCGAGCTAACACTTCAGGTCGGAGTTCTGACAAAAGATCTTTGACCCGAAATGTTAACTCTGTTGCTCTCTCAACAGGTGTTGTCAGACCTGTGTGGTTCCAGCATTTTCTGTTCTTATTTCAAGTTTCCATCTCTTGCAATTATGTTTTTTTGATTTCCAGTGCTCACTCTTTCCATTTTTGGCCTCCATCTTCCAGCCACTCTGTTGTGATGTGAAACCAACTGAGATACATGCACAATCACCCCACAAGATCTGGACCAACCATCCCATCATCCACCCATTTACACTAACCCTACGCTGATACCGTTAAAAAAAATATTTCCACATTCTCATCTTACACCTCAACCCCACTGAGAACATTGGACTTTTGTCTAAGGGACTGCTGTGCTACAATGCAGAGAACTATATTCTCCACTCTTATGTTCCCCCTTTATCTATTGTACTATTGAGCTTGAACTGATTGTATCTATTGGTACATCTGATCTGTTTGGATAGCATGCAAATCAAAACTTTTCACTGTTCCTCGATACATGTGACAATAATAAACCTCAAGCTAAGCACTAGGGGCAACTTACAGTGGACAAATAACCAACAATCCAGCACGTCATTGGGATGTGGGAGAAACCAATGCGGTTACAGGGAGAATGTTCTCGGACAAACTGCTCAGACGATGCCGGAGGTCAGGACGTAACCATGTCTCTGGCGCTGTGAGGCAGTGACTCTTCTCGACACACTACCATGTCGCCATACGGCAGCCGAGCAAAACAACTCAACATTACAGCAATTTCAAGTAAAGGTTGACTTGAATAATAATATCCCAGACACAGCAAATGTTTGCAAGGATTATGTAACCACTAATCTGATTCTCTTAACAAGGAGCACGCATTTACAAGGAGTTCAGTGACACAGGGTGAAATATACTCCTGGGCCTCCCACACACTGTAAATTTATTCAAGCCAACCTCTCTATATTACACGCCAATAAATTCTTCTGAGAAGTGCTTGGGACCAAAGATGGATTGCCTCGTTAATACCACTGTCTTCAAGATTGACCCATAAACAATTTATATAACACCTTTAATGTGATAAAATATCACAAAGCAAGTTAAAGGTGTGATTTCAAATGTAAGTTGATGGAAAGGCACCGAAAGGTGATGGAAGATCTTGTGATCAACATTTTTCATGTTACCCTGAAGGTCATTGTTCTTTCATTTGAGCCAGATGAATATTATGGAATTTTTCATGTTACACCATTGAAGTCAAGTCGTATCAAGTCAAGTTTATTGTCAGATGCACAAGACAGGCGAGGTCCAGGTACAATGAAAAGTCATAGAACTATAGAATTATGCAGTACAGTAACAGGCACTGCCGCCCCAGCCCACATCCCAGATAACCTTTACCCTCTGTGTGGAAAAACGTACCCCTCAGATCTTTTTTATGCTTCTCCCCTCTCACCTTAAACCTGTGCCCTCTAGTTTCAGATCCCCCTGCTCTGGGGGAAAGAATGACGACCAATGTTATCTGTGACCCTCATAATTTTATAAACGTCTATTAGTCACCCTTCAGCCTACGTTGCAGGAAGAATAAATAGAACTGAACTATTACACCTCTGGCAGTTTTGTGTGAAACGTTTCCCCCTCAGAACTTCTTTAAATCATTCCCCTCTCCCTTTAAACCTTTGCCTTCTGGTTTTAGATTCTCCTACTCAAGGAAAATGTCCTAGGGACTCACCATTTGGGATTATCCACCTTATCTGTGCTCATAATATTATAAACCTCTGTCAAGTCACCCCTCAGCCTCCTTGGCTCCAGGGAAAACTGTCTAGCCTATCCAATAGGAAAGAACTGCAGTTGCTGGTTTAAATCGAAGGTGGACACAAAATGCTGGAGTAACTCAGCAGGACAGGCAGCATCTCTGGAGAGAAGGAATGGGTGACGTTTTGGGTCGAGACCCCTCTTCAGAGAAAGAGAGAGAGGAAGAATGGCCTCGACCCAAAATGTCACCCGTTCCTTCTCTCCAGAGATGCTGCCTGTCCCGCTGAGTTTTTGTGTCTCCAGCATTTTGTGTCTGCCCCAGCCTATCCAGTTTCTCCTTACAACTCAAGCCCTCTGGTTTTTCATTTGGTGGGATCTACTCTCTCTGATTTTACTCAGCAGGTTATTATATTTCTTTACAAAATCAAAGGAAGTCATTCTGCTCACCAAGTCTATGACAGCTCTCAGAGCAATCCCATTCCCTAACATATTTCCCTCTAACCTATTCTCTCCCACATTCCCATCAATTCTCCCTGGGTTCTGCCACTTACCCACATGTGTGGGGCAATTTACAGCAGCCAATGCACCTACTGACCTGCCGGTCTTTGGGATGTGGGAAGAAACCGAAGCACCCTGTGGAAACCCCACCCGGCCACAGGGAGAACGTGCAAACTCCAAACAGGCAGCCCCGGAGGTCAGGATTGAACCGGGGTCGCTGGAACTGTGGGGCAGCAGCTCTACTAGCTGGGCCACTGTGCCTACACTACAGCCAGCCACTGAGCAGATTGTGTAACTTATTCACACATGTCTATGTACTGTCAAACAGATGGCATCAATGCTCAACAGGGTACCTTTTCTGAGATTGTGCACTTTCATCCACCAACAGAGTGTCTTCTCCACTATTGTGCTCCTCTTTGTCGCTATGATGCACAGCAGGACGTCCATGCCATCTAAGATGCTAGTCTAACCTTGTCACACTTCCCTGTCTTAGGCCCATATCCCTCTAATGTCCAAATGTCCAAATACCTGTCCAAATTACATTGTAATTGAACCCACCTCTATCTCTTCCTCTGGCAGCTTGTTTCATTTACCCACCACCCACTGTGTGAAAGACATGCGCCTCATGTCCATGTTAAATCTTCCCCTCTCATCTTTAAGTCTATGCTCTCTAGTTGTGGACTTCCCTGAAAGAAGGCCATCATGTTTTTCTGAAACTAGGATGAGAACTTGAAAATCAGTTTGAACAGTTGAAACACGAAGAATTTTTAATTTAACAATTGGAGTCTGAGTAGTATGAAGCCAAAGCTCCTTAATGCACATTTTTGGTACATTTCTTGAAAACGATATACTCAGGCCTATTATTCTCTGTGGACCTTAAGCTCACAGCTGGAGTTGTGCAATTTCCACCAGGGCTGCCAAAGTTGTGAACCTGCACTTATGCTGTGTAGACGTGGTCGAGACAAGGATTGGAATAAGCTACCAGGGAATGATATTGAACTGGACATTATAAATTTCAATAAACGTCACCCATTCCTTCTCTCCAGAGATGCTGCCTGTCCTGCAGTAAGGGGACAAGTGAAAAAATTCAAGGACCTCCTTAAAGCCGTCTTACAAACAAATGCAACTTCCTCATGGACTCCCAGGAATTCCTGGCTCACGAATCACTGAATTCGAAGAAGGAAAATGCTAAAGGGCCTGTCCCACGAGCATGCGACTGCATGCGGCAAGCGCGACCAAACCGGAAGCGGGGGCCGCGCGGAGGTCGAGTGATCCCCGTACAGGGCCGGTCCCACCAGCATGCGACTGCATGCGGTGAGCGCGACCAAACCAGAAGCGGGGGCTGCGTGGAGGTTGAGTGAGTGACGTGAAGTTCGAGCGAAGACCGCGAGAAGTTCGCGCGTGACATACGGCGTCAAGACGCTGCGTACGGCTTCGAGACGGTGCGCACGCCCGTCGAGGCAGTGCGTACGGCGTTGAGGCGGCTGCGGGCCGGCAGGCCGTTGCCGCACGGTATTTTTGAACACTGTCAGAACACTGCCGCGCGATGTCGGGACCAGCTCCGCACAACTCCATACGGCTCCGGCGATCGAAGTGGGACCGGCCCCTCGAGGCCGTACGGCTCAAGCGACCACGTTAGGTCGCACTTGCCGCATGCAGTCGCATGCTCGTGGGACAGGCCCTTAAGTCCCTGCTTTGGGAGTTTATAGGAGCCCAGTGTAAGTATCAGAATGAGGGCACCAGCAGTTCTCACAATGACCTCATCTGGCGCTCTGAACACAGAGGTAAAATGTGGCAGTAATTCATCCTCCACCCCAGAGGCGGCCAAGGAGAAGAAGATAAGTTTTGATACGTGCTCCATAGTTTGATCAGGGTTGCCACACTTAGACGGTGCAGAAATCCTAGTGCACCATTTGTGCATCAAGATAGCACAGCAACTAATTTTGTTCACACCTGATTTACAGCCGTCTGCATTTTATGTGGCAGATCAAGCTGTCGTGTCTGAAGTCAGATGGTTCTTCATTCTGCACATGTCTACAAATCCCACTGAGTCCCAGAGGACACATGTTCTTGTTTTAGATTTTACTTTAGTTTATTGTCACGTGTTCTGAGATACAGTGAATAGTTTTTGTTGCGTGCTGTCCAGTCAGCAGAAAGGCAATACATTACAATTGAGCCATTTATACCTTCTGAACCTTCTGAATTTTGTAGTCGGCAGGGCAGTACTCTGCATATCGCCAACTTGGACAATTTTACATTTTCATCAAGCCAATTAATCAAGCCAATTAACCTACAAACCTGTACGTCTTTGGAGTGTGGGAGGAAACCGAAAATCTCGGAGAAAACCCACGCAGATCACAGGGAGAACGTACAAACTCCATACAGACAGCACCCATAGTTGGGATCGAACCCGGGTCTCTGGCGCTGCATTTTGCTGTAAGGCAGCAATTCTACCGCTGCGCCACCGTGACTGCCCCCATATAGTGTCTAGATACATGATAAGGGAATAACGTTTAATGCAAGGTAAAGCCAGCAAAGTCTGATCAAGGAAAGTCCGAGGGGCACCAAAGAGGTATATAGTAGTTCCGCACTGCTCTCTGGTTGTGGAAGGATGGTCCAGTTGCCTGATAACAGCTGGGAATAAACTGTCCCTGAATCTGGAGGTGTGCATTTTCACACTTTTTCCTGAAGGGAGAGGGGAGAAGAGGGAGTGGCCAGGGTGCAACTCCCCTACTGCTGGCCATGCTGAGGCAGCATGAGGTATACAGTAAATGGAGTCAATAAAAGGGAGATGGACTCAGAAGGCTAGAGTAACTCAGTGGGCCAGGCAGCATCTCTGGAGAGAAGGAATGGGTGACGTTTTGAGTTGAGCCCTTCTTCAACAGTTCCTTCCTACACATCAATAGAAGGGAGGTTGGTTTGTATGATGGTTTGGGCTGCATCCACAATTCGCTGCAATTTCTTGCAGTTTTGGATAGAGCTGTTCCCAACCCATGCTGTGATGCATCCTGATAAAATGCTTTTTATGGTGCATCTGTAGAGGTTGGTGAGAGTTGTAGGGGACATGCCAAACTTCCTAAGCCTTCTAAGGAAGGACCAGTCCTATAGTACAGGAGATGAAGTTTCCTATGCTGGCCACCCAGCTCAATTAGGCACACATTCACATCACCATCACCCGACTCTTGAGCTTTGCAATTTGTTTTCAAAGGTGGTTATGGAATGTCAACCTGCAGTTGACCTCCACATCACACTATGCCAGTTTTGCATTATACTACCCTTTATTGACGCAACAGATGAATGTGTGAACATTAAGGCAGAATGGGAGGCCAAGAGGATCAGCCAGATCCGGCTGCAGTTATCGATAGGCCTTCAGTCAAAGTGTCTTCAATCTCTCTTAAAGGTTTGCTTGCACAGTTAATTGGCAAATGGAACATCAGAGGCTTGGGGATGACTATGTTGAGGCTTGCAACATCATGAGGGGCATAGATAAGGTGAACATCCATACGATAGGGGAGTCCAAAACATTTGAGGGCACAAGTTTAGGGTGAGAAGGGCAAGATTTAAAAGGGACCCGAGGACCAACTTTTTCATTAAGAAGCACATGGAACGAGAAGCAAGAGGAAGTGGGAGAGGTGGGTGCAATTATGACATTTAAAATACACTTAGACTGGTAAATGGATAGGAAAGGTTTGAGGGATATAGGCCAGACTAGTGGAAGCTCAGTTAGGCAACTTGGTCAACATGGAAGACTTGAATCAAAGGGATTGTTTCTGTGCTCTGTCTCTCTGTGTGAAAAACATATCCTTCAGAGCTCCATTCAATTTATCCCCTCTAACCTCACTCCATTGTCGCCCCCCCTCCCCCCCCCCATAAGCCTCCTAGTGTTTATTCCAGTGAGAATAAACCCAGCCTGTCTCTCTCCTTTTGCCAACAGTCCTCCATTCTAGGTGACATCCCAGAGAATCTCTTTGGCATTCTCTCTGTTGCTACCACATCTTTCCTCTAGTGTGATAACCAGAACTGCACGTCATGCTCCAAGTACCCCTCGTGTCCTCTGGTTTTCTCCTACACCCCAAAGACATTAGCGTTTGTAGGTTAATTGTCCCCTGTTGAATTTCCCCTAATGAGAAAGTGGGATAACTACTTTGAAATTACAATTAAAACAAATAATTGTGCTATAACTCCAGGATAAGCACTCAACCAAGAAAACCAAGCCCAAAACCAAAGTATTATCTAACTAAATACACCAACTTACAATAAATGACTCCATATGCGAAAAAAAACCCAGCTACCTACGTATTAACCATATAACCATATAACAATTACAGCACGGAAACAGGCCATCTCGGCCCTTCTAGTCCGTGCCGAACATTTACTCTCACCTAGTCCCATCTACCTGCACTCAGACCATAACCCTCCATTCCTTTCCCGTCCATATACCTATCCAATTTATTTTTAAATGATAAAATCGAACCTGCCTCCACCACTTCCACTGGGAGCTCATTCCACACAACTACCACTCTCTGAGTAAAGAAGTTCCCCCTCATGTTATCCCTAAATTTCTGTCCCTTAATTCTCAAATCATATCCTCTTGTTTGAATCTTCCCTACTCTCAATGGAAAAAGCTTATATACATCAACTCTGTCTATCCCTCTCATCATTTTAAAGACCTCTATCAAGTCCCCGCTTAACCTTCTGCGCTCCAAAGAATAAAGACCTAACTTGTTCAACCTTCCTCTGTAACTAAAGGCTCTGTCTCATGATGTTGTGGTCATCGGCGGTGAAGCGCGGCGGTGCCGGTAGAGGGGACCGCACGGCGGGAGCGCCGAGCCTATGCCACGGGAGCGCCGCACGGGTGCTGCGCGGGGGCCGAGTGATTTAAGTGCGGTTGGTCCCACGAGCTTGCGGTAAGTAAAAAAAAAGGGCGGGCCGACTGCGATGACGTCATTTCGGATCTGCGGGGCTGTGGCGGCGGCCGTGCTGATCGCGGCGCTGTGGCGGCGGCCGTGCCGCACACGTGCCTCACTGGCGGAGAATGTGGCGGCGACGGTCGTGCCTCACTGGCGGAGGCTGTGGCGGTGCAAGTTCGACGCACGGCGCTCGTGCCACACTGGCGGCGGCTGTGGCGGCGGCCGTGCCGCACTCGTGCCTCAGTGGCGGAGGCTGTGCGGTAGGAAAAGTTTTTTGAACAGTGTTGGTTTTATTTTAGCACCGTGTGGTGTTGGGAACAACGGCGCACGGCCCCGGAATTGTGCGTTTGACCGAGTGCGCGGTCTATGGCGGCCCAGGAGTGGTAGATTCTTCCTGTTTCGCCGCCAATGACCGCAGACTCGTGAGACAGGCCTTTTAGTTGCTGAAACCCAGGCAACATTCTAGTAAATCTCCTCTGTACTCTCTCTATTTTGTTGACATCTTTCCTATAATTTGGCGACCAAAACTGTACACCATACTCCAGAATCGGCCTCACCAATGCCTTGTACAATTTTAACATTACATCCCAACTTTTATACTCAATGCTCTGATTTATAAAGGCCAGCATACCAAAAGCTTTCTTTACCACCCTATCTACATGAGATTTCACCTTCAGGGAACTATGCACAGTTATTCCTAGATCCCTCTGTTCAACTGCATTCCTCAATTCGCTACCATTTACCATGTACGTCCTATTTTGATTTGTCCTGCCAAGATGTAGCACCTCACACATTAAACTCCATCTGCCATCTTTCAGCCCACTCTTCCAAATGGCCTAAATCTCTCTGTAGACTTTGAAAATCTACTTCATTATCCACAACACCACCTATCTTAGTATCATCTGCATACTTACTAATCCAATTTACCACACCATCATCCAGATCATTGATGTATATGACAAACAACAGTGGACCCAACACAGATCCCTGAGGCACCCCACTAGTCACCGGCCTCCAACCTGACAAACAGCCATCCACCATTACTCTCTGGCATCTCCCATTCAGCCACTGTTGAATCCATCTTTCTACTCCACCATTAATACCCAACAATTGAACCTTCTTAACCAACCTTCCATGTGGAACCTTGTCAAAGGCCTTATTGAAGTCCATATAGACAACATCCACCGCTTTACCCTCATCAATTTCCCCAGTAACCTCTTCAAAAAATTCAAGCAGATTAGTCAAACATGACCTTCCAGGCACAAATCCATGTTGACTGTTCCTAATCAGATCCTGTTTATCCAGATGCTTATATATATTTTCTCTAAGTATCCTTTCCATTAATTTGCCCACCACTGACGTCAAACTAACAGGTCTATAATTGCTAGGTTTACTCTTAGAGTAATTAGTAGAGTATTAATTCTCTTTAATTAAAAAAATTAATCCTGTAGATGCAAGTATATAATTGGGATTATCAAGTGGGCATCTCTCTTCATTGGTGTTTCGTTGAGTTAGGCCCACGACACCTCAGGAAGGCTCAACAGTTGGTTCTGGCGTCAGTAATCAATTGGTTGCACTAGGTCGGAGGAATTTGGCCTCTCCCCTGAATAATTTCTGAGCTATGGGTCTGAGATGACAGAGCAAGTCCGGTGGGATTCCCTTACTGTCAGGATCCGTCCCTCCTTCTGTTGCAGCCCAAGACCCTTGTTGGAGAAACTATCTGTGGGTTCTTAGCATTCTGGGCAGTTGGCCTTCGACTCTTTTAGCTACTGCCTGGCTTCTTGCTTGCAGAGGTTGTCGTGCAAACCCAGCTTGGCCTGACCACATTTCCTGTAATAGTTTCTCTGGAGTTTCAAAAGGAGCCTTATGGCTTGGCACATTGAGTGTGTAAAATCCAAGGCTTCCACACACTCTAACTACTTCTGGCATGATGCGGTGTTCAGGCATGACTGGAGCATGACTGTTCCATGTCCGTGCACGATCTCTTGGTAATTTTTAAAGGAGATTCTCACGTTCAGAGCATGAAAATATATTTCCGTGTTCACTGTGGGCTTTGGTGTGAGGGGCACAACGCTTCATTCCTTAGGATGAGGGTATTTCAGTGAATAGATTTTCAGCCTCCGCTCTGAACCTGAGTTTGGGAACCATATAAAGGATTTCAGTGCTGAGGTGACTGGCCGTATATTGGGGGCCTCCAGGGTCTAGAGTGACCAGAGCAGGATAAAAATAGATCCCGTGACTGATTTGTGAGCTGGAGCTGATTCAAAGAGTGAAATCTGTTGTTTCTATTCTTTTTGTAATGGAGTCACAGAACAATGTTGTAATTCAACATGGAAACAGGCCCTTCAGCACGTGCCCGTGCCAACCATAAGTCACCCGTTTACATTTACATTTGTTCTACATTAATACCATCTATTTTCCCTACTTCCCAGATTCACCTTCACACAAGAGGCAATTTACAGTGAGCAATTCACTTACCAATCCACATGCCTTTGGGATGTGGGAAGGAAATCGGAGCACCCGGAAGTCTGATCTGGACAGAAATTGCTTTTAAAACATGGGGGGAGGGGAACACAATGAGGCCTAACATCTAGGACAGGGGTCGGCAACCTATGGCCCACGGGCCAGATCTGGCCCTTAACCCGAAATCATCCGGCCCGCAGGCGTTTTTTTTTCAATTAGTTTTCGCGGCCTGGGAACTGCAGCCAGTCCCGGGACAGGCGAGCCAACCTGGGCGTTACAGCCATTCCAGGGCGGTTTTGCTGCAACGTGTTTCACAAAACATGGGGGGGGATTGTCCCCCACCTCTCAAGGATTTCCACCCATGCCGGAGGAAACCCATGTGGTCAGAGGGAGATTGCACCCAGACAGCTCTCATCAGGGGGAGTTTAATCATTTTCAACCTATCAAGATTAATGGATGAGTGTTCATGGATGTAGGTCTTGTCGTTGAATATCTCATTCTTCACGTGGATCATCGGGGATACTTTGGGTTGTGAATGTGGGCAAAAAGCTTCTTAATCAAAAGGCCTGATTTGATCTGACCTTTTCCTAGCTCCAGTTCCTGCTCTCTACTTTCAGTCTGAAGAAGAGTTCTGTCCCAAAACGTCACCCATCCTTTTTCTCCAGAGATGCTGCCTGACCCGCTGAGTTACTTCAACTCTTTGTGTCTATCACCCCTAGAAGTTCATAAGTGAGGTCAGTGTTATGTCGTGTTCAAATTTGCTTTTTTTTTTGCATTTGTGTTCATTTAGTTTTTTGCACAATAATTCCTAAAGAGTGAAATTTTATTCCATATCTGAAATGTGTTGGTAGTTTTTTGTGAATTCTGGAAGTGTGAATGTGGGAGTACAGTGCATGATCTTATGAGCACCATGCAAACAAGATCATTAGGAACAGGAGCAGGCCATTCAGCCCTTCGAACCTGCGCCATTGTTTAATAAGATCACGGTGACCTATTGCCCCATTACCTCATTGTGACCGTTACATGTTTTTGATCTGCACTTTGCCTGTAGCTATAACACTACATTCTACACTCCGTTTATTTTCTTGACCAGCGACAAGGGGCAGCACAATGGAACAGCTGGTAGAGCTGCTACCTCACAGCACCAGAGATCCATGTTGCATGATCCATGCAGCGAATCGCTTGATCAGCTGAGAAGGTTGTTGGCTGCAAACATCCCCCCATTGACGAACTGTACACTGCAAGGGTCAGGAAGCGAGCGGGTAAGATCATCTCTGACCCCTCTCACCCTGGCCACAAACTCTTTAAAGCACTTCCCTCTGGAAGGCGACTCCGGACTGTCAAAGCCGCCACAGCCAGACATAAAAACAGCTTTTTTTCCACGAACAGTAGCTCTACTCAATAACCTAAAGTATGTCACCTTCTTTTGCTCTGGTATTTTATTTCCTTCGCATGTTTAAACTATAATGTTTTATTCTTAATGTTTTAATGTTTTATGTTTTATTCTTAATTGTTTACAGTGTGTCGTGTTGTTAGTTGCGAGCGGAGCACCAAGACAAATTCCTTGTATGTGTACATACTTGGCCAATAAACTAATTCATCCCAGACTGATTCCTGGGATGTCAGGACTTTCATATGAAGAAAGATTGGATAGACTTGGCTTATACTCGCTAGAATTTAGGAGATTGAGAGGGGATCTTATAGAAACGTACAAAATTCTTATGGGGTTGGACAGGCTAGATGCAGGAAGATTGCTCCCGATGTTGGGGAAGTCCAGGACAAGGGGTCACAGCTTAAGGATAAGGGGGAAATCCTTTAAGACCGAGATGAGAAAAAACTTTTTCACACAGAGAGTGGTGAATCTCTGGAATTCTCTGCCACAGAGGGTAGTTGAGGCCAGTTCATTGGCTATATTTAAGAGGGAGTTAGATGTGGCCCTTGTGGCTAAAGGGATCAGGGGGTATGGAGAGAAGGCAGGTACGGGATACTGAGTTGGATGATCAGCCATGATCATATTGAATGGCGGTGCAGGCTTGAAGGGCCGAATGGCCTACTCCTGCACCTATTTTCTATGTATCTATGTATCTATGTATCCATTCATTCAATCCTGACCTCGGGTGCTGTCTCTGAGAAGTTTGCATGGGGGGCAGTGTTAGCTGTGAGGAGGATGCTAGGAGGCTGCAAGGTGACTTGGATAGGTTGGGTGAGTGGGCAAATGCATGGCAGATGCAGTATAATGTGGATAAATGTGAGGTTATCCACTTTGGTGGCAAGAACAGGAAAGTGGACTATTATCTGAATGGTGGCCGATTAGGAAAAGGGGAGATGCAATGAGACCTGGGTGTCATGGTACACCAGTCATTGAAAGTAGGCATGCAGGTGCAGCAGGCAGTGAAGAAAGCGAATGGTATGTTAGCATTCATAGCAAAAGGATTTGAGTATAGGAGCAGGGAGGTTCTACTGCAGTTGTACAGGGCCTTGGTGAGACCACACCTGGAGTATTGCGTACAGTTTTGGTCTCCTAATCTGAGGAAAGACATTCTTGCCATAGACATTCTTGGGATGGCAGGACTTTCATATGAAGAAAGACTGGATAGACTCGGCTTGTACTCCCTAGAATTTAGAAGATTGAGGGGGGATCTTATAGAAACTTACAAAATTCTTAAGGAGTTGGACAGGCTAGATGCAGGATGATTGTTCCCGATGTTGGGGAAGTCCAGAACAAGGGGTCACAGTTTAAGGATAAGGGGGAAGTCTTTTAGGACTGAGATGAGATTTTTTTTTTCACACAGAGAGTGGTGAGTGTGGAATTCTCTGCCACAGAATGTAGTTGAGGCCAGTTCATTGGCTATATTTAAGAGGGAGTTAGATGTGGCCCTTGTGGCTAAAGGGATCAGGGGGTATGGAGAGAAGGCAGGTACAGGATACTGAGTTGGATGATCAGCCATGATCATATTGAATGGCGGTGCAGGCTCGAAGGGCCGAATGGCCTACTCCTGCACCTATTTTCTATGTTTCTATGTTTCTATCTTCTCCCTGTGATGACATGGGTTTCATCCGAGTGCTCTGCTTTCCTCCCACATCCCAAAGGTGTGTGGGTTTGTAGGTTGATTGGCCTCTGTAAATTACCCCAAGTGTGTAGCAAGTGGATGTGAAAGTGGACAACAGAGAACCAGTGTGAATGGATGATCGCTGATCAATGTGGACTCAATGGGCTAAAGGGCTTGTGTCCATACTGTATCTTTCAATTAATCAATCCATCTGCTTGGAAGCAGATCACACCATACATGTTTTTCACCATTTCTCAGTGCACGTGACAATAGTAAACTAATGCCAAGATCAAGAATCTATCTAATTCTGCCTTTAAAATGACCAAAAGCCTCTGTCTCCACACCCCGACATCACTTTTTGAGGAAGGGAGTTCCTCAACAGGAAGGATGTGATAGTGCTGGAGAGAGTGCAGAGGAGATTCACCAGGATGTTGCCTGGAAGCATGGGCGGCAGAGTGATGTAGCAGTAGAGTTGCTGCCTTATAGCACTTGCACCGCTGGAGACCCGGGTTCGATCCCAACTACGGGTGTAATCTGTACGGAGTTTGTACGTTATCCCCATGACCACATGGGTTTTCTCCGAGATCTTCGGTTTCCTTCCACACTCCAAAGACGTACAGGTATGTAGGAACATTGGCTTGGTAAATGTAAAATTTGTCCCTAGTGTGTGTGGAATAGTGTCAATATGCGGGGATCGCTGGTCAGCATGGAACTGGTGGGCCAAAGGGCCTGTTTCTGCGCTGTATCTCTAAACTAAACCAAATTAAACTAAATCTCAGTTATGAAGAGAGACAGGAGAGGCTGGTTCTGTTTACCCTGGGTGGAGGAGGATAAGAGGGGACACGATAAAGGGATGAAGGGAACAGATAGGGTTGACTGCAGGAAACATCTTCCCATCAGAGATAGATAAAACTAGTGGACATACCTTTAGGGTAACGAGAACAGATACTGAGGGAAACCTCTTTCACGCACAGTGTCACCCACTGGAGAGAGGGCTGGAAGCAGAGTCATTGACAACATTTAAGAAGTGTCTCGACAAGCACTTGAATCGCCGAGGCATGGAAGGTTTCGGGCCAAGGGCTGGAAAATAGAATTAATTTGGATGGGTTCCCACTGGTCAGCGTGGACATGGTGGGCCAAATGGCCTGTTTCCATGCTGTGTGACAGTATGGCTCATCTCCCTCTGAGAGAACCAACTCACACCCTTTCCATCTTAAATAGGCAGTCGCTTATTTTTAAACAGTGATCCCTAGTTCTAGGCTCTCCCTCAAGAGGAAATATTTATGGATTAGGATTAGGATGTGATCAGTCCAAAACTCTTTGGTGCCTATTGTTTTAGTAGATGATGCAGATGACTTTGTGGTTCCCTGGTTGGGCTATGATATTATCTAAGTCACAATACCAGAGCACTGACCTTTGGCCACCCATAGACGAGGGTGTTAAGAGATCAAGACCTCAGACCGGGCATATAGCTCATGATCCAACAAGCATTACGATTCCCTGCCCTCCAGACACTTCTGAATCTTGGTCAACTGACAGCGGGCACCTCAAGCCATGAGGGAGATTCCACCAACACTGTCTCTGCAGTTTACTGAAAGGATAAGCAGACCAATGTCAGTTCCTCTCCCTGCCCAGTCTTCCCAACACCAATACCCCAATTACACTCAGTTGGTTCTGATGGACAAGCATCATCACTTAGATGCCCGGCACCAGACTCCTGAAACACAGACTCATCCCAAGGTTTGTCACAGAAAGAGATTACAATGTCACCCCTGCGTTGTGGCTGTTCGGGTAATGGAAATTCACCCTTTCAGCATTCATAAATCACTGCCAACAAATATGAATTATGGAACTAAAATGTACTCTTACAGAATGTGAGAAAAAAATAATGAGAAAAAAACATAGTGCGAAAGAAAAAAACACATCTTATCAACTTTTGCCAAGGGTTTGCATTATGGAAAATCATAATATGGAAGGTGTTTGGGGAGGTGGGGCACCATTCCTTCCATAATACTGCTGTTTCAGGTGGATAGAGGCAAAGATTCAGGTTGTTCTTAAAGCCTCCTTATAACAATAGCAATAATGCAAATGACTCTTGGCAACCTTGGCCCACAAGCACACCATTTGGGATGGTACTGGCAACCTTGAGTCCATGTGTGCAGACCACACTCCCTCACACTCTCCTCATCAGCCACCTCCTGCCCCGTCTCTGGTGACATCTGTGGTTCCCACATTGGAACACCTCAGAACTCACAAAACCGGAATGGAGCATTTCATCCTTGATCCTGACAATAGACACAAAATGCTGGAGTAACTCAGCGGGTCAGGCAGCATCTCTGGAGAGAAGGAATGGGTGACGTTTCGGGTCGAGACCCCCCTGATCCTGAGGAACTATATATGAAGAAGCAGAGGAAGAAGACTTATCAGTTCAGTCTTCTGCTTTCAACTGTGCAAAATTCTCACCAGTTCCCTCTCCCCTCTGTGGTAGAACATGTGTGACATTTCTCCTCTCCTCACATCCTCTTTTCCAAGACTCTCCTCATCTTACTGCCTCTCTCCATGTCTTTAACTTCTCTGCAGGCATCTTTCCCTGGGTCCACATCTTTACTAAACGTTTCTCAACTGTTCTGGTTCTTTGAAGCACCCTCCAAAGGGTGGGGTGGATCGAATAAAAACAGTGGAACTTACTGGCTTAATGTCTTGAGTATTGTTACTCTTGGCAAAACCTGCTCTTCAGTCCTCACAGGGGCAGATTTATTTCCACTATTCTTTTGCTTACTTTGTGCTTGGCTCTACATTATTTCTCAGTCTGGACCTCTGGGAGATTTGGGCCATAAATTGCAACTTATGGGATTTTACTTCCAACTTTTATTTAAAAAAATAAATGCTGGAAAGACAATGAATTTTGCATTGATATTCAGGTCTCACTGAATACAGGTTTGGCTGCTTTATAAATCACTGCTCTATAACCTCCACAATGTAAGGCGGAGGAACAAAGTACAAGGGAGGCTTAGTCCAATTCATCGGAAGATTGTCATATTGTGAAATATGTTGTTAATCCCATAAATGATCATCTCTAAAGAGGCTTTAATCACCTTCCAGTGCACTCAAAACATTGGAAGAGGCAGCAATTCCTTTGATATGCCAATCAACATTCATCCCTCAAACACGTGGGTGGCGGAGTGGCAGAAGTGCTGCCTTACAATGCTTGCAGCACCTGAGACCCTGGTTCGATCATGACTACGGGTGCTGTCTGTACGGAGTTTGTACGTTTTCCCCCGTGACCGCGTGGGTTTTCTCCCGAGATTTTCGGTTTCCTCCAAAGACGTACAGGTATGTAGGTTAATTGGCTTGGTATATGTGTAAATTGTCCCTAGTGTGCGTAGGATAGTGTTAATGTGCGGGGATCGCTGGTTGGCACGGACGCGGAACTTAACGCGGGTATCGCCTCAGCGCAGAGGGAGAAGAGGAGGGAAGAGACTGCAGACCTAAGACTTTTGCCTCCATCACAGTGAGGAGATGTTGGGTGGACTCACTGTGGTGGATGTTGGTGTGTGTTTGTTGTTGTTTTGTGTATGACTGTTGCAATTTCGTTCAGACTTCGGTCTGAACGACAATAAAGGTCTATCTAATCTAAAACTAAGCCATGGGCCACACTGGCACTGAAAACCAGATCTTTTGCAGGATTACCTAGATTAACCCTGGCGTAGCTACTGGGCATTTTGGTTTAGTTTAGAGATACAACGCGGACAACAGGCCCTTCGGTCCACTGAGTCCATGCCGACCAGCGATCCCCACACACTAGCACTATCCTACACACACTAGGGACAATTTACAATTATGCCTAGCCAGTTAACCTACAAACCTGTGCGTCTTTGGCATGTGGGAGGAAACCAGAGAAAACCCACATGGTCACAGGGAGAATGTACAATGGGGGTTGGCTAGCCAGCTGTGAAAGCCGTTGTGTGAGTGCTGCTATGCAGATCCGGTGTTGCTGTTAGTCAGCCTGAGGTGCCGTGGTACAGCTTGGTGTGGTGGTATCTGTACACTTGTGCTGACTTGTCCAGTAGACAGGAGACAGGAAGCAGTAGAAGGATTTCAGATGTTTATGAAGAAGCTTTGGTAAGTGGTTACCAGTGCCTTCTGTCAGTGACACACCCAGCAGTACAGAGCACCAATGGTTAAAGTGACAGACCGGGTGCGTTTCATGGGCCCTGCTTTGTTCAGGCTTGTGTTAAGCTTCCCGAGAGTTCTTGGAACTGCATTCATCTGAGCAAGCTGAGAGTATTCTGACATGGTCCTGCTTGTAGATGGTGGGAAAGCAATGGGAAGAGAGGAGCATCAATCCTCTGCACTTACACTCCCATGGTCTCTGCGTTTTTTATGATTGAAGAACTGGGCACCATAGCTAAGGCCAGCATTTATTGCATATCCCTAAAAGCTCTTGATCTGAGGGGGTTGTTGGGGCATTCAGTAGTCAACCTCATATACCCCCCCTGAGGGGCATTGGTGAAACAGACAGGTTTTATACAGTAATCCTATAGTACTGTGGTCATCATTATTAAAGCACCGTGGGGCAGTGGTAGAGTTGCTGCCTTACAGCGCCAGAGACCCAGGTTCGATCCTGACTACGGGTGTTGTCCGTACGGAGTTTGTACGTTCTCCCCATGACCTGCAAGGGTTTTCTCCTAAATCTTCGGTTTCCTCCCACACTCTAAAGACGAACAGGATTGTAGGTTGGTTGGTAGGTCGACGGGCCTGTTTCTGCACCGTATCTCTAAACTAAACCAAACTAAATAAAACTTGCAACCTTTTCTGAAATTCTGATACAATACAATGATACAATTTATTTGTTGTCATTTGAACCTCATTGAGGTTCAAACGAAATTTGGTTTCTGCAGTCATACAAACAAGTAGAAGAACCAAGACACACACAATTTACACAAACATCCATCACAGTGAATCTCCTCCTCGCTGTGATGGAAGGCAAAGTCTTATCTCTCCCCTGCACTCCCCATTCTCCTCCCGATGTCAAAGTCAAAGCCCCCGGCGGGCGATGGTAAATAAGTCCTGCTGCCATTAAAGCCGCGCCGGGCGATACAAGGCCACGCTCCGGTCTTGATGTTGGAGCCCCCGGTGGGCGCTAGCAAGTCACGCGGCCATTTAAAGCCGTGCCAGGCGATGTAAGGCCCCGCTCCAGGTCATCCTCAACCCCGCAACTCGGGTGGGAGAAATCGCCGTTGCGGAAGCCCCGAAAAGCGGTCTCCCACCAGGGTGCTACCGTCCAGGGGGCTCCCGGTGCTACCCGTCCACCAGACCTGCGGCTGGAGCCTCTGAATCTCCGGTGTCGGGCCGCAGCCGTGCGCAACCACAGCTCCTCCCGCTCTGAACTCGGCCAGCTCCATGATGGTAAGTCCGCAGGCTCCGCGACTGGAGCCCCAGGTCGTTCCGGTTGAAGGCCGCTCCACGGTGCAAGGCCCCAACGACAATGGAGACCTGACAGGGAAAAAGGTCGGGTCCTCCGTACAGGGACAAGATTTTAAACGTTTCCCCAACCCCCGCCCCCCCACACACATACCCAGTTTAAAAAAACACTATAACTACACTCAAACGAGACAAAAAATAAAAAAAGACAGACGGACTGCAGAGGCCGCTGCGACGTGAGTCTGTATTATTAGCTGAATTTTAATTGCCATGGTGGGAATTGAACTTGGGTCTCCGGTTTGTTATTTGTCTGCGTTATTGCCCAAACAACACACGGCAAGTCAAGCTGAGCAGTGACCCTCAGGATATTGACAATGGGATTTGGATAGAATGCCAAAATGGAGCTGGCACTGATCATGGTGTGCCTTACCGCACCCACCGTTAAACCTTGCTGGGCACGTGTGGTAGAGTGAGCAACATGCCAGGCTGCGAGATCTTGGCAGAGTACAACTGCTGCAACTGAAGACTTAAGCTCTGGGCATGGAAGGAATTCATGTTTGAAACCTCTGGATAGATATACGTCCCCTCTAGAGAGAGCAATAAGATGAAGGAAGATTGGTACTCTCACAACATGTCCATGTTGCCAGGTGTAGTGGATGGCCACAACATGGATGAAATCATGAACTCTCCAGGATGACATTCAGCCAAAGAAGAAACGTGTGGGGGGGGGGGGGGGGCTGAACTAGTAAGTAAGTAAGTAAGTAAGTTTATTGGCCAAGTATTCACATACAAGGAATTTGCCTTGGTGCTCCGCCCACAAGTAACAACATGACATACAGTGACAGTTATGAATGACTCAGAAAACACTAAACATTAATAATAATAAAGTATTAATGATAAAACACCATTGATCAAGCATGTAAACCAACAAAATACCAGATCAAAGGGAGGCTACAGATTTTTGGCTGTTGAGTAGAGCAACAACTCGTGGATAAAAACTGTTTTAATGTCTGGCTGTGGCAGCTTTGATAGTCTGGAGTCGCCTTCCAGAGGGAAGTGATTCAAAGAGTTTGTGGCCAGGGTGAGAGGGGTCAGTGATGATCTTGCCCGCTTGCTTCCTGGCCCTTGCAGTGTACAGTTCATCAATGGAGGGAAGGTTGCAGCCAATAACCTTCTCTGCTGATCAGACGATTCGCTGCAGCCTCCAGGTGTCGTGCTTGGTGGCTGAGCCAAACCAGACCATGATGGAGAAGGTGAGAACAGACTCTACGATGGCCGTGTAGAATTGGACCATCATTGCCTGTGGGAGATTGTGCTTCCTCGGCTGCCGTAGGAAGTACATCCTCTGTTGTGCCTTTTTGACTGTGGAGTCGATGGTAGCCCCCCACTTAAGGTCCTTGGAGATGATGGTTCCCAGGAACTTAAAAGACTCCACAGATGTGACTGTGGTGTTGTTGATGGTGAGTGGGGTGAGGGGAGGGGTAGTTCTCCTAAAGTCTACAATCAATTCCACTGTCTTAAGAGCATTGAGCTCTAGGTTGTTGCTACGGCACCAGGACGCCAGCTGTGTCACTTCCTGTCTGTAGGCAGATTCCTCCCCATCCTGGATCAGTCCAATCAAGGTTGTGTCATCTGCAAACTTGAGATGCTTGACAGAGGTGTCTGTGGAGGTGTAGTCATTGGTGTAGAGAGAGTAGAGGAGAGGAGAGAGTACGCAGCCTTGCGGTGCTCCTATGCTGAGCGTTTGCGGGTCCGAGAGGGGGAGGGGGGCTGAACTAGGACAGAACACAAAGGTATTTGGAGATGAGTTCCTTGGGACAGAGTAGGCAAAAGAAGCAGAAACTTTAAAAGTTAAATACCGAATACTTCAAGGTGACAGAACATAGTTAATCTACTGATGTCTTTAAACTTATTAAAGTTTAGGTTCCGGGTCTGTGAAGATCTGAGCATCCTGAGCTCCCACAGGATAGAGATGGCACTGCATTGATAGTTTATCAGGGTGTAGGACACTTCCACTTGCTGAGCTGATGAAGGGCAAAATGGAAATCCAAGGGCTTTCCCTTCCTTGCAACAGCAGAGCTTCCAGCGTCTGAACAGCTTCCAGCTTTGTCTACATCTGTGGGAGCAGAATCTCTTGAGGGTAGTTTGAAGTTTCTTCTGTTTATTTTTCCAGAAGGTTGTAAAAGGAATCATGGATTGAATTTCTAAAGCTTTTCAGGTGAGTGATGATATCCCTCTAAAAGCATTAACAACTGTGCTTTCTACACAGACAAGTGGCGACAGAGAGAGAGAGAGAGACATCGCCTGCTAATGAGTGGTGGGGTGAGTCAGCAGACAGTCAGAAAGTGAAACAAAAATTGCCTCTAACATCATGAAAGGAGGCCCCTTGATTCCTGCTGCAGTTTAAGGGAGGCATGATGGCGCAGCAGTCAATGTTACAGCTTCTCAGCCCCAGCCATCTAGGTTCAATCCTGATATCTGGGTGCTGTCTGTGTGGAGTTTACATGTATGTCCTGCGATCATTTGGGTTTCCTCTTGCATCCCATAGAACGTTTGGTTGGTTAATTGATTATTGTAAATTGCACCCCAGTGTAGGTGGATAGTGGGAAAATCAGACGGAACTGCAGATGATGGTTTACACTGAGGAGAAGCACAAAATGCGGGAGTAACTCAGCGGGTCAGGCAGCATCACGGGATAGAAGGAATGGGCGACGTTTTGGGTCGAGCACCGATTTTGGGTCGACCTGAAACGTCACCCATTCCTTCTAATCACAGATGCTGCCTGACCCACTGAGTTACTCCAGCATTTTGTGTCTATCAGATGGGAGTGGATGGACAAGTGAGAGAAAAAAGATTACAACGAGCAAAGTGGGGCAGTGTATATAACACTGCCCCACTTATATATTTCTTATATATCAGAATATATAAGAAATTCAGCCGTTTTTAACTGGAGGAGAAGCCATATCAGCCTAGAGTTTCCCTGACATCTTACTGAGGTTAAATCAGGAGATCAGTTTTTGCAGTTTGCTACTCTGTGGAAAATAAATCTCCTCTTCTCATGCCTTTTTGAGTATGAAGTAATTGGAACAGCTCATTATTTTTATTTATAAAAATATTATAAACTGTTTAATCAGTGGACTTTCAGGGGAATTTTACAAGGTCTTTGTTTGTTAATGAAAATGTATATTTATTATAGATTGGATACATATGTCAGTTCACTCAAGGGCAAAACTAACTGCTCAAGCAATTCAAACACATCAATTTTGTCCTTAACAAATGATCTTGAAACATGGACATCACTTGCAAAGTTAAATGTTATTGTCCAACCCTAATTGCCTTCTGGAGGCATTGAAAAGGCCTTTATCTGAAACCACTACAGTCTGTATATTGTAGATACTCCTGCAGTGTATCACCTCTACATCCTTAAAAGGCTTCTGAAGTTTGGCATGTCCCCTACAACTCTCACCAACATTCTACCGATGCACCATAGAAAACATTTTATCAGGATGCCCCTCGCGTGGCTTGGGAACTGCTCCATCCAAGAAATTGCAGCGAATTGTAGACGCAGCCCAGAACATCACATAAACCATTTATACCTCATGCTGCCTCGGCAAGGATAATTAAGAAAGAGTCGCACCCTGGCCACTCTCTCTTCTCCCGTCAGGCAAAAGGTATAGAAATGTGAAAATGCACACCTCCAGATTCGGGGACAGTTTCTTCCCAGCTGTTATCAGGCAACTGAATCATCCTACCACATCCAGAGAGCAGTGCTGAACTACTATCTACCTCTTTGATGACACTCGGACTAGCCTTGATCGGACTTTGCTGGCTTTACCTTGCACTAAACGTCATTCCCTTATCATGTATCTATACACTGTAAATTGATCAATTGTAATCATGTATTGTCGTTCTGCTGACTAATTAGCACGCAACAAAAGCTTTTCACTGTACCTAGGTACACGTGACAATAAAATAAACTGAACAGTGTGCATAGGGAGTTTCAGGATTCTAAAGTAGCAACAGCAACAGAACACCTATATGCATTGGGGAAAGTGTGACTTGGAGGCAATATAGAAATTATTCATTGATTAGACAGGGATCATCACATGACCCACTACTGCACATGGAGATGTACTCAAGCACCTGATGCCCTTATCCTTCCAGATGTTGGGATTTGTAAGGTAGATGTGGAGAAAAATGCATCTGCTGCAGAGAATGAGGCTGATGTTTGGGAAAAGTAGTTGTGTTAATGGTTATGCTTGGTGGTTTGAATAGGTTGGACAAAATTAGATTCCAATATGCTAGCATCCTTTTCCACTCTCAACTACACTGCATCCTTGCCAGTAATGGCTGCTGCCCAGTCCTACTTTTCAGCTTGATCTGGATTACAGATTTGTCACAAACGTAATCAGGATCATTGCCCCAGTTACGTGGAAAGGTGTGCAAAGAGCATAAGAAAATAGGAGCAGGGTTAGATTAATCGGCCAGTGAAGTCTGTTCAACACAATTAGAGCTGATCTGCCCCAGGCCTTAATTCTTGTCCTGTGCCAGTTATTTATAGGCATCAATGCTTTTGAAAAATGAAATTTCCTTCATTTTAAGTACCTGCAAAGAATTCTACCACCCTTTATGAGAGAAGGGCAAAGGTTTCTGGTGCTTTGTTTAACAGTCCCACCCAAAGAACGGCACTTGAAAAATATATTTAACATATCCTTGCACACAATGTGGTATGATGTCCCTGGTGAAGCCCATTAGTTGTTTTCTGCTGTGTCATACATACTACGATTCAGATAGGAGCAGGAAAAATGATTCAGCCCCTCAAAACAAGCCCCACCGTAGCATTCATTTAGAATCTGACTTGTGACTGTGAACAAGCCACTTGGTGACCGATGCTGGAGATGTAAATAATATTTTTTCCCGGCAAGCATGCGTTCTGGAATAATATTCATATTTGAATCTCTAAAGAATCTCACTGAGGTTCAAAGTACATTGAGGTTTTATACAATGATAACAACAGGTGATTAAATTGTATATTCCACAAGCTATACTGGTCCTAGATTGAAGAGTGGTTCTCATTTGTATTAATGGATGCTGTCTACATAACTCTTGAAGGATGTCCCATGTCTAACAACACCTAACAATTGGGAATCCCATTCTGTATTTGCTCTGTGTGCTGTGGTACCCTTGGCCAGTGAAGTTTACTGATCTTGCACCAAAGCTCCACCTAACGTGACTTCGACCATCTTTTAGATGACTTGTCTCTGATTTAACATCAAATCTGCCTTTCTTTCTCGTTTCCCCAAACAGAGAAAATAGTTTCTGTGTCTGACCTATCAAAACCCTTCAACAGATTAAACCTCTCATTTACATCATTCTTCTGAACTCAGGGGAATGCAAGCTAGGATTATGTGACCCAAATTCATAATTTAGATCCCCAAGTCTCATTTTATTCTGATGAATTTATTCCACACCTCACAAGTTCACAAGTTTACAGGTTATAGGAGGAGAAATAGCCATTCAGCCCATCGAGTCAACTCTGCTATTCAACCATGGCTGATCTCTGTCTCCTAATCCCATTTACCATCCAGCCAACCCGCTATCTATGCTAGTATCTTCCCTTTAATACCATGGGCTCTCATCTTCTCTAGCAGTCTGACGTGCGCACCTTACCGAAGTCCTTCTGAAAATCTAGGTAAACAACATCTACAGTCGCCCCTCTGTCTGTCCTGCTATTAACATCCTCAAAGAACTCCAGAAGATTTGTCAGGCAAGATCTTCCCTTCACAAAACCATGCTGACTTTGGCCTATTTTACCATGAACTTCTAAGTGCTGTGTAACCTCATCCTTTATAATTGACTCTAAAATCTTACTAACCACCCAAGTCAAGCTAACCGGCCTATAGTTTCTGTCCTTCTGCTTTGCTCCCTTCATGTACAGCGAGGTAATATGAACAATTTTCCAATCTTCAGGAACCACTCCTAACTCTAGTGATTCTTGAAATATCACAACCAATGCCTCCACAATCTCTGAGGCCATCTCCTTCAGAATCCTGGGGTGCAGTCCAGGTGACCTATCCACCCTCAGACCTTTCAGTTTTCCTAGCACCCGAGTAATCGCCACTCCACTAACTTCTACCGCATGACTTGCTAGGATTCCAGGCACACTGCTGTTGTCTTCCACTGTGAAGAAGAGGGAGATCATGCAAACTTCTCAGAGACAGCACCCGAGGTCAGGATTGAATGAATGAATGAATGAATAAGTTTATTGGCCAAGTATGTACACATACAAGGAACTTGCCTTGGTGCTTTGTACGCAAGTAACAACACGGCACACAGTAAACAATTAAGAATAAAACATAAAACATTAAGAATAAAACTTTACAGTTTAAACATGTGAATGAAATAAAATACCAGAGCAAAAGGAGGCTACAGACTTTTGGTTGTTGAATAGAGCTACTGCTCGTGAAAAAAAAGCTGTTTTTAATGTCTGTCTGTGGCGGCTTTGACAGTCCGGAGTCACCTTCCAGAGGGAAGTGCTTCAAAGAGTTTGTGGCCAGGGTGAGAGGGGTCAGAGATGATCTTACCCGCTCGCTTCCTGGCCCTTACAGTGCACAAATAAAAGCTTGCATATATAAATTTACACTTGTGCTAATGTATAGAAAACAGAAGCCTTTTTATTAGCAGTGAGGCGACAATTGAAGTGTTTTTGGCTGGGCTTTCAGTTAAGGTCAAATGCTGAATTCAGGAGAGGGAACGCCATTTCAAAAAAAGATTCAAAGTGCTGGAGTAACTCAGTGGGTCAGGCGGCATCTCTGGAGAATATTGACAGATGTTTTGGGTCAGGATCCTTCTTCAGACCGATTGTAGTGAGGGAAGGAGAGGAGACTGGAAGCAAGCTGGGGACGGCCCAAAGTCAGGCAAGTGACGGGTGGATACAGGTGAAGCTTGGGGGCGGAGGGTGGGGGGGGGGGGTATTGGATAGTTGGCCAAAGGCCAGTGGTAAACAGTTAAAAATTATGAGATAATGATAGAAGAGGCATGGACTAGGAAACCAGAGGAAGGAAGGGAGGAGGATGGAGGATGTGGTGGGGGAAGGAGAGGGGAAAATGTGTGCACATTCAGGGGGGACACAGGGAAGAGAGGAGGTAAAGGGGGTGGGGAGGGGATGAGGGATTTGTATGCAGATTGGTTACCGTTAGGTTTTAAGGTACCCAAGCGGAATATGTGGTGCTGTTCCTCCAGTTTGTGTGTGGCCTCACTCCAGCAAAGGTCAGTATGAGAATGGGAGTGGTTAGCAACTGGGAGATCCAGCAGGCCTTGGTGAACCAACTTGTGTGCAGCGAAACGGTCGCCTAGTCGTAAAGGTGTATGTAAAGGATCCACATCGGGAGCACCCAATCCAGTAGGCGAGGTTCCCATGCACCTCCTCTAACCTCATCTACTGTATTTGGTGTTCCCTATGTTTATAGCAGCAAGTGTAGGCAAGCAAACCGTTTTCCTGAACACTTACGCCTGGTCTGCCAAGGCCTGCTGGATCTTCCGGTTGTTCACCATTTTATCTCCCCTTCCCATTCCAATACTAACCTTTTTGTCCTGGATCTATCTCCTCCATTGCCAGAGTGAGGCCACACGCAAACCATTACGGTAGCTTACCACCCAACAGGAATGAACACTGCATTCTCCAATTATAGGGAACCAACCTATATACAACTAGCCCCCCCCCCTCATAACTTCTGCCTTCTCCCCCCCAC
>CM075978.1:177239828-177827287 GCA_038087875.1 Malacoraja senta
TACTTGAAATGCTTTGAAATTGCATTTGGTGACCTGCACTCTGCTTGAAATGCTATGAAATTGAATTTGGTGGCCTGCACTCTGCTTGAAATGCTATGAAATTGAATTTGGTGGCCTGCACTCTGCTTGAAATGCAATTTCAAGGAATAGCCGTGAGTGACTCTGGAAGATCGTGATTCTAAGCTGTGAATCAACTGAACTGCGAGTCTGCAATGTACTTGCAATAAATGCCCAAGAATCCATTCGGTCCACAATGTCCATACTAGCCCTCTGGAAACCAGTCCCTTCGGCCCCCAACACCCATACTAGCACTCCAGAAAGTTCACCCCCCCCCCACTGGACACCAATATTAGAATTGGTGGAGAGGTGGAATATTGCGTTGGGGGACCAGCGGGTCCCACAGTCTAGTTTTACTATAAATCCACTGACTCCTAAAGCTGTCCCTCCTCCCATCCTGACTCGTGTGAGGACATCATCCTGTTCTTCCATCTCTGCCCCATCTGCTCTCAAGATGGTGTCTTCCATTCCAACACATCTGAATTGTCTTTTATCAAGACGCGTGGCTTCCCCTCTCTCGTATCTCCTGTTTCTTGGAGTTCCACTTCACCCTCTTTATTCCAAACAGAACAGAGATTTCCCTAGTCCTCACCTTTCATCTCACTAGCCTCCTCCAGCTGCAACATGATCCCACTGTCACTCATATCTTCCCCTCGTCTCCATTTTCCATTTTCTGCAGGGAACATATTGTTTCTCCAACAGTTTGTTTTATTGCTGCAGATTCTAGTGTCTGCAGCCTCTTGTGTCTCATCAGTGTTAGCCTTGCTTTTGGGGGTGGAGGGTTTGGGGGGAGGGGGGTAAAGAGAAACAAGAAGACAGAAGTTATGACTGAAACAAGCACAGGGATCTCAAAGCATGGTTAACCCCAGCTGGTTCAATGTACAGAATATAATATGTCAAACAGTACAACACAGGAAAAGGTCCTACCTAATGTCTGTCATCCATGATGCTAATCTAAATTGCACACCTTCTGACATATAATCTATATCCCTCAATTCCCTGTCTATTCATATATCAGTCTAAATGCCTTTTAAACATTGCTATTGTGTCTGCTTCCATCACTTACCCTGGCAGCAGGTTCCAGGCACATCAGTCTCTGTGTAAAAAATAGTAAAACTGTGTAAAAACCTCACCATTTAAATCCCCTTTAAACTTTCCTCATTCACCTCAAAGCTATGTTTTCTAGTGTTTGACATTTCTACCCTGTGTTCTGACTGTGTGACCTACCTATTCCCCTCATAAATTGTATATACAGGCCTCTTCTCATCCTCTGATGCTCCAGGTGTTTGTACAACCTCTCCCTAGAGCTAATATTCTCTAATCTGGTCACCATCCTGATAAACCTGGATGTTTATAAACTTTCTGCACCCTCTCCAAAACCTCCATATCCATCTGTTTATGGTGCGATCAGAACTGCACACAATACTTCAAATGTGGCCTAACCAAAGTTTTCTCAAGCTTTTATATAGCAATATTATTCTCAATGCCCCAACTGGAGACAAGCATGCCGTATGCCTTCTTTAGCACCCTATCCCCTTTCAGGGAGCTTTAGACTTCTACTTCAAGCACCCACTGTACATCAATACTCCTATGTGTCCTGCATTTACTGTATACTTTCCCTTTAAATCTGATAGTTTAGTTTAGTTTAGAGATACAGCGCAGAAACGGGCCCTTCGGCCCACCGTGTCCGCGCTGACAAGCGATCCCTGCATATTAACACTATCCACTAGGGACAATTTGTACATCTACAGCAAGCCAATTAACCTACAACCACACATGGAAGGAGATAGAAAGACACACAGATGGAGACAGCAGAGAAAGAGAAAGAGAGAATGGGCAAAAGAGAGATATAATGGGAAGAGAAATAGAGAGGGAGGGGGAGACAGAGCAGGGCACATATATAGAGAGATAAGGAGGGAGACAGGAAGAGACAGAGATGGGGAGAAATACAAGCAGAGACATACAAACAGAGAGAGAGAGAGAGAGAGAGAGAGAGAGAGAGAGGAGAGAGAAAAAACTGTCAGAGAGAAAGAGAGAACAGGAAAACAAAGAGAAGGAGGGAGACAGAAAGATATATATAGAGAAAGAAAAACAAAGAAGGAGTGTGAGAGAAACAGACACATAATCTCACATGGGCTGTGCTACAACCACTGAAGCAGCATTCCCTGGACAAACAGGGCAGGAAACAGCACACTGAAGGCGAGCACTGAGGAATGAACAAGGTTGCAAGAAAAAGTAAGTTGCAACTGGTACTATAATATAATTGTACTCGGATAATTCTGCTCCTTAATAAGAACAGAGAATTCTGGAAATAATTGGCAGACCAGGCTGCATCTGTGGAGAGAGTAAGGGGGAGTTAACATTTCAGGTGAATGATCTTTCATCAGAAGTGGCAGGATAAGTAAGCTTTCTTTTTGGTGTAAAGAAATCAGAAAATGCTCAGGCATCATCTGGAGAGAGAGAATCAGTGTTAATGTTTCAAGTCCAAGACTCAAGAGTCAAGAGTGCTTTTTGTCACATGCTTTGGATTTCAATCGGGGGGTGGGAGATTGCAACCTTCACGTGGTCCGCCCTGTTTCAACCAATACAATCAACCCGGCGTGCACAATCAAATAAGATCAATTAGAACAAATTGTCCTGCAACTTTAGGCTGTGCACGCCATACGCAAGAAGAAGAAGATATCAATCGGAACAATTAAATGTTTATTTACTGCACTTTTACAGCCACAATGGACACAACAACAAAACTATACAATAAATGACTACTTATTCCAAATACAGCAGACGATGATTGTGTAAAAAACAAGCCGGAGAGCAATCCAGTTCAGTACTGAGATCAGGTGAGGATAAGGTTGTGCCTTCTTCAAGAACCTTCAAGGAATCAGCTCCCCCTTCTGCCATTGTATTTCTGACCACAGACCTCAATCAGTGAATCCAGGTGACAACATTTCCTCCACAATAATTCTCAGATGTCCCGTAAGGATATGTTCTCAGTCCCCCATTATACTGCTGTCACACTCATGACTGTATGGCCAAATTCAGCTCTAATGCCATCTACAAGTTTGCCGAATCACAAACAATGATGAGATAGAATTCAGGAAGGAGGTAGAGAACTTAGTAAGATGGTGTCAGGATAATAACCTTCCCCTCAATGTCAGCAAGATGAAGGAGCTGTTATTGATTTTAGGAAACTTGGTGGAGTACATGCCTCAATCAGCATCAATGGTGCGGATGTGGAATTGGTTGAGAGCTACAAGTTCCATCACGTTAATATCACAATGATAATGTCATGGACAAACAACATTGATGCGACAACCAAGAAGGCACTCCAACACCTCTACTTCCTGAGGAGACTGACGAAATTTGGCATGTGTGACTCTTGGAAACTTCTACAGATGCATTGTAGAAAGCATACTGGTGGGTTTCATCTTGGTTTGGGAACAGCTCTGCCCACCACCACAAGAAAGTGCAGGGAGCTGTAGATGCAGCCAGTCCATCACACAGACCAGACTTCCCACAATTGACTCCATCTACAGTTCACACTGCCATGGAAATGCAGCCAACATAATCAAAGACTTGTCTCACCCTGGGTCTTCTCCCTGCTCCCATCTGGTAGAAAGTACAGAAGCTTTAAAGTGCACACCACCAGACTTAGGGGCAATTTCTTCCCCTCTGTTATAAGGTTCTGAATGGTTCTTCTATAAGCTAGGATACTGATCTCTGGCACTGTTAGGCAGCAACTATGCCACCCTAACACCCTTGCATGAGGTGGTTTGCGGCCACAGAGTGCAGGGTGGGAATGGGATTGGGAATTAAAATGTCAGGCAACAAGAACCTCAGGGTCACTACTGCGGACTGAACACAGCTGTTCCACAAGGTGATCACCTAGTCTGCACTTGGTTTCCCCAACGTAGTGGAGGCCAGATTGTGAACACCAAATGCAGCACACTGCAGGAAAACCGCTGCTACACCTGGAAAGATCATTTGGGTGGGAGGACAGTGTTGCATCTCCTGCTAGTTGTATGGGAAACCCACAAGATGGGGAGTGATTGTCAGGGTCGGGGGAATGGAGCTCCCTCTTTAACTTTGGGGTTTTCTATAGATTGCTACTCTTTAGTCTCTTGCTCCCCAACCTCCCGCTCTTGGTATCTGATCTAAAGCGCAGCTTTTTTTTAAACGCAAGGATGCAGATGTCAAGGGGCAGTGGGATGGAGGGGGGGGGGTGGAGTGACGACCGCGCAGGCGTGAATAAAGTGAACTACAATCCCCAGTGTGCCACGCGTCCGCGCATGCTCTGTGACGCTGGCCGGCAGGCAAGGTTGGAGCAGGGAGAGTGAGAGGATCCCGGGGTGCACGTGACCCGGGCTGGGGGCGGACCGCCGCTGGCAGCATGAAGGTTGTGCGGTGGGCGACTGACAGACTGAACAGCAGCAGCAGCAGGCAGCAGCATCATCATCGGCAGCGGCGATGCTCGGCAACAGCTGTTGCTTTGAGCAACCGGCGAAGTAAGTGCTCACCAGAGCAGTAAAATTGCAATTGTAATTAACAACTTTCATTTGCAAATGACACCTTTTATTCCTGTGATGATATCAGTTCCAGTCGCTTTTCTCTGGAATTGCACATTGACTTGGTTTGCCATCTCATGAAGTCAAATGAGCTCTTACGTACAGAGACCGGGTTGCTTTTGCCTTCAGACTGTCCACGATTCCTCGACGGTGCATTGGTTGTGTCCAGTATATTAATTGTTGATGCCATTGTCATTATTGCGACAAACTGTGATTTTGATGCCCCTGGAGTATGTTGCATCAAAGCATCATGTACGCTTTAAGTCTTCTGTGTTAGATGCGACCTTGGCACTTCAGTGGTCTACTGACATTATTTACTCCTAAAGATATTTTTTGCTTAACTTTAGTAAAACAAAATTCTGTTGTTTTTCTGAAATAGAATTTAATATATTAAAACATGTGTACTTGATAAGCAATCGGCGATTATCGGGATTGATGAATTTCTGTGGCGGTATTTGGGAGTTGGATGTCCTAGCATCATCCTAATGAGGTCCAAGGTCGATCAACTTGGATCTTTTGATCTGATAATATTTCGCCATGCGCTGATTTATCTGATGATGGGGTTTGGCTGAGTTTGTCACACAGTTGCCGTAGGAGTCGTGTGTTGGTTTCTGACACCGGTGAATAATTGGTGGTGGGATACAAAGCTGTTATACCAGTTAACCCACATTGTGGAAGCAATAGAGAGATATTGAACCGGAGAAATCATTTGTGGCTGCTCTGTGCCAAGTCGCTGAACTCCGTGCTGAAGTGTGGTGTTACTCAGAATGTATGATTAATCACAAGAACATTTTAACTCAAACCATCTCAGGAAATGCTGGAAAACTCAGCAGGCCAGGTTGCGTCGATGTAGAGAGAAATAGTTAATGTTTCAGGTCGAAGATTTTTCATCAGAACTAAGAGAGAAAACAAGTGCATGAACAAACTTTTTTTTTCTCAGTTCTGACAAAGTTCTGTTCTTTCAGGGTTCTAGTACCTGCTGGTTTTCTTTTGATTAATGTTTTAACAACATAGCTGGAGCTGGCCCAATCTGCAACACACAGTGCAGTGCTGAAGCTGGAAAGCGAGCTCATTCGAGGCTTTTTGGGGGGAACATGGATGTTGGTGCCAAGATCCGTACTTAACAATATTTTGCCTTGGTAAGATGGCAACAGGGTATTAAAACAACTGTAGCCCCTGCTGTGGGCTGTGGGCTGTGCATAGAAAATGTGTCTAGAATTTAACTTTCGTGACCCATGTCTGGGAACTACTTGAAATTTGGCACAGATTTAGATAAAGTATAATTGAGAAGGAAGTCATAACTAGTCAGTGCCAAAAGTTGCACATTAATTAATTAAGCTAATTAGAAAATGAGATCGAAAAAGTAAGCGCCATCTAGTGTTCAATGCTCATATTACTCCATGGGAGCCTAATTTCGTGCTGCTATCTATTTAAACCATATTATTATACTATATTATACTCACTGCTGCTGCGACGCTCCGGGCGCAGAGCCACCGCGTTGTGGCCAGGGAGGGAAGTAGCTTGGGTGGCTGCGAGTGGCCGCCAGGACCGGACAGCGGAACCGGCCGCCACCTCAGCGCCTTCTGCCGGCCAGCTCACCTCTGGCAGTGCTGTCCGTCTGAACACCTCTCCTGCCGCTCGCCGGCCTCGCTCATGTCAGCCGCAGGGAGCAGGACATGGCCTCACTTGCTGCGCTGGGTGACACTGTATGGCATTCACTGCCATGTCTTTCAATGTAGACCGGACAGTGAGGGGACCAGCTCGATAGCGGGTCAGCGGGCGATGGATAACAGGACAGCGGGTGGTGGAGCTTACTCAAGTGTCAGTGCAATCAAGGGAACAATTGAGGTTACTCGCGTTGACACAGGAGTAAGCTCCACCGCCCCTCCATGATCCCCAACCCCATCCTTCTCAACGCTCCTGCCCTTCCTGCAACTTTACCCCTGGCCAGAGTCCCCACTTGCTGTGAAAGGAACCCCACCCAAATTGGCCCCTTGAACTAGTATTGTCATTCAATAAGATCACAACTGATTCAACTTGTCCCAGTGTGCTCCCGTTTTTCCCACCATCTCTCCACCTGCCGTCACCCCCCACCCATTCAGTAATTCAGAATGAAGGAGATTTGGAAGCCTTGGCTTGGGCAAAATTGAATTGTTACTTTCTTTATTTTTATTTTTTAGTTTTTTGAGCATGAGAAATTCTATGTCCCGCCAGCCTTTTTTCAAAATTTAGCAACTCAAAATAGGGGTGTGTCTTCGAAGCAGGTGCGTCTTCATTGCCGAGAAATACGGTACTTTGTTCAGAGATATGGCTTTTGAAGACTTTATAAAAGTCGACTGACAGCTTACGGAGAGGAGAACAATCTGCGCATGTGCGGTTTAAGATTTTTTAAAAGCCGACTGACTGCCTACCCTGAGTAATTACTCACGGCATGTCCCTGATATATATATATATATATAACTTGTGAATATGACTGGAGTTATATATAATTATATAAATAATATAATGAATATAATTGTGAGTGTGTATTTTGTATGAGACTGCCGCAGAGGTCCGGCTCCTGAACCAGCCTAATTAATGGGTGAGGGCAGCCATTTACTGAACCCCACTGACTGCCAGTGTGCAGAGTGGGCGTCATGGCAGTAGTGGGACTGGGGCAGTGCCAGGCTAGGGGAAGGTCAAGGCATCTTCCACTGAGAGGAAAATGCCTAACCTTAACCCTATCTCGCCCCTCTTCAGAGCTGCCCATGGCTGGAGCTGGAGCCGCTTTGAGACTGGCTGGGGGCTCCATAAGTGTGTCCGCTCAGCGCGTCCACTTCGGCCAGCATGCCCTTCTGGATCATCATGGTGATGATGGTGGGGAGCAGCACTGCCCTGCACGCCGCCCGGGCCGCCTTCAGCACCCCCATAGTGCTGGCTCCGTCAGTCCGCCCGCTCGCTCGCTGCAACACCGACAGCCCAACAGCCCGACCGACCCCTTGCAGCATCCACCGGCCTACTGACAGCCCGACCGATCCTGCACTGCATTCACCGGGACCCGACAGCCTGACCGATCCTTCACAGCATCCACCGGCCTACCGACAGCCCGCCCGACCCTAATTTATCATTTTTATTTAACAGTTCACATCATAACTTTACAAAGATAAATCAATTGTAAAACAAATTTTTCAGCAAGGTTAGCATTACCTTCATTCCTTCGAAACCTTGCTATTGTTTTGATGTAATTACAAAGGCATCCATGATCCCAGAGTGCTCGCTGCCTAGCTACCATGAAACAAAGCACGTGATTGGTCAATTGGCGTCCGATGCAATGTCGGAAATACTCTGAAAATTTTAGTTTTTTCTCATATTTTAAAAATATGCGCAGGTTTTGGTCTTGACGAGTTTCAGGTATGATTTCTATAATATTTTTACACAATATGTTAAAAATCCAGGTAGTTACGTGATTTGGGTCACAAACTTAAACGAAAAAGCACCTCGGCCCACAGCCTACTGGTAAAAGTTCAGTTGTATTGGTCAGAGAGCTCCAGGAGTTTGACCTGCAGTGTGGATGAATATCAATGCATTGCAACAATGGGACAGTGTGCAACTGAACCTAGGTGCTAGTCTTTCCAAGCAGCTTTTGCCCCTGCTGGTGGAGGTCAGAAGTTTGGGAGATCCATTTTGATATGCACATGATAGCCACCGCTTACAAGGAATGAATGGTTGGGTAGTACCTAGGATACCAGTCAAGTGGGTTGCTTTGTCCTGAATGGTGTTGAGTTTCTTGAGAGTTGTTGGAAATTCATCCAGGCAAGTGAGGAGTCTTCAATCATAACCACACAACTCAAAACCAGATCCTACGGCCCACCACATTTATGGTAACCATCAAGTACCTATTCATACAAATGCAGTTTCCCATAACTTGGTGTGCCTTGGTGATACAAGTGATTCAACCAGATACTTCTTCAGTGGAAGCCCCACAAGGTGCTTGGGCAATGGTTTTTAGATTGTGCCTCAGACCAGAATTGGTCAAGGATTTGAATACAAGAACAAAGATTTCTTATTGTAATCGTGTGGAGCCTTGGTGAGATCATTGTCGGAGTCTATTGAACAATATTGATCTCCTCACCTAGAAAAAATGTATACTTGCCGTAAAGGGAGTGCAGTGAAGATTCACCAGTTTGTGGAAAGGCATGTTGCTGCTTTCAGGCAAATGAGCAATCCTACCACAACTAGAGAGCAGTCCTGAGCTATCTACCTCATTGATGACCTTCAGATTATCTTTGATCGGACTTTACTGGCTTTATCTTACACTAAGCGTTATTCCCTTATGTATCTGAAGGCTGTGAATGACTCAATTGTAATCACATATTGTCTTTCCGCTGACTGGTTAGTACACAACAGAATCTTTTCCCTGTACCTCGGTACATGTGACAATAAACTAAACTAAAGTAGTCGTCGGAGGCTAGGCCTTTATTTGGAATTTATGACCTCTTTGAAATATACCAAGTTCTAAAAGGCTGGACGGGGTATATGTGGAGTGGGTGAGCAATTGTTTTCTCTGGTTAAGGAATCTAGAACTAGAGATCTCAATTTTATACTAACTGGTAGGCCATGTAGATTGAGAAGTCCCTTGGCTCAAAGGTTGGTAAAGCTTTGGAATTATTTATCCTGCTTGGCTGTGGTGGAATATTTGTTGATTTAATTCAGATCTGAGACTGGTAAATACTTGGATGTTGGGGGAATTGATGGATTTGGGGATAGGATACGAAAGTGATGTTGAGATGGATGAGCCAACTGGGGCAGATTCAAGGGTCTGAATGGCCTACTTCCCCAGATTTTTTATTGCAGCCAGTATTTATACACCCATGCTTCCAGTTGATGTAGACAGTGGGGGGATGAAATGTTAAGGGGAAATAGTTAGTCTCTTTGCTTGTAGGCGGTGGGCCGAGCATCAAAAATGTGTCTAGAAATATATTTTCGTGACCCACGTTACCGAACTACATGCAATTTTCCACAGATTTAGATGAAATATAATTGAGAAGGATGTCATAACTCGTCATTGCCAAAAGCTGCACATTAATTAATTAAACTAATTAGAAAATAAGATTGGGAAAGTAAGTGCCATCTAGTAGCCAATGCCCATATTACACCATGGGCAGCCTTTTTTCCGTGTTGCAGTCCATTTGAATGAATGAATGAATACTTTATTGTCATTATAACATGTAAACATGTACAACGAAATTAAAAATGCCAACCAGTCAGTGCACCATTCACACATTATCTAAAAGCTAACGATACGTAAAAGAGAAATGTCTAAAATAAACAACTAAAATAAATAACATGAAAAAAAACAAGCATAAACACACAACCATACATTCTTCTGTCGATTTCACAATCCCTTTGGTATGTAGCACACCTGCACTCATTTGATGGCTACATTAAGTGTAGTTATTGCTGTGGGATAAAAATTGTTTTTGAGTCTGTTTGTTCTTGTCCTCATTGATCTGTACCGTCTGCCTGACGGCAACAGTTCAAACAGGGAGTGTCCAGGGTGGAAAATGTCCTTTATGATGTTTTGGGATTTTATGAGAGTGGGAACTGTGTAAGTCCTCCAAGGTGATGAGAGGGCAGCCGACAATCTTCTGGGCATTGTCAATAGCCCTCTGGAGCGCTTTCCTCTTTTTAACTATATATTTAAACTATATATGATTATACCTATATATTATATATATATATATATATATATATATATATATATATAATATGACTTGTAAATATGACTGTAATCATATATAATTAAGTATAATTATATTATATAAAAATAATATGAGGAATATAATTGTGAGTGTGTTTTTTAATGCCACTGTCGCAGAGGTCCTGCTCTTGAACCAGCCTAATTAATGGGTGAGGGCAGTTCTTGTGGGTTCCTCCCTTTACTGAACCCCACTGACTGCCAGTGTGCAGAGTGGGGGTCACGGCCATAGTGGGACTGGGGCAGTTCCAGGCTGGGGGACAGTCCTGCAAGGCATCTTCCAGTCGCTTTAATAGGAAATGTAATGAGACTGCAGCAGAGGTCCCAGGTTTTAAGGGCTCCTGAACCTGCCTAATTAAAGGGTCAGGACAGATCCTCTGGGTTCCCACGTTTACTGAACCCCACTGACTGTCATAGTGGGGAGAATGGGGGTAACAGCCATAGTGGGACTGGGGCAGTGCCAGGTTGGGGGACAGTCCTGTAAGAGACCTGTCTTATTTCTGATGTAAATGTCACAACCTAACCAAGAATCAAATGTTCTGAAGTTTACTCGATGAGTATTCATTTTAAGCTACAATGAGTCTATATTTATGTTAGATGGTGCCTTTGCAAATGAGGGCTATTACCTTTAACCTAAAAAACCCGCTAAAAGTGTTGCATTGTTTGAGTATCTGTAGTTTGTGTGTGTGTCTGTGTATACCTGTCAAACGTGTATCTGTGGATGTGTGGATGTATGTGTGTGAATGTATGTGTGTGGATGGATGTGTACATGTATGCCTGCGTGCGGATGGATGTGTGTGTGTGTGTGTGCGGATGTATGTGTGCATGTATGCGTGCGTGTGTGCATGCATGGAAGTGTGCGTACGGATGGATGTGTGTGTGGCTGTGTGTATGTATGTGTGGATGGACCTTCACACTGTCATTCACCAGCACGCCATTATCATAAGTAATTCACTCATTGTTTAAATATATTTGACCAAATAAACAGTGAAACGATCGACACTAAAATAAAACTTTATATAATCATTTATTTCCCCAATTTATTTCTTTACATTACATCTGATCTTCATCTGAATATTCTTCATCAGATTCCAAGTCTTTTGATAAGTTTTGATAAGTCCATTGATAAGTTAGTTCACGTTCAAGTGGAGGGTCAGGCAGAGGCTACAAAAAAACCATCTCATAGTCATTAAGTCTGCATGGACTTCAATTCATAAAATTTAAACCTCTTCTTAATATTAATGAGAATAACACTGTTACTACCATAGATAAATTAGTTCAAGTTCAAATACACCAATTCATTTCTGCGTAAACATCAACCATTTCTGACCATTTCTCACTCCAATGGCAGCCGATAAAGTGCGATCAATATTCCTCCGTTTTTCTCCCGTGGTCGGGGCCTGGAAACGGCCGATACCGATGGCACTAAGTACAGCCCCCCCCCACGCCCACAGAGATGATCCAAAAACACTCCGCGTTCGCGAATCGGCCGCTTCTTAATTGAGACCGCGGCTTCACTATGTTAAGTACATAGGCCCCGCGATCGGAGCACTTGTACTCGGTAAGTTATCGCAGGCAGCTCCGAGATTAGATGTTAAAGACTTATTAGACTACAACAAGCTGGCATTAGTGAAAATGTTTAATTTACCTTGGATTTAACTATGGATACACATAGTTTAGGCCCTCAACTTCATGAATGAGTGAATGAATGAGTGAATGAATGAGTGAATGAATGAGTGAATGAATGAGTGAGTGAATGAGTGAGTGAATGAGTGAGTGAATGAGTGAGTGAATGAGTGAGTGAATGAGTGAGTGAATGAGTGAGTGAATGAGTGAGTGAATGAGTGAGTGAATGAGTGAGTGAATGAGTGAGTGAGTGTGAGTGAGGTGAGTGAATGAGTGAGTGAGTGAGTGAATGAATGAGTGAACGACATCCATGAAAAAGTCGCAAGCACGACCAGACTATTCGCTGATGATTGTTTGCTGTACCGTCCAATTAAGTCAGCCGATGATGAAGATGCTCTCCAAAAGGACCTCGATACAATGGTTGAGTGGTCACACCAATGGGGCATGCAGTTCAACCCTTCCAAATGTGAAACCATGCGTGTCACCAGAAAGAGGAATCCAGGCGAAACATCGTACAATATACTTGGTACCACCCTTGAAGAATCCAAACAAACCAAGTATCTTGGCATCAAATTGCAGAATGATCTGCGTTGGAATGGTCAGACTCATCATGCAACGGTGAAAGCAACAGGTGTCCTAAATTTTCTGAGGCGCAACTTTCATCATTGTTCAACTTCTGTCAAGGAGAAGCTATACTTCACCCTCGTTAGACCTCATTTGGACTACGCAGTTGCAGCATGGGACCCATACACAAATAAAAAAAATTCTTCCATCGAACGTGTCCAAAGACAGGCAGCTCGATTTGTTACTAATACCTATGAGAGAGAAGCGAGTGTTACCAAACTTCTGAATTCTCTGGGGTGGAACCCTCTCCAAGACAGACGTGAAGCTCACCGTTTGACCTGTTTTTACAAAATGTTAAATGGTCAGCTCGACATAGATTACAAGACCTACACCAAACCCAAACCAATTAGGAGCAGACGAGGGCATTGATCCAATTTGTGATTCCAGCTACCAAGACAGATGTGTACAGCAATTCATTCTTCCCCCGCACAATTAAAGCATGGAATAATCTCCACCCTACTATAGTTACCCAACCAGATGCAACTAAATTTAAGGTAGCTGTTTCTTCCCCAAACCCCTTCTGGCTTGTCCTCCCTCCACCACCTCCAGTTTAAATTCCATTTGGAATATTTTGGAGGACCAAGAAACCAAGAACCAAGAATGAATGAGTGAATGTGCAGCCTCCAAATCTCATTTTTTCACATTATAAAGGTGCAATTAAATTATTATTTTTTTAATTTTTAATTTTTTTTAAAATTTATTAGAAGTACATTACATTACAACCACATACATTAGTACTTGTCACTTATATCTTCTTACAATTAATGTACTCCGTTTGTTTTTTACACTAGTAAAAGGAAAGGATGAGATTGGAAGAAAGAAGAAAGTGAAGGAAAAAGTGAGAGTGTAGAAAATGTGACAACAAGAAAGAACGAAGACCCTATAAGAACAAAATTAAAAACAAAAGAAAAAGAGTTAAGAAATAGACCCTAGAAAAGAAGGAGAAAGAGAAAGAGGAAAAAGAGAGAAACAAATAGTTTTTATGAGCATTACGCAAATGGGACATACCAACTCTCCAACTATCATCCCCCATTACCTGACCTCAATTTTTTTTAAGGTACCTTTGCACCCTATATTTGTAATAATTCTATAAATGCAGACCACGTCAGGTGGAAGTGATCTGGTTTACCTGCCAGGAGGAGTCTTATCTCTTCTAGGTGTAATGTTTCGAACATATTTGAAATCCACATGTTTATAGTTGGTATTGGAGCCTTCTTCCAAAATTTTATGATTAGCTTTTTTCCAGTTATTAACCCATAGTCTATTAGTTTCTTTTGAAACACATTTAGTTCTGGACCATCTTCCGTTATTCCGAAGATAATCCATTCTGCTTTGGGTATCAGTTTTATTTTAAATAATTTTGTAAAGGTTTCGAAAATTTCATTTCAAAATTTTTGAATTTTTGTACAGAAAACAAATGAGTGCGCTATAGTAGCTTCTTGGGATTGACATTTATCACAAATGGATGATACATTTGGGAAAATTTTATGGATTTTAGTGCAATTAAATTAATTAAAGTGCATACAGATTAATTTTCATAAATTCAGACTTTAGATCTTACCTTTTCAGTTCGTTGATTCACAAAGTTTGATTGCAGCACATTTAGACTTTCTTCCACTTAGCTGCACATTCTTCAGACTTCTTCATGCTTTTCTCACTAAATTCAATTACCCTGCTGCAAGTTTCCACGACATGTATTCCACAGAACTAGAAAGAACCTTCATCGGAATCTCCAGTAAAACAGGCATCAGTGAAGTCCTCTCAGCCATGTTGTGTGCTCCCTGCCTAGCTAGCCTGAAACAAAGCGTGTGATTGGCCAACTGGCATACAACTCAATGTTAAACGTGCTTTGATTGGACTAAAAATACCTGAAAATTTTCCTGTTTTTCTCTAATTTAATAAAAATGTGCAAGTCTTGTTCATGACGAGTTTCAGGGGTGATTTATATAATATTTGTACACAATATGTGAACATTTCATGTAGTTCGGTGACTTGGGTCACGAACCACTGGAATAAAGCTCCTCGGCCCACAACCCATTGGCATATATGTTATTTGCCTTGTATCAACCCAAGTTTGACTGTCGTTCAGATCTTTGACCATGTGGACTCGAGATGTTTCATGAACTGAGAAGCTGCACAGTGGTGCAGCTGGTAGAGTTGCCTCCCCAGTGCCAGAGACATGGGTTTGACCCTGACCTCAGGTGCTGTTTGTGTGGATTTGCATGTTCTCCCTGTGACTAAATGGATTTCCTCCCACATTCCAAAGGCATCTGGGTATGTAGGTTGATAAGCCTCTGTAAATTGCCCTTCGTGTGTCGGGAGTAGATGTGAAAGTGGGAAAACAAAACTAGTGTGAATGGATGATCAATGTCGGCATGGACTAGGTAAGCCTAAGGGTCTTTTCATATTGTATTGAAAAAAATATATATACCACAGTGGTATTATTCACTCTCCATTTTTGATATTTGCATGGAATTTCATTACTCTGAATAACATGGTTCCTGAGGAATTCTGCGTTGATAATTCAAGTAGTCTGAGGTGATTGACTTCCAAAACCATCTCAGGAAATGCTGGAAAACTCAGCAGGCCAGGTTGCTTCGATGTAGAGAGAAATAGTTAATGTTTCAGGTCGAAGATTTGTTATCAGAACTAAGAGAGAAAACAAGTGCATGAACAAACTTTTTTTTTCTCAGTTCTGTTAAAGTTCTGTTCTTTCAGGGTTCTAGTACCTGCTGGTTTTCTTTTGATTAATGTTTTAACAACATAGCTAGAGCTGGCCCAATCTGCAACACACAGTGCAGTGCTGAAGCTGGAAAGCGAGCTCATTCGAGGCTTTTTGGGGGGAACATGGATGTTGGTTCCAAGATCCGTACTTAACAATATTTTGCCTTGGTAAGATGGCAACAGGGTATTAAAACAACTGTAGCCCCTGCTGTGGGCTGTGGGCTGTGCATAGAAAATGTGTCTAGAATTTAACTTTCGTGACCCATGTCTGGGAACTACTTGAAATTTGGCACAGATTTAGATAAAGTATAATTGAGAAGGAAGTCATAACTCGTCAGTGCCAAAAGTTGCACATTAATTAATTAAGCTAATTAGAAAATGAGATCGAAAAAGTAAGCGCCATCTAGTGTTCAATGCTCATATTACTCCATGGGAGCCTAATTTCCTGCTGCTGTCTATTTAAACCATATTATTATACTATATTATACTCACCGCTGCTGCGACGCTCCGGGCGCAGAGCCACCGCGTTGTGGCCAGGGAGGGAAGTAGCTTGGGTGGCTGCGAGTGGCCGCCAGGACCGGACAGCGGAACCGGCCGCCACCTCAGCGCCTTCTGCCAGCCAGCTCACCTCTGGCAGTGCTGTCCGTCTGAACACCTCTCCTGCCGCTCGCCGGCCTCGCTCATGTCAGCCGCTTCCCGCAAAACCTTAAATTCTGACTGCCGCAGGGAGCAGGACATGGCCTCACTTGCTGCGCTGGGTGACACTGTATGGCATTCACTGCCCGGTCCGTGTCTTTCAGTGAGGGGACCAGCTCGATAGCGGGTCAGCGGGCGATGGATAACAGGACAGCGGGTGGTGGAGCTTACTCAAGTGTCAGTGCAATCAAGGGAACAATTGAGGTTACTCGCGTTGACACAGGAGTAAGCTCCACCGCCCCTCCATGATCCCCAACCCCATCCTTCTCAACGCTCCTGCCCTTCCTGCAACTTTACCCCTGGCCAGAGTCCCCACTTGCTGTGAAAGGAACTCTCCCCCAAATTGGCCCCTTGAACTAGTATTGTCATTCAATAAGATCACAACTGATTCAACTTGTCCCAGTGTGCTCCCGTTTTTCCCACCATCTCTCCACCTGCCGTCACCCCCCACCCATTCAGTAATTCAGAATGAAGGAGATTTGGAAGCCTTGGCTTGGGCAAAATTGAATTGTTACTTTCTTTATTTTTATTTTTTATTTTTTTGAGCATGAGAAATTCTATGTCCCACCAGCCTTTTTTCAAAATTTAGCAACTCAAAATAGGGGTGTGTCTTCGAAGCAGGTGCGTCTTCATTGCCGAGAAATACGGTACTTTGTTCAGAGATATGGCTTTTGAAGACTATAAAAGTCGACTGACAGCTTACGGAGAGGAGAACAATGTGCGCATGTGCGGTTTAAGATTTTTTAAAAGCCGACTGACTGCCTACCCTGAGTAATTACTCACGGCATGTCCCTGATATATATATATATATATATAACTTGTGAATATGACTGGAGTTATATATAATTATATAAATAATATAATGAATATAATTGTGAGTGTGTATTTTGAATGAGACTGCCGCAGAGGTCCGGCTCCTGAACCAGCCTAATTAATGGGTGAGGGCAGTTCCTGTGGGTTCACCCATTTACTGAACCCCACTGACTGCCAGTGTGCAGAGTGGGGGTCATGGCAGTAGTGGGACTGGGGCAGTGCCAGGCTGGGGGAAGGTCAAGGCATCTTCCACTGAGAGGAAAATGCCTAACCTTAACCCTATCTCGCCCCTCTTCAGAGCTGCCCATGGCTGGAGCTGGAGCCGCTTTGAGACTGGCTGGGGGCTCCATAAGTGTGTCCGCTCAGCGCGTCCACTTCGGCCAGCATGCCCTTCTGGATCATCATGGTGATGATGGTGGGGAGCAGCACTGCCCTGCACGCCGCCCGGGCCGCCTTCAGCACCCCCATAGTGCCGGCTCCTTCAGTCCGCCCGCTCGCTCGCTGCAACACCGGCAGCCCAACAGCCCGACCGACCCCTTGCAGCATCCACCGGCCTACTGACAGCCCGACCGATCCTGCACTGCATTCACCGGGACCCGACAGCCTGACCGATCCTTCACAGCATCCACCGGCCTACCGACAGCCCGCCCGACCCTAATCCTAACCCTACATTTTTATTTATCATTTTTATTTAACAGTTCACATCATAACTTTACAAAGATAAATCAATTGTAAAACAAATTTTTCAGCAAGGTTAGCATTACCTTCATTCCTTCGAAACCTTGCTATTGTTTTGATGTAATTACAAAGGCATCCATGATCCTTTGTAATTACTAGCAGTGCTCGCTGCCTAGCTACCATGAAACAAAGCACGTGATTGGTCAATTGGCGTCCGATGCAATGTCGGAAATACTCTGAAAATTTGAGGTTTTTCTCATATTTTAAAAATATGCGCAGGTTTTGGTCTTGACGAGTTTCAGGTATGATTTCTATAATATTTTTACACAATATGTTAAAAATCCAGGTAGTTACGTGATTTGGGTCACAAACTTAAACGAAAAAGCACCTCGGCCCACAGCCTACTGGTAAAAGTTCAGTTGTATTGGTCAGAGAGCTCCAGGAGTTTGACCTGCAGTGTGGATGAATATCAATGCATTGCAACAATGGGACAGTGTGCAACTGAACCTAGGTGCTAGTCTTTCCAAGCAGCTTTTGCCCCTGCTGGTGGAGGTCAGAAGTTTGGGAGATCCATTTTGATATGCACATGATAGCCACCGCTTACAAGGAATGAATGGTTGGGTAGTACCTAGGATACCAGTCAAGTGGGTTGCTTTGTCCTGAATGGTGTTGAGTTTCTTGAGAGTTGTTGGAAATTCATCCAGGCAAGTGAGGAGTCTTCAATCATAACCACACAACTCAAAACCAGATCCTACGGCCCACCACATTTATGGTAACCATCAAGTACCTATTCATACAAATGCAGTTTCCCATAACTTGGTGTGCCTTGGTGATACAAGTGATTCAACCAGATACTTCTTCAGTGTAAGCCCCACAAGGTGCTTGGGCAATGGTTTTTAGATTGTGCCTCAGACCAGAATTGGTCAAGGATTTGAATACAAGAACAAAGATTTCTTATTGTAATCGTGTGGAGCCTTGGTGAGATCATTGTCGGAGTCTATTGAACAATATTGATCTCCTCACCTAGAAAAATGTATACTTGCCGTAAAGGGAGTGCAGTGAAGATTCACCAGTTTGTGGAAAGGCATGTTGCTGTTTTCAGGCAAATGAGCAATCCTACCACAACTAGAGAGCAGTCCTGAGCTGTTATCTACCTCATTGATGACCTTCAGATTATCTTTGATCGGACTTTACTGGCTTTATCTTACACTAAGCGTTATTCCCTTATGTATCTGAAGGCTGTGAATGACTCAATTGTAATCACATATTGTCTTTCCGCTGACTGGTTAGTACACAACAGAATCTTTTCCCTGTACCTCGGTACATGTGACAATAAACTAAACTAAAGTAGTCGTCGGAGGCTAGGCCTTTATTTGGAATTTATGACCTCTTTGAAATATACCAAGTTCTAAAAGGCTGGACGGGGTATATGTGGAGTGGGTGAGCAATTGTTTTCTCTGGTTAAGGAATCTAGAACTAGAGATCACAATTTTATACTAACTGGTAGGCCATGTAGATTGAGAAGTTCCTTGGCTCAAAGGTTGGTAAAGCTTTGGAATTATTTATCTTGCTTGGCTGTGGTGGAATAGTTGTTGATTTAATTCAGATCTGAGACTGGTAAATACTTGGATGTTGGGGGAATTGATGGATTTGGGGATAGGATACGAAAGTGATGTTGAGATGGATGAGCCAACTGGGGCAGATTCAAGGGTCTGAATGGCCTACTTCCCCAGATTTTTTATTGCAGCCAGTATTTATACACCATTGCTTCCAGTTGATGTAGACAGTGGGGGGATGAAATGTTAAGGGGAAATAGTTAGTCTCTTTGCTTGTAGGCGGTGGGCCGAGCATCAAAAATGTGTCTAGAAATATATTTTCGTGACCCACGTTACCGAACTACATGAAATGTTCCACAGATTTAGATGAAATATAATTGAGAAGGATGTCATAACTCGTCATTGCCAAAAGCTGCACATTAATTAATTAAACTAATTAGAAAATAAGATCGGGAAAGTAAGTGCCATCTAGTGGCCAATGCCCATATTACACCATGGGCAGCCTTTTTCCGTGTTGCAGTCCATTTGAATGAATGAATGAATACTTTATTGTCATTATAACATGTAAACATGTACAACGAAATTAAAAATGCCAACCAGTCAGTGCACCATTCACACATTATCTAAAAGCTAACGATACGTAAAAGAGAAATGTCTAAAATAAACAACTAAAATAAATAACATGAAAAAAACCAAGCATAAATACACAACCATACATTCTTCTGTCGATTTCACAATCCCTTTGGTATGTAGCACACCTGCACTCATTTGATGGCTACATTAAGTGTAGTTATTGCTGTGGGATAAAAATTGTTTTTGAGTCTGTTTGTCCTTGTCCTCATTGATCTGTACCGTCTGCCTGACGGCAACAGTTCAAACAGGGAGTGTCCAGGGTGGAAAATGTCCTTTATGATGTTTTGGGATTTTATGAGAGTGGGAACTGTGTAAGTCCTCCAAGGTGATGAGAGGGCAGCCGACAATCTTCTGGGCGTTGTCAATAGCCTTCTGGAGCGCTTTCCTCTTTTTAACTATATATTTAAACTATATATGATTATACCTATATATATATATATATATATATATAATATGACTTGTAAATATGACTGTAATCATATATAATTAAGTATAATTATATTATATAAAAATAATATGAGGAATATAATTGTGAGTGTGTTTTTTAATGACACTGTCGCAGAGGTCCTGCTCTTGAACCAGCCTAATTAATGGGTGAGGGCAGTTCTTGTGGGTTCCTCCCTTTACTGAACCCCACTGACTGCCAGTGTGCAGAGTGGGGGTCACGGCCATAGTGGGACTGGGGCAGTTCCAGGCTGGGGGACAGTCCTGCAAGGCATCTTCCAGTCGCTTTAATAGGAAATGTAATGAGACTGCAGCAGAGGTCCCAGGTTTTAAGGGCTCCTGAACCTGCCTAATTAAAGGGTCAGGACAGATCCTCTGGGTTCCCACGTTTACTGAACCCCACTGACTGTCATAGTGGGGAGAATGGGGGTAACAGCCATAGTGGGACTGGGGCAGTGCCAGGCTGGGGGACAGTCCTGTAAGAGACCTGTCTTATTTCTGATGTAAATGTCACAACCTAACCAAGAATCAAATGCTCTGAAGTTTACTCGATGAGTATTCATTTTAAGCTACAATGAGCCTATATTTATGTTAGATGGTGCCTTTGCAAATGAGGGCTATTACCTTTAACCTTAAAAACCCGCTAAAAGTGTTGCATTGTTTGAGTATCTGTAGTTTGTGTGTGTGTCTGTGTATACCTGTCAAACGTGTATCTGTGGATGTGTGGATGTATGTGTGTGGATGTATGTGTGTGGATGTATGTGTGTGGATGTATGTGTGTGGATGGATGTGTACATGTAAGCCTGCGTGCGGATGGATGTGTGTGTGTGTGTGCGGATGTATGTGTGCATGTATGCGTGCGTGTGTGCATGCATGGAAGTGTGCGTACCGATGGATGTGTGTGTGGCTGTGTGTATGTATGTGTGGATGGACCTTCGCACTGTCATTCACCAGCACGCCATTATCATAAGTAATTCACTCATTGTTTAAATATATTTGACCAAATAAACAGTGAAACGATCGACACTAAAATAAAACTTTATATAATCATTTATTTCCCCAATTTATTTCTTTACATTACATCTGATCTTCATCTGAATATTCTTCATCAGATTCCAAGTCTTTTGATAAGTTTTGATAAGTCCATTGATAAGTTAGTTCAAGTTCAAGTGGAGGGTCAGGCAGAGGCTACAAAAAAAACATCTCATAGTCATTAAGTCTGCATGGACTTCAATTCATAAAATTTAAACCTCTTCTTAATGTTAATGAGAATAACATTGTTACTACCATAGATAAATTAGTTCAAGTTCAAATACACCAATTCATTTCTGCGTAAACATCAACTATTTCTGACCATTTCTCACTCCAATGGCAGCCGATAAAGTGCGATCAATATTCCTCCGTTTTTCTCCCGTGGTCGGGGCCTGGAAACGGCCGATACTGACGGCACTATGTACAGCCCCCCCCCGCCCCCCCCACGCCCACAGAGATGATCCAAAAACACTCCGCGTTCGCGAACCGGCCGCTTCTTAATTGAGACCGCGGCTTCACTATGTTAAGTACATAGGCCCCGCGATCGGAGCACTTGTACTCGGTAAGTTATCGCAGGCAGCTCCGAGATTAGATGTTAAAGACTTATTAGACTACAACAAGCTGGCATTAGTGAAAATGTTTAATTTACCTTGGATTTAACTATGGATACACATAGTTTAGGCCCTCAACTTCATGAATGAGTGAATGAGTGAATGAATGAATGAGTGAGTGAATGAATGAGTGAATGAATGAGTGAATGAATGAGTGAATGAGTGAGTGAATGAGTGAATGAGTGAATGAGTGTGAGTGAGTGAGTGAGTGAGTGAGTGAGTGAATGAATGAATGAATGAGTGAACGACATCCATGAGTGAATGAGTGAGTGAGTGTGAGTGAGGTGAGTGAATGAGTGAGTGAGTGAGTGAATGAATGAGTGAACGACATCCATGAAAAAGTCGCAAGCACGACCAGACTATTCGCTGATGATTGTTTGCTGTACCGTCCAATTAAGTCAGCTGATGATGAAGATGCTCTCCAAAAGGACCTCGATACAATGGTTGAGTGGTCACACCAATGGGGCATGCAGTTCAACCCTTCCAAATGTGAAACCATGCGTGTCACCAGAAAGAGGAATACAGGCGAAACATCGTACAATATACTTGGTACCACCCTTGAAGAATCCAAACAAACCAAGTATCTTGGCATCAAATTGCAGAATGATCTGCGTTGGAATGGTCAGACTCATCATGCAACGGTGAAAGCAACAGGTGTCCTAAATTTTCTGAGGCGCAACTTTCATCATTGTTCAACTTCTGTCAAGGAGAAGCTATACTTCACCCTCGTTAGACCTCATTTGGACTACGCAGTTGCAGCATGGGACCCATACACAAATAAAAACATTTCTTCCATCGAACGTGTCCAAAGACAGGCAGCTCGATTTGTTACTAACACCTATGAGAGAGAAGCGAGTGTTACCAAACTTTTGAATTCTCTGGGGTGGAACCCTCTCCAAAACAGACGTGAAGCTCACCGTTTGACCTGTTTTTACAAAATGTTAAATGGTCAGCTCGACATAGATTACAAGACCTACACCAAACCCAAACCAATTAGGAGCAGACGAGGGCATTCGATCCAATTTGTGATTCCAGTTACCAAGACAGATGTGTACAGCAATTCATTCTTCCCCCGCACAATTAAAACATGGAATAATCTCCACCCTACTATAGTTACCCAACCAGATGCAACAAAATTTAAGGTAGCTCTTTCTTCCCAAAAACCCTTTCTGGCTTAGGTCCTCCCTCCACCACCTCCAGTTTAAATTCCATTTGGAATATTTTGGAGTACCAAGAAACCAAGAACCAAGAATGAATGAGTGAATGAATGAGTGAATGTACAGCCTCCAAATCTCATTTTTTCACATTATAAAGGTGCAATTAAATCAATTAAAGTGCATACAGATTAATTTTCATAAATTCAGACTTTAGATCTTACCTTTTCAGTTCGTTGATTCACAAAGTTTGATTGCAGCACATTTAGACTTTCTTCCACTTAGCTGCACATTCTTCAGACTTCTTCATGCTTTTCTCACTAAATTCAATTACCCTGCTGCAAGTTTCCACGACATGTATTCCACAGAACTAGAAAGAACCTTCATCGGAATCTCCAGTAAAACAGGCATCAGTGAAGTCCTCTCAGCCATGTTGTGTGCTCCCTGCCTAGTTAGCCTGAAACAAAGCATGTGAGTGGCCAACTGGCATACAACTCAATGTTAAACGTGCTTTGATTGGACTAAAAATACCAGAAAATTTTCCTGTTTTTCTCTAATTTAATAAAAATGTGCAAGTCTTGTTCATGACGAGTTTCAGGGGTGATTTATATAATATTTTTACACAATATGTGAAAATTTCATGTAGTTCGGTGACTTGGGTCACGAAACACTGGAATAAAGCTCCTCGGCCCACAACCTATTGGCATATATGTTATTTGCCTTGTATCAACCCAGGTTTGACTGTCGTTCAGATCTTTGATCATGTGGACTCGAGATGTTTCATGAACTGAGAAGCTGCACAGTGGTGCAGCTGGTAGAGTTGCCTCCCCAGTGCCAGAGACATGGGTTCGACCCTGACCTCAGGTGCTGTTTGTGTGGATTTGCATGTTCTCCCTGTGACTAAATGGATTTCCTCCCACATTCCAAAGGCATCTGGGTATGTAGGTTGATAAGCCTCTGTAAATTGCCCTTCATGTGTAGGGAGTAGATGTGAAAGTGGGAAAACAAAACTAGTGTGAATGGATGATCAATGTCGGCATGGACTAGGTAAGCCTAAGGGTCTTTTCATATTGTATTGAAAAATATATATATACCACAGTGGTATTATTCACTCTCCATTTTTGATATTTGCATGGAATTTCATTACTCTGAATAACATGGTTCCTGAGGAATTCTGCGTTGATAATTCAAGTAGGCTGAGGTGATTGACTTCCACAACCACCTTCCTGTGGTTGGGTTAATGCTATTTTACACTCAACAATTAAGCATTTTTGCCTGACCTGGGGAATGCATTGCTTTGTTCATGTTTGGGAACAGATTGCAAATGAGGGCTGAACTGACTGAGCTGGTCTGAATGCAAACTGAGTGTCAGTACCAAATGTGGTTCTGGTTGAACTTTCAATAACATTTTCCATCTCTTTGGCGATTGAGGCGAGACAGACTGGATTGCATTTATTCTGCATTTTGTGAGCAGGTCACTTCTGAGCAACTTTCCAGATTGTCAGTTAGCTGCCAGTGTTTATACTGTAAGTGGAACAACTTGGCTAAATCACAACTGGTTCTGGACCATGGGTTTCCAGCTCCAGAGCCTTTACTGTATCCATTAAGCTCAGCTGTTTCCTGGTATCACATGTATTGAGTTGGATTCTGATTGGAAGCCTGAGGGAGAAGCTGAGACAGATCATCTCTTGGAAGAGAGTCTTTTGAATTTTGGTGCTGGCCTTACTCAAGTTTGAAAGAGAAAGTTATGACAGGGAAGGCTGCAGATGCTGGAATTTGGCGGAATCCCCGCTCTCTTCCCACCCCCCCCCCCCTCCTGCACTTTTATTCATTCAAGGAGTTAAATCCCTAATTGTCCCCGAGAAGGTGGCGGTGAACTGCCTCTTGAACCACTGCAGTCCTTTACCCATAATGTTAGGGAGGGTGTTCCAGGATTTTGACCCAGCAACGGTGAAGGAATGGTGATGTATCTCCAAGGCAGGATGATGTGTGGCTTGGAGGGCAACTTCCAGGTGGTGATATTACCCATGCTTCTGCTTACCTTGTCCTTCTAGCTGGAAGAGGTAATTTTTGTCCTGAAGTGTTGGCGCAGTAGACTTGGTGCATTGCTGCTGTGTATCCTGGAGATGGTGCAAACTGTGCGTGCGATGGAGGAGTGAGTGAATGTTGTGGATGCGGTGTCTATCCGGTGGGCTGCAATGTCCTACACAGTGATCAGCTTCTTGAGTGTTGTTGAAGCTGCACTTTTCTAAGCAAATGGAGAGTGTTTCATCACACTCCTGACGAACTTTGTAGATGGTGGACAGGGTTTGTTGAGGTGCGAGAGTGTTCACTCTCCCCACCCTAATCTCCGTGCTATCCCACCTCATCTGAGGTCAAACAGTCACACAGCATAGAAATGGGCCCTTCGGCCCACCATGTCTATGCTGGCCTTTTCTATCTACACTGATTCCATTTGCCTACATTAGGACCATATTTTTCTGCACTTTAAGTATCTATCTAAATGCTTCTTAAATGCAGTGATTGTATCTGATTCCAACACCTCATCTGGCAACATGTTACAGATATTAACCACTCAATTTGTTTTGTTTTTAATTCCCTCAGATCACCTGCAAAACTCCTTCCTCTCACCTTAAACCTACACCTGCTCTTTTTTGGTTCCCCTACCATGGATTTTGGCTATCTGCCCTATCCATGCTTTTCTTAGTCTTACATATTTATATCAGGCCACCCCACAATTTCCTTCACCCCTGGGAAAACAAGCCTAGCCTATCAAGTTTCTAGTTTAAAGTCTCCCCAGTAGCCTTTGCAGATCTCACCGATATCCTGGCGGGGAGATCTGCAAAGGCTACTGGGGAGACTTTAAACTAGAATGGTTGGGGGGAGGGACTCAAATAGAGAATGTTATTAGACAGTGTGTGAGGCAGGAGGCAGAGAAGGAAAGCACTCAGACCCAACATGTAGGGGGGAAAGAAGAAAACAATAATAAACAGAGAATAAGAGGTGGTGGGGTTCTTAAATGGGTGAGCAGAGAAACAGAGGGGTGTAAAATGCGGGCGGAAGCAATAGGTAGCAAGGTGAAAAGTAAAAGTGGCAGGCAGACAAATCCAGGGCAAAAATCAAAAAGGGCCACTTTTCAACATAATTGTATAAGGGGTAAGAGCGTTGTAAAAACAAGCCTGAAGGCTTTGTGTCTCAATGCAAGGAGCATTCGTAATAAGGTGGATGAGTTGAACGTGCAGATAGCTATTAATGATTATGATATAGTTGGGATCACGGAGACATGGCTCCAGGGTGACCAAGGCTGGGAGCTGAACATCCAGGGATATTCAATATTCAGGAGGGATAGAGAGAAAGGAAAAGGACGTGGGGTAGCGTTGCTGGTTAGAGAGGAGATTAACGCAGTGGAAAGGAAGGACATTAGCTTGGAGGATGTGGAATCGGTATGGGTTGAGCTGCGAAACACTAAGGGGCAGAAAACGCTGGTGGGTGTTGTGCACAGGCCACCTAGCAGTAGTAGTGAAGTTGGGGATGGCATCAAACAGGAAATTAGAAATGCGGCAACAAAGGCAAAACAGTTATAATGGGTGACTTCAATCTACATATAGATTGGGTGAATCAAATTGGCAGGGGTGCTGAGGAAGAGGATTTCTTGGAATGTATGAGGGATAGTTATCTAAACCAACATGTAGAGGAACCAACGAGAGAGCAGGCTATTCTAGACTGGGTATTGAGTAATGAGGAAGGGTTAGTTAGCAGTCTTGTTGTGCGTGCCCCCTTGGGCAAGAGTGACAATAATATGGTTGAGTTCTTCATTAGGATGGAGAGTGACATTGTTAATTCAGAAACAACGGGTCTGAACTTAAAGAAAGGTAACTTTGAGGGTATGAGACGTGAATTGGCCAAGATTGACTGGCAATTAGTTCTAAAAGGGTTGACGGTGGATATGCAATGGAAGGCATTTAAAGACTGCATGGATGAACTACAAAAATTGTTCATCCCAGTTTGGCAAAAGAATAAATCAGGGAAGGTAGTGCATCCGTGGATAACAAGGGAAATCAGGGATAGTATCAAAGCAAAAGATGATGCGTACAAATTAGCCAGAAAAAACAGCATACCAGAGGACTGGGAGAAATTCAGAGACCAGCAGAGGAGGACAAAGGGCTTAATTAGGAAAGGGAAAATAGATTATGAAAGGAAACTGGCAGGGAACATAAAAACTGACTGCAAAAGTTTTTATAGATATGTGAAGAGAAAGAGATTAGTTAAAACAAATGTAGGTCCCTTGCAGTCAGAAACAGGTGAATTGATCATGGGGAACAAGGATATGGCGGACCAATTGCATAACTACTTTGGTTCCGTCTTCACTAAGGAAGACATAAATAATCTGCCGGAAATAGCAGGGGGCCGCGGGTCAAAGGAGATGGAGGAACTGAGTGAAATCCAGGTTAGTCGGGAAGTGGTGTTGGGTAAATTGAATGGATTAAAGGCCGATAAATCACCAGGGCCAGATAGGCTGCATCCCAGAGTACTTAAGGAAGTAGCTCCAGAAATAGTGGATGCATTAGTGATAATTTTTCAAAACTCTTTAGATTCTGGAGTAGTTCCTGAGGATTGGAGGGTAGCAAACGTAACCCCACTTTTTAAGAAGGGAGGGAGAGAGAAAACGGGGAATTACAGACCAGTTAGTCTAACATCGGTAGTGGGGAAACTGCTAGAGTCAGTTATTAAAGATGGGATAGCAGCACATTTGGAAAGTGGTGAAATCATTGGACAAAGTCAGCATGGATTTACGAAAGGTAAATCGTGTCTGACGAATCTTATAGAATTTTTCGAGGATGTAACTAGTGGAGTGGATAGGGGAGAACCAGTGGATGTGTTGTATCTGGACTTTCAGAAGGCTTTCGACAAGGTACCACATAAGAGATTAGGATACAAACTTAAATCACACGGTATTGGGGGTTCAGTATTGATGTGGATAGAGAACTGGCTGGCAAACAGGAAGCAAAGAGTAGGAGTAAACGGGTCCTTTTCACAATGGCAGGCAGTGACTAGTGGGGTACCGCAAGGCTCAGTGCTGGGACCCCAGCTATTTACAATTTATATTAATGAACTGGATGAGGGAATTGAAAGCAACATCTCCAAGTTTGCAGATGACACTAAGCTGGGGGGCAGTGTTAGCTGTGAGGAGGATGCTAGGAGACTGCAAGGTGACTTGGATAGGCTGGGTGAGTGGGCAAATGTTTGGCAGATGCAGTATAATGTGGATAAATGTGAGGTTATCCACTTTGGTGGCAAGAACGGGAAGGCAGACTATTATCTAAATGGTGGCCGATTAGGAAATGGGGAGATGCAGCGAGACCTGGGTGTCATGGTACACCAGTCATTGAAAGTAGGCATGCAGGTGCAGCAGGCAGTGAAGAAAGTGAATGGTATGTTGGCCTTCATAGCAAGAGGATTTGAGTATAGGAGCAGGGAGGTTCTACTGCAGTTGTACAGGGTCTTGGTGAGACCACACCTGGAGTATTGCGTACAGTTTTGGTCTCCAAATCTGAGGAAGGACATTATAGCCATAGAGGGAGTGCAGAGAAGGTTCACCAGACTGATTCCTGGGATGTCAGGACTTTCATATGAAGAAAGACTGGATAGACTTGGCTTATACTCGCTAGAATTTAGGAGATTGAGAGGGGATCTTATAGAAATGTACAAAATTCTTATGGGGTTGGACAGGCTAGATGCAGGAAGATTGTTCCCGATGTTGGGGAAGTCCAGGACAAGGGGTCACAGCTTAAGGATAAGGGGGAAATCCTTTAAGACCGAGATGAGGAAAAACTTTTTCACACAGAGAGTGGTGAATCTCTGGAACTCTCTGCCACAGAGGGTAGTTGAGGCCAGTTCATTGGCTATATTTAAGAGGGAGTTAAATGTGGCCCTTGTGGCTAAAGGGATCAGGGGGTATGGAGAGAAGGCAGGTACGGGATACTGAGTTGGATGATCAGCCATGATCATATTGAATGGTGGTGCAGCCTCGAAGGGCCGAATGGCCTACTCCTGCACCTATTTTCTATGTATCTATGTATCTATGTAAATCTCTCCCTGTAACCACAATCCTCCAAAGCAGGCAACATACCGATGAATCTACTCTGCCCTCTCCCATGCGCAACCACATCTTTCCGATAGTGTGATGACCACAACTGCGTACACTACTCCGAGTGCTCTAACCAATGTCACTTTTATATTCCATGCCTCACCCTATGAAGCCAAGCATGCCTTATGCTATCTTCATAACCTGGTCTACCAGTATCACCACTTTCAGGGAATTATGGACTTTGATCACTAGGCCTCCCTGTTCATGAATATGCCTTGCCATTCTACCATTTGCTGTATATGTCCCACCCAATCTGAGTTTCCAAAATGCAGTGAGTCACACTTGTCAGAATTAAATTCCATCTGCTAACGCTCTTCCCAACTGTCATTTTGTATCCTGTTGTAGCCTTGGAGCCTCACTATCCACAACATCACCAGCTCTTGTGTCAACTTCAATGTACTAATAGTACGTCTGAGAATACGTGATGTGCTTTGTTACTTCTTCCAAGGTTTCCTCTGGTTTCTTCTTGTCTCCCACATCCAGAGGTGCTGGTTGGCAGGTTAATTCGATTGTAAGTTGCTCTCCTCGTGCGTGGGTAAGTGGTTGAAACTGCGGGAAGTGGATGGGAATGTGGGGGAAATAAAATAGAATGGATGATTGATGGTCATTGTGGACCAAGGGCCTGTTTCTGTGGTGGATGACTCTAACTGTATGCTATGAAACCATGTGGAAACGAGTCCATGACTGTATAAAAATAAATGTTATGAGTTTATGCTAAAAACGTTGACATCACTTAGAATCTTGTGGGTTGATTTTCTGACTGCAGCTGCTTTTAATCTGTACTGTAAGGTTTGTCACATTGTCAGAAGCAGAGAATTAGATCTGTAAGTCAATGGAAGAGAAAATGGGTAGTGATTCACTTCATAAACTCTTTAGTGTTGCCGGTGGCATTGCTTGGGCGAATGGCACCAAGGATCAACAAGAGAACAGAGACACAGGTGGTGGGGGAGTGAGGCTATGTAAAGGTAATGATAAAAGGAGGAAATGAAACATCACTTCATATACCCATTGTACACTCAACTCTGGGCCAAGAAGTCTCATTGCAGGGAGAATGCTCAATCCGTCCCTGAAGGAATGGTTAAAATGAGGGCTCTGTTTCTTCCATTAGCTAAAGGGTTCTTTGGTCCTAACTAAATGGAACACTGAGCAGTTGTTTATTTCAATGATGTTCTTGCTATCATGGTGCCCACTTGCAGATTGATTCATAGAGTTATAAGCATAGAATTGGGTACTTTGGCAGAACTCATCCATGCTGAGAATGGTTCCTATATGAGCTAATCCTTTTTACCTGCATTTGGCCCAAATGGGATTTCTCTGGGTGCTCTGGCTTCCTTCCACGTTCCAAAGATGGGTTTGTAAATTAATTAGTATCTGTAAATGTCCCCCAGTGTGCGGGTGATTGTGGTCGGCACGGACTTGGTGGGCCGAAGGGCCTGTTTCCACGCTGTATTTCTAAACTCAACTAAGACCACCCTCGGTGGTGGCCCCCATGGCCTTTCCTTGAAAGCAGTGAAAGGCCAGGTGAATTTCCAAGGTCATTCTTTTAACGGGAAGATGAAAAAGGATGGATGTGGCAGCCATAGAAAGAGCAGAGCTTTGGTTTGGAGATGGATGTGGTGTGGAATGTTGATTGTATACTTCTGGAGAGCCAGCGAGAAAATCATAGCCTGAGGAACAAACACTGATTAACTTCTCGGCACCATCCCTGGACGTGGACAGGGATCACGTAGACAGTGGCCACGTAGTGTGTATAAACACCCACTAATTTTGTTCTAAATTTCAGTGTGGCTGGAGGGATCCTTCAGAGGGAGTGCCACCTGAATTATAAGTTTGCAGTAATAACTTGAGAGAAAATTAAATATTGTCCAGGATACCACAGTGTAATGCTCTGTAAGAAAGCAGCTTGTAAGATATGGAGATGCCATATGTTGTAAATCTGCTGCTGACATTAGCAAATCAAAGATACATTGTCCATTTAACGGGGCACTTGAAAGATATGAATGTAAAAAGATGTCACCCACATCCAAGTTTATTCTCTATCCCATCAGTTGTAATAATGGTTAGATCAGCTTGTGGGCTTTATGCACTGATTTTTCATTGAACTTTGGGACTGGGATGTACACTCGATGATTACAGCTGGAGTTGCAATAGAGGAGGAGAATGCCATGGCTAGTGGACAGAGTTATTCCTGTATCCTGCCCAGAGAGAGAGAGTGTGGTGGGACTGCAATATAGTGGTAATGTTCAATCCTTCATAGAGGCAGTCAGCCCCACGGGTACGGCGATATATTTGCCATGTTTCTGCATCTCTACCTAACATGACAGGTTACATTGGGATTGGAGTTGATATACTGTAGATTCACCAACGATACCAGTGTTCTGAAGGTTGAACTCTGTGATACATCTTCTGTGTGGAAACCTGCTCCCCCTCCCCATTCCCCTCATCCCCATCTCTCCACCCAAGCTACCACTAGCCACTTTATGGTTATGGTTCTTTTCTGATCGACACTTCCCACTGCTGTTTGGCTATCATTACACCACTTCCATTTTGCTCCAGCACTGCATCATAGCTGTGACTCTCAAATCTGCTGGCTTCATTATGTTTTCCCTTTTACATTAAACTCATCGGGTTCTGATCATTAATGGATTAACAAACTGATATGCTATTAACTAAGCCTGACACATTGATCATCATTGTATCTCATTTTAGCTCTGGGGGATGCTGCTACAGAAAACAAATTACTTATTCAAAAATAAGTTGCAACTTTTTCAGATATAGACCCAATTCTATATGAAAGTTTATTTCTCCATCTTAAAACCACTCTGCTTGTGCTATGTTTTAAAAAAAATAATTATATTTATATTTTTCCATTTCACAGCTGTTACTAGAATATCAATGTGCTCAACAATTCTAAAGCAACCGCTGGTAGAATTGAGAGGGTCAGGCAGCACCTGTGATGGGAAATCGTTCGATTACATTTTGGGTTGGGACCCTTCTTCAGATTAATGAGGGGGGTCCAGCCCAAAATGTAGTTTGTCCATTTTCCACCACAGATGCTGCCTGACCTGCTGAGTTTCTCCAGCAGTTTGTATTTTTGCTCAAGATTATAGCATCTGCAGTCTTTTATCTCCACTTAAATATTACACGTCTTGTATCTTTTTCGCTCTGTAATAAGTTTGTTTTATTCCCCTTGCCTTTAATCTAATTTTATTACTTGATTGTTTCTTCATGTTTATTTTGAGAACAATTATTTATAATATCTGAACAGCCTTTGCAAATGAGTGAAGACATCTGTTGTGGGTGAGTTTGCTTCAGGACCCCTTGCTGTTCGAACTAGTTCTTCATTCCAGTAAAACATTGTAAAATATCTTGGTCCATAATATTCACTCTTGTTTCAAAAAACAAAACATTGTCCTAACAATGTAATCACATTACACACAAAATATCTGCCATCTGATGAAATGTAAAATTGATTGCAAGGCAGGATTAATACTTGCGAGACCTTCAATCACATCTGTGGGATCTGTTGACCAACGGCAAGGACCAGTTAGTGGATCCTGTGCAAAACTGATTCTGAGCAAAGTATTAACATAAGTCGTGAGCCAAGCGTATGAAACAAAAAGATACAAAAAGTGCTGGAGTAACTTGGAGGGTCAGGCAGCCCTTCTGGAGAACTTGGATAGGCGAGGTTTCAGGTCGGGACCCTTCTTCAGACAGATTGTGATGATAGCCAGGATCGGAGATTATGTTGACGATCTAATCATGGTAACTTTCTATCATTGCTTCTTGCGCTTTACGAGTGATCTGACAGGAGCATCCCGACGTGACCACACCAGGAAGAGGAGGCCAAGGCTTGCTAGAAGAAAAATGGCTCCAGCTGGGAATACTTATCCTCCAGACTCCGAACCACCCTCCTGGATATTAAAAAACCCCACCCTAACACAATGCCCTCTCGTTTTGGATACTTCTACCATTGTGTATAGTTTCCCACTATACTCCCTGTTAACGCCTCTCTATCAGGGCTAATCTCTACCTCCTCTGCTCCAGGCAAAATCCTATCCAATCTTTCCTCTCAATTGAAACGCTCCAACCCAAGTTGTAAATAAATGTGCTGAACATAGAATACTAAAGGTACATATGTCAGCCCCTGGTAGAGCAATTGCACAGGTCATTTTTTCTTCTCAACTCCATCAGAAACGAGTGATTTAATCAGAATGTCTCGTAAACCTGAGGATGAACCCAACCATTCATCCAAAGTCAAAGTCGTTGTCAGCTCGTGAACCTTATCTGAACTGTCCCCTGTGTAATTGTGTCCTTACTTAAATATGGAAACCAGCAATGCACGCAGACGCAGTGCTTCATCTGTGGGGTCTCCAACTGTTCTAGCAAGACATCCCAGCTGTTAAGCTCCCAACTCCATCGCAATGAATCCCTACATTCTATTTGCCTTCCTAAGTACTTTGGCATCTACATACTCTGTCTCCAGATCCCCTGAAGAATGATGTATTTCTACTTTTCCCTACATTAAACCCCGTCCGCCCAATGTTTGTCCACTTACTAAACTGTTGGATGGTGAATCTTAGGAATTCTATACCCGAGGCTGGGTCACTGAGAGTTTTTAAGAAACGACGGATGTCGGGTTCCTGTAGCTCTGAGGGAAATCTTACTAAATAAAGCTCCTTCTCTTTGACTCTTTCTACCAGCTATCTCCCCAATATTCCTAAACAAGGGTCCCAACCCAAAACATCATTTGTCCATTTCTTTCCATGTAGATTGCCTGACTCACTGAGTTCCTCCAGCAATTTTGTAATGAACAGCAGTGCAGGCATGAGTGGACGGTTTCTATTCTATGTGTGTTTTCTGAAGAACTTTGCAGACTCTCTGCACAATTTGCTCTCCCTGTCTCTGTATCATTGAGTCACCAAAGTCATTAATATGGACTGTGCGTAGTGGAGGCCTTGACATTGAACTCTGTGGCACCTCACTAATCACACTCCTTCAAAATATAGACATTTTAAAATGTTACCATTTGTTTAAGCTTCTTTGATAGCAAGGCACTCCCTTGAGCTATATTCCCAAATGTTTCGACTTCCCATGTTTATTTTTCTCGAGATTTTGTACCGTAATCAGATTGAATTATGAGCATATGATGGAATGCGCTGCATGATAATCAGTAAGTGTGGAAACTATTCGCATCATAGAGGAAAGCCCCATATTTGATCCTATGTTCAACCATTTTTGAGTTGTGTAGGATGGTTCAAGAACCTGCAGTGAAGTAGCTGCTCTGGAACCTGCTGGTGTGGGAGTTCTGGCTTCTGTACCTCCTATAAGATGTTAGCAGAGGGCATGGTCTGGGATGATGAGGATCCTCGGTCACAGATGTTGCCTTCTTGAGGCAGTGCCTCATGCACATGCTTTTGATGGAGGGAGTGGCGTGCTTGTGATGGCTGACAGGCACTACTTTCTGCAGCCTCTGTGTTCCTGTCAAGTTTGCAGAAACGAGGAACTGCAGATGCCGGTTTACAAAAAAAGCACAAACTGCTGCAGTATCTCAGCGGGTCAGGCAGCATCTCTGGAGAACATGAACAGGTGACGTTTCGGATCGGGACCTTTCTTCTGACTGATTGTGGTGGGGGTGAGAAAGCTGAAAGCAAGGAGGGGAGGACAAAGCCTGGCGACAGATAGGTCCAACCATCTGCCTGTGAAACGCCCACCTCCCACCCCCTTGTTTGTACCTACCTATCATGTGCCAGTCTTTGTCCTGCCTCTCTCGCCTACCCACACCCCCTTCTGAAGAAGGATCCTGACCTGAAATGTACCTATCCACGCTCTCCAGAGATGCTGCCTGACACTGAGTTAATCCAGCACTTTGTGTCTTTTTATTATTTTCTGCAGTAAATCTGTAAAAATGTCTTAGCGTATTTGGAGACATACCAAATCTCTTCTAAACTTCTAAGGATGTAGAGGTGCTGTTGTGCCGTCTTCATGGTTCCACAACCTCTGTCCCTTTCTTACTCCCAACTCTGACTTGCTTTCTTAACACGCGTATATATTGACCAAATTCATTCCGCATTAGTGCCTTAACTAGCTAAGATGAGCTGTTGTCAAGTAATTGCATGTCTTCGGTACAAACTGTGGATTCACACAGTTGAGAGTGAAGGTTCACACTCTGCAATATCCCAGCTTTGTGCCACATGGGAAACAATTTGAGTGCCTCGACTTATCTCGGAAAGTGGTCAGGTCCCTTGAAATTTTCAAAGATTAGGACGTAATCTACTTGGAGAAAGAGACGGTGATTAATTAATTATTTTTAATTACCCCTTGCCCAAGCTCTAAATCCAACCAGTACAGGTAGTTCTGTTAAAATGCGACATCTAACCTCGTGCTGAAGAAGATCTTTTTATAAAAGCGATCGTGGAGAAAGGAATTTGGGAGCTAGAGTGTTTAAGATTTGCAATTACAAAGTTATTTTTCCCATGGGGTTTTTAAACAGGCCTTTTCAATAATAATAAGCTTAAAAAAAACTAAAGGCCGTATGTTATACTGTTTAATGTATTATCCTTGCACAATTGGCAACAGAAACAATCATTTGTCAATTGTCACCTGTGGTTCATGTAGCAGCTGTATTCTTTTTCCCTATTTTGTTTAAATCCAAGACACCTTTTTTTAATACATACCAATTTCCAAAGTAAATTTACCGTACCTCAATATACGTGACAATAATAAACCAAAAATCTGTTAACCGATCAAAATCAGTTTATAACATGTTTGTCAGCATAATGCATATAATATTCCATAATTCATCATTCCCGTTATATCTAATTTGTGTTGTGGAATCACGTGTTATAGCTGAACTACCAGTAATTATACCCAAGTATGCAGGTAACTTTTTCCAGCTCAATACATTTTGGGAAAAACTTCACAAATGGTGGAGTAACTCTCTGGTTGTGATGTAGAATATATGACTGAAATAACTGCTTTGTCTTATTCTGTAGTCCAGGAAAGCTTTATTGTTCAGTACACTAGTTCCACAAAAGCACCAATCCATGAATTTTCTAGAACAGTTTTTATTATGTAAATCCCAGAAATATTAAAACGTGTCCTAATGTTTTGCCTTTGCTCATATTTCCACAACAAATCCTATTATTGGACTGACAGGTTTTTTTATCAAAGTTTAGCTTTGTTTCCCAACTTTTTTTTCATGATTTTCACCACATTTTTTCAAAGCTGTTATCAACGTTTGATGATTCCCTTGGTTGTCTTGTTTCAGAAAATAACAACCATCCCCGAACGTATTAAGTCCAAAGGCTTAAATCCAAATATCACAGTTCTGCATGTTTACAGAAAGTGCTAGAATTCTGGAAATTGATTGATTTTGTGCTGCACTTTTTGTCGATGTGTTTAATCTAAAGAACAGAATCCATTGTGCCTCTGATTTAGAGCCAGGGGGATAATTTGTCACTTTGGACAATATCCCTTTAAAATTAAATGAAAGAGCTGCCAGTGGAAAGTGTTACCCTCTCTCTGGGATTATTCTCTCTGGCAGCAGTGTAATTGGAGTACATTTCATTATTTTATGCTGCTTTTTCACTTTTAAAACTCATGTAATATCTATATTAAGGATCCAAAATAAAAAAACTGATTGTCAGAAACCACAACTAAAATGATTGTTAACGCAAGGGAAGAAAACCCCTTCATTTATTTCTGATTTGTCAATTCAAATTATTCATTAATTGCTGCTTTCTGTTATCTGCAATCATGTCTATGAGAACTAATTATACAATTCTCATATGACTAGCAACACTAACTGCAATTGTGTAATTCAGTTCTATTATCAGTCTCAATATTAATTCAAGTAATAATTATCATTGTGTAAAACTCATTTACTATAAAACAAAGGAGAACGAAAAAGAAGCCAAGTTGCACCTGGGTTGTCTGTCCATTCCCACCACAGATGCTGCCTGACTCACTGAGTTCCTCCAGCTCTTTGTATTTTGCTGATGTATTTTTTTTTCTTTGTTTGGGATAAGTGTTAACGAAAAAGTAGAGGTGGAGCCTTGCGTAGTTTTCACATTTGCTCTTTCCTAAAGGGACATTACCTCTTAAAATATGTAATCCTGAAAGTTCTATTTGCATTATGTAATGCGGCAAGCCTTTAGTCGCATCCTATATTGCAGAACGTTTTTTTGGCTGGTGCGGAGGAACGACTCGCGTCCGAGTCAATGCACTCACTGAATTTTCTGGGCTCAGTCAATCGATTGGGACTTGCAGTATCAAGTTGAGTTAATTGTCATATTGCACAAGTACAGTAAGGTTCAAGTTCATTGAAAATCTTGCTTGCAACAGCATCACAGACACACAGACTAAAACAACGTAAGCATTGCACATGCATTGCCCACACCCGTGAACAGAAAAAGATAGTGCAAAAACAGGACATTTGTGTAAAACAAGTAGAAAAACCGTGCGAGAGGTGGTCAGTGGAATTCTCTATTATTAGCATAAAGTGGCTGACCTCTTTTGCAAGGAGCCAGTGAGAGGAGGAGTAACCCTTGACTTGGTTCATCAGTTTCTTGGCTGTGATTAGTTTAGTTTAGAGATACAGGGTGGAAACAGGCCCTTTGGCCCACCGAGTCTGCACTGACCAGCGATCCCCACACATTAACATACACACTAGGGACAATTTACACTTCTACCAAGCCAATTTACCTACATACCAGTACGTCTTTGGAGTGTGAGAGGAAACCGAAGATCTCTGAGAAAACCCACACAGGTCACTGGGAGAATATACAAACTCCGTACAGACAGCACCCGTAGTCGGGATCGAACCCAGGTTCCCGGTGCTGCAAGCGCTGTAAGGCAGCAACTCTACCGCTGCGCCAACATGCCGCCCTTACATGACATTAACATGAGGAAGCTGCCCCCATAGTCACGGGTACTAACAGCACAATGTTCTCCCATCTGCCCAACTAGCGTGGCACTGCCTGTCATCCGCCTCTCTCTCGGGGTGCTGTTGGGCTGCTCTCTGCCCCACCCCGTGGACCATGGTGAGCTGATCCTCACTGCCCGATCCTGCCTGGCAGAGACAGCCTGTCCCTGTCCACGCACTGCCACTGTATAATGGCTGTGGCCTGGGTCACTCAGCTGGACAGAGGCCTGCCCCGATTTCGTGACTGACCACCTCCTATCCATAGGAAGAAGAGCCTCGCCATCTCGCCCTGCACTCTACTGGACAGCGCCAGCAAGAAAACTTATTATTTAATTCTGTTTCCTCTTGTGAACCTCACCCGATCTTCCTGAAAATGTCTAGCGGGTATTACCTTGGCATTTCTCCAGCTGTGCCTGTACATGAACATCCACACCCTTTTTACTAGTCTTAAAGATCTCTGATTGTTATTTTGGTCCACATAAATCTGCCACCTGCATCAAAGACTGATTGTATCCACATATGACAACCTGCGACCATTGGGTACATCGATTCAATGGTGTCTCCAGGAGCAATCCCATCGACCCCAATCCACCACTTATTTCTCTGTTCCCCAGGGTGATTGAACATCCCCACCCCCAGATTCACTCACAACTTGGCTACCCTAGGGTTAATTTAATGTGCCCACAATACCTGCCGATCTGCTCGCCCTTGGGACTCGGGGAAAATCCAGACGATCGCAGGGAGAATGTGCAAACTCCACACACACAGACCTCACTGGTCAGGATCGAACCCCTGGTTGCTGGTTCTGTGCTTCTGTGCTGCCTCGATCTATAGGTGATCAAGTGGTGACCCAGGTGTATGTCATCTTGTACACTGCAGTATCTAGTTTTGGTTGTTGGTCAAGCCCCATCTGGAACGTCATTATGTGGTTTGAGCCTTGCAGTATGGTTCAAGAACCTGATGGTTGATGGTAAGAAACTGTTCTTGAACCTGAAGCTCTCACTTCTCGGGCTCCTGTACCATCTTCCCAATGGTAGCAGTGAGATGGTGGTGTGGGCCTTTTATAATATTAGTTGCCTACTTGAGGCATCCCTTTGAAGGTGGGGAGGTCAACACCTGTGTTGGATCAGGCAATGCCCACCACTTTCTGCAGCCAACTTTTTATTCCTGAGTATTCAAATTTCAAAGCGATGTCATGTTGCAACCAGACAGTACACTCTTCACCATACACTTGGAGAGGTTTCAGAGAATATTCGTTAACACGTCTGAAGAAGTAGAGGCATTGGTGAGCATCAATGGGCCGGGCCCAGGACAGATCATCAGAGATGTACATGGTCAGGAGCTTAAAGCCATAGTCACTGTCCACCAACATCCAGTTAATGAAGACAGATGAATGAATGAATGAATGAATGAAAACTTTATTATCACATGTGACAAGTCACAGTGAAACTCTTTGTTTGCATACCTTGCCATGCAATAGTTGCCCATGAAGGGCTCTTACAAAGTTACAAATTCCCCCACGCACCAGTTTACCACCCCCCACCCCCCCTCACAGCAGCCCCCCCACGCCGGGTCCTCCTTCGTTCCTTCCCTTGACAGTGACGTCCTTATTTCACAAGTCCATCTCATCAGTCGGTCAGCACCATCATCGGCCGCCGCACCGACCTCTCCACAACACTGCCGGGTAAATCAAATTATCAATCTCCCTCCTGTACCCTTGCTTCCCATTTCCCATTATTTGACTGAAGACAGTGGTAACTTTGACAAATTTTAAAATGGCATTAGGGCTCTGCGTGGTTGCATCGTTATGAGTATAGAGAGTGCAGCAAGACTCTGAGCACACGGCCTTGAGATGCTCCGGCGCCGATGGTCTTCGAGCAGGAAATGTTGTGGGCAATTCATACTAATTGAGGCGTACCGGTGAGGAAGTCATACCGGAGGATGCAATAGCATAGAGAGGGCAGAGGCCCAGTTTGATGATGGGTTGAGAAGGGATAGTTTCAGTGAACCTGCCGAGTTTCAGCCTGTGAAAACAAGCTTTTGCTGCAAACTTTCCCCTGTTCTTGGCACTTGGTGTTCCTGTCTCTGGCTCCAACCCCCACACCTGGCTCTCCCTCTGCATGTAGTCCCGACACCCGGCTCAAGCCCTGGACTAACGAATGAGACAGATGTTGAACCCTTGTGGCCTCTGTACAACTGGATATACGATTATCGGCATTTTACTGGATAAAGTGCAAAGCATCCAGTACAAAATGAGCAATACTTAACAAGGACTTTGGAGTCTCGCCCTCTGAGCTACAATGGTCTGCTCTCTCTTCCTCTTCCTGTTGGTTCGTTGATTCAGGTTCACTTCTCTCTCTGTTGCTGCAGATTAAGCCATCCTTGTGTACACACAGACTGAGCAATCCATTATCCCGATTGTCACGAATTCAGTGCTAAACATCACTCACCTCAGCAGCATGGCCCTTTGGATATTTCAACCCCGCTATTCTGCATTTTGTCAATGTTCTGGCTGTTCCTCGTCTTTCTATTCCTGCACTTCATTCGCATGTTCCTGGTAGATTTAACACACTTATTCTATGCCAGGATTGCTGCCTGCTTTAAGCACAAATCCATAGTCAAAATAAAATTCTTGCATCCTGCCCTTTTAAGTGTATTCCGTTTCAGCGTTTTCACTGTTACTGCAGTTCTTGACTGGTCATCATTTTTGATACTCGAGTCTGCAACACTTCAATACAGCGTTATTACACACAGTTGTTCCATTGCAGCAACTGCAATAAACCATCAGGAATGCTTTTCAAATCGGTGTGTATCCCTTCAAAATACTTGAGTATTTGTCCAAGCTGCTCATACAGTTGTAGCTCAAATTAAGGATTCTGATGAAAAGTCCCAGACCTGAAATGTTAATTATTGCTCTTCCTGTAACACAGGAACACATGGCAACAGGAGCAGGAGTGGACCACCAGGTCACATGCCTGCCCCATCATTCAGTCAGATCATGGCTAATCACTGCTGGCTCCAACTCCTCTTCTGCAGCAGTTCTCCATAACCCTCAATTCCTAGCTCTCTCCAAAATGCATCCATTTGCACCTTAAATATAAAGTGGAGGGAAATGGATCGTTGACCCATCCTCTAGACATTGATGCTGCCTGATCCGAGACCCATCCTCTAGACATTGATGTTGCCTGATCTGCGGAGAGCCTTCAGCATGTGTGGATTTTGTTTCAAAACATATGGGGGCACAGGGATGAGAAAGAATCTCTTTCCCCGTAGAGGATAAATCTCAGGCATTCTCTGTCCAAGAGGACAGTGCTGACTCAATCACTGAATATATTCAAGTCAAAGAGAATCACAGGAGATAGGGTTGATGCGGTTGATATAACGGAGAGGACAGATGGGTGACAATCTGGTGACTGGTACAGCAAGGCATGTGGTGCAGTGGCGACTCCCACTTCTCTTTCTCCACTTCTATCTCTTGTCCTTGTGAAGGTTTTTTGAAAGACTTATCCCTTTAGCCTCTCGCTCCCACCATCTTAAATAGCCCGCTGTCGACACCGTGGTGCAGCTGGAAGAACCGCTGTCTCATAACTCCAGCGACCTGGGTTCAATCCTTGGGTGCTGCCTGTGTGGAGTTTGCACATTCTCCTTGTGACTGCGTGGGTTTCCTCTGGGTGCCCCAGTTACATATCTCATCTCAAAGACGTGCGGGTACGTAGGTTAATTGGCCGCTATAAATAGTCTCCTAGTGTGTAGTTGACTGGTGGAATGTAGGGAGAGTTGATAGGAATGTGGCACAAAGCAGGATGGTCAGTACACAGGGTGGGCTGAAGGGCCTGTTTCTATGCTGTATGATCTCCAACTCTTCATAACCCTACATTTTTCTCTTTTGAACTTTATTTTGTACTTGTCATTTGCATTGCTCACAACATCAACATTCGCTATTTCCAAAAATACTTTCCTCATGTTGTCTCTGCTATTGCGACTGGCCATAGCTTTTCTGTGGCCAGAAACCCCTTTACTTCATTACCTCCTTCAAAATGTTGACCTTTGGTGCAGGTACTGCTGCCACCTCATTGGCTCCAGGGTTTGACCCTGACCGCAGTGTCAACTGCGCACAGTTTTCCCACTCGTCCCATGATCCTCTGGGCATCTGCCAGCTTCTCCTGTTTCTATCCACATCCCGATGACTTTGGTAGGTTAATTGGCCACTGTAAATTGTCCTTGGTGTAGGTTAGTGGCAAAAAAAGAATCAGAAAGGAATTAATAGTATGTGAAAGAGAATAAGCTGCTGCTTCTTCCTGCTGTCACTGCACTTCTGTTTGCACAAGAGAAGACATGTAAGGTTATTAGTTCCCATAACCTGGGGCTGCACAATGTAATTTTATTGAGCTCTAATTACTCCATTCCTCCTTTTGGCCACATTTTTTAGAATTATATAATAGTAGAGCTTATAAAATACTTCCACATTCACTTTTCCTTTGCTGGTATTGTGTTAGCTGCTCTCATACTTTGCCCTCTTATTTTAAGATCTTCTCTCAGTGCTTTCTGTATAATGTTTTTCCCCCCCACAATTTATATGTCAAAAGGTTCTTTGCACTTTCATTCACACCCTGGATTATACACCCAGCCTCAGGGACTCTTCCGTTCTCTCCCTCGTGTAGGTGGCTACCTGAATTAACCTTGTTTAATTGTTTAATCTCCAGAACTAAATTCAACTTTTAACCGTGTTGGGGTTGGGAAAATGCAGTGATCAAAAATCTTCCCCTAAACCCAAGAGGATCTCATTAGTTAACCTAAATTGTCTGTAGCAGTCATCCACCTGTGATGTTGGCTCAGCACTTTGTCTATTTTTTAATTCCTTTTCCTCTGGGAGTGAAGGACATGCCCAGGGTGACATGCCAGGCATATCTTCCTGCCCTGCATTTTGCAACTTCTACATTATTTTGTCTATGTTCTTGCTGTCTAACTGTGATTGGTATTGGTTTATTATTGTCACGAGTGTCGGGATACAGTAAAAAACGTTATACACATGTACAACAGAAAAATACCAGAGTGGAGATGTAGTGTTACAGCATTATCGTGCCTGATAAGTTCAATTGCACTGGAGATGTAAAAGAGTGGACCGAGCATAGAAGACCTTCTTCTGGAACCAGTACTGAAGGTGTCACCACACTCCAGCCACACATAGACTGGGGCTGGATCTGATAACCTTATTTACAGCTTTTCCCCACGGTCACCTTGCTTTCCCCATTTGGAGATATTTCCTCCCTCACCATGGCTGTAGCTTAATGCGTTTCTTGTCTCCTTCCTAGATCTGACGAATGGTCTTTGAACTGAAGCTGTGACTGACTCTCTTCCCGAAGATGCAGCCTGACCTGTTCAAAATTTCCAGCATATTCCATTCCTGTAGTGGACTCCCATCCTTCCGTTTTTCAACTATCCCAGTCTCCAGTCAGAATCGAGTCTCCGCTACTCTCAGTACTGTAACCTTGTGTGGTGGTGTGCCATCTGCAGAGGTACCTTGTACGTTGCTTGCCCACACACAGTGCAAACTTAGCGTAGACTTGGTAGCATTTATCTTTTGAGACACCAGACTGCAGATGCAGGATCTGGAGCAAAAACAATCTTCTGGAGTAGATCAATGGGTCGAGTAGCATCTGTCAAGGGACAGGCACTGTTTTGGATCGAGACTCTTCATTTGGACTGAAAGGATAGAGTAGGGGTGAGATGGCCAGTTGAGAAATGAGAGGGGGAGAGGGGGAGTGGAGGAGCACATGCTGCGTGCTGATAAATTGATCCAGTGAGGAGGGGCTGATTGGCAAATGGAGCCAGGTGGAGGTGGGGGGGGGGTGAAATAGTGGAGAAGGTGACTGAGGCTGGAAGGCGATGAATGGAGACAACAAATGCTGTAGATGATGGAATCTGATAAGGAAGGAAGAGTGGAACCAATTAAGGGAGGGATGGTGGGCAGATGGGGACAGAGGTGGAGGGGGGAGGGGGTAGAGGGAACCCAGTGGGAGGAGTGTATGGCTGATAGGTAGATGGAGTATGGGAGGCTGAGGAAAGAAACTCAGTGATGGGCAATTGGGAGGAAGGCTTGGGGGAAAAAAAAGAGTGTATGAAAGGAGAGACAGAGACAGAGACAGAGAGACAGAGAGGAAGCAGGTTACCTGAAATTGGGGAATGTAATGTTCATGTATTCTGTTTGTAGATTACATCGTACCAATAGTTTGTTGCATCCAATTTATGCTCAGTTCTGGTGTTATTTCCCTCCTGCCCCTTGCACTTAGTTCAGCATCTCTTATGCCTCATCGTATTGCCTGTCAATGCTTTGAAGTGTGTCTTGGCAGTTCCTCTCATCGGTGACTTGGTGAGAGAATTTTGCGTTTGCGCTTGAGTCCATTTGAGTACAGTGATGGGAAATTATGAGTCACTTAAGTTCTAATGGAGGAATGCGTTTGAAGATTTCCCAGTGCTTTGTTGGAAGGGGCAGTCTGCTTCTTGGAAGGCAACTTCCTAGTAGAATGACAGGAGAGTCCATTGGCACTCAATAAATGTAATGTTTATAAATGTAAGCAAGTAGAGATCCTTGCGCACCTTCTTTGTGATCACATCTGCGTGCTGGGCTTAGGACAGGTCATCCGAGATATTAACTCCCAGGAATTTGAAGCTGCTAATTTTACCCATTATTGACCCATCAGTAAAACTGGCATCCTCTGTCTGAAGTCATCTATTAATTCTTTGGTTGGGTTGACATTGAGCGAGATGTGTAGCTGTGGCAACACTCAACCAGGTGTTCTATCTCTCCCCTGTCAAAGACTCAGCACCACCCGTGATCTGGCACTGATTGAGGTCAGCCAATGAGGATGTCAATGATCCACTTGCTAAGGGAGGTACAAAGGCCCAGGTGTTGGAGCTTGGTGATGAGTGTGGAGGGGGCGATAGTGTTGAATGCTGAGCTGTAGCCAGTGCACAGCAGCTTGACACTTGTGTTCCTGTTATCCGCATGGTCCAGAGCAGAGTAGGTTTAGCATCAGCTGTTGATCTGCTGTGGCGATGGGTAAAATGAAGCAGATCCAGGTCATATTTGAGGGAGTAAAACCAAAGTTCTTCGCTGTATCTTGGTACATGTAACAATAATAAATCAATACTGTTTTATCTGTAATATCTAACCCCTGTCATGCTTGCTCTGCGAATGTTTGATGGTGGGATAGTATAGGGGAGTCTTGGGCAACATTTAATCTGTGCTGCATTTTCTTGGGACCCCAAAATGGAAAGAGCATCATTTTCTACCTGGACTGCGTGTTTATAATGAGCAAAAGTCTGAAATAAGCCTTCAGTTGTTGTATTTTATCTTTTTGCAGATGATTCAAGGTTGGGAACAGTGATTGCATCTGATGAGAGCAAAGGTGCAGTGAGGTCTGCCGTTGAGAGCTCTCCTTGGGACAACAAAAATGCTGCGGGATTTCACCAGAGCTGTCTGTGAGTAAATGCGTAAGAAGGAACTGCAAATGCTGGTTTACACAGAAGATAGACACAAAATACTGGAGTAACTCAGCGGGGTAGGCAGCATCTCTGGAGAAAAGGCATAGGTGACGTTTCGGGTTGAGTCTGATGAAGGGTCTTGACCCGAAACATAACCTATTTCTTTTCTCCAGCGATGCTCCTTGACCCGCTGAGTTACTCCAGTATTTTGTGTCTATCTTTTTGTGAGTAAATGCGATCTTAATACTGGCTACAAAAGTAGTTAAGATTCAGAGTTCAGTAAGTTTTTCTAGGGTCACCATCCTGTGGAACGCTGAAGGATTGTCAGAGCGAAGGCATGGTTATTTTTGGCGGGCAAGTTTCCTTTGCTCCCTCCACTGCGGCGCTGGTTTGAACCTGTCTCTTTGACCAACTTCCTCCCGCAGCCTGCAGTCAAATGTGGTAACACTGCTGAGTCTTTCCAGGACACCGTTCTCAGTGTCATGTGATTATGTATTTCCTCAACTACAAAACGGAATTTCTTATTTTTGTTGTTGGATGATATTAAGCTTCCATTGTATCATCCTCCTTAATACTTCCTTTGTTGATTTCACAGTGTGGTGAGGCGGATTGGATTTCCCAACTGAGAAGAGGTTTATTGCCTGGGATCCAAGGCAGAGTTGGGGGAGCACGAGGGAGAATGTTGTGCTATCCACTGCTTCCTTCATTTGGAGAAAGCCAATTTCCTCTCCTCCATTTGCTCCAATGGTTTATTATTGTCACATTACCGAGATACAGTTAAAAACTTTATTTTGCATGCTAGCCAGGCAGATCACACCATATACTGTATGATTGTGGTCGTGCCGCACCCAAGTATGTTGTGACAAAGAAACCGTGCAGAATGTAGTGTTACGATATATTCTACAGTAAATGTAGGTTACCAGAGCAAGAAAGCCTTAACACTGGTCTGCATTCTCTTTGAGCTCAGTTTCAAATAGCCCCTTGGCTTTGAGTGCAGGATCTGGTTTGTGTGACTAAGGCCCTTAAGGTGGCCCTGTATCCATAGTACGAATATAGCAGCTAGATTGCAGATTGGGCACACAGTACAGCTCAGGTGCCCTTGGTGGATTTGTGACCCAATAAACAGTAACCTGGGGAGCATTAAGAGTGAAAGCTTTTAAGTTTATGATTGGGAATTTTGAGGCAAGTCGTATGAGCTGTGTCCTCCATTGGAGATTCCATCAGGGGGATCACCAAGGGGTTAGTTCCTCCATTGCATTTAGTTCAATCAACCTATGTCATTGCTGGAAAACAAAGGCCCAAGTCTCACAGAATACTACATCATGGAAGTGGCCGTTTGCTCTTTTCTGCCCATGATGACTCATTTGGAGGGTCTGTTCAATTTTTCCCTTTCTCCTTCTGACCCTGATGTACCATAGATTGCTCTGAGTTAACTATGAAATCTGCTTTCACTGTTTGTATACAGCAATCAAATCTCCACCTCTGAAACGTTAATCCTCTCTCCCTCCATTGATGCCGCTTGAGTTGCTGAGTGTTTCCACCATTTTCTCCGCTCTGTAGGGTTCTCTTTCCAGCTTTTCCTGATCTCCCCCAAAATTATGAGGAGACACTGGCAGAAACCCACGGGGAGTGGGAAAGCCGCTGCCTCGCAGCTCCATTGACCCGTGTTAAGTCCTGACCTTTAGGGCTGTCTGCGCAATATTTGCATGTTCTCCCTGTGATCTCATGGGTTTCCTCCGGGTACTCCGGTTTCTTCCCACGTCCCAAACATGTGTGGGTCTGTAGGGCAATTGGCCGCCACACAGCATTAGAGGGCGGTACAATCTGGAAGTAGTATGAATATTGAGAGTATGATTTATGGAGGGGAGGGAGGGGGGGGGGAGATATTAAAGGGAATGGGGGATGATGTCGATTTGATGGGCTGAATGGCTGCCTCAAGTCATGAAGAAGTGTAGATCAGAGGAATGACCAATGGCCAGTGGGACCTTTAGGACATTCAAAGGGCTAGACATTTTTAAATGGTAAAGAAGGCCTGAATTGGATTTGTTTCTTGGTTAGTTACTGTAAGTTCGAAATGTGGAATTAAACTAGTTTCCAGAAGCAAAATATAGCAGCATCCCAAGCTCGGGATGTTTGGCGCGAGCCTTTGGCCTGGGGAAGCACTCATTGGAATATTGGAAGAAGTCTAACTCGCGCTCAAGTTACTGTGTACCTGTCACTGGGACTATTGCAAGCTATTGAGCTGTTAGCTGGGAGATACATACCAGCAAAGGAGGTAAGAGTTGGAGCAGGTAATTGGCCCCTCCACCTCCTGTGTCACTTGAGTTTATGCCTGATCTGATTGCAACGTTGGGTTTGCAGTTGTATCTTTCCCTGGTAACTTCTGTCTCTCTTGTTTTCTTCTGTCTTAAAAATATCAGAGCACTCTGCTTCCCCCACTATTTGAGGAGGCAATTTCCAAACACATCACCCTCGATCTTTAACGGACAACCTCTCAAATTTTAAACAGGTCCAGGACCTCCCATGAGGGGAAATAACATCTCTACCTCCATCTTGTCAGGACCTCTCAGCATCTTAAATGTTTCAACCACTCTCACTCTCCTAAACCGCAGCAATTAGAAGCAAGTGTGTGCAACATTCCCTCAGGATATTGAAGCAGGAGTAGACCACAGGACTTTCAAACATGCCCTGCCATTCAGTATAATCATGGTTGATCTCTGCTTGCCTTGGCTCCTCTTCTCCAACCTTAATTCCCGAATAGTTCACAAATTTATCTAGCTGCACATTAAACATTTCTAATGTACTGGCCTTCACAACTCTATGGGGCAGACAATGTCAAAGATGCATCACCCTCTGATAGGAAATTTCAACGTCCCTCAGTTTTAAATAATTGGCCATTCATCTCGTCACTGTATCCCTTTGTTCAAGATTGCCCCATGAATGAAAACATCTTGACGTCTGCCCTGTCATGCCCCTCAAAATCCCATGTCTCCATAAGGTCAGCCTTAATTCTTCTGGGAATACTCAGACTACAGATTATCCAGATGCATAAGGTTTCACTGACTATGTTAGCACAGCAACTGGCTTGATGCTAGAGTTGCAAATGGCGTTCCTGTGTTTGGCACCCTAATCCTATTGGACAGATGTGACAATGCAGGAGAGGGTGCAGAGGAGATTGACCAGATGTTGCCTATGAGCTGTTCAGTTTTGAGAAGAGACTAGAGAGGCTAGGAATTTAGTCACATTGGGAATTGATCCTTGGTTCCGTTCCTGTCTCTGTGAGACAACACACCTGACCCGCCCCTTACTCTGCTGTGAGTGAAGGGGCTACAAGTGATTGAGCGGTTTCCCAAACAGTTAAAGACTCTGGAAGGACTGCACTGCTGCTGCATGGGTGCCCTCTCCTGCACTTGGGCTGTAACCCTTCACAGCGAACGGAAAGTTCCACGGGGCCACAGACCAGGATCTATCCTAATTCAGAGTAATTTGCCTGGACCCCTGCTGGAGCTTGGAGGTTTGTAGGAATAGTCCCGAGAGTCCACAACTGGCGCCTGAGCCCAGGCTGGCCTGTTGTGCCAGGTCACCTGCATGCCTTGTCAAAAAGGCTGTGAGTGGAGGCTGGGCCCAGGTGGACTCCGCAAGAACAGGAGTACGGAGGATGCCATCTCAACGGCACTTCACTCCGCCCTCTCCCACCTCGACAACAGAGACACTTACGTAAGAATGCTGTTCATCGATTACAGCTCAGCATTCAACACCATCATACCCTCTAAACTGATCACCAAACTCGGTGACCTGGGCATCGACCCCTCCCTCTGCAACTGGATACTGGACTTTCTAACCAACAGACCCCAGTCTGTTAGGTTAGACAAGCACACCTCTTCAACCCTCACCCTGAACACCGGCGTTCCACAGGGCTGTGTGCTGAGCCCCCTCCTCTACTCCCTCTTCACCTACGACTGCACACCTGTACATGGTACTAACACCATCATCAAGTATGCAGATGATACAACGGTGATTGGCCTCATCAGCAACAACGATGAGTCGGCCTATAGGGAGGAGGTCCAGCTCCTAGCAGCATGGTGCGCTGACAACAACCTGGCCCTTAACTCCAAGAAGACCAAGGAGCTCATTGTAGACTTCAGGAAGTCTAGGGGCGGCATGCACACCCCCATCCACATTAACGGGAGGGAGGTGGAACGTGTTTCCAGCTTCAGGTTCCTGGGGGTCAACATCTCCGATGACCTCTCTTGGACCAACAATACCTCAACTCTCGTCAAGAAGGCTCACCAGCGTCTCTTCTTCCTGAGGAGACTAAAGAAGGTCCATCTGTCTCCTCGGATTCTGGTGAACTTCTACCGCTGCACCATCGAGAGCATCCTTACCAACTGCATCACAGTATGGTATGGCAACTGCTCTGTCTCCGACCGGAAAGCACTGCAGAGGGTGGTGAAAATTGCCCAACGCATCACCGGTTCCTCACTCCCCTCCATTGAGTCTGTCCAAAGCAAGCGTTGTCTGCGAAGGGCGCTCAGCATCGCCAAGGACTGCTCTCACCCCAACCACAGACTGTTTACCCTCCTACCATCCGGGAGGCGCTACAGGTCTCTCCGTTGCCGGACCAGCAGGTCCAGGAACAGCTTCTTCCCTGCGGCGGTTACACTACTCAACACTGTACCTCGGTGACTGCCAATCACACCCCCCCCCCCCCCCCGGACACTCCTCCCACCAGGATTTATTAGATTTATTTATTTACTGCTCATATTTATGTCGCTCTTCTAGGGAGATGCTAACTGCATTTCGTTGTCTCTGTACTGTACACTGCACAATGACAATAAAGTTGAATCTGAATCTGAAGCATTGAACTCTGGGCTCCTTCTCTGTTAGAATCATGTGTTTGCTCTCAAAATGCAAGGGTTGGATGGCTGCCAATTTAACCGATTGCTTGTAATTTGAAAGAAACAATGCTGGGATAACCGTCAACTGGATGGAAAAGAACCCGAATTGGTTAGCCCAAACCTGTGCCGCCAAAACTTCTAGCTGTGTTTCCCTCGTGAGCCACAGTCTGTAAATATAATTCTCAGTCTGCAGAACATCTTGAAAGCGTTCTGAGATGTGGTTCGGCACTTTATTAGAGAAAGCTGTTTGCTAATAAGCTAATGTTGCTTTGAACCAGCATTCACAGTCAAAGGATGCAGCGTTACAGATGGAGCACAGGTCCCAGCTATGGATCGCAAACCCCTGCTAGAAATTTATGAGCAGCTCTTTAAGAATGTAATTTTATAACAAACCCCATAAAGGAACAGATGTAACTTGACGACGTAACTTGTTGGTTTGCTTGCAGAGACGTGTGTGCACGATATTTCTCCTCTCCCTGTCACTCGGTTGTTTCAAAGGGAATTAGTCATAGACAGGAATTATGCAAATTACATGAGCCTGAGGGCAAGTTGCTGTCATCTGCCCCAGGAGGTTCTGGGTGCACTGATGGACAGCAGCTCTGCCAGCTGTAGCCCTGCATTATTCCATTTAGACTTTTATACTTTAGAGATATACAGTGCGGAAAAAGGCCGTTCGGCCTACGCAGACCAGCGATCACTCCGTACATGAGCACTATTTTACGTACTAGGGACAATTTATTTTCCAACGCCAATTAACCTACAAACCTGTACGCCTTTGAAGTGTGGGAGGTAACCAGAGCACCCAGAAGAAACCCACGCGGTCACAGCGAGAACATACAAACTTCATACAGACAACACCCATAGTCAAGATTGAACCCAGGTCTCTGGTGCTGTAAGGCTGTACTCTACTGTTGCATCACTTTCTTGAGTGACAATCAGGTTTAATTTTCTCGATTAACTCCAATTAAAATCTATATCGAGTCCCAAATACTGGAAAGTACTGATGGTGACACAGGGATCTGCAGATGCTGGAATCTTAAACAAAAAGCAGTGCTGGAAGAACTCAGTGTGTCAGGCAGCATCTGTGGAGGGATTGGACAGACAGCATTTCAGGTGGGGGGTGGGAGGAGCTGGAAAAGGGAAACGAAGGTGGGACAGACCTGGTAGGTAATATGTGGATACATTTGGGAGAGTGGAGATCATAGTCATAATCATAATAATTCTTTATTAGCCAAGTATGTTTTGCAATATACGAGGAATTTGATTTGCCATTCAGTCATACCATTAAAAAGCAACAAAACACACAAAATACATTTTTAACATGAACATCCACCACAGTGACTCCTCCACATTCCTCACTTTGATGGAAATCGAAAAAAAGTTCAATCTCTTCCCTTTGTTCTCCCACGGTCGGGGGCCTCTAGACTTCCGTTGACGGGGTGATTTTGGCTCCCGTAGCCGGCGGCGTTCGGGCCCTCTGTGTCGGGGAAATTAAGCTCATGCATCAGGGGGCAATCTCGGCTCCCCCACGCCGACCGGTCGTGGCTGGTCGAAACCTTCTGTGACTGGAGCTTCCCGACTCGGTCTCTACACGAGACTGCGAGCTCCGCGATGTTGAAATCCGCAGGCCGCGGGTGGAGCGTCGATCCCAGGCATGGGATCGGCTCTAATGGTAAGTCCACGTCCCCGCGGTGGGGCTCAAAGTCAGTCCCGGGCAAAGCCTCCAGCTCCTGATGTTAGGTCGCAGAGTGAACGGAGATACGATCTGGAAAACAATCGCATCTCCGGAAGGTAAGAGACTGAAAAAAAGTTTCCCTCGACCCCCTCCCCCACTCCCCACATAAAACAAACCAGAGAACATTAACACAAATTTTAAAAACACACAAAAAATAACAAAAAAAGACGAAAAGACAGACAGACTGTTGGTGAGGCTGCCACCGTGCGGCGCCCCCTGGTGGATTGGCAGATTGACGGCAGGAGGTGAAAAATGACAAAACGGTGTCAAATACAGAAAGAAGAAGAGTGAAATGCAAGTTGGAGGGAGGGATCTGGTAGGACGGAAACAAGGGGAGGAGTAAGAAGGGAGATAAATGGGAGATAGACACAAAATGCTGGAGTAACACAGCCGGTCAGAACAGCATCTCTGGAGAAAAGGAATAGGTGACTTTTTGGGTCGATGCCTTTCTTAAGAATGGGCGATGTTAGACTCTTGAATGGGGTTTGAGAGTACAAAGGAGGAGAAAGGGGAAGGATAATTGGGTTGCTGGGAGGAATTGGTGTGCACCAAGATAGGGAGGAGGACAGGGAAAGAGAGGATTGGTAAGGCGGTGGCATTTTGCATCTCTTCCAACCTCATCTGCTGCATTTGGTGCTTCCGATGTGGCTTCCTTTACATTGGTGAATCCAAGAGTAGACCATTTTGCTGAACACTTGTACTTGGTCCACCGGTCTAGGATCTCCTGGTTGCTAAACAGTTTAACTCTCCTTTACATTACCATACCGACCTTTCTGTCCTGGGCCTTCTTCGTTGCCAGAGTGAGAACAGAATCAACTGGAGGAACAGACGCTTATTTTCCGCTTGGGTAGCTGACCGCTCAAAGGTATAAACATTGACTTTTAACCTCTTCACCCCGCCCCCCCCCCCCCCACCACCACCCCCACACTAGTGTGCAAACTTATCTCTTGCCATCTCCAACCACCCCAGTCAACCTGCTTTTTTCCCATCCTTGATATGCTCATCTCCTATCCAGTCACACATTTCCCTTTAATCCCCCTGAGATCACCCTTATAGAAACATCTAAACTTCTTAGAGGATTGGATAGGGTAGATGCAGGGAAAATGTTCCCGATGTTGGGGGAGTCCAGAACCAGGGGTCACAGTTTAAGAATAAGGAGTAGGCCATTTAGAACTGAGATGAGGAAAAACTTTTTCATCCAGAGAGTTGTGAATCTGTGGAATTCTCTGCCACAGAAGCCAGTGGAGGCCAATTCACTGGATGTTTTCAAGAGAGAGTTAAATTGAGCTTTCAGGGCTAAGGGAATCAAGGGATATGGGGAAAAGGCCGGAATGGGATACTGATTTTGGATGATCAGCCATGGTCATATTGAATGGCGGTGCTGGCTTGAGGGGCCGAATGGCCTACTCCTGCACCTATTTTCCATGTTTCTATGTCCTCTTAAACCCATATCCCTCCCTCTAGCGTTACATAACACTCCTCCCCTTTCATTATCTGACATTCTTTTACCTCCTTTTCACCTCTTGATGTTTTGTGTCGGGACCCTTCCACAGACTGATTGGAATCCTTGTTTCTACAAAGTTTAGAGGGATGTGGGCCAAACGTGGGCAGATGGAACTAGCTCAGGTAGGTATCATGGTCAGCATGGATGAGTTGGGTTGAAAGTCATGTTGCCTAACGCTGATGGGGAAGAATTGGAAGAAAACAAGAATGGGAGACAGAGGACATTATCTCAGAATGTGCAAGCAGTGTATGGGACAGATCCCAGAACTGGGATGGAATGAAGGGATGGACATGTGTAATGGAGATAATCAGGTAACCATGACTCTGGGGCCATTCTTTAGCACGAGGATCCTGAGGTCTTTAAACAAGGGCAGGTTTGGAGGAAAGACGCCGAGTACCAGAGGGCTTGATGTGAGAGAGTTCTGGATGAGCTGAATGGGGTGGCGTGGTAAGCCTTCAATTATTAGATTCTTGTGGTAACAGAAAGTTGGAGTGAGAGTTTGAAGTAATAAAGGGTCATGGGAAATGTATATCACTGCAGAGAATTAAGGTTTGGCATGAGAACAGGCAAAAATATGAGTAGCATACCAGGTCCCTGAAGCCTATGCAGTTCAATATGATCATGCTTGTTGAGCCCTAGGCCTCATTTTCTGTGCCAGTTCCCCATAATCTTCGATTCCCTGACCTTTTGAGAAATGTATCAATAGGTTGAAATTCTCCAGTGCAGCACCTTTGGGACAGGACTGGTACCAGACCACAGAAATAAATTTGCCCCAGTCATCTTCCTCTTAATCTTCTTTTACAGTAGAGACACCGCCTGGGTCATGTAAGGATTCCAAGAACAGTTTGTAATCTAAAATTACTGAAAGGCGGAAATGCTTGGCTGAAATTGCAGATGCCACTGGTAGACTAATTAGCCACAGATTAGTACAGATCTTAGAATTTAACCCCTGTCTCACGGCGTGAGTCGACCCACGAGCGACCCCGAGTTTAAAACAAATTAAACTCGTGGTAATCACGTACAATTATCGTAGCGGGAACGTCGGAACTCGTGGACGCGACTTAGCGACTCGTAACGCTAACGGCAGGTACCCGGGAAACTTGTTAACTCTTGAAAAACTTTCAACATGATGAAAGATTTCCACGAGTCAAGTTTACTCTTGAAGTTAAAATTTGAAATATTTAAACTCGTAAGAACGTAGTAGCCCGTGAGTTTACCTTAGTGTCTCGTGAGTCTACCGTGGGCACTCTTTAACTCAGCGGGACAGGCAGCATCTCTGGAGAGAAGGAATGGGTGACGGGATGACGTTTCCAAAATTCTGCTGCGTCTTTGTGTTACTCCAGCACTGTGTGTTCACTTTTTGTCAACCAGCATCTGCCCTTTCTTGTGTATGACATTATTTGTATCCGTGGCAGTTGATTGTCGCTCCCTTCAGTTTCCCAGGGAGTCGGGATGGGACTGGAGTTGGGAGGGAAAGGTGGCGGGGGGGGGTGGGGGGGGGGGGAGGGGATGGGAGGTGGGGAGACTTAGTACGGGAGACGAGTGTATGATAGGTGTACTGACTGTGTGGGCAGACACTTTGGTAGTGATTGCCCATGGGGAGAGAGGGAGGGGAGAAGGGAGAGAGAGAAGGGAGAGAGAGGGGAGGAAGGAGAGAGAAACAGAGAGAGAATCAGAGGAACAGAAGAATCTGAAGCAAGCACCTCACTATTATTGGTTCTTATTTATGGGATAAAAATCTTTTATCCAGGGTAACAAGAATAACAATGCGCAAAATTAAAATGGTTATTGTGACAAAATGGGGAAGAAGGATTTAAAAAGCTGCCGCTAACAATTATATTAACCGCGTGGAAATTTCTGCATGGATAGATGACGACTCGGAGCATGTCAATAGCGATCTTTTTGTTTATTTCTCCTATCTCAGGATAAAGATTAAAAAATAACCAAATAATCCTGCATGATGAGTGCATAACAAGAATGACGAAAGGTCAGAGCTGTCCCTTTCACACCTCATTATGCAAATACCAAAGATGGGTAAAAATACCAGATTTAAACCAATTCAGACAGGAAATCTTTTATCAATTAAACGTTCTCAAGTTGCTTTTGCTGTTTATTAACTGATACAAATTTAGTAGCTTTTGCTTTCAATTCTTTTAATTGATAATTTTTTATCATCCTGGCAGCACCAGAGACCTGGGTTCGATCCTGACCTCGGTGCAGAGTTTGAGCTTTGTCTTTCATTCAGAGGTTCGCGGGTGGGCTGGGGTGACTGTAGGTCTCTGAAAACTTTGTTTACCAGGGCTGGGGTGAGTGTGAAAGGGGTGGTTTCTGGTCAGATCTGCCCAATCAGCAATGTTTTGAGCCGCTGCTTTTTATACAGTTTAAGTCGCGACGGTGGGACGGCTGCTCTGAATGACATACTGGGTGTGTAGAGAGACACACACTGCTATCCCTCTGGTCTACGGACCTTGCTGTTGGGGGAAAAAATAACGTTAATGTTCAATTTACCTAATCTTTTTGTTAGAAGTTTACCAACGTTTTGATGAGAGATAAATTAAGGGAATAAAACAATCTTACTAGACACAAAAAGCTGGAGTAACTCAGCCAAGCCGGCAGCATCTCTGGAGAGAAGGTTCAAAATGTTTTTTTCAGTCTGAAGAGGGCCTCGACCAGAAACGTCACCCATTCCTTCTCTCCAGAAATACTGCATGTCCCGCTGAGTTACTCCAGCATTTTGTGTCTATCTTCGGTGTAAACCAGCATCTGCAGTTCCTCCTGACAAAAAAGACAGCCTATGATTGATGCCAGACCTTGAACAAATGCAGTTCAAATGGACTTTGGAATGCAATTTTGGAAGAATTGTTTCTTGAAACAAACTGCTCTAAAAGTTTGAAGGAAGGAATTGCAGATACTAGTTTAAACCAAAGATAGACACAAAACTCAGCTGGTCAGGCAGCATCTCTGGAGAAAAGAAATAGGTGATGTTTCGGGTCGAGATCGTTCTTCAGGCTGGGTCTTTTTATAGTGAAAAAAATCCTGTATGACATCACTTTTACCATGTGATGATTTTTCCACACGTCGGTAGACGTTGTTGGCTCAAGAGTAACTCGGGAGAGGAACTTGGTAACTCGGGAGACGAACTTGGAACATCGCAGAAATGAGAAGTAAACGGCAAACTTAGACATACCCGTGGGAACTCGGTTAAACTCTTGAACATAAACTTGGACTCTCTACAGAGCCACGAGTCTGATTTTTTCTTTCACTCGGGGTCACTCGTGGGTGGACTCGCACCGTGGGACAGGGGCTTTAGTTAATTAGTATAGATCTTGTATTACAGATTCAAAACCTGTTGGGTCACTTGTACCATAATAAAAGTAGCAGCAAATTCTGAAACCACACCAGAGTGTTTCAACCTGTAGCTCCTCTGTTAATGCTCTCTCTGATCGAGCACCTCTGCCCTCTAGGGTAGAGAATTCTGGACTGGAAGTGGACTGGATTGCAGAATAGGAAGGCACGGAGGAAGAGAGAGGCACCAATATTCACATTGTTGCTAAATTGGTCTTGTGGTTTCAGAATTTGCTTCCACTCTTATTATGGCACAAGTAGCAACCTCTTAGTACCACCCACAGCATATGGAGTTGGGCAAAACCATGACACAACCATTGAGATAGACCTCATTAAGTCTTACAACACAGAAACGGGCCCTTCAGAGGAAACCCATACCATCGCTTGGACTCATTGCGACTTCCATATCCATCTCTTATCAGAAAATGCGCAAAATGCATCATAATGGGCACAAAGTAACCCAAGAAATTCCCCATCCCACCTCTCTTCACAAACAAGGAACAGCACCTCATTTTTGGGCTGCATTAATCCAAGAAATTGGTGAAGGCCATCCTGACTTGTGCCTTGTAGATGATGGAAAGGTTTTCGGGTGTGAGCGGGCAAGTCACCTACCACAGCTTAGCCAGTCTTTGACCTGCTCTTGTAGTCTGTGACTGGTCCGGTTGAGTTTGTGGTCATTGTGAACCTGCTGCACTCCAGATGTTGGTGCGGGCATTAATGCCATTGAATGTCAAAGATTGGTGGATTGGCTGTTGCCGGAGATGGTTCTTCCCTGCGTTGTGAATGTTACTTGCCACATCAACCTGTTCCTGTGCCAAATCAATGTCCTAGCATAATCCTGGTGACGGTAACTCAAACTGACCCATCCAAACCCCCAACCCTGTCCTATTCCGGTAAACTGCGCAAGGCCCGGCAAGTATTAATAGTAGATGTTGCGTCCTTCCATCAATGTAATAGAGGAGATGGTAAAAGGCGAGAGCCTATACTGAAATTAAAATTAGGTGGAACATTTGGATACCACATTAAAGACCTGGAGATAATTAGGGCAGAACGGTGGTGCAACGGTAGAGTTGCTGCCTTGCTCCTGAAGTCTCCAGCAAGAGGCTGCCAGCTCCATGATGTTAGGCCGCAGTGCGTACGGAGATATGATAAGGGAAAAAAATCGCATTTTCGTCAGGGTAAGAGGTTAAAAAAAGTTTCCCCCACCCCCCCACATAAAACAAGCTAAAGAACACTAAAACATCTATTTAACACTTACTATAAAACAGCAAAGAAGGAAAGGTTCGATCCTATCTCTAAACTAAACTAATGATATATTTTGGATTAATCTCCAAATCATGGGATCTTCTCATTCCCTGTGGATCTTGAGTCCAAGAGGGCTGTATCTTGTAATGAATTGCCTTGTCCACTGGACTGCAGTGGTCTCCAGAGCCCAGTAAGCCTTAGCTGCCTGCTCTTAGCAGCCTCCCAAGCCACTGAGACGCACTCTGACAGATGACTTGTTCCAGACCAAGTGTTGGCGCATAGGATCAGAGTTTAATCAGTCAAAGCACTTAAAACCCAAGTGAAGTATGAATTGGGCCTTCTACCATGCTGGAGCTTGGTCTGAGGGCTGGGTTAAAATTCTCCAGGGGTGCCTTGGCCTTAGGTTGTGCCCCTCGGATGTAATTACAATGTGCATATGGATGCCAGTTGTGATGGAGGGGTGAAAATTGATGCGGTTTAACTCCCTACTGCAAGAATGCATCAAACCGAGGAGCCTGTGACCAGCTTTAAACTATTTGTTAAAATATTTATGATATAAAAAAAATTAGAGTCTGGGAAATTATCCAGCAGGGAAAGGAGCGAGTTTGCAATTATATTGTCTCTGAGTTACATAAGCCATCCTGCAGCCAAGGAAGTACGTTATGAAGTATTTTAGTTTAAATCAGATTCCACAATAGGAATGTTATAATGGCCATCTTTGCATTTTGGGGCAGCAGATGGTCCAATTGGACACTGTAAGTGTGTACATGGGCTACCGTATGTGTGTGAGTACACTCTCAGAGGGAGAAATGGAGAGAACACAGCGGGACAGAGGGAGAGAGACTTGCGGACAGATGGAGGGGAAAACTCACGCAGGGAGTGGGAGATTCACACAGGACAGAAACCGGTCCTTTGGTCCACCATGTCTATGCTGCCTCTAAGTACTATTCTTCTTTATTCAAACTTGGCCAGGAGCTTACCATGTCTTGGTGATTCAAACGCTTGTCCAGATACATTTTAAATGTTGCGAGTATCTCTGCCTCCACCCCCCTCTCAGGCACTGCGCTTTGGATTCCAACCACCCTTATGATGAAACAAATTTGTGCTTGGATCCCCTCCAAATATCTTACCTTAAAATTATAGCCTTTGGTCTTAGAATAACTAGGAAAGATCAACGAGAGAAAGGGAGGAAAATACCGCTGAAAATCTGGAATTGGTAGGCTTGGGTTTGAGTATCACCATCTGCTAGTCACATTCAGTAAACTTGTACTCTACACCGTAAAGTGACCCTCATCCCATGTCATGTTTCTGATCCAGATCCTTCGTCAACGTCTGTGTAACACAGCCCCATATCCTGACGCTCAGTAAAATTTATCTGGGTAAAGGCCAGCACAACAGGACCCGACCTGGGTTGAATGCTAATGTTTTGGCTGAAAGCAGACTTCAACTGTGCATATGGATGCCAGTTGTGATGGAGGGGTGAAAATTTTAGGAGACACAAATAACTGCAGATGCTGGAATCTGGCACTCGGTGGGTTGAGCAGCATCTGTGGAGGCGGGGTGACGGTTAACATTTTGGTTGGGCCCTGCACCAGGACTGGTGCAGTTTGCAAACTTTATTGACTGTGGTCAGGGGGTATTGAGTGCGGCGGTTGGAATATCATATTACAACTGCATGTCATTAGTAAAACCATATTTTGGTTGGCGAATGGGTTGAGTGTGGTTGACCATTTTAGATGAGTGGGCTTGCCATTAATGATTGCCATTATTTTATCTCACTTTTCACACACCACTGTAAATTCACCAAGTCTTGCCTCTCTCCCTGCAGATTTAAATCTCCTTTGGGCACTGGTCACTGCTGACTCACTATGCATCCATCTCCAGGAACTCCATAATAAGCTGCAGTACAGACAACGGGTCAAGTACACGGTAAATGTTGCTACATTTCGCAAGAGCATGTAACCCCGTGGAGGCCTCTGACAACAGTTTAGTTCCCAAGTTCACCAGGTGGAGAAGTGGCCAATTCCTCTGACCCACTCTGAGATATCAGTTTCTTTTTCCCCAACCCCATTCCCACCTGTTTGCCCTCAACTGAAGTTACTGATCTCTGCCATGTAAAATTCTTTGCTTGGCTGTGGTGCTTGTGCACGTACCAATAGTGTTGTGGTTGAGTTGTTCGAACATGGGGTCATCATAACTAATCCTGTCCCCGAGTGTGGCACCAGCAGTGAATGGGGAACTGAAACAGCATTGCAGCATAAGGTAGTGGGAAGGTGGTTTCCCAGTAAAGTACCTGATCTGAGTTTGTGCTGAAGGTGGGAATATTTCCATTGTCCACAATTACCCTCTTCCCATTTTGAGCAGAAGTTCAGGAGTCTCCCTCTTTCCCAGTCCATTTTATGCTGCATGAGTTTCCTGCTGATGTAAACTGTCATGGGTTCTGGGGATGATCCTTGTTCAGTGGGCCCCCATTCAGTCCGTGAGATTAGAGCACAGCTGCCAGGACATGTGTGCTCCACTTTAGCTGAATGTGAGGTGCATTTGGTGAACTTTCATTTCAGATTGTGATTGGAGCAATTGTAGAGTTAAGTTGTTATGTGGATTTAATGATTGGTTTCATTTAATTTGCAGAAAGATTACTTTCCAATTAACTACACTGTGCAAGTTCATTATGAAGATATTTATCGAACGATAAATGTTACTCGGATGGTAGGTTTGAATTCAAAAAGATCAACCTCTCTTTCCAGCTTTTCCTAACATGTCTCTGGATTGTGAACCTGTGAGCTATGAATCCATTGCAGGTTCAGAGTCCTCCTCCTGCATCTTGCAACTCTCCATCTGTGCCCCTCTCAAGCTGGGTTCCAGAAGGATGGATATGTGGTGTTGGGGGGACTTCACTCTCCTGCTCCCACCCACTGAGGGACCATCTTCATGTTGGTGCACTTTTGTTTTAGTATGTGGCATGCAAAACTCTTTCTGGAGTACACTGCTTTCTTTACCACAAGCCATATCATGTTGCCAATGTTGCATGGTTGTGCTTGGGAAGAGGAGTTGACTCATTGGATGGAAAACCACTTGCTTAGTGGGGCATCTATAACAAACTCGGGTCATCATGAGAGTGCTTCATGCCTCCAAGATACCTTTGGAGCTTTGACCCTATTGTAACTATCAAACAAAAGGCAGCACATTCACTTACAGGTATGTCTAACTTTAATAAGGTTTAACGGTCAGGAGTATTTAGTAGGTTTTGCTGTTTTGTAGAGATTGAATCCCATGTTTATTTTGAACCTGGCCAGTTACTTATGCATTCTCATCTTTACCTTCCATTCGCTGCCTGTCCAACCCATTTTATACCTAACATCTGGAGGTTTTTCTGATCTATTGTTATAGCTTTTGCCTGCCAAATCAGTCATTGCAAATATGCAATGCCCTGATAAGTATGCACTAGGACCTCCCAAAGCTCTAACCTTTGGAGAGATGAAACCTCGCCTGCATACTTCCAACTTTTCCAGTTTTTGTTAAAGAATGCCAACATCTTAACATTTCAGGTGGAATTTGTACTTCAGTGTTGCTTCTAGTCAGTTTAATGAAAACTGCTTGAACAGACGTATTTCCTCAACAATAACTGACGATAGGTGGAATGAACGCCAGCAGACATCGGCCACTTTCAGTCCAGCCTTCCCTGTCTGTCAGGATATAGTGCAGTACAGACTGTTCCTTCCATTGCTGCTTTTTTGAGAAAGCTATTCTAGGAAATAGAACAGTACAGCACAGGAAAAGCCTTCGCCCCACAATGCCTGCACCAATCATGATGTCAATCTAAACTAATCTCATTTTTATGAACATGGACCATATCCTGCCATTCAGGTGTCCTTTTAGATGCTTCTTCAACACTGCTATTGTATCTGCTCCCACCACTACTCTTGGCAATGCGTTTCAGGCATCTATCAAGGGGAGTAACTCATCTTAGACAATGTCAGTTGGTCCCTCACTGGGAACCACTTATGTCAATGGGTTAGAGACTCTGCCTATCAAACTTGTCAACAACTCTTAATTTTATACCCTTTTATCTGCTCGTCCCTCAACCTCTGACACCCCAGCACAACTGGTTTGTTCAATACTTCTTATCACTGATCCCTCTAATCCAGGTAACATCATGGTAAACCTCTTCTGCACCAACTCCAAAGCCTCCACATCCTTCCTGTGATGGGGTGACTAGAACTGTATACTACAGTCCAGATGCATCCTACCCACATTATACACAGCTACAACATGACTTCCTGATTTTTTTTATACTCAGTGCCCCGACCGATGAATAAATTCTCCTTGACTCCTCCGATTACTTTGTTAGATTGGAGTATGTGTGTGGGTATTCGGCAATCTAACCACGTCGATCCTCTGAAGCATTAGGGAATGAGCCTGAGGGGATGGACTTAAAATACTTAATACCGAAGAATGCAGTTTATAGAGAGTTCAAGCTGACTGGAGAAAGATGATCTTCATGAGAGGCCAGTAAAACCACACACAGCTCGCTGTAACGTGGCAGGATGCTGATTTTCTGCTGCTTTTTTTTCAGCAAGTAGAATTTAGTTTTCAAATAAAGTCTGAAGTCCTGAATGCTGAAGTGTAAATCAATTGCCATTTGCCTCTGCTATCAGGTAATTAATATTCATCTCAATAAGTTCACTTTTGGGCGGCACGGTGACGCAGCGGTAGAGTTGCTGCCTGACAGCGGCGGAGACCCGGGTTCGATCCTGACTACGGGTGCTGTCTGTACGGAGTTTGTACATTCTCCCCGTGACCTGCGTGGGTTTTCTCCGAAATCTTCAGTTTCCACCCATGCTCCAAAGAGGTACAGGTTTGTAGGTCAATTGGTGGGGTACAAAGAAAAACGTCAAATTGTCCCTAGTGTGTGTAGGATAGTGTTAATATGCGGGGATTGCTGGTCGGTGCGAACACGGTGGGCTGAATGGCATGTTTCCGTGCTATATCTCTAATCTAAAATTAAAATAACTAAACTAAAAATTCTCACTGGATGAAACCCCACTGAGGTTTAAAACTCTCCACTGCACCTACTTTAGATCGCAGAATCTGGGAAGGACAGAGCAGTGGCTGAGAATGACTCTGGTTGTAGCGTTCTCCTAGGTCCTACAAGCCATGAGGAAGAGTCACATCTCAGTGGAGTATCAGATGGTGAGAAGCTTTAGTGGAATGATATGAATGAACATGAATTGGAGGGAAAAACTGACAATTGATTTACACTTCAGAATTTCTGACTGTCATCATTTTGGTTCAATTTTCTTTTTTTGTTCCATTATACTCATTAAGAAGGGCATTAACTACACAAGTTGGGATATCATGATACAACTCTACAAGTTGTAGGTGAAACCACACTTGGAGTATTGTGTGCAGTTCTGGTCACCCAGTTATCGAAAGGATACCATTAAGTTGGAAAGAGTGCAGAAGAGATTCACCAAGATGTTTTTGGGGCAAGCGGGGTTGAGTCGTAGGGAGAGGTTGGATAGACTTGGTTCTTTATCTTTGCAGCATAAGAGTTTGAGGGATGACCTTATTAAAGTACATGAGGGGCATGGATAGAGAATTTTAAAACTAGAGGGCATAGGCTTAAGATAAGAGCAGAGAAATTTAAGCGGAACTTTGTTTACACTCAGAGGGTAGTCTGTATTTGGAACAAACGGCCGGAGGAATCCATAGAAGCAGATTGACAATTAAGAGTGTCAAAAGACCTTTGCACAGATATATGGATAGGAATGGTTTAAAGGAATAATGCCAACTTGCTCAGCATGGACAAGTTGGACCGAATAGCCTGTTTCCAAGCTGTATGGCTCTATAACTAGTATAGTCTGACCTACTAGGCATGTCCCACTGTTCCGTTATGACAACACAATATACAAAGAAGTAGTTGCGACAGGTACGATAACAACATTTAAAAGACACTAGACCAAGTGCAGAACCGTTGGGAACTGCTCCCCCAACGCAATGCGAGCGGGGCTAAGGCCAGCGTGCGGGGCAGAGCCAAGGAGTCGATGTTGAGTCGACCTCAAGCAGTGCAAAAGTGACGGTTGGGGAGCTGCTGTTTATGAAATGAGGCCCTCCCCCTGATGTCACTGGAAGGTGGTGGAATATTCTGTTTCACTACCGTTTGGGGGGGGGGGGGGGGGGAGTTGTGGCGTCACTGGAAGTGGGGTTTTAAAAGGTGGTTTTGACTATCCATTGTGATTGGACGTCTGTGAGTGGCATTGTGACATCATCATTTGAAGCTGGTGGAAAAATGCTCTCTGTTGTGAGAAGCGGTTTTTGCCTTTTTTAATAAATTTCAACGATTAATAACTTTGGAAATACAGGTGGGAATGCGACGGGAAGATATTTATCGCCACCACGGGAAAAATGTGAGTAGGATGTGTGAAAATGGGAAGGCTGTGGCATAGTGTTTGGAAAAAAATAGGAAAACCAGATTAACACAGACACCACGTGGGCACATCATGGGCACAAACAAGACAAAAACTTTTAGTATTATATAGATTTGGACAGGTACATGGATAACAAGGGTTTAACGGAATATGGGCCAAATGGATGTAAACGGGTAGATTAGAAGCAATATCTTGGTTAGTTTGGACAGGTTGGGCTGAAGGATCTGTTTCCACGCTGTATAACTTTACGACTCTAAGAAGTATAGCGTGCTTCAAACTGCTGCATCAACTCATTTGGTCATGACCTAGTAGAGATATTCCCTTTGTTCAACCACTCTACTGTTGAAAACTTATTTTTCCTCATTTCTGACTAAGGGAATTTCACCTGAAATGTTGACTCTTTCTCCCTCCACAGATGCTGACTGTTTCCAGCATTTTGTGTTTTATTTTTACTTCAAATAATCCTGGGGTAACTCACAGGGTCATGTGCGGCTCAGTCAGAGATGCTTCCTGATCCTTTGAGTTACTCCAGCACTTTGTGTCTAAACCTGGTGCATATTGGTTTATTATTGGATACCTATATATTCCTAGTCTGGTCTCTGAGTGGCTCCAGTCCCACACTGGAGATTCACCTCAAGTGCAGAATGTCAAACCACTCCAGCGGTGTGGACTGCTGCAGTTAGAAGGTTGACCCAAGACAGATGGGCAGTGAATGAGTGCTGTCTTGTCAATAATGCTCCCTATGAGAATGAATGAAATTAAACCACAACTTCTAAGGTCATTGACAATCTGAAGACAGTCTTGTGATTTGTGGATGGGTGTAGTTTATCACCTAACTTACAAACACTGAGCTATTCTTGAATTTCTTCCTCATATTCAGCATTTATGGTTACTGTTTATAGTTCGGCAAACTACATGGATCATAATTCCAACACCATTCAGCCCATGGAATTGATGCTAGCTTTTGGAGCAAACCCTACTTCTCTCACTTATTTCCCTGTAACCTCATCTCTTTCACATACCCATGAACTCACCCATATCTTCCAACCACACACTAGAGGCAACTTTACAGTGGACAATCAATTAACCTGCATGTCTTTGGGACATGTGGTCACAAGGAGAATGTGCAAACTACAGACAGACAGCACCAGAGATCAGGATTGAACCTATCGCAAGTAGCTAGGTTCCTGCGTGCTGTCTCTAACAAATCATGAAAGTTGACCTGCAGAGCAGGTCATGTCCCTCAGCCTGGGCCCTGTGGCTAAACCTGAGAGTGTTAAGATACTCTAACTTTAATTGGAGTCAACGTGTCATTCCGTTGACCCAACTTATCCATGCCGACCAAGATGTCCCATCTAATCTAGTCCAATTTGCCTACGTTTGGCCCATATTCGTCTAAACCTTTCCTATCCATGACTGGGAAGGGAAAATGGTGCTTTCCACCGTGCGGTAGTCTCCAAGCAGTCTGCAGTAGTCTGTCAAAACAACCATGACTACACCACTTGTGAGAATCTGATTCCCAAAACATCACCACTCTGGGGCAGGCAGGAGCGGAGTGAGCTCTGGACATCCAGGTACATCTCTAGCATGACTGCCAGTATCTTGCCCTGCCCTAAACTGTGTGGCTGGTATGATCATTGCATGGGAGCTTTGTGTCATGAGCTATCTCTTTCACCTAAGGAAGTTGGCAAAGGTGAAGCCCATTCTCGAGCGGCAGCATTTTGAAACAGTAATCCATGCCTTCATTACATCTAGGCTGGATTACTGTAACGCACTCTATTTTGGAGTTGCACGATCTTCACTGGCTCGTCTCCAGTTGGTTCAAAATGCTGCTGCTCGCCTTTTAACTGGAACTCGAAAGAGGGAGCACATAACGCCAATTCTGGCCTCCCTCCACTGGCTCCCGGTGCACTTTCGAGTTCATTTTAAAATTCTTTTATTTGCTTTTAAATCTCTAAATGGGCTCGCCCCGCCTTTCCTCTCTGAACTGCTCCACCCATACGCTCCTGCCCGGTGCCTCAAGTCAGCTGATCAGCTGCTCCTGGAGGTACCGAGGTCTAAGCGGAAGCTCAGAGGGGATAGAGCCTTCTCTGTTGCTGCTCCGGCACTCTGGAACACCCTGCCGTTGCACATCAGACAGTCCCCTTCACTGTCCATCTTCAAAACCAGTATTAAAACACATTTATATTCCTTGGCTTTTGACACTGCTTGAGACTTTGCTCCTGTTGATAGTGCTTTTAATGTTTTTAATTTTATTGTTTTTACTCTTTCGTTTAATGTTTTTATTGTTATGTAATCATTTCTTGTCCATGATTAGTCATGTACAGCACTTTGTTGCAACTGCGGTTGTTTTTAAAGTGCTCTATAAATGAAGTTATTATTATTATTATCTCCTTAGGAATTTCTTATCATTCTTATCACGCAAATGCAATCAGGAAGTAATGCATGGCAATCAAACAAGAAAATGTGTATGGCGTAAATGGATGTTTGAGCCAATAATTTATTATGGTCATGAACATTTTAATGAGGATAGTAAATGAGACCAAGAAGCATATCGATCTGACCACATTCGCACAGTAGGATACGTGCTCTGGTTATGATACAGTGGAGCTTAGCTTGTGGCTCCCTCTACAGACCAGTGCTTTTAACCCTGTTTGTGAGCCCCACACTGGCTAATTGTTCTAGAAATAAGAGTGAAAGCTTCCTTGCCCTGAGTTAGCCCTTTGCTTGTATCGTTGAAACGAATAGCCTTTGTGAATGAGAAAGGGTGAGCATGTAGCACCATGGCTGGGTGACAGCCTTTCAAAATTCACCTTTCAGCTTCATTATCCAAAGAGACATAAAGGGCTTTTGCAAAGATGTAAATTAAACCACCCCAGGGAACATTCTGTGAGGATAAAGTGAGGGATTGAAGCTATGATTTAATTTTGTTGGAGAATTGAGATGATTTGAAACTCTAGAAGCTTTGGGCTATAGTAAACTTGTTCTCTAAGAAAAATAAAAGATCCCAGGAATTTAAGGTGTATGATTATATGGATGCATGTAAATATAGAGACTCTCTGCTTGTCACTCTCGTATCCACTTTCCAATGGAATGTCTGCCTCTTCTTTTTTTCATAGAGAAACAGAGGTTTTACTGAAAGTGACCTGAAGTTGTTATGGGTCTTCATTAATTCTCAAGTGTTGGAGACAATCCTTGAAGTTCTTCCAAAAAGACACCCATCTAGAACCTATGTGGAGGATGTAGCCATGCTGTTTAATTATTTGAGGATGGGTGTGGAAGAAATGGTAAGTTCTGCGGAGAAAGCACAAGAGATTGATTGAAGTACATACATGAGCAAAAACGGCAAGGTGTTTTTTTTGTGTGCTGGAGGCAGCTGCTCAGGCAGCATCTGTGGTGGGAAAAAGGCAGACGATGTTTATAGTCAGGTCCCTTCTTCAGACTGCTGGTCTGTTCTGTTACTTATGGTGCTCCAGGTCAAGCGAGATTCAATCAAGACTTGGGAACTCCTCTTTGTCCTCCACACTCACGATTGCTGCCCTCACTGCTTTCTGTTCCACCCACAGCTCAGCTTTGAAATTTACAAAATTTCCAAATGTGTGTTATGCTCTTACAGTTATGAGGGCAGTGATCTGCATGCTGTACACTGACATCAATCAATGGGCTATAGTAGCGAGTCGCTGCTCCATCTCTCTGACAACAGTGGTTCTTACTACCATTTGGATCAGTAGTTTCCACCATTCTAAATGAAACCCCCCATCCACACTCAGTAAAATATGTAGCCAACCATACATTCCTGATGATGTCTCGGCTGTTCCTTTAAAGGAAGCTTAGTTCAGCTTGTAGCTCTAAGGCCAGAGTAACTATTTGTGCTGAATGTGTTTCTATTTAGTTTCCAACTGAATTACCCCATAAAGCCTCACAGATCTTGTGTCATTATGCACTTTCCCCTCTCCATAGACGATTATACCTCAGTCTGAGGAAGGGTATCGACGTGAAATGTCACCCGAATGGAGAGCATCTCTCCAGAGATGCTGCCTGTCCCGCTGAGTTACTCCATCATTTTGTGTCTGCAGTGTAAACTGGCATCTGCAGTTCCTTCCCACACAGAATATCATACACCTTGGGTGGGGACCCAGTCATCTCGATGATACCATTAGGGTTCAAATTTTGTGTGTTTCTACAAGATCTGGTGCTAAATCAAAACGTATCACTGGATAATGCCACAAGGCAAGAAAACCAGAGCAGGATTAGGCCGCTCAGCCCTTCTAGCCTGCCCTGCCAGTCAGTATGATCGTGGCTGATTTTCCCCAGGCCTCAACTCTTCTCCTGTGACAGTCCCCATTGCCCTCAAATTCCATCTACATTGTATTTTAAATACTTCCAGTAGAGAATTCTAGAGATTCACCACCCTTTCCAAAGTAGGTTCTTGCACCCCTCAGTTTAAAATGATGGTTCCCTTTGCACCCCCCCTCCCCAAATCTTGTACCTACATACCTTTGTTCGAGATTCTTCCATGTGTGGAATCATCTGAACATAACCACATCAAGCTCCCTAATGTTTCATAAGATCGTCCCCTTATTCTTTGAAACAAAGAATATGCTAAATAGTCAAGAATTTGGGACTTTATTGAATTAATCTAGTGGAAACAATTGCAAATCTACTCAGAAAAGGTAAAAAAAATCCAATCATGGATGGCAGTGTGGTTTAAGTGTTCATTTCTTCATCAGCTGTGGGGTTAAGTTGTGAAGTTGCTGCTGTTCAGTGAATCCTTCCTTGTTTTCCTTGGATGTTCAGATTGAAGACATTGAGGATGAGCGAGTGGAGGAAATACTCTATCGAATCAGTGACATGGACGTGGAGAGCGGGAGGAGGTGGATCAGACCCAAGGCTTTATTCGATAACTGTTACCGAGTATTGAAACAAATCTTCCACTGTGAGTGTTGGCAGCATTGGCCCCAATTCAAAGCTTTTACTTCCCAAGTAGAATGTCGGGTGCCACAAAGTTAAATGTTAAACTTTGTAAGGGTGCACAGATTGCTGTGATAATCTTCATCTTACAAAGAGGTTCTTAGTATATCTTTAAGGGCCTTAAATATATTATAGCTCCAAATGTGGTGAAGAAATCAGAGTTAACTATATTCTTGAACAATGGTGAGTTAAAGCACCCTGCCATGGGAAGGGGTTGACAAGACTGGCAAAGAAACCTTTGGGATGGTAAATCTAAAAATGTGTGAACATTAGTGTTGGATGACTATAGAACATTCTGAAATAGACCACAGAATGGTACAGTCTGTGTTTTATATAGCTGGTGCCAAGAAGTATATGTCGAGCCATAGAGTCGAACAGCACAGAAACAGACCCTATGGCCCAGCATGTCCATGTTGATCTTTTTACTAATCTAAATTAATCCCATTTGCCCACATTAAGTCTGTAACTTTAAAAAAAGACATAATGCTGGACTAACTTAGCGGGTCATGCAACATCTCTCTAGAACATGGATAGAACCCTTCCTAAATTTCACCTACCATGCAGCACCAGCTACCAACAGCACCATGTTCTCCAGGATGCTGCCTGACCTGCTGAGTTACTCCAGCACTTTGTGTCATATGTTTGGAAACCAGCATCTGCAGATCCTTATATCTTCAAGTCTGTATCTTTCTCAGACTTGCCCCTTCAAATGCCCATTTACATGTCATCTTGGACTGAATTCAAGTCATCAGCTACTCTCTGTATTAAAAAAAGTCCCCCCTTTAAAACCCCTCACGTTACACCTGTGCCCTGTGATTAAAAAATATATATATACCTCTACCCCGACAAAAGGATTCTGATTATGTACCTTTTATACATGCCTCTCATAATCCTCTTACTTCTATTCGGGTAACTCCTGAGCCTCCTCCACTCCAGGGGAAATAATCTCAGCCTCTCCAATCTCCCCTTGTAAAGTCCTCGAATCCAGGCAACATCTGATGAATCTCCTGCATTCTCTTCAGTGCAACCACATTTTTCATACAGTGTGGTGACCAGAAATTCATATAACACTCCAGGTGCAGCCTCACATGCATTGTAAGTTTGCTACATAATGTCCAAACTATCATATTCTGTGCCCCTACCTATTAAGGGAAGTATGCCATATACCTTCTTCATCTGTGTTGCCACTTTCAGGCAACCATATACAGTAAATTGCTGTTCATCAGCATTCCTTAGCACCCCTTTCTTTCAGTGTGGCATTTAGAAGTGTTTAGATGAACACTTGAATCACCCAGGTTTGGATGGCTAGGAGCTAAGTCTGGAAGATACTATTAATTTGGTGGGGGTTTATTGGTCAGTGTGGACGTGCTTGACTGAATGGCATGTTTCCATGTTGTATGACTCTGATGTTGGCTGAAGGATAAACACTGGGGAGAATTCCCTGGTTCTTCAGAAACATGATAGGGTCTGCGCTGAGTTAACAGACATTTGTCTTGCTGGATCATCTTGAGGAGCCAGCTTGGGTTTTCAGACACTGGTCTTGGTATAGAATGAGCAAGCTGCTGCTGAGTGACAGGCTAACATGGCACATATGTAACGGGCAGCTTCCAGCCATGGTTTTGCCTTTGTTGTTGGCTTAGAAGACATGAGCTGAGACTTCGGGAACATCCTTGCGCTGTTACAGTCTGATAACTAACTTTTTGTTTCCTTTGTTTTATTTAAGGCAACTGGGTTCCTTGACCCAGGCACCCAACTCCTGCATCATTACTGCCTGAAAGGAAGGCACCTGTTTTTCCAGGTTTACAATCCCTTGTTGACATCAGAAGCATCCAAAATAGTTAAACCTGCTCTCACCCAGGTCCTCGTGCATAGAGATGCAGGACTAGGTTGCCACTGGTTGAAGAATCAAAATGGACTTATGGAAGAAGACCAGTGGATGATGGTGACCAGTTTGCTAACTCCTTCCCCACCCTCACCCCCAACTCTTTTGCTTGCTTTCTTTTATGAGTATATGACATGGGCTAACCACCTGTGAGTCTCTCTGTCCGTATACTAGAAGCACCAAGTTTGCCCACCTAATCACACAAAAAAATATTTTATGATGCGGGAGACCAACAAACCAGTACATCCGTTTTGGTATCATGACCAGAATCATTACAGCACACAGCATGAAGGAGGAGACCAAGGAATGGTGCTATGTGAAAGAGTGATATTAAAGACTTATATGGACACTGAGCAGACCATGGTGGAGGGTATGGGTTGATGACTAGTGCTTGATAGTTAGTGTGAATGACCTTTACCCAATCAAATATTGGGAGAAAAGTGCACAGTGGAGAAAATGATGAACCACTTGAAGCAAATATCGCCAGTAAATCGCCTCAAAGACATTTTGTTGTTGTTTTGTTACCTAGCACAACACCAGTTACCTCGGCCACTTCAAACCCATTGCGTGAAGCTTCCATGGAAATTAATGATTTTAATGCTCGAAGCACAAATGTTCATTGGTTCTACTATAATGGATTGTCCTTGGTATCTGGGACTTGAAGATATTCTCTGCTCATTTCACTACCTTGTTTAAAAGGTCATTCAATATAATCTTCCCACCAACACTTGGTAATCAGGTCATCTACTGACTAATAAATGTCTGAATGCTTCTAATGTCTTCTATCCCATACAATGCTCTGACTACAGGCTGTTTGCACAGCCATGTTGTGTACTTATTGCATCTAGATATGAATAAAAAACTATACACTTTTGTGGGAAATAACAATGGCTGAATCCCATTCTCCCTCAAACCATGTCCTTGCACATTGTCCTCGACTGGGAAATATATTGTTGTTCCTTCATCATTATTGGGTCCGAATCTGGAACTAGCGGGACAGCAGTGGATCAAGTGATCACCCCTTATTCACAAGGGCAGGAGTGGATGGGCACATTCCTGCACAATGAATGAAGCATGTTCAGATATACAACCACAGGTAGCATTGCTGGGCTGATATCTATTGTCAATGTTGGTAACTCTAAGACTGCTGACTATCCTCTGTTCTTTAAAGGATTTATTTACCATATTTACAATTCCAGTGTTTACACATGTACATCAGATCAAAACGTTGACATCCTTGTCCAGGATACACTCCAGTAGTCCCACCACTCCCAGAAGGTCTCCAGAGAGCCAGTGAATAGCTCGTGCTCCCTCTCCAGAGTCAACCTGGCTGGAACCTTGCTTGTGGAACCATCACTAGGTGAAGTCTGTGGCCAGACAGCCTCTTGAGGCTTCCTAGTGAGGCACAAGAGGATGCTGATTATGTTTAAGCACTGTCTGGATACACCCTGCAGTTGTCACCCTGTTCCTGGTCACATAAACAGGCAAGCAGGTAGAAGGCAGGAGAGGGCACAACGATTTGTACTTGTCCATTCCAAAGAATAGGTGCAGATCAGGATAGTTAACACAGGCTGCGTCTATCTGCACATTTGTCTCAAACTGTGGACGTATATTAATAGTTAAAATGCAAGTGGTTGACAGTATTTATGCAAGCTGTCAAACTGACTCTTTGATTACCTATACAGTTTCTTTACACATCTTAAGTTATTGAAACTAAATGGATTGTTTTTCTTTGAATTCCTGATGTGCAGATTAGCCTGAGAGCACAGCTCAATGTTCATTGGCTGCTCTCCAAGGCTTGCACAGAACTGAATCAATTAGCGAATGCTGTTTGAAACCTTCAGCCCTTCAGTATGAAACCTTTCAGTTTGAAAACTGAAGAGTCATAACCCTCTCACCTGTCAAAGTTGAGGAATGAGCCTTGGCTACAATATTGTAGAATTATAGAGCACAAAAACAGGCCTTTTGGCCCAACTCGTTCATGCTGTTCAAGATGTCTATATGAACTAGTCCCATTTGCCTGCATTCGGCTCATATCCCTCCAAACCCTTTTCTACCCATGTACCTGTTCAAGTGTCTTTTAAATATTGTCATAGAGTGATACAGTGTGGAAACAGGCTCTTCGGCCCAACTTGCACACACCGGCCAACAATGTCCCAGCTACACTAGTCCCACTTGCCTGCGCTTGATCCATATCCCTTCAACCTGTCCTATCCATGTACCTGTCTAACTGTCTTTTAAACGATGGGATAGTCCCAGCCTCAACTACCTCCTCTGGCAGCTTGTTCCATACACCCACCACCCTTTGTGTGAAAAAGTTACTCCTTGGATTACTATTAAATCTTTTCCCCTTTACCTTGAACCTATGTCCTCTGGTCCTCGATTCCCCTACTATGGCCAAGAGACTCTGTGCATCTACCCAATCTATTCCTCTCATGAGTTTGTACACCTCTATAAGAATCCCCTTCATCCTCCTGTGCTCCATGGAATAGAGACCCAGCCGACTCAACCTCTCCCTATAGCTCACACCCTCAAGTCCTGGCAACATCCTTTAAATCTTTCCTGACCACTTTCAAGCTTGACAATATCTTTCCTATAACATGGTGCCCAGAACTGAACACAATATTCTAAATGCGGTCTCACCAACGTCTTATACAACTGCAACATGACCTCCAAACTTCTATACTCAATACTCTGACTGCTAAAGGCCAAAATGCCAAACGTCTTTTTGACCACCTTATCTACCTGCGACTCGAACTTCAAGGAACCATGCACCTGTACTCCTAGATCCCTCTGCTCTACTACTCAGAGGCCTACCATTTACTGTGTAGGTCCTGCCCTTGTTCGACAATTGTAACACCTCTGTATTAAATTCCATCAACCATTCCTCTGCCCACCTGGCCAATCGATCCAGATCCTGCTGCAATCTTTCACAACCATCTTCATTATCTACAAAACCACTAACTTTTGTATCATCAGCAAACTTGTTAATCTTGACCTATATGTTCCCATCCAATTCATTGATGTAGATGACAAACAGTAACGGGCCCAGCAACGAACCCTGAGGCACACCACTAGTCACAGGCCTCATGTCCGAGAAGCAACCTTCCACCATCACCCTCTGCTTCCTTCCATGAAGCCAATTTGCTATCCATTCAGCTATCTCTCCTTGGATCCCATGCGATCTAAACTTCCAAAGCAGCCTACCATGCAGAACCTTCTCGAATGCCTTACTGCAATCCATGTACACAACATCTACAGCTCTGTCCTCATCGACCTTTTTGGTCACGTCTTCAAAAAAATCAATCAGATTTGTGAGACACGACCTCCCACGTACAAAACCATGCTGACTACCCCTAATCAGCCCTTGCCCATCCAAATACCTGTATAAGCTATCCCAGACAGTCATTGTACCTGACTCTACAGCTTCCTATGGCAGCTTGTTCCAAATATGCACTATTCTTTGAGTGACAAAGTTGTTCCTCTGGTTCCTTTTAAACCTTTTCCTTAAATTTAATGCCTTCCAGTGTTAGGCTCCCTTATACTGTGGAAATAAAACTTCCCATCATGATATTATAAACACTATATGGTCTCTCCTCAACCTCCTACACTATATTCCATGGAAAAGAGTCTCATTCTAATACTCAAATCATCCAGTCCTAGTAACTTCCTCGTGAATCTTTTCTGCATCCATTCCAGCTGAATGACATCCTTCCTATAGCTGGACAACCAGAAATGCACACAATACTCTAAGTGTAATCTCATCAACAATAATTGTAACATGGCATCTCAACTCCTGTTCTCAATGCCCTGACTGATGAAGCGTGCAGCGGTGTTAGTGTTGTGTTTATAGCAAAATATGACAAGGTGCTGATTGGAGGATTGGTAAGCAACACCCAAGCCAGGGAAGGAGATATTAAGATACAAGCCTTGAAGCTTGGTCAAAGAGTAAGAGTTTTGACCTGTTCAGCTGAAGACAGAGCCAGGAATACAAGATACAAGATACATTTATTTGTCACATGTACTAATTGGTACAGTGAAATGTGTGGCCATCCTACAGCCATACGAATAATAGAGCACAGAACACGATAGTCTTTAACACAGACATCCCCACACAGCGGAATCAAAGTTTCCCACTGTGAGGGAAGGCTTCAAAAATTCAGCCATCCTCCTCTGTTGTTCACCCGTGGTCAGGGGGGGGGGCTCCCGAACCCCTCACTGTTGCCGCTACGGGCGGCCCGATGTTCAGGCCCTCTTGCCGGGATGATGGAACTCCGATGTTGGAATGGGAGAACCACCTCAATGGCTTGGACATCCGAATCGGCCACTTCCTACCGGAGTCCGCGGCTCCCGAAGTCCACAGCGCGGAGATTCATGCTGGCGGCCCTCGGCGAAAGGTCTCAGGACTCCGCGATGTTGAAGTCAGCGCCGCCCGCGCTGGGAGCTCTACAAACCCCAGCTCCGTGATGTTGAAGCACCAGGCCCAGCACTCCGGAGCTTCAAACGGCGATCCAGGTAGGCATTGCCCGCTCCGCGGTGAATCCAGTGTTGCGCCGCCGCCGCTGAAGCTTTGGCCGGTCCCCGGCAGGAAAGGCCACTCCAATCCAGTTGGTAGGCCGCAAGGAGGGGGGGGGGCGAGGACGCAACTCGGAGAATAGTCACATCGCCAGGAAGTGACTGGGAAACGGTCTCCCCCTTACCCTACCCCCTCCCCCACATAGAAAAACTAAAGAAACCTACAAACACACTTTTAAAACAGACTAAATTTTTTTTTAAAGATATAAAAACAGACAGACTGTAGGCAGAGGCTGCCATCAATGCGGCGATCCTAGTGGGCCAAATGTCGACAGAGTTGCAAGAGAAAGATTTGTGAGGCTTGAGAAGAGGTGAGGTTGTTCAGGGACTTGGTGGGGTAAAATTGGATGGGATTTTTAATAAACTGGATGCTTAGCTGGAGCCACTCAGTTGATTGCCTGAACATCTGCTTCTTGAGAGTAAACCCGGACAATGCCTGTTGGCTGCTTGCTGACTGGGACTTGTCATCGTGGAACAAGCACGGAGTTGACTTTCTGGTGCTCTGGCTGCCCCCCCCCCCCACCCAGGAGAGAGAAAGGCCATCCCTTACACCACTTTCGCCGTGCAGATCCTGAGGTGGTATTGGTTGAGATATTATTGTCATGTGTACAATGAAAAACATTTGTCAGTAATCTTTATATTTTTAATGAATGAGCAAACTGATTTGATTTTGTGGTTTATTCTACCTGCATCAGGATGTTGCTGGCATCAATCACCGGGGTCTCAGGACCCCGGGGACTGAGTCATATCCAATGGGAGAACTGAGAGAAAGTCGCATCCAATTTTCTGTTTTCGTATGAAAGCCTTTCCTTGAAATCGGCCAATTTCATGCGGAAAAGGAGAGTGGCAATTAACATTCTCTTTTGCACTGCCAGTTCAACCAATACAATTACAATGAAACTCTAATAACTGGGTCTTCAACTATTCAATGCGGTTTAGCTTTTGGCTACATTATTAGTCCATTGAATCCATGTTGGAGAATTCATACCAGTAACATCCAATAGTCCACAAAAGCCATCACCACCCAAATCCCTAATCTGCAAGTAGTTGTGAATTTGGCTCATGTTCTGTGCTTGTGAGAGAATTGGCCATCCACCAACAGATTACTATTTTAGTCACAGAGACACACAGCACAGAAACAGGGCCTACAAATCCGCGCTGACCATCAACAATCACTGAACAATAAGCCTACATCAATTTCAATATTCTTTGTCTTCTCAATTCCCCAAGATTCGACCTCTCAACACGGGCTCCTGTTTATAGTGATCCTTAAACCTTCTAATTTACACATCTTCGGGATGAAGGGGAATCCAGAGCAACCGGGAGAAACCCAAGCCGTCACAGGGAGAACATGGAAATGGAGGTCAGGGTTAAAGCCGGTTCTTTGGCGCTGCGAGGCAGTGGCTGTCCAGCTGTGCCAAGGCGCTGTCCTGTCTGACTGCTGGGTAATCCAGCAGTAACAGGCCTCACAACTGAATATGACCATGTCCTCAATTAGCCATAACCCTTGGGAGGGTATAATCCTTGGAGTTTAGAATAATCCCTCGCACTCGATCGCAGTGAGAGGCATGGTATGATTGTAATCTGGGTCAGCAGATTTTCAGGTAACAGGTTGGATGGTTACAGATCACAGCAAAGGTTGGATGGTTACAGAGACGGAGGTACATTGGCAGAGTATGTATGCTAACGCTCAGACTGTCTAATAAGTAACGGCCATGATCATTGCTGAGGTGCCCAGTCTCAGTAGTTTCTACAGGTCTGTTTCCATCAAATTCTGTACAAGGCACATAGGATAGGGTGGGGTTGTCATGACGATGAGTCATGATGATGATATGCAAATATCTTGACCTTTGTATCAGATGACTTGGAGGTCAGATCGCATGTGCACTATGGAAGCCTAGGCAGGAGGCCATGGCTGAGTGAGATAGTGAACACGGAGACAAAGGAATATAATCTATAAATATTGTGTCAGTATTATTATTATTCCACATCTGAGGCCAGGATGTGACATTGGCGACGAGGATATTTCGGATATTTTGGATATTTTGGATTCTGAATCCGTGGCTTCGAGCTGGAAAAAGATTTTTTTTTAAATGGCAGTCGCTGGAGCTGATTTCTTAGCACTTCGCGGAGTTCCTGGGTGTCATGGTACACCAGTCATTAAAAGTAGGCATGCAGGTGCAGCAGGCAGTGAAGATGGCGAATGGTATGTTAGCATTCATAGCAAAAGGATTTGAGTATAGGAGCAGGGAGGTCCTGTTTCTGCAGTTGTACAGGGTCTTGGTGAGACCACACCTGGAGTATTGCGTACAGTTTTGGTCTCCTAATCTGAGGAAAGACATTCTTGCCATAGAGGGAGTACAGAGAAGGTTCACCAGACTGATTCCTGGGATGTCAGGACTTTCATATGAAGAAAGGCTGGATAGACTCGGTTTGTACTCGCTAGAATTTAGATGATTGAGGGGGGATCTTATAGAAACGTACAAAATTCTTAAGGGGTTGGACAGGCTAGATGCAGAAAGATTGTTCCCGATGTTGGGGAAGTCCAGAACAAGGGGGTCACAGTTTAAGGATAAGGGGGAAATCTTTTAGGACCGAGATGAGGAAAACATTTTTCACACAGAGAGTGGTGAATCTCTGGAATTCTCTGCCACAGATGGTAGTTGAGGCCAGTTCATTGTCTATATTTAAGAGGGAATTAGATGTGGCCCTTGTGGCTAAAGGGATCAGGGGGTATGGAGAGAAGGCAGGTACAGGATACTGAGTTGGATGATCAGCCATGATCATATCGAATGGCGGTGCAGGCTCGAAGGGCCGAATGGCCTACTCCTGCAGCTATTTTCTATTTTTCTATGTTCCACACTTCGATCCGACGGGTGATGCGAGTACCGTCAGCGTGAAGTGGAATGCTTGGCTGGAGGAATTCGAAGCTTACGCCGACAGTCGAGGGCTCTTTCTTGAGGAGAGTACGCCGGGGCAGAAGACGCAGCGGAGACCATTGCTTCTTTTCACCGCGGCGCCAGCAGTTCGAGAAATGTTTAAAACACTTCCTGATACCGGAATGAAGGAAGACTATATGAAAGCGTTGATGCTTTGAACAGTCATTATGTGGTGGTGCCGAATGCTACATTTCAACGCCATTTACTCCGTAAAACAATGCAGGAAGAGGGCGAGACTGTTGCTCAATTTGTGACGCGACTCAGACAGGTGTCTGTAGGATGCAAATATGTGGCTGCTGATGTGGAAAACCAGATATTGGATCAGGTTGTCCAGCATTGCAGGTCAAACAAGCTCAGGAGAAGGCTGCTAGAAAAAGGGGGTGAGTTAAACGTTAATAGAAACATAGAAGCATAGAAAATAGGTGCAGGAGTAGGCCATTCGGCCCTTTCAATATGATCATGGCTGATCATCCAACTCAGTATCCTGAACCTGCCTTCTCTCCATACCCCCTGATACCTTTAGCCACAAGGGCCACATCTAACTCCCTCTTAAATATAGCCAACGAACTGGCCTCAACTACCCTCTGTGGCAGAGAATTCCAGAGATTCACCACTCTCTGTGTGAAAAATGTTTTTCTCATCTCGGTCCTAAAAGACTTCCCCCTTATCCTTGTATAACTGTGACCCCTTGTTCTGGACTTCCCCAACATCGGGAAAAATCTTCCTGCATCTAGCCTGTCCAACCCCTTAAGAATTTTGTGTTTCTATAAGATCCCCCCTTAATCTTCTAAATTCTAGCGAGTACAAGCCAAGTCTATCCAGTCTTTCTTCATATGAAAGTCCTGACATCCCAGGAATCAGTCTGGTAAACCTTCCTCTATGCCAAGAATGTCTTTCCTCAGATTAGGAGACCAAAACTGTACACAATACTCCAGGTGTGGTCTCACCAAGACCCTGTACAACTGCAGTAGAACCTCCCTGCTGCTATACTCAAATCCTTTTGCTATGAATGCTAACATACCATTCGCTTTCTTCACTGCCTGCTGCACCTGCATGCCTACTTTCAATGACTGGTGTACCAAGACACCCAGGTCTCGTTGCATCTCCCCTTTTCCTAATCGGCCACCATTCAGGTAATAGTCTACTTTCCTGTTTTTGCCACCAAAGTGGATAACCTCACATTTATCCACATTATACTGCATCTGCCATGCATTTGCCCACTCACCCATCCTATCCAAGTCATCTTGCAGCCTCCTAGCATCCTCCTCACAGCTAACACTGCCCCCCCAGCTTTGTGTCATCCGCAAACTTGGAGATGTTGCATTCAATTCCCTCGTCCAAATCATTAATATATATTGTAAATAGCTGGGGTCCCAGCACAGAGCCTTGCGGTACCCCACTAGTCACTGCCTGCCATTCTGAAAAGGACCCGTTTACTCCTACTCTTTGCTTCCTGTTTGCCAGCCAGTTCTCTATCCACATCAATACTGAACCCCCAATACCGGGTGCTTTACGTTTGTATACTAATCTCTTATGTGGGACCTTGTCGAAAGCCTTCTGAAAGTCCAGATATAACACATCCACTGGTTCTCCCTTATCCACTCTACTAGTTACATCCTCGAAAAATTCTATAAGATTCGTCAGACATGATTTACCTTTCATAAATCCATGCTGACTTTGTCCAATGATTTCACCACTTTCCAAATGTGCTGCTAACCCATCTTTAATAACTGACTAGCAGTTTCCCCACTACCGATGTTAGACTAACTGGTCTGTAATTCCCCGATTTCTCTCTCCCTCCCTTTTTAAAAAGTGGGGTTACATTAGCTACCCTCCAATCCTCAGGAACTACTCCAGAATCTAAAGAGTTTTGAAAAATTATCACTAATGCATCCACTATTTCTGGGGCTACTTCCTTAAGTATTCTGGGATGCAGCCTATCTGGCCCTGGGGATTTATCGGCCTTTAATCCATTCAATTTACCTAACACCACTTCCCGGCTAACCTGGATTTCACTCAGTTCCTCCATCTCATTTGACCCCCGGTCCCCTGCTATTTCCGGCAGATTAATTAAGTCTTCCTTAGTGAAGACAGAACCAAAGTAGTTATTCAATTGGTCTGCCATGTCCTTGTTCCCCATGATCAATTCACCTGTTTCTGACTGCAAGGGACCTACATTTGTTTTAACTAATCTTTTTCTCTTCACATATCTATAAAAACTTTTACAGTCAGTTTTTATGTTCCCTGCCAGTTTTCTTTCATAATCTATTTCGCCTTTCCTAATTAAACCCTTTGTCCTCCTCTGCTGGACTCTGAATTTCTCCCAGTCCTCTGGTAGGCTGTTTTTTCTGGCTAATTTGTATGCTTCATCTTTTGTTTTGATACTATCCCTGATTTCCCTTGTTATCCACGGATGCACTACCTTCCCTGATTTATTCTTTTGCCAAACTGGGATGAACAATTGTTGTAGTTCATCCATGCAGCCTTTAAATGCCTACCATTGCATATCCACCGTCAACCCTTTAAGAATCAATTGCCAGTCTATCTTGGCCAATTCACGTCTCATACCCTCATTAATTATCCTTTGTGGATTGCAGCAGCACTGGAAGCTGTTGAGGAACAATTTCACTGCATGAAATTGAAAGATTCCAAGACTGGGCAAGTTAACCAGCTGTCCTACGGTAGATCAAGAAATATGCCTGAATGTGGGATCGAGTGTTACAGATGTGGCAACAAGGGTCACATAGGGAAAGATGCATGTTGTCCAGCAAAAGGTAGAACATGTAGGAAATGTGGAGATAAAGATCATTTTGCAAAGGATTGTAAAAGTAAGGCCAGGGATAAGACAAGTGATTACAACAAGAAAGGGAAGTCCAGTGGATAGAAAGACAGACCTTGGCAGAAAAAGAAGGGTCATGTCTGCCACATAGAAGGTGATTTCGGAAGTGATGAAGACAGTGATGAAGCTGGTGAGCATGCTGTTAAAAGGAATTATCAGTTTGCATTGAATGAGAGCGATCACAAGAAAGTTGCAGTGACCATCGGAGGTGTTACAGTGCCAGTGATTGTAGAATCTGGTAGCGACAGCAACGTAATTGACAGATCACTTTGGGAATGCTTGAAACAGCAGAAAATCAAGTGCACGTCAAGGAGGTGTAGTAGGAAGTTATATCCATACACCGCAACTAAACCATTGCAGACCATTGGATGTTTCACGGCTAAAGTAGAAGTTGGAGATAGAGAAACTGAAGCAGAATTCGTGGTGATAGAGGAGAAGGGAGAACCTCTGCTGAGTAGAAATGCAGCTCGAGAGCTGGGAGTGCTTCACATCGGAGTGCATGTCAATTCAGTGCAGTCATATGATGACATGAGGCAGGAATTTCACTAAGTATTCCAAGGGGTTGGAAAATTGAAAGGCCGGTAAGTGAAGTTAGCCATTGATGAAAATGTCAAGCCGACAGCTCAACCGGTTCGGAGAACGGCATTTGGACTTCGTGGAAAAGTAGAAGCTAAAATCAAGGAGTTGATTGATCAGGACTATTGAACCAGTTGAACGTTCGACACCTTGGGTGAGTCAGGTTGTGAATGTGCCGAAACCCAATGATGACATTAGACTGTGCCAAGCACGGAAATCGCTATCAAAATATGAGGCGGACCGGGGGACACAATATCTTGGCGGGCGCGCGCGCATGCGCACACTCACACACACACGCGAGGCTTCGGAGGACCTGTGAACGGTAATTTCAGCTCAATCCAGCACTAAATGCAGCTCAACTCTGCCTGTCTTGCCGGGTTAACCTTCAGCCCTGCGTGGACTGATGACATATTTCCCGTAAATCCAGGCAGGGCTGTAGGTTAACCTGGCGGGACAGGCAGAGTTGAGCTGGATTAAGCGCTGCTTCTCTGCGCTGGCTGTGGGCCTGGAGGCACTGCTCCCGTCTGACTCCCGACGTCTCTGGCCACCCCCGGGTGTGGGGGGCTCTCGGGTGGGGATGGGGATGGTCCAGTGGTGGTTCAGCAGCAATTGCAGCGCCGGAGACCCGGGATCGATCCTGGCTGTGGATGAGGCACAGGTCTGTGTCCAGGGCAGCCAAGAGTGTTTTTCGCGTGTGACTATGACCTGGGCACGTCTCCCTCCTCCCTCCTTCGCTCTATCCTCAGTCCCACCCCCCTACTTCCGCCTCTGACCGACACCTCCCTCCTCCAATCATCGCGCTGAATCATCATGGTCCCGCCCCATTGCCTGCTGACCGACGTCTCTCTCATCCAATCGGCGCCCTTGATCAGCAGTCCCACACCCACAGTCGCGGAAAGCGGAGATTTCACTGGGTTTTAAAATCTGGATTACAAAAAATGGGGGGGATTGTCCCCCACCTCTCAAAACAGGCGGGACATGTCCCCCCTGGCTGCCCCCCCCCTCCCCCACCCGCCCCCCCGGATTTCCGGACCTGGACTGTGCGTTGACATGAGGAGAGCTAACGAGGCAATAATCAGAGAAAGACACCCAATTCCTACGATTGATGAGGTGCTACAAGTATTATCAACCAGTAATGTGTTTCCAAAATTGATCTCAAGTGGGATTATCATCAGTTGGAATTACAACCAGAGTCAAGAGAGGTGACAACATTTGTCACTCACTGCGGATTTAACCGATACAAAAGACTGATGTTTCGAATCAATGCTGCTCCCGAGATCTATCAATACGAAATCCACAGAGTGATTGAAGGTGTACCTGGAGTAGCAAACATATCAGATGACATCATCGTCCATGCATCAATTCGTGAAGAGCATGACAGGAGGTTGAAGCTAGTGTTGACTAAACTTCAAGAAGCAGGTCTCACTGTGAATGAAGACAAGTGCAAGTTTGGCATCTCTGAGATGGATTTCATGGGACACAGACTCACAAGTGAAGGGCTGAACCCAGCCAAAGCTAAAGTGAAAGCTGTTGCAGATGCACATGAACCTCAGAATGCAATCGAATGAGGAGTTTTCTAAGACTGGTCAATTATTGTGCAAAATTTATTCCAAATTTTGCTACAATGGCAGATCCGCTGAGAAAGTTGACCAGGAAAGACGTACCGTTCCAGTTTGGTAGTGAACAGAGACAGGCATTCAAATCACTGAAACAGAGTCTAATGAGTGCAGAAACCCTTAGATATTATGATCCAGCTGCATCAATAAAAGCCATAGCAGATGCTAGTCCGGTCAGCTTAGGAGCAGTGCTGGTACGGACACATGCAGATGGACCCAGAATCATAGCATATGCCAGTCGATCGTTAACCAGCGTGGAGAGAAGGTATTCTCAAAGAGAAAGAAGCACTGGGACTAGTGTGGGCCTGTGAAAGGTTCCATGCATACTTGTACGGCATTCAATTTGAACTTGTTACAGATCACAAGCCGCTGGAAGTGATCTATTCGACAAGGTCTAAGCCACGTGCCAGAATAGAACGTTGGGTGCTGAGACTCCAACAGTACAAGTACAAAGTAGTCCACATTGGGAAAGCAAACATCACGGACCCGCTGTCGAGACGGTTGAAGGATGAACAGCTGGAAGCAACATCCACGCTAGAGATGGAAGCGGAGAACTTTGTGCGCTTTGTCGCAATTCAGTCAACGCCAGGAGCCGTGACAACGAAGGAAGTTGAAAGGGAATCAGAACATCATCCTGAACTCAAAGATATCAGTGAGCGTATACACAGTGGGCAATGGGATCAATGCCCTTACAAAGCATATGTTCCCATAAAAGATTAATTTTGTGTAATTGGTCAGTGTGTGCTGAGAGGTAGCAGATTGGTGATCCCGCAGGCACTACGTCCAAGGATCGTGTCATTAGCGCATGAAGGACATTTAGGCATCGTCGGTTGTAACAGAATTTGCGGAGCAAAGTGTGGTGGCCAGGTTGTGCGAAAGATGTCGGAAAATTTGTCAAGACATGTCACGGATGCCAAATCGCAAGCAGGAGCAACCCACCAGAACCAATTAGAAGTTCAAAGTTGCAACAGGACCATGGGTTGACATAGCTGTCGACTTTCTTGGATCACTTCCAACAGGTGAATCAATTATGGTAGTGGTAGACTACTATAGTAGGTACTATGAGTATGCAGTGATCAAGTCAACTACAGCAGAAAAGACTGTACAGGCATTAGCAGAGATCTTCGCCAGACATGGGTTGCCTGTTACATTACAATGGGCCACAGTTTGTTTCTGAGACATTTGCTGAATACATGAGAATCACAGGTATCCATCATCACAAGGTAACTCCGAAATGGCCACAAGCTAACGGAGAAGTAGAGAGACAAAACCAGTCCATAGAGAAGAGGATACGAATCACCCATGCCGAAGGGAAATACTGTTAGCATACGTAGCTGTATATCGGGCGATCACTCACTCAACGACAGGGAAAAATCCAGCAGAAGCTCTGTTTGGAAGGAAAATTCGCACTAAAATACCAGAAGTGCAAGAGATCATGGAAGACAAGGAGCTGAGAGACTGTGATGCTGAAAAGAAAGGTGCGGCAAAATGGTACGCTGACTTGAAACGAGGAGCCAGGTACTCTGAAATAATGCCTGGGGATGATGTGCTTGTGAGGCGAGATGATGGCGGTAAGATAATAATAATAATAATGGATGGGATTTATATAGCGCCTTTCTAATACTCAAGGCGCTTTACATCACATTATTCATTCACTCCTCAGTCACACTCGGTGGTGGTGAGCTACTTCTGTAGCCACAGCTTCCCTGGGGCAGACTGACGGAAGCGTGGCTGCTAATCTGCGCCTACGGCCCCTCCGACCACCACCAATCACTCACACACATTCACACACATTCACACGCAGGCAAAGGTGGGTGAAGTGTCTTGCCCAAGGACACAACGACAGTATGCACTCCAAGCGGGATTCAAACCGGCTACCTTCCGGTTGCCAGCCGAACACTTAGCCCATTGCGCCATCACTCCTTACCATGGCCAGCCATACAATGTTGTATCGAGGAGCGGCAGCATGGTGACAGTCAAGTCTCCAGATAGTGTTATCTACAAGAGAAATGTATCGACCGTCAAAAAGTACATGTCCAGGGACACACAAAATTAGGTGGCCAAAAATTCACCAAGAGCTACTGATTCAGAGGGGCCTGATGACATTTCCGAGGTGGTGACTAGAGTTCCAGTGGCAGCACGCTGCAACGCAGGTGGTGAGCAGAGAAGGTGTCTGGGTGACAACACTTTGGCAGATTCAACAGGCTCTAATGCTTCTGTGCCAACTGGTAGACCAAACCGTGAAAGGAGAGTCCCCAAGCGATACGACGATTTTGTGTGATAGATTATGATACTGTTTAGTATGATACTGTTTATTATAATATTGTTTATTATAATACTGTTTATTATGAGCAAGGAGTTTATTAAGGTTACAAGAGTGTAAAAAGTTGCATTTGTTTTGTAGTTGTAATGCATCTGTTTCGTGAGTTATTGGAACACAAATGAAAACACATATGTTTTGTAAGAATTTAATTGGAAAGTATATTCGAAAGAACACAAATTAATTTAAAGTTTAGTTCTGGTAAAGGAGGGATGTCATGACGATGAGTCATGATGATGATATGCAAATATCTTGACCTTTGTATCAGATGACTTGGAGGTCAGATCGCATGTGCGCTGTGGAAGCCTAGGCAGGAGGCCATGGCCGAGTGAGATAATAAACACGGAGACCAAGGAATATGACCTATAAATATTGTGTTAGTATTATTATTATTCCACATGTGAGGCCAGGATGTGACGGGGTAAACTCACTATCCGCAATAACTCACCACCCAGAGTAACACCCCGGCCGGGGGTAAACCCGCCCTCTAGAGTAACTGTCCATTTAGGGTGACACTCTGTCCGAGGTAGCGCACAGTCAGGGGTAACTCAGTGAGTCGCTCTGGGTGGTCAGTTACCCTGCAATGGAGCTGCCTGCTGCAGCACCAGTCTTTGTACGAACCGCCACATCCTCACACTATGCTCGTCCTTGTGAATGCCCAGACAGCAACAAAATACCTGCCTGCTTTAGGGTTAACTGCTGGCTTGGCAGTCATATTATTCATGCTTGGCAGTCAGGTTATGCAATGTTTGTACTTATGTTTTACCATAGCGTGCTAGTTGAATTCCGAAATTGCAAGCGGCCACGTCAAGCAGACTGTAGTATGTCATTTGCTGCCAACAGTTTAATGTACATTACAAATTAAAACAAGACTTTGTACAGAGACATGATTCCCTGTAGTTTACTCAGAATGTTGAAAATGGTTGATCAGTGGGAAAGACATGATTTAAAGTTGTTCCTTCACTTTGCACCAGTACAGAGCATCATTGGGAATGGAAGAGACTATTTCACCCCTTGAGCCTATTGTGGCATTCAGTTAGATCCTCAATGGTCTGTATCCTCCTCGGATTCATTTATCAGTCTCATGAAAACCCCACCAAACAAAGAACTACTCATTTTATTCTTGGAGGCAAGAACAGTCCTTTGGGGGGAGAGAATTCCAGTTTTCCACAACTGTGTGGAAAAATCCATCCCATTTTTACTGTTGAACAGCCAGCTCTAACGTTAAGATTAATCCACATAATTTTTCATTTTTTTAACAAAGGAAAAATGTTCCTACAACCACCGTTTAAAACATTTTACACACACTGATCAAATCACTCCTCATTCTCTGTAACTGAAGGAATACAAGCCAGGGTGTAGCAGTGAGAGGCAAGAGAAAATAAGATACTTTACTGGGGATGTGGACAGGATGTTTCCTCTTCTGGAGAGAATTGAGAACTGGGGAGGGAGTTGGGGGGGGGGGGGGGTCAATGTTTCAACAACAACAGGTTGCCATTTAATACAGAGATTAAAGCTGAAGCTTTCCTCTCAGAGAGTCAAGAGGCTTTAAAACTTCATTCTTCAAATCCCGGTGGAAGAAGAACATTTGAATATTTTGATAAAAGAGGTAGACAGATTCATAACAAATAAATGGGTGAAAGGTTACTGGAGGTTGCTGGGATTTGAGGTTACAATTAGATCAGCCGATTCTTGCTCCTGGTTTATGCAACCTGTTCTGATATTATTCGGGTGATTTGGTTCAAGGTTGGGACTGAAGCTGAGGTCCGGAAGTCCTCTGCACTTGTGAAGCATCACTTTGCACAACTACACCATTGTGTGTGGGAAGTTCAACACTTGGTATAGTCAGAGATATTAACGGCAACTGTTCTTCCTAATGATGCCGAACATTTACCTCCCTGGACATCTGAAGTCTGCATAAATTCTACAAGACAGTGAAAAGAAAAAGACTGCATGAAAGCAATACACATGCTTAAAAGCCCATTTCCTAAGCTAGCTGCCAACTTAGCTTCACAAAGTCAGAATGTAAGAAGGTGTTCTTGCGCTGAAAATTCCCTCTAGAGCCACCTTGACTCACTTTCCCCATATCCCTCAGTTCCCATAATGTACAGACGTCTATCAACCTCTGCTTTGACTGCACTCAGTGAGTGAGTACCCTTCCATGTAGAGAATTGCATGGGATCCCCCTCTGAGTAAAGATATCTCGTATCATCTCAGCACTGATTAGCCGGTCCTTATTCTGAAAATAAGCCCTCCATTTCTAGATGCCTCATCCAGGGAAACATCCTCTTGCATCAAATCAGTCAAGCCCTTTAGGAAGTTTCAATGGGATGTCCTCTTAAACTGGAAAGAAAACAGTTCCAGTCTGCTCTTTATATAATAAACCCACCATCACTGGAACCAGTACAGTTATTCTTCACTACATTCTCTCGCTGAGAGCATCCTTCCTTAGAGAGAGAGCCATAGAGTTATACAGCCTTTGGCCCAGCCATGTTGACCAAGATGTCTATTTGAGCTAGTCCTATTTCCCTCTAAGTTATCTATCCATATACCTGTCTAAATGTCTTTTAAACATTGTATTTGTACCTCCCCCACAGCTTCCTCTGGCAATTGATAAGGAGCTGAAAGCCATATAATACTCCAGATCTTATCTATATAATTACAACGAGAATTCCTTACTGTTGTATTGAATCCTCGATGACCATCACTACAGGAGCACCTAAATGCTGTGTGTTCAGTCCCCTGCTTTACTCTCTCTACACCCATGACTGTGTAGCCAGACGCAGCTCCGATGCCATTTTAAATTCACCAATTATACCACTGTCGTTGGGGTGAATAACCGGTACAATGAATCAGGATACGGAGGGAGGATGATAATCTGATTAAAGGGTGCCAGAATCTTGTTCCCAATGTTCACACGATCAACGAGTTGATGTAGACTTCAATCAAGGGAAAGCTGAGATCCATAAACTTCTTTTCATCAACAAGACTGCGGTGGAGAGCGTCAACAGCTTCAAGTTCAAATCTTTAATGTCAGAGGGCGGCCCTAATCTACATTCTCTCGCTAACGATATCTCAAAGATGCTTCCTTGACTGTGGTTTAATAACTGCGAAGAAACTTATACTTAAATTCTGGAAAAAGATAACAGTCCCCATAGTGAAGATGTGGATCACAGAAATGACCGAGACACTACATCTAGAAAAAATAAGGCTTGTCTTGACTGACAAACCAGATCAATTTTCCAAAATATGGTCTCCTTTTATTGAATTTCTTCAACAACATAATGGTTGAACACAAACTCAAACCGACGCTTGGGTCGGGTGAGCGGGCGTATGGAAGGGCAGTGGGATATATCTCCGCTTCTCTCACTCCTTCGTTAGTTCTGGGGTTTTCCTTTTTTCTTTTTCGTGGTTTTGTTGAAATTCTTTCTTTTCTTTTTCTTTTCTTCTTTCTTTCCCATTTTTCCTTTTCCTTTTTTTATCCGATCTAGTTATTAGTTTATAAAATGTTAAAACGGAAGCAGTACGAAAATTGTATAACTGTTATGTCGATTATTTTCTCTTTGTACAATTGCTTCTAATAAAAAAAGTTCAAATCTTTGAAGATCTGTTTCTGGTTCCAGCATACTGATGCAATCAGAAAAAAGGTTCATCAACACTTCTACCTCCTTAGAAGCTTGAGGAGATCGGTATGTTGCTGAATACGGATACTTGGATTCTATGGATGCTTGGTAGCGCAAACCCCCAGGAATGAGGGGGCTGCACAAAGTGGTAGATATCGCCCAGTCCATCACAGTCATTGACATCCCCTCCATTGAATGGATCTACAGGAGGCGCTGCCTCAAAATGGCAGCTAACATCATCAAAGATTCACTCCACCCTGACCATGCTCTAAACTCACTACTACCATCAGAAGAAGAAACAGGACACTGAAAAACATGACCCCTCCCCCGGGTCAAAAGCAGCTTCTTCCCAGCAATCATCAGACCCTGAACAGTACACACCCACCACAATTCGACAGCAACCAGGATCTAGTATTCCCTGGGAAACGTCTTTTCATTTTGCACTGTACAACTGTTGCTTGCAAGATGACAATAAAGGTTGATTGATTGATTGATTGATTGATTGAACTTTATATTTGTCACACCACATTCTTGGGTCTTGCACTATTATAGCTGGTTACCTTGTACTATTGATTATTCATTTATTGTATCGTTGATTATTATTGTTGTTTATTTATTTGTTGTGGTGCTGCAATACTGTGCCTGTAAAACTGCAGCAAGTAAACATGTCATTGCTCTGTCCCGGTACATCTGACAATTAAACACCCTTGACTCATTGCCAACATCCAAGGAAGCATCAGTGTCTATAGATTCAGCTCAGTAAAACTCAATATCAGTGGCCATGAGTAGAGCCCAGGAACAGCAATGCCAGTGCTTATAATCAGTGAACATTATCAATTTAAGCAAAATTGACAAATAATACTTATATCTGAAAACAACAAAATTCTCATGACAGAAAATAACGTGGATTTCATCAAATAGATCTTACAGAAAGGTGACTGGTGTAGAAACGATGGAAAATGATGAATTATTTTGGGCTGAGACATGAAGGGTGTAGATTGGCGTCTTGGCAAAGAATGAGCTAGTCCTGAGGATTTGTCACTCTTTGGTCACTTACATTGTATTGACCTGAGTTACATGGAGAGCTGGTCTTTCTGATTCAATATTAGCTTCCCTGAACGTGGGCAACACTTCCTCCACTCTAATTACTTGCACTAGACATGCATTCAACATGCCCACCACTTCCTTATATTCATTTACAATGGCAATACCACTCAATTTTCTGACCACTCAATTTTCTCGAATATGTTTCTGCGGCCTTTGCCATCTCTAACGATTCTTTGCATGCTTCTTTTTAGTAACTCTGATGTTCTTTGTAACTCTCCCAGTCATCTTATTTCTTGTCATGTTTTGGATTTACAAACATTTTTCATTGTCACACATGTTATCCATAGTTGGGGATTTGTTGCTTGGAATAGAAAATTCTTGTCTCTTGTGAACACAAACTGGTTTTGAAAAGCACAAAGATCCCTTTTGTCATGGCATCAGGGCCCAAGCCGACCGCCTTCTCCTTTTCCGGGGTTATGTCCATGAAAAAAAACACACATTGTCCATGGGCACCATTGAGTGGTTCTGGGACTGCCGGGCACTGCGAGGGATTGACTGTATCCTGGGTCAAGACTGTACTATAGTAAGTCGATGTTCAGCCATAAGAATACTTGCCATTTTTGTATTATGGTGGTGGGCGCTTTGTCATTGTTCGTTGTATAAATTTTATTGTAAATAATCGAATAAATATAATTTTTTTAATGAAGATCACTTTTGAAAATTTCCAACTGCTCGTCTGTTCATTTTGCCATTTACAATGTAGTTTCCTAAAAGGATGGATAAGATAGAAAGTCAGAACCTTTTTCACCAGGATGAAAAAATCAAATACTAGAGGGCATAGCTTTAAGATGCCAGGCGCAAAGTTTAAAGGAGATGTGCAGGGCAAGGCTTTTTTTATGGAGGGTGGTGAGTGCCTGGAATGTGCTGCTGGGGGTGGTGGTGGAAGCAGGTAAAATAGTGGGTTTTAAGAGACTTTTAGATAGGCATATGGATATGCAGGGTTGGAGGGATATGGATTATGTGCAGGTAGATAACAGATGGTCTTGGCTTCATGTTTGGCACAGACATAGTGGGCTGAAGGACCTGTTCCTGTACTGTCCTGTTCCAGGTTCTATTACGTTGAAGTCAGGCATACCTATATCTAGGAACTTCTTCTTCCTCTTGTTGCGTATGGCGTGCACAGCCTAAAGTTGTAGGACAACTTGTTCTATTTGATCTTATTTGATTGTGCACGCCAGGTTGATTGCATTCGTCGAAACAGGGCGGACCACGTGAAGGTTGCAATCTCCCGCCCATCTAGGAACTTATAAACTCCTTCACATTTATCCCTTTTAAACGCAACATTTAACTTTAATTGAATTTGGGCAAATTACTACAGGAAAATAGAAACAGGAATTGCTGGAAATACTCATTAGGACAGGTCACATTTGTGGGAAGAGAAACTGAGTTAATGTTTCAGGTAGAAGATCCTTTGTCAGAATTGGGAAAAAGACATTAAAAAAATATAAAAAGAGAAAGGAAAAGCTGACATGGTATTTTTTTCTCTTTTCCTGCACATTTTTTTTCTTTTCTCTCTCTGAGAGTGGGAGACGTATCCAGCCTGACCTGCCAGGCATATCTTTCTGCTTCGCATTTCACAACTACCACATTCTTTTGTCTGTGTTCTCACTCTCTAACTGTTCCGATCACATCATTGACCAGATAACTTTGTTTACAGTTTATTCCTGTGATCACTGGTATTACCCTGACAGGGACCCCCCCTCCCCCTCCCTGCAGTTTAACAAGATTATTTTGTCTCTTTCCCAGATTTGACAAAGGTTCTTCGACATTAAATGTTAACTTTGTTTCTCTTCCCTCAGATGCAGCCTGGTTGCTGAGTATTTCCAGCATCTGTAGTTTGCTTTTGACAATAGACAATAGACAATAGGTGCAGGAGTAGGCCATTTGGCCCTTCGAGCCATTCAATGTGATCATGGCTGATCATCCCCAATCAGTACCCCGTTCCTGCCTTCTCCCCATACCCCCTGACTCCGCTATTTTTAAGAGCCGTATCTAGCTCTCTCTTGAAAGCATCCAGAGAACCTGCCTCCACCGCCCTCTGAGGCAGAGAATTCCACAGACTCACCACTCTCTGTGAGAAAAAGTGTTTCCTCGTCTCCATTCTAACTTACCACAGTTAAAGTTAGAAATCGAATGTAAAAACAAAATACTAAGCTGGTTGGATAGGATCTGTGGAGAAGCATTTTATGTTTCAATTTGAAGACTCTTCATCAGAGGAGTGAAACGTTAGTCTAAGTAGAAGAGAACGTGGGGAAGTGTCTTTATTTCAGATTTCCATGATCTGCAGTTCTCTTGATTTTCAATCTTCTCAATTAAATCAAATCCGTTTTAAATGTAAGCAGAGTGAGGGGGGGGGGGGGGGACAAAGAGAATGCCTGTGATGGTAAAAACTAAATGAGAAAGGTATTGACCATAACATTTCCATGGTATTTATTCTCTCTTGGCCACCATTCTATCAGATAGTCCCTCCCTCTTTTCTTTTCACCCCAAACATCTTCCCTGCAACATAAAAAGTTTCCAATATTTTCTGGTTCTGATGAAATGTCATTGGCCTGAAACGTGATCTGTTTCTACCACCACAAGCAGTGACTGACCCACAGTATTTCCAGCAGTTTTACCCATTTTGATGATAATTCACAAGTTATCCTTGTCCTAGAATATAACTTCAACTACTTACAAACCATTGTGGGGGAACTTAAAATACTTTGCCTTGCAAATGAATTCCAATTAAAGTTTCAAATTGTCTTCATTACATTCTCTTTCATCCTGTAATTTTTATTTTCCAATTTTAGAGATTGCTTTGTTTTTATCTGAATATTAATGTGTATATCTATATTAATTACTCTCTGCATTGTGTTAATTAAAGGTGAAGAATTTTACTTCCTGTTTTTTTGGCCATCAGAATTCTTCATTTGGATTGGTAGCTGTGCCAGTTTGTTGACATTATTGTTACTGGATGTCACATAGTCCAAAAAAAGTGTTCTACAACTCCTGATGTAGCGGGAAACCTACTTCACTGACAATGCACATTCTCTGTGGGCAAGATCTTCCACGTTTTGGAAGATCACTTCCTTGCCTTGACCAGAAATTCTTGCCTAATGTTGTAGAGATTATGCTGAGCACACAGGATGTTCAATATATTTCTGATGTATATGGGGTTACCCCAAACATTGTGATCATTTAAAACCATCATCAACTTTTACTGCCTTTGTTCCATTACACAGCACCTTCCCAAATACCACACCTGGCCTTCACTACAATGTTACATCCTTTTCAGTGCTGGTGTGCACAAATCTCCTCAGAAACAGTTACTGCTGATGTCTCTCTACTCACAAGCAGTACCTTTATCCATGAACCTAAACCAGTAAAACAGTCCATGCAAATGGGACTGACGTGCCTCCACCTACCTCTCAATTTCATAGCTAGTGGATGGGCCCCGAGAATGGGCCATGTTTAATGGTCAGCATGGTCTCCATGGGCCAATCAAACACGCATTTACACACTAAACCTACACTGATCTAATTTTATTCTGCCACTTTTCTTTAACCAACCACCCCACCCCCCATACAACCGGGGCAATTTACAGCAGCCAATTAACCCTCCCACACGAAGAAACTGGAGCATTTGGAGGAATCCCACACGGTGGCAGTGTGAGCGAGCAAACTCCACATAGGCGGCACGCACCACAGGTCTGGTGCCTCGGTTGTTGCAGCGAGTCTACCAGCTGCACCACTGTGCCGCCCCTCTGTGAATGTACCTGCAATAGTACCAGCGATGGTGTCCAGGGAACAATCTCATGAGATCAGTGTCCATGCAATCGTTCTAGTTTCCTTCAAATCACTGGAGTTTCCACACCAATGACATTCTACAGAAGATAAACACCAAATGCTGGAGTAACTCAGCGGGTCAGGCAGCATCTCTGGAGAGAAGGAATAGGTGAGGTTTCGGATCAAGACCTGTCTTCAGACTCCAATGCTGGCTGTTGGCGGTGCCGAGGGAAACCTCTCTCTGCAAACACTACTACTCCATCCCACCCAGACCCATCATTCAGATTGATTCAGCTTGCCGGGTGTAGATCTATCCAACTGCTCAGGAACATTCATGCATGCCACTGCTTTGGGAGCTGCGGAAAGTCAGTCGGGATCTTCTGGTTAATAGACTGGGGCGCCTGTGCTCCACTGGACGGGAAGGTGGATGGGGAGAGAATGAATCGGGAGGCTGTGTCAGGCCGGGGAGGGGGTGGAGAAGAAACGTAGGCTGGCAGCTTTCTACAGTACAGCTTTATTAATACTGGAAACATCACAGTGCGATTGAGGCTTCAGCCGGTGAGAGTAAACAAATTCACATGATTATAATATTACAAAAGAGGGTGGAAAAGACGGTTACCAACAGCACCGGGAACATCACTTCAGTGTTTCTTTTTACTTTTTGTCTGTACAAAAAAAAAATGGTGACGAGTGCTGCGACCGCAGAGGTCATCTGCTCCTCGAAAATGTCCAGGGAATGGCCGTGGGGCAGAGGAGCGGGGAGAAGCAGCGGCCGTTGCCCTGCTGGGCTGTGGGGCAGGAGGTTGGCGAAGCTCTGGCAATGTGCCCACTTGCCGACCATTCCTCAGCCGGGCCGAGCCCTTTGCCAGTGCCCCACGCTGGTTTTCCCTGTTGCCCCCACCCCACATGCTGGAGCTGATTCCTATTCAACGTGTCTCTTGAAGTTGTCCACACCACCGCCTCGTCTTCCAATCCCACAGCCCCCGTCGCTCCATCTCCATCCCTCCACCCGAGAAATACTTCTGGCAAGTCGTAATCTTAAAACAAAAAGGCTGTTTAATGTGCCATTGCAGAGAGAACGTCTGCGCCCTGTGGATGAAACAAAATAAATGCAAGGCCGACTTAATCAGGATAAAGCCGAGACAATCTGAGACATCGACTAATTTGAGAAGCACCTTGGTGATTTGCCACTCCCGGTCAGTTTGTCCAATCTATAGGTTACCATCAGAAAGATCATTTATTTTGCAAGTTTGTATTTCTATAGCACCAAGTCGCTTAACAAAGACTTTATACCCTCAGATAAATAAATACCAGCGCCAAGCCACACACAAGAGACACTGCGACGGACTTGGCAGAGAAGTAGGCGATAAGGAGCATCAGAAAGCAGGAATGCACTTAACTGGGATCAGCGATGTTTGGGGAAGGGAGCGCCGCAGATGGGATTTCAGGCAGCCTTTTTTGTAACTCTTTCTTCGTTTTTAGATCATGTTAACAGATCTTTAAACGCTCAGATTCAGTAGCCCCAATTGTCCTGTCACACTCGAATCAATAGGTCTGCCCACCTGGAAGCATTTATTGTGAAATGATCCTTCACATGAAAGCACGGCAGTTGTTGGCGTTGTGTTTCTACGGGGTCCGGAGACCTTGTCCGGTACTTCACGTTCGTTCTGGTTCTGAGTAACAGTGGGCACCAGACCACGGCCATTTCGCAGCTAATGACAGCTGGTGTCTGACAAGCCCCTGTTCGCGTGTATCTGAGGAGCGGTGTCTCAGCAGACTGGAACTTTGGCTGAGCATATAACGCACGCGTTTGACCCATTTCCCTTCAAACTTTCCCTATCATGTAGTCTGAATTGAACCCGAACTCCCTTGTACAACTCGTCTGGGACATGGAGACGTGGCAGTTAGTGGTGAGGCCAGTCATTTCAGGTGAAAAGAACAAACACAAGAGGGGGCTTCTGTCTGCAGATTGAGCCATGACTCCTAACCCTAATTTCACCCCCGGCTGATTCACTCTGTCACAGTTTTCCTTGTTTTTGCATCTTCACTGAAGGAAGGTTGAACGAGTACGTTTAAAGCCTTACTTGCCCTCGAAGGAGAGCTGCTCTCCGTTGCCAACTTCTGGCACGGTACGGAACTGTTTGAGTAACTGTTTAGTTTTGCTTGGCCTCAGCACAATATTTGCAGACGCAGAAATCTATCCGTCAAATAAAAACGCCGGCTTAACTTGGTCACCAATAAAGTAGCAAGCCAAAATATAACAGTCAATTCACAACACAGCCAACAATCCCAGTATAACACATTGTGACACAAAACTGGCTTATTCAGCAACAAAAAAAGAATGCTTGCCTTCTTTATAGGGGCCCCACTAAACTCAAGTTGTAGGCATTAAATTATCATTGTCACTTTGTTTAGTGGTCTTAAACATTTTTGATTGAATGATGACATTCCTCCTGTCCTTCCCATCTCCTATAGTAAGCAGCAGTTTCCTTTCCCAGCCCGGTCTGTTCCTTCCATCCAAGTACAGGTACCATCCTACACTCCTCACTCACTCTGCCAACTCGCCCTCCAATCCCCACACTCTTCTCCTAACGAGTTGGCTTCTGTCACAGTTAGATGTTCACATGACGCAGAAAAAAACCGTTATACAGATGTTTACAATTATACATGAATCATTTGGAAAACTTCATAAAAATATATCTATCTGCTCTACAATGAATCTCATTGCCTTCCCCTCAGTTCCCTCAGTATCTGCAACAATGGGGCATTCTCCAAATTCTCCCAAATGAATACCATCAGCATAATGAACCTTGGACGGTGTCATAACCGAGTCAATTCCTTGGCATCCATTCCAAACTCTCCCTCTCCTGTGCCTCTGTACCTCTCCATCCTAAAGTCTGCCCTCCAAGTACCCATACACCTCTCCATCCCAAACTCCCCCTCTCCAGTGCTTGTATTCCTCTCCATCCCAACCCTGCCCTCCCAGTGCCCCTATAGCTCTCCATCCCAACTCTGCCTTTCCAGTGTCCTCTCCCTACATCTCTTCCATCTCAACTTCCCTTTCCTGTCCCAGCTGATGTACCTCACCATTCCAAACCCTCTCTCCCCTGTGGCCTGCATTGGGGAGCTCAAATATTGTAGGAAGACTGAGGAGAAATTCCATTCGAGAAAAATCCTTCACACCCTATACCACTACTGCAACTCTATAACATTTCTTTCAGCAGCTGCTCGTTTCAAACTAAAACTCACAATTAATTTGCATCCTGATGTATTTATTAAATTATTGCACAACTGTAACAATATAAAATGTTGCTTAAAGTGAGCATATTAGATCTGAAGCCATGAGGCAAGTTTTAATTCAGGGTCTGGCATTATACAACTCTGAACCATCTTAACAATCCTCGTTTCACAAAAGGTTAGCCAACTCAGTCATGGCATCAATACATGCCTCCATTCAAGTTCATTACTCTTACTATTCATTATTTTCTTACCCTGCTAAATTAAAAATAAATGATCATTGGTGAAGATTGTGCTGGTCACTTAAATGGATACAAATGTAAGACTGGAGTTGGCAGTTACATCTAAGCAGGGTCTATTGCAATTATAAAGTCTTAGGCTGGGCTTTTGCTGAGGGAACAACTCACCCTGGGGGTGGCGGGGGGGGGGGAGGGGGGGAGGAAAGGTCAGCAAGAGATCTCCAGACTTCCAGCCTTTTGGTCCCTGGGTGCGGGTCTAGATGCCACTCAAATTAATTGAGACACTTCTAAGCTTAGAAACAGTTACAGTGCTCAATACTGGTTGACACTGCCCAACATTGCTGACACAAGCAATAACAAAACAACTGAAGCAACCCAACCAGTTGAGCAGTATCTGTGAAAGCAAAGGGACGGTTGATATTTAGAGTCGACAACCTGCATCAGTACTGCAGGGTCTCGCTCGAAATGTTGACTATCCCTCTGCCTCCACAGATACTGCCTCACCTGCCGAGTTCCTCCAGCATTTGTTTTTCCTTTGTTATAGATTGCAGCATCTGCAGTTTCTTGTATCTCCATTTTACTGTTGACACCAGGATTGGAGCTGGCATCTTGCACACTCACTCCATTTTCAGTGCTGTTTCTACCAAACCTTGAAACTTTGCACAAAAAATACAAACAAATGTCTTTCAGACAGATGTCAAAATATTCAATTTGTAGATTTGAAAAAAAAATCTAAAAAGCTATTAAAAATCACAATTTGTATTCATTTTCTGGAAACCTATATAATATTAAAAACCTTTTTTTTCCCTGCAAGTGATAAAGGATTATACAATGACTAATGAATCATACAATTTCTCATACACATTATTTCACAAATATCTAGCTAATAAATACAAACCATTTCCCATTAAGCAATCATTTAAGGGTGATATAGAATATAAGCCTTATTCTAACTGTGTTGCACATCACAACATGTTTTGAGGGTGTTTGCCCACTGTTCAACAATGGCATCAAGTACATGCCTCATCCCCTGCATTCTAACTGTTCACTGGGGTAAATCTTGGCTTTAAGAGCTGTTCTTATGCTTTTGAGTCATAAAGAGTTAAGTTCAATTCCTTTCCAAGGATCCAAGCACATGATCCAGACTGGTGTTTCAAAGAAATATAAAGTGCTACAAGTTGCCGTCTTAGACCAATGCCCCAATCTGACACATGCTATAATTCAAAACAGTATTGGCAACCTCTTGCAGTACAGTAGCCACTCCTTATATCTTGCCCTGTATCACTGATACAGATTACTGGGTCATCCTTCTCATTTGTCTTTGTAAGACTTGGGTATGCATTGTGTTTTTGTTATACAACACATGACGCAATGCATTTTATTGCAAATCATCATTTTCTACCCTTTGTTCGAGTTACTGAAGTAATTATGGCTAAAACTATAGGTCCAAATGAAAACCAGGAATGATGGAATTCTAAAACAAGCTGAAAATTAGAGACAGTGCTTAAAAGGTTAAAAGATGGAATTGTCATTGCTCGGAAGATCCCTCAACCACACTTCACTTGTCTCTTAGGTCATTTCAAGGTGAAGGACTGACACTGAACATCGCTTCATGTCCGATAGAGTAATGTGGTATAACTAAACTCTTACCGATCCACTAGGTTATTTGGCGCTCCTGAACATCCTGGAGCTAGAGTAGCCATGTAAAGAACTGGACTAATAATCCAAAGAAAGCCTGTCCAAATTCCAAGTTAGCTTCTCTTGGTTTTGAATCCTTTTTTAAAAAGACAGCATTATTTGTGGATTAGACCAATATTCCAATTAACTAACTAATATGGTTTAGTGAAGGAGAACTTTCTAACTATCCTCTTCCTTTTTATTTGTAACCATAACACCTCAAGCAATACAGCCATCCATTCTCTGAAGTATCCAAGTGAGACACTTAATTATACTGAAAGCCGTACAAAGAGAATGAAATTCTAAATCAATAGCATCACCATCACTGGCTCTATGTCACCTTTCCAACAATGAGGGAAGGGGAATAAATGCTGGTCTTGTCACACCTTCTGATAGATGCAAGGGTGATGTGGAGGGAGATTTAATTCACCTCACAGTCCAGAAGCCACAGGGGTGGACAAAGAGCACAACGTTTACCCGTGTCCTACTTGGATCAAGTGTGTAATATTAACTAATGTCAGCAGTTCTTTCCCACAGCTGGGAATTCCAATTATTCCAAGAGTAAAGAGAATGCAAGATATATCCACACAGGAGAAGCTCTCCAGAACATATCTAGACAAACATAAACTGGGGAGTCCTCAGAGGTCTGCTGTGACGAGTAAACACTAAGTTGAAAAATATAAAATGCTCAAAACACTGCAGGTCAGGCAGTATTTGTGTGTGTGAAAGTTGCAGGTCATTGATCTTCTGAATCTTCCCAGCATCTTCTGCTTTTATTTCAGATTTCCAGCAGCTGCAATTTTTTGATTTTCAAACACTGAGAAGTGTTTGGTGCCCAAAATCAAAAAGCACATCTTACATCTGCAGCCTCACTTTATTCCAATAAAATCTAAGAATGTGCTGGTTACTGCCCATAAGACCTCGGAACAAGGGCATCAGTTGTAGCTGAACCCTTAGTCCTCTTCTCACTCCATCAGCACATTAACCCAAGAGAGACTCTTCTATTGTATTTGAGAATGAGAATATTGGAAGTGGGATCACAGGGTTCTGGTCACAGTGGGTACATGGAGCTATGGAATTACACTGCGGATTCTATCCTTCCAGAAGTCAGTGAGGGACAGAGAGGGTGAGGGAGAGAGAGAGAGAGAGAGAGAAAGAAAGAGAGAAAGAGACCTTGTATCTATTCCATCACTATGAAAAACTATTTCCACATCCTTGACATTGTCTGCCTCTGCCCTGCCTCAGCCCACCTGCAGCTGGCATCTCCGCTTGTGGGAGGAGTCAGTCAGGTAGATCATCTCACACATTGTGGACAACTAAAGCATCTGTTACATTCCCAATTTCCCACTGATCACCCTTCTGGCAATGTGAGCCAATCCAAAACTGCTTGTGCCCTAACTTGCATTGAGTTCCGTTCACGGATTGGTCACTGACCTTCTCTAAATACTGGTTAAGTAATGCCCTAATGTTACAATTCCCATCCGTGTTTCCAATTCCTTCCGAGATCCCTCTGTAATCCTCATCGGCACTTCGCCAATTTTAACCTCCAGCACGTCCATATGTAACCATTCCATCACTGGCTCCAAGGCAATAAACTCTGGAATTCCTTCCCAAAACAACCCTCTCACACCTCCTCCTTTAAGATGCTCCTTAAAAACTGCCTCTTTGACTAAAGATTTCATCTTCCACCCTGAAATCTCCAAATGTGGCTTGGCATAAGTATTTTTTGCTTTCTAAAGCTCCTGGAAATCACCCTGGATAGAGTGGTGAAGAAGGCCAATTGCATGCTTGCCTTCACAGGTCGGGGCATAGAATATAAGAGTTGACACATTATGTAACAACTGCACAAAACACTAGTTGAGCTGCACTTAGAGTACTGTGTGCAGTTTTGGTCACCATACAATAAAAAAGATGTGGTTGCACTGTGCAGAGGATGTCGCTTGGATTAGAGGACGTTAGTTATGGGGAGAAACAGGATAGGCTGGGCTTGTGTTCCCTGGAGTGAATGAGGCTGAGCGGTACCTTACAGCAGTATGTAAGATTACGACAAGCATGGCCAGGGTAGATAGTCAAAATCTTTTGTCTGTGATAGGGGTATCAAAAACAGAAGAGCATGGATTAAGTTGAAAGGATCTGAGGGCAAAGTATTTTACACAGAGGTAGACAAAAATGCTGGAGAAACCCGAAACGTTGCCTATTTCCTTCGCTCCATAGATGCTGCCTCACCCGCTGAGTTTCTCCAGCATTTTTGTCTACCTTCGATTTTCCAGCATCTGCAGTTCCTTCTTAAATATTTTACACAGAGAGTGGTTGATATCTAGAACTGGCTGGCAGAGGAGGTGGTGGAATTAAATACAATTCCTATGTTTAAGAGGCAAGTAGACAGACTCTTAAATAACCAAAGCATAGGAGGATATGGACCGAAAGCTGGCAAATGGGGTTAGTGTAGATGGGTATCAAGGTCAACATGGATGTGGTGGGCTGATGGGACCCTTTCTGTGCTGTACGACTCTATGACTAAGAAATCACCCTGTGGCATTTCTTGCTGCGTTAAGGGGAATGTAGAAATATAAGTAATTTTTGGTCGAAGTAGATGGTAATATGCCTGGAGCAAGCAGCAGGGATGGGGTTACAATTTCAGGTGAGGAACTGAGTCTTTCATGCAGGAAGTGGCTTGCACAGTGATAAATCCTACTGGTTTAACGGACTTGTTCTCCTATGCACTAATAAACCTGCGTCAACAATCGACAAGGCAGGTTTTCAAGAGGAGAATATGCATAATTCCTAAAAGAAAAAAATAACAGCACATGGTGATAAAAGGGAGATTACACAGGAACAGAACAATTCTTCTGAGAAATGTTGTCAGGTGTCTGGGTTAATACAACACCAAACAACTTCATTACATTTTCACTGACTCCTGTTCTCCATCAACACTCCCCAGTGTGTAAGTATAGTTGTGCAACAAATCTCTATCTTTGTTCTGGGATCGATTCACGGGAGACGGCCCAGTTTCATTGATCAATTCCATATTAAAGGTGGCCAATGATAGGTGTAGCCCGCAGCTATCATGCCGAATGCTTACCCAAAATGAAATGAAAGTCTGTTACAAATAAAGATACTAGGCAGGGCCAATACTGACTTACAATTTGAGGTGCATTGAACCAATCTGACCAGCACAGGTACCTTTTCAAATGAAAACTACTAAGTTAGTACTCTTACATTAAAAATGTCACGTTAGCCACCAAGCATCCAAATCCATCAAAGAAAAGACCAACATCCATTTGCACCATTTATCACAGGTGCAAAGGTTGGCTTTTATTTGCCATAAAGCTTGGCTCTTGGATTGGAAAGTTGGATGTGGACAAATCCAATTGCATAAGTTTAGACAAGAATGCAGGGACTTAGTAAGTGTTCCCCACAAGACAGAGAACTTCAAGCTTAAAGTTGGCAATTCAATAGTCATTCACAAATTATCTTGAAGCAGCCCCTACAATGTGAAGAAATGCGAGAAGGATGCGATGCACCAAAAATACTTCCACCCTGCACCCCTTCCTCTGAACCAGCAGAACGCTTCTCCCCTTGTAACCTTCGCTCCCTCCCTGCTCTCTTTTTTGTTACTGTGGCAGAGCAAGGCGGTGGGTCTGGGGCACACATTGAGGACTGACGTACATAGAGGATGATTGCAAATCACCACAGTGTTTGAAGCTACACAGAGCACGTATAGAACATTTTTGTTTTGCACCAAATACCGCAAAAGCTGAAAAAGAAAGTCACACAGTGAGTCAGTTAAATGGCCAATAGAATATCTGTAAAGAACAAAATGTTAAATTCCTCTTTTAACGAACATTTAAAACCTGCCACGTCTTAAATTAAAATATGCTGTTCCACCACACCAGTAGGATGTTCTTGCTTGGTTTAAGGAAGTTCATGGCACTGTATTGGAAACCAGCCTTGTGAAGTCAGTGTCTTTTAGTCCAATCTTCTGGTCGTATCTCACAGAGTCCATCTAATGATGCACTTGGCCTGCCTTGGCCTTCCTTCCTGCCAGTACGAGTCAGTTCTGAGCGCTGGTTTTGTTGTCACAAGATCCTTGGTGCAGACCTGTCGTTGGTGACGGTCCTCCTGAGCTTAACTCCTCGGCGGATGGCAGTGAGCATGTCTTCGGGAGACTCGCTAGGAGACAACGGGGGTGGGGGGAGGCCCAGGTCTTCGTCGGAAGCGGGGAGCACCGAGGGAAATGGGAACTGTCCTTCACCCAGGGCCTGGGCGCTGGCGACCAGCTCGCCGATCTTCTCCACCAGGCTGTGGCGGTTGGCAGCCAGCTGTTGCTGCTCCTCACTCGACAGGTGGCCGCCCGGGTAGACGGAGATCTCCACCGTCCCCCCGCCCCCCCAGGCCGTGTTGGGCAGGCTCAGCCTCTTGGGCGAGGCCTTGGCAAGATCCAAGGCATTTGGCGAGGTGTCATCGCTGAAGAAGACGCTCTCCTCACTGCCCACCCGCACTGGGACCTGGCCGTCTGGCACGGTGGGCGTCTTCACTGGCACGATAGGGGGGCGGATAGGGATGGGGCCCGCGCTGGACAGGGCTCGACGCACTGAGGGCTTGGTGGATGGAGTGCGCCTGATGGTGGCCACTCCCGGGGTGACCAAGGCGCTCTGCGCAGACCCCGTGGGCAGTCCAGCTGTCGAGGCGGGGCGCTTGGTCTGGAACATTCTCCGGTAGCTCTGTGTGATATCACTGTTCCGTGGGATGGTCGAAGATCTGTCAAACTCGCTTTGGTGATCTCCCTCCGCATCGCCATTGACAGAGTAGCAATCGTAATCTGAAACTGGGAGTAAAAAGGCACGATTAATGCTTATTAATGCCAATGGCATCAGAGAAAATATTCAATGCAGAAGCTTTCTTTGGAATGCAATGGATAAAACAGAGACCAGAGATACAGATTCCTAGGTTGGTCACTTGTTGTAAATGGAATACATGCCAGGCAAGGCTATGCTCATCAAATGCATCAATGAAACATTTGGATAGCTCCCTAACATTGCCATGGTGGTCGCACATCCAAGACACTCTATACAAATATAGCTCTGGAGAGATACTGTATGAAAACAGGCCCTTAGGCCCAATGTGTCTGTGACAACCATCAGCCACTCATTTACCCAATCACTACACTGATTGCATTGTTTTTATTCTCCCCACATTCCCGTCAACTCTCCCCAGATTCTACTCCTCATCTACACATAAAGGGCAATTTACAGTAGCCAATTAACTAAACTACCAGTCTGCATGTTCTTGGAATGTGGGAGGAAATCCTTGTGACTTTGAAGTCACACGTGCAAACTCCATATTGACAGCACCAGAGGATCAAACTCAAGTTGTTGGTGCTGTGAGGCAGTAGCTCTATTACCTGTGCTGAGTGCCGCACTATAAACAGCCAGATCAACAACTCTGCACTATGAGCACAGACCAGAACAAAAACAACTCAATGGATAAGATGTATTTGCCAAGCCAATTTCCTGACATTGAAGTGAAAGTGGCAACACAGGGTGGATAGGATGATAAAGGCAACTCAGTGTGTGGTTGCAATTCTCTTGACATTTTATTTACCTGATGAGTGTAGGCTGAGACGCCCTTGTATGCAATGATGCTCATATCTTACGTAAGCTGGAGTAACCACTAATATATACAGTAACACCACCAGGAACCACTGTGATGATTAGAGCCGCCAGCACCCTTGCTTAGTTTTGACTGCTGGAACCATTAAAACACTATATCATTGCATCTTCTGAAATCAATTGTTTTATTCGGGGAAATTCACTGATCCTCTTCCTACTGCTCCACAGTTAAAGGTTCAATCCCACCAGCTTGCAATTTATGGAAATTTATCTCAAATCCCTCAAGAAGATTTTGTTTTGAAAGTGCTTTCGTTCATTTCTCACACTGCACTGGGAACCGTCTACCACACAATCAAAAATGCATCACTGCATCCATTAAATCAACAACAAAATATTGCGGTCACTTACATGACACACTATTAGTGCATTCATTCCTGCAGCAACACATTAGTTTGCTAACTAAAGCAACATGTGCTCAACAAAGCAATGCACTGATGCGCAAGAGATAATTTCTATTGAGCATATTAATGCCGTCAGTTTATTAGCACATTTGTAAATTTACTTGAACAATCATGAATCTGTTAACATCAATGTGATGATAAATTACAATATCCTTGGCATAGTCATTACAGTCATTGAGCATTGGGAAAGTTATTAAGCCCACAATGTAATTTGTAATGTAGAGGAGATACTCCAATTCATATTTGGCAAGCTTCAATTTATCTCCCATAAGCAATGGTAGAAAACGGTAATTTGTCTGAGTCATGTCACATGGAAAGTGAGCAATTAGGTCTCTGTATCTATGGTCTGCAATTGATGCGTAGCGTGATACTTGTGCAGAAGGTAAACACCTGGAAAGGGAGCACAGAGAGATCTCCTGACGGAAGTACCTTGGGAAGGAATAGTGTCTTCGGAGCAGGAGGGTGTGGTGGTTTGGGTACTGTAACCACTGGAGTACTGCAGAGAGTCACGGCTGCTCTTCTGGTGTTCCAAGCTCAGGCCCCGGGTCAGCACCATAGCCAGGTCACTGGCTGCTGTGGATATCTCCTCCCCATGCTGTTAAGGAAATGAGGCACAACAAATAGTCCTTCACTGTTCAATGCAGCAAATTGTACTGTAATATATGTTACTTTGCACTGTGACACATTGCTCCTTGTACCATAATATACTGTCCCTTGTACAGTTGGACTATGATATAGTTCACACTATATCGTAATATAATATACCTTGTGGTGAAATACTGATTATTGTATTGTGATACATCCCCTGATACAGTAATACATTTACCTTACAGTTTAATATATTGTACCTTAGACTGTTACTTGTACCATATTATTTGTGCTCTAGTGATATACGGTACTCTGGACTATGACATAGTGCACTTGGTACTGTTACAATTGTATTTTGTACTGTATTGTACTGTACCCTGTATAGTAACATACTGTTCCCCATATACCAATAAACTGTACCTTGCGCAGTAATAAACTGCACTGTGTATTGTAATACACCATACCTTGTATGTAATATACTGTACCTTAGCAGCCAACGATGCTGCTGTTACTCGAGACCTCTGCCCATCCTCGACGCTGATCCCCGGATAGACCATTGTTGCCGAGACGGCCTCTACTTCGCGGTAGCGTTCAGCTGCCTCCTTGCGTCTCTGTAAAGTGTTCACTACCGGCTGGTCATAGGGACCAGGCTTCGACCAGTCCTAGAAAGTTGAGGCAAGCGGGCGGTGAATAGAAACATTAGTGTGGGGACTGGGAGTTCAAAGCCCACGGAGAGGAGGGGAATTTCATCTGATTGAGACATTACAGCAAGGCAGCCAATTAAATACTAAAGTAATTCTGGGTTTGCTTTAAGGTGGCTTATGAAAATAGCTCCAATTAATAGCACCCAATTTTGCACCCATGTCTGCCACCTGTTCACTCCTTAGTCACTTATCTGCACATTGCCCAGTAAACTGCTTTCTGTAACTAAAACCACTTCAATCCACAAACAGACATCTCTCATTTAGTCCTGTTGCACAAGGCAGCCCTTTTCCTCCTGCTCTATGCCAACTGCTGGCACTCGTAATCTGACCTACTGCCTGGGATTTAGGACACCTCCCGAACCTTTAGTCACTTCATCCACAAGCCTGGACAATGTGGAGTGAGAGTGGCTGAACAAGCACTGGTCATTGTTTCCTTATCAACGGGAACTGGGACTAGATCATCCAAATTAATTTCATGCAGTGCACAAAATGAATGGAAAATCCAGCAGCATGTATAATAAGTAGCCAATAAACTACTGCATTGTTTGTGCCCAAAGCAGATATTCTCCAAAAGAAAACCTAATTTCTTCTATCCCTGCATCACGGACAATTTTCTTCTTTGATCGATGATCATTCATCTTATTGCATAATCTTCTGTTTTAAGTTTTAAGCTGTTATCTATTCACAGCTTCTTCCATTCTTTTATCTTAAGCTGTTTCTTCTCCCCCGTGCGGTCCCACCACATTTCAAGTTATTTCTTCCTCCCCCCCCCTCCCCCCCCCAGCGGTCCCCACCACATCTCCTCCCTAAGGAGTCCTTGCCTCTGATTTTTCACCACCATAGATCATGATCGAATGGGCAACATTCCAACCTCCAGATTTCAGACTGCTTTGGAATTACAGCGGAACAATTAAACAAAAGCAGTCGCAGGAAAGGTGTTAATGTGTAGTTGATTCTGAGGTTATGCATGCATGTGATTGGGAATCAACAGCACATCCATGAAGAGAATGTAGTGAGAGATGAGGCAAAATTAAATGCAATTTAAAATAAAACTAAAAGTGAAGAAACAAACCTTCCAGCTAGGAATCGTTGATGAGCGTGCAGTGCCACCTCCAAGTGAGTGGTTAGAGGGAGGGTTATCAGGGAAAACAGCAGGGGAAGGCCTAGTGTAGGCCCCTGTGTCAGGGATAGTGGGGGGAGAGCCAAACAACACGGGTGAAGTGCACTCACTAGGCAGATGGTAATACACATAACCAGGCATGAACTGCAGATGGAAGAACATGATGTCAGCATGGGCAATAAGTGGACAGCCATCAGACGGTTTTCAAGAGAATGGTTCGGGAAAACACAACTTAACCATATATTTTCCAAAGGAACGCACAAGTTGCATGGCCAATAGTTCAGTTTGCACTGCTCAAAATCCAAAAATTGAATACCGAGGGATTCAAAGATGCAACCTGGTAATTTGCTAACCGTGGTAATAGATTTCTCCCCCCAAAAATTCATGCATAAGTTTCCGATTTGAGTTGGACTGAAGGAGTGTGACTAATTGATCCAACTGCAGAAAAATGGTTGCCAATATTGAATCCACTGAAACCACAAACATTATTATTATTAGACAAGGGTTGCAAATTGAAGATGCTTCCCTTGCTGCAAACGCAACATCTCCAGTGAGGTTGTCCGTGCCGAGAAGCAACTTCCCTGTGTTAATGGGCAACAGGTCCCATCGCATTGATGTACCAAAGTTTCAAAATCTTAAAGCAATGTGCAGTCTTCTTCAATCAGGGCAGGCAAGCTAAAGCCAATCAACAGATTAAGTGCTTGCTTGACAAGTTGTGTTTTCGAACAAATTCCCTTGAAACACAGGTACAACCCATTGGGTCTCCAAAACCAGAGAAACGCTTTCCCAGCCCCCAACAAATCTCTCTCTAACTCCAAGTGATTACTCTTTAACCTCACATCCTCTTGGATGCAGATAAATACTGTAAGTTTTCAAAGTATTCACAGACCAGTTCTTGAACTCAACAGTTTCCTTTTGAATCCTTCTGCAACTCTTTCCTAAACTTGTATAACTCACATCATCTCAATTTTGTAATAGGTATGCAGGTATTTTAAGTCAACAGGATATATACACACTCAATCCAATTATCATTACCAAAAGTGCAGTAGTACGACATCTCTAATCACGTTTATCATGGAAAAGTTAATTTTTTTGTACTGAAAGTGTTTTTTCTGTGCGTCCTCCATTTTTATTGCTTTCCTCTGGGGTTGGCAGTTTGAAATTGCTTTGTATATTTTGTGATGTCTGAGAGTCTCAGCCAAATGAAGACACTTTGAACTTTAAACTTAGGATGGTCCCTTTGGCCCTGTGAATGCTACCTTATAGAATTGTATAGATGTTTTACAAAATGAAGGAATGTTAACCTGAATGGTATGGTCTTAACATTTTAGAGGTGATCTAATCAAGGGGGTTTACATGAAAAGTGCTTTGATATGGTGCACAAGGTGGAATTATTTCTTTGGGGAGAGAGATAGGATCATAAATTAGAACCAAATTCGCACTGCTATCATCATACCTGAACATAATTCAGGAGTAAGGTTAGGGGATACTAAGGTGAGTGAGAAGCTGGAATTATTTCAGCAAAAGGCTGTGGATGTAGGGATAACAGGGGTGTTCTGAGCTGAAATCAATAGAATTTAAGTAGCTATCTATCTGTGTAGAGAAAAGATTAAATACAGCCAACTTCAAACTCAATGGTAGAAGGAACCTGAGAGAAGGGACACTTCCTGTTTGTGAGTGTCATGATTAATGATAGGACATGCGGTTTGGCTTGCTTCCCACAACTCTTAACGATATGGTTCAGTTTCACTTCCTCAAGAGTTGTTTCATCTTCCATATAAATTGAGATGCGCCTTCCCTGAGGGAGACTGCCAAGGAATAATTAGTCAGCTTTTTTCAATGGAAACCAAAGTGTGTTTGACCTGTAACGTTAAAACTGTATCTCTCTTTGCAGATGCTGCCTGACATGCTGAATGTTTTCGGCATTCTCTGTTTAAATTTCAGATTTCCAGCAACTGTAGAAAGTATCCTGACTGGTTGTGTCATGGCCTGCTAGGCCAATTGCAAAGAGGCTGCAAAGACTGGTGGACTTTGTCAAGTCTGTCACGGTCACAGGTCACCTCACCATCAAAAACATCTACCTAGCCACCACCTCAAGAAGGCAGCATCTATCATTAAGGAACTCCACCATCTGGGCCAAGTCCTCTTCTTGCTGCTACCATCAGGTGGAGATACAGAAGCCTGCACTCCCACACCACCAGGTTCAGGAACATTTACTTTCATGCAACAATTAGGCTCATGAACTGACCTAACCCTACCTCGGTGACAGAACACTGCAGATACCTCTTGCACCACCATGGACTTGCTTCAAATTTTGTTTTGTACTAACGTCTTGTTTTCTTTTCTTTGCATTCCTTTTCTGTTCAACGCCATGCAAAATTATTATGTAATTTATGTCTAAATTAGGTATAACTGAATTTTTTGTATGTTGTCTGTGCCTGTGATGCTGCTACAAGCAAGATTTTCATTGCGCCTGCACCTCACTGTACTTGTGCATCTGACTATACATTTGGCTTGACTTGATCTGCTGTTTTTAGATTCACTTATAATTTTCTGTTTTAAAAATATCTCACAAACTCCTCCCTGGCCTCTCGCCCCCAGGACCAACCACAGCAATTCAGCAGATATACCTTAAGTATTCTTATTGAGATATGATGATAAAAGTGTTAACTTAATGTGTTTTCACAGAAACAAGATAGATGGAGCAATAACAAACTTCTCAAGGAACTCAGTGGGTCAGCTACCTCATTTGAACTATCTTTAATTGGACTTTATCGGGCTTCAATGTTGTATCCTGCACTAAATGTTGTACCCTTTATTCCTTAGCAGTGTACTGTAGAAGGCTTAATTGTATTCATGTATAGTCTTTTCTTTGACTGGATAGCATGCAAACAAAAGCTTTTCACTGTACCTCAGTACACTTGACATTAAACTAGAGTACAGTTGCACAAGTGTCAATAGAAGCGATTTTAGTCCATTTCAATGGCCACCCATAGTGAACTGTGTTCTTAAGAGACAATGGTGTCTGAATACTGTGGGAAGTAACATGGGAAGTTTTTATTCCCTAGACATTTTTCCAGACAGCTTTTTTTTGCTTGGCAAATTATTAAGTGGTTCTCTAGTTTCCGAAAGAAATTGCCTTACAACCAATTCAGTCTGCATTATAGAAATAATGCTTCCCACAGTTCATCACTTGCATTATTTCCGCTTTGCAAGACTACCTGTATATAAAGTCATGAGATGGCATGGATAGGGTGGATAGTTGGAAATCTTTCCCCGAGGCAGTTGTGTCGGAACGCAAGTTAACTTTGGCGTAGAACTGGTCACCTAGGCATCTCCCCATTTGACCCTGTGACCTGTTGTCACGGTGGTGGTTTGCGGTAAGGCATAGCAGCTTTAGAGGTGATCTGAGGTCGAGTTTTTTTCAACAAGAGGGTGGTTGAATCTAAAATGTAATGAAGAGATGATGGAGGCAGTTACTAATATTTAAGAAGTACCTTGATGAGTACTTAAAATGGTAAGACACAGACGGCTACAGGCCAACTGTGGGTCAATGGCTACTAGATTGTTGGCCAAATTCGAGCCAAAGCTCATATTTCTCTGTAGTATACATATCTTAGCCCTCATGGAACTGTTCAGTGAAAACCTTAATAGAAATGTCATGGCTCTGTTTCTCTGAAATAAGGACTCTGAATAATGATTGTTGGATTGGGAATGCAAATATATCCTATCGACTTTGCTTAAACTAAGCTGAACAAGATATTGATAGAAATGTAGTTACTTATGGAGTACATCTAAAGAAGCAAACACTTTAAAACTTACAGTATCACAAAGAGGGGTGGAAATTGGCCCCAAGCACATGGATTGTGGATTAACCCTAATGTGCTGTACGGCATTTACTTGTTGGTTCCGCAGGCCCGGATGGGAGAGAATTAGCGATGAGTATGGATGATTCACCTTTTCACCACCTGACCACGCTCCGGCTGTGGAGCTAGAACTAACCGAAGTGGGTGAGCTACACTCGCTGACTGACTGACACGTCTCCGATGCCTCAGAGGAAGCCGAGCTCGATGACTTCTGCATTGGATCCGGCGTCAAAGGAGACGAGGTGGAGCAATGAAAGAGAAAGAGACAAAAGCTGGTTAGAACTTCATTATTCAGAGACAGCCCGTTTTTCATGCGATCTCATCGGTTGCCAGTGGGTGTTCTGGTTTCCTCTCATTTCCCAAAGATCAGTGGGAGGGTTAATTGGCCACTGTAGATGAACCCTATTGTAGGCAGATGATGGGAGAGTTGGGGAAGAGTGGAGAGAGCAGATGTGACAGAGAATAAGCTGCAGAAGTGAGAGGTTGAGGGAATGGGATTGCACTGAGAGCAGTCATAAACCCAGTGGGCCAAATGGCCTACTTTTAAATCCTTCTGTAATCTTTAAATCGTACTGCAAAGAATGAGTCTGGAGGAGCAGGTTTTGAAGGCAATTTAGCTGAATGGGTGGAGGCAACTTTGGATGAATGCTTCAAAACCACAGAGTTACCAGTAATTTCAGAGCTGCTGAGCTGGTTCAGCAAACTTTGCCGGTTTTCAGATGTGTGAAACTAAAAAGCAGACATTTAAATAAAACTGATAAACAATTCTAACTTCATTCCAATTTTTTATTCTACTCAAATATTGCTTTCAAGGGTCCAATTGCTTAGAATCTGAGTAACGCTTCAGTTCTGAATTGTGTGTTGATTCCACAAACATCTCGTTATAGCATCATGTCAAGTTCTTGGATGTATTGGGTACATTTATAGATAGTGTCATATAGCATGGAAGCAGGCCCTTCGGCTTAACTTGCCCACGTCGACCAACATGTCCCATCGACACTACTTCCACCTGCCTGCTCTTGGCCCATATCCCTTTAAACATGAGTCACTTGTTTAGAATGCACTGGGAAAATTCACAGATTTTATTCTGTGATTTGAAAAAAGAACATTTGTCGAGTGCAATAGTCTGCTGTGTGCTGTGGTTTCTCGAAAGACCTTTACGTCTTCAGACTGCTGCAAAGTTTGTGTTCTTTGTCTAACATGTGCTGCCTCTTTAAGGGCCTGTCCCACTTGGCGATTTTTTTCAGCGACTGTCGGCATCATTGACTGAATTATCAGGGTCGGCGAAAGATTTTGAACATTTCAAAATCCAGGGGCAACAAAAAAAAAATGTTGCGACACTTGAGGAAACATCGCGTATCAATACGTCATCATGCCACGTCACCGCCGCGACTTTTTCGGTGACCTGATACGTCAGTCAATGATGCCGGCAGTCGCCGAAAAAAATCGCCAAGTGGGACAGGCCCTTTAGGATGTTTGTGCTGACAATGTTCTCAGTCTATTGTGCATTGTGGATTTAGAATGCTTGCACTGAGAACTGTGACTAACAACATCAAGTCTGCTTTGTATGAGCAATAAGTATAGAATCACATCAGAATTAATAGAGAGATAGAGCTGGAAAATAGGCCATTCACTGAATCTGTACCATCTCCCATTTTCCCTAAACATACATTAATCCCATGTCTTATTCTCCGCACCTTCTCACGATCTTCCCCAGATTCTACCACTCTATAATTTAATATGCCACCGGAATAATTTACTGTGGCCAATTACAGAAGCCAATTAACCTACAAACATGCAACTCTTTGCAATACGGAGGGAAACTGGATCACCCGGAGAAAACCCATGAGGTCACAGGGAGAATGTGTAAACTCTGTACAGAGAGCACGTGTAGTCAGGATCAAACCTGTGTCTCTGGCACTGTAAGGCAGCAACTCTGCCGCTGCACCACTGTGATGCCCAACAAATGGGTTGGTGTGGATTTAGTGCTTCTGTGCTGTGTGACTCCATGATCAATTGTGCTTTTACTGAATGGAGGAGCCTGTGCGAGGAACCTATTCTCGCTCCTGGGTGTAGGCTCGTAACCTTCATTTCATCTACAGGTCCCCACTCGTCCATCTATTGCTAAACGGTGCAGTAACATTGGTCGTTGTCAAAGCTAAGAAGCGCTTACCTGACTGGTTATATCGGACGGCATCGGTGAGGGAGGCTTGGAGTACATGGCGTCCTGGGATATGAAGCCGGAATCGTGTGACGACACGCTGGACAGCCGGTTGCTGGAACTGGCAGGCTGGGCCAAACTACGGTACCGATAGTTTGAGCTTGGCGAATGAGTCTGGGAACCACTGGAGCGGGAAGTGCTACTGTTTGTGCTATTTACACTGCTGGGGAAGGGTGCAGAGGGTAGAAAGGGGTGAGGGAGGGAAGGAAGGAAGACAGTTTAAGTGATCAGACTTACCAATAGCAAAATTACAGCAAAACAGGAGGCTACAGTCAAAGGGCGGCACAAATTTATTTCCTTCATTTCTCTTATAGAAACATCGAAAATTCTTAAGGGGTTGGGCAGACTAGATGCAGGAAAATTATTCTCCATGTTGGGGGAGTCCAGAACCAGGGGTCACAGTTTAAGAATAAGGGGGTAGGCCATTTAGGACTGAGATGAGGAACATTTTTTTTCACCCAGAGAGTTGTGAATCTGTGGAATTCTCTGCCGTAGAAGGCAATGGAGGCCAATTTACGGGATGTTTTCAAGAGAGAATTAGATTTAGCTCTCAGGGCTAACGGAATCAAGGGGTATGGGAAAAAAGCAGGAATGGGGTACTGATTTTGGATGATCAGCCATGATCATATTGAATGTCGGTGCTGGCTCGATGGGCCGAATGGCCTACTCCTGCATCTTTTTTCTATGCTTCTGGGATCTGTTTTCCCAACTATTTCAGAGGGCATTAAACCAGCATGCTGATGTGACTGGTGAAGGAGGGCAGATTTCCCACCCCTGAATGGGTTTTTGTGACAATCCACTTGTTTGGGAGTCTAGCTGTTCTTAATTTTCTTTTTCTGAATATTGCATATTATTGAATTTATTGAATATTGAATTGAAAAGAATTGAATTTAAACTTCACAGCTACCATGTGAGATTTGAACTCTGGTCTCTGGATGGTTAGTGCAGACCTTGGGGGGTTATAAAGCTGGTAGCTTAATTACTGCATTATCACCACACCCCTTTGATAGGACAATCATGGTATTAATATTAGGTGCTTGGCACGTTTTCCTTGTCAGCTATCTTCCTCCTATCTTCTCTCCTCGTTTAGATCACAACTTATAACAAGGCCATATCAACGTTCCTACCTCTGTGCAGTAGTTAAACCTATTGCAGGATATAAAGCCCCAGTATTGAGAGCCTTGGTAGACGCAAAGATCCACCAGCTTTTCCAGGGACAATGAAAAGATGCCCTTGTCATTAATAACAGAGGTATTAGTCAGATAAGGAATGATATCATGCTTGGACTCACTATTGAATTCCAGATACTTATGAAGGACATTGATTCCTTGACAGGGGTGCAGGAAGGATTTACTGAAACAGTACTTCTGTGAAAAGACTGAATCTATGTTGCGGGAGACATGAGCAAAATACAAACTGCTTGAATTACTCAGTGGGTCGAGTTATGTAGAGGAAATGGACAGTCAACATTTTAGGTGTGGACCCTTCTTCAGACAGCTGCTTCCCTCCACATTCCCCACTGAACCCGTACTACATAACTCCTGCTAGTTATACGCCAGAGTCAGGATTGGAAACGTTAACAGCTAAACATATGCCGTTGATCTGTCAGGCATACACACCTACACATGCTGGACTTTCGGGAGCCAGAGCTGCTGGGGGAAGATGGTGGAGTCTGGTAAGACCAACTATAGTCAGAGCCCTTCAGGTCCTTAATCACCTGCAGGAGAAACAGAGGCTGGTTATTCTGGGAATATTGGACAAGGAAGGCTTTATGGGAAACAGAGTCCAGGGGTTCAACCAGTAATCTGCAAACAAATCTTTTAAGATTTTCTTTTATCAAAAGTTTTCTCACCTTTCTTTCTCCACAAAATGTAGCGTATCATAGAAAATATCTGCAGATGCTGGTGGTTGGAGAACATCAAGTAAAGGGAGGTCCCAAGAGACTGCAGGAGTAGGTGCTGGGTCCACTGATGTTTGTTATATACAGTGGCTTGCAAAAGTTTTCATACCCCTTGAACTTTTCCACATTTTGTCACGTTACAACCACAAACGTAAATGTATTTTATTGGGATTTTATGTGATAGACCAACACAAAGTGGTGCATAATTGTGAAGTGGAAGGAAAATGATACATGGTTTTCAAATTTTTTTATAAATAAAAAACTGAAAAGTGTGGCGTGCAAAAGTATTCAGCCCCCCTGAGTCAATACTTTGTAGAACCACCTTTCGCTGCAATTACAGCTGCAAGTCTTTTGGGGTATGTCTCTACCAGCTTTGCACATCTAGAGACGGAAATTTTTGCCCATTCTTCTTTGCAAAATAGCTCAAGCTCAGTCAGATTGGATGGAGAGCGTCTGTGAAGAGCAATTTTCAAGTCTTGCCAGAGATTCTCAATTGGATTTAGGTCTGGACTTTGACTGGGCCATTCTAACACATGAATATGCTTTGATCTAAACCATTCCATTGTAGCTTTGGCTGTATGTTTAGGGTCGTTGTCCTGCTGGAAGGTGAACCTCCGCCCCAGTCTCAAGTCTTTAGCAGACTCTAACAGGTTTTCTTCCAAGATTGCCCTGTATTTGGCTCCATCCATCTTCCCATCAACTCTGACCAGCTTCCCTGTCCCTGCTGAAGAAAAGCATCCCCACAGCATGATGCTGCCACCACCATTTTTCACAGTGGGGATGGTGTGTTCAGGGTGATGTGCAGTGTTAGGTTTCCGCCACACATAGCGTTTTGCATTTAGGCCAAAAACTTCAATTTTGGTCTCATCTGACCAGAGCACCTTCCTCACATGTTTGCTGTGTCCCCCACATGGCTTGTGGCAAACTGCAAACGGGACTTCTTATGGCTTTTTTTCTACAATGGCTTTCTTCTTGCCACTCTTCCATAAAGGCCCGATTTGTGGAGTGCACGACTAATAGTTGTCCTGTGGACAGATTCTCCCACCTGAGCTGTGGATCTCTGCAGCTCCTCCAGAGTTACCATGGGCCTCTTGGCTGCTTCTCTGATCAATGCTCTCCTTGCCCGGCCTGTCAGTTTAGGGGGACGGCCATGTCTTGGTAGGTTTGCAGTTGTGCCATACTCTTTCCATTTTCGGATGATGGATTGAACAGTGCTCCGTGAGATGTTCAAAGCTTGGGATATTTGTTTATAACCTAACCCTGCTTTAAACTTCTCCACAACTTTATCCCTGACCTGTCTGGTGTGTTCCTTGGGCTTCATGATGCTGTTTGTTCACTAATGTTCTCTAACAAACCTCTGAGGCCTTCACAGAACAGCTGTATTTATACTGAGATTAGATTACACACAAGTGGACTCTATTTATTAATTAGGTGACTTCTGAAGGCAATTGGTTGCACTGGATTTTATTTAGGGGTATCGGAGTAAAGGGGGCTGAATACAAATTTAATTCTTGACAACTGTGAGATGTTGCACTTCGAGATGTCAAACCAGGGTGGGACCTACACGGTAAATGGCAGAGCCCTGGATAGTGCTGGAAAATAAGAGATCTGGGAACACCGATGCATGGTTCCATAAAAGAGGCGAGTCAGATAGACAGTGTGGTGAAGATGGTGCTGGGCACACTTGCTTCATTAGGAAGGATATCTGGTACAAAAGTTGGGACATCATGATGCAGCTGTCCAATTCAGTGGTGGGACCACACTTAGAGTACTGTGTGCAGTTCCGGTCTCCCTGCTGTTGAAACGATGTCATCAAGTTGGAAAGTGTGCAGAAAAAAATCACCAGAATATTACCTGGGCTTGCAGGCTTGAGTTATAGGGAGAGGTTGAGATGGCGGGGACTTTTTTCGTTGGAGTGTATGAGGCTGAGGGACGACCTTATTGAGGGTGCAAGATTATGAGGGGAATAGATAAAATGATTGTTCAGTCTTTTTCTCAGGGTAGAGATTTTCTAAACTGGAGAGCAAAGGCTTAAGGTGACAGGAGAGAGATTTAAGAGGGACTTAGAAGTGGATTCAATTATGCTTTTAAAAGGCATTTGGAAAGATATATGGACAGGAAGGGTTTAGAGGTCAATAGGTCAAATGCAGACAATCAGAACTAGCCCAATATGCCAACTTGGTCGGCCTGGACAAGGTGGGTCACAGGGCTTGTTACCTTGCTGTATGGTTCTATGACTAAAAATACCCTGAAGACAATTTGTAGCATCATACAGACTCAGATCCCTACTAGATCTCTTCCCCTTATCTTACATAATGCTCTCCAGTTCTATCTACCTCAAATTGTCATGTCTACTACTACTAAAACATGGCATACTGGAAAATCACAGCCCAGACTGCAGGTACAATATACCACTATTCCTGGCAGGGGATGAGCAGAACAAAATGGTCAGACATTCAGAGCCAAAAGGCAGGTATAGTGACTGGACAAGCTTTCTGTTCAGGCAACTGCAGCCATGATCAGACATTCTGATGCAGTGTAATACCATGCACCATGCAGAGACGCAGCAGTGTCAAACAGAACCCGAACCAGGTATCAATCACATGGACTAAGCACTGAGCAAAACTCCCTTTGCACTGTTCAAAAGCTTCTTTGAATGCTATCCGGGGGTTAAAAAACTGGACCATGATTTGAACGGGATTGAGGTTGTGATTGCTGATCAAGCGGTAAAAGGGCCACATGGTGTGGGGCAGATAAACATCGAGTACCATCTTGTTCTCTATAACCATTGGTTATTGTTAAATCTACACCAACTAATAGTTCACAGCGTGAATCAGGAGCTGAGCCAGAGGCAATCACATGCTCGACGTGGAATCACGTTGTGTGGTGATGCCGCATGTACTTGAGATCTGAGCTGTGCCTGAAGCCTAATTTCACCTACTAGTGCATCCTAAATGCATACTCTCCCCGCACATGCACCTACCCACCCATGCATGCCAGTCAATCATACACCCACGCTGCCATGTGGCCTTTTCCCACCCATGCATGTTTGCATCCACTCACCCACCGATGCACCAGTCACCATCCACACATCTATTCACCTGTACATTTAAGCACACACCCACTCATCCTTGGAGGCACACAGCCACACGCACATGCAAGCACACGGCTGCCATACATGCAAGCACACAGCCACCCATCCACTCACCCACCCACCCACGTCACCAGCGGAAGTGTAAGAGAATGTGTATCACTGCCTCTCCTTACCTGTTCACTGGCCGGAGGCAGCTTGTGTGGCTCTGCTGTCTGAACGACGAGGTCATCAACAATGGCCTGGAGGTGTGTGATCTCCCCCAGCATCGCGATCTCCCCATCCTGGAGAAAGAGAACTGTTTCAACCTGGCACATCTGGCGAAGCCAGCAAATGGCTGCCCTCTTCCTCCTGCCCCAAAGGTGAGCTTGCGAGGAAGTAAAGACACAATTTCCCACCATGCAGATCCAGAAAAAAACACAAAGTAGGGCATCACAGTCAAAACCAAACTTGCTCGCAACTGCAGCTCACTCACAGGTACAAGATTCCAACGAAGCAACAGATTGGTTTTAATCCCTCCCCTGCTTAGGGAATGCAGTAAATGTACTGGGGTTCCACTTTCATTGGGGGATTGGGATGTAAGTACGATTATTGAACCTCCAGTGAGCATTGTGTGAGTCCTCCAATCTACCAAGTGCTTTATATTCAGAATAATGGATTCCTAAAATTAAGTCACAGGGCGCAATCTATTTGAAGGGTGGTTTTCAGATAGCATGGTAGACATTGAGGTTGATGGTAGGCTTTATGAGCAGTTGATGACCCACTTTACATTCTTACCATCAAAGTATTTACCAGCACGCTGCTTCCTATCCAAACCATCAATTTAAGCCGCCATTAACCCCCAGGTGTCCAATTTCTGCCAATGGATTCTACTTACTAATGTCTGGTCAGGATTATGCTCACTCCTGACTGGATATTGGCAAGTGTGATCACTGCATAATCCAGAAGGTGTTAGTGCAGGCCAGATTATAAAACACCACACACTGGCTCTCCCTAAAGGGGTTAAGAGGTACCAGAGTATGCTGGTGGTTTTTTTTTTATGGGGATGTCACAGTTAGAGTTAAACTGTTTTGCATTTCATCCAGTTACAGCAATCCTGGACCAGACGGGGTCAAATTGAAGCAGCTGCCTCTCTGACAGGAAGAGAGCTTTTAAAGACAGAATTGGGGAATCTATTCTACCTGCGGAGAACTTCCTGCATCTTTCTCATGATGTAATTGGTCAAGGGGCAACAGATTGGCACCTAGGCAGGTTGCCCACTTGAAAACAAATTGATTTTCAACATGTTGAAAACTGCTGGATCATGAACTCCACACCGATTTAGAACAATGTTCTGTTTGAACCCTTTTCTTTAACACCGAGGCAAGCTCCTTACCACCACAGGTTGTAAAAAGGTGATGAACGTGCAAAAGCGGCCTCTCTCCTCGATCAGAGCCTTGCGCACGGCCTGCTTCTCCGTCTCCTCCAGCAGCAGGTACATGTCATTCACATCCTGCACGGCATTCTCCACCTGGGGCCTCAGGTCTCCCTTACCTGGAGCAGGAAAGACAACACTAGGGTTTCACTGCAGAAACACTTGGGGATCAGCGTGCCAGAGAACGCCAGAGACGGCCAGGTTAGCTTAGATCAGACCTTGGAAAAAAATGTGACACTGACCAAAAATACAGGAAAAGATGGTTTGCACAGAGAATAGTGCACTAAAACCTGAGCTGAAACCCATCAGTAAATGTGCAGGGAGATGCTGTGTGCAAAGCACTGACACCATCATGCAGAGCTACGCAATGACCTGCTGTGAGCAATGTGCTCCTCCTCCTTCAGTGAGGGATCAAAGAAGGTCAGTGACTGCACCCGAGGTTCGCAGGATAGAAATGTGGCTGTTTGCGTGATGCTGGGTCAGTACATTAGGTTAAGTGCACACATATGTCCTCAGACCAATTCCACCCAGACACGATCACCAGTGCAATTTAGCCTGGGAGAAGACTGCGCAATTTACACAGGGTCAACCAGACCCAATGGATCAATTTTCCAGAAAGCGCAAGTGTGCCACCTGCAGACCAGTACTGGTACTGTTCCCAACTTTGAATGACGCCCTGCTTTTGTCCAGAGTTTGCAGTAAGCCAATAAGGGATGGTGGGGAAATGTCTGGTCAACTGTTTGCCATGTCACCTTGTCAGTAAATTGCAAATGCCCTGGTTTCAGCTCTGCTTTTCAATTCATTTTTCATTATCTGGGCATCAATAGGCAAGGCAGTTACTGCCCGTCCCTCATGGGCCTTGAGAAGGTGGTGGTAAGACATCTTCTTAAACTGCTTGTGAAAGATTGCAGCAGGATCTGGATCGATTGGCCAGGCAGGCGGAGGAATGGTTGATGGAATTTAAAACAGAGAAGTGTGAGGTGTTGCATTTTGGGACGTCGAACAAGGGCAGGACCTACACAATAAATGGTAGGACTCTGGGTGGTGTTGTACACCAGAGGGATCAAGGAGTACAGGTGTATGGTTCCTTGAAGGTCGAGTCGCAGGTGGATAAGGTGGTCAAAAAAGCTTATGGCACTTTGGCCTTCATCAGTCAGAGTATTGAGTATATAAGTTGAGTGGCAGTTGTATAAGACTTTGGTGAGACCGCATTTAGAATATTGTGTTCAGTTCTGGGCACCATGTTATAGGAAAGATATTGTCAAGCTTGAAAGGGTTCAGAAAATATTCATGAGGATGTTGCCAGGACTAGAGGGTGTGAGCTATAGGGAGACATTGAGTAGGCTGGGTCTCAATTCAATGGAGCGCTGGAGGATGAGTGATGATCTTATAGAAGTATACAAAATCATGAGAGGAATAGATCGGGTAGATGCACACAGTCTTTTGCCCAGAGTAGGGGAAGCGAGGACCAGAGGACATAGGTCAAGTCAAGTCAAGTCAAGTCAAGTGAGTTTATTGTCATGTGTCCCTGGTAGGACAATGAAATTCTTGCTTTGCTTGAGCACAACAGAACATAGTAGGCATTTACTACAAGGCATTCTATAAATATATACACAATGGTCAATATACTGATAAAGTGCATAGGTTCAAGGTGAAGGGGAAAAGATTTAATACGAATCCGAGGGGTAACCTTTTCACATAAAGGGTGATGGGTGTATGGAACAAGCTTCCAGAGGAGGTAGTTGAGGCTGGGACTATCCCACCATTTAAGAAAGAGTTAGACAGGTACATGGATAGGACAGGTTTGGAGGGATATGGATCAAGCACAGGCAAGTGGGACTAGTGTAGCTGGGACATTGTGGGCCGGTATGGGCAAGTTGGGCCGAAGGGCCTGTTTCCACACTGGATCACTCTGTGACTGTATGCTGCAGTCCATCTGGTGAGGATGCTGTTGGGGAAGGAATTCCAGGTTTAGAAGAGTGAAAGACCTGGTAATACAAGGATACAAGGACATTTATTATCAGTTTATTATTTATTTATAATATGTTTCCCAGTCAGGATTGTGACTCAGCGGGGAACCTGCAGGAGGTGGTGTTCCCCTGGCCCTGCTGCCCTTTTCCCTCCTGGCGTCGAGGTCGGGGATTGGGAGTGCAGCTGAGAAAGGCCGAGGTTATATAATTTATATAGTTTGGGAATGTGCAAAACACACGGCAGTTAAAATGCATGCTGGAAGAGGTTGACTCTTCCGCCCCAGAAACTGCTGCTTTGCCCCTTTGCCAGAGGATGGGGTTGGGGAGAAGTAGTCAACGCAGGCAGGAATTGCAACAGAAGGCAATTAATTCTCTCCTCCATCAGTGCTGGCAGTCCCATGCCTTCCTGCAAAGGGCAGCAGAAGCAAGGGTCCCGATAAGAGCAGGACTGCAGTAATTCAAGCCACCGGCTGTCTGCCACTCCTTGAGCGTAAATAAAGATGGATGAGCAATAAATGCTGGCCCTGAGAAATGGATTAAAAAAATGAAATCCTGGCCGTTCCCTTATCCACCTGTCGTCACACTAAATGCTGTACTGATTAGCAAACACAACACAGGTTGGGAGCAGATAGACCATAATAAATGCTGCCGTTTCAGTCAGATCATATCAAAAACTGGGACAGTTCAGCCCTCAACATGCTGATAAGAATTCAGGAAGTCATGTTATAGCTGTATAGGACTTTGGTTAGACCACATTTGGAGTATTGTGTGCAGTTCTGGTTGCCCAATTGCAGGAAGGATGTGGAGGCTTTAGAAAAGTTGCAGATGAAGTTGATCAGAATGTTTCCTAGATTAGAGGATACTAGGTATAAAGTGAGAGTGGATTAACTTGAATTATTTTCTCTTGAGCATCGGAGGCTTTGGGGAGACCTGATAGAAGTATATAAATATATAAGAGGCATAAATAGAATGGACAGTCAGAACTTGTTCTCTGGGGTGGCAATGTCAAAGACGAGGGGGCAAAGCTTTAACATCAGAGGGGCAGGTTTAAATGAGATGTGCGGGACAAATTATTTTACACAGAGAGTGGTGGTGGCCTAGAAGACCCTGCTAGAGGTGGTGGTGGAGGCAGACACTGTGGTGGCATTTAAGAGGCTTACAGATAGCCACATGGATATCCATGGTTGTGGATCAAATGCACAGATTTAACTTGGCATCATGTTCGGCACAGACATATTGGGACGAAGGGCCTGCAGATGCTGGTTTAAATCGAAGGTAGACACAAAAAGCTGGAGTAACTCAGCAGGACAGGCAGCATCTCTGGAGAGAAGGAATGGGTGACGTTTCGGGTCAAGACCCCTTCTTCTGTACCGTTCTATGTTCCATGTGTACATAGATACACCAAACCGCAATTACAACATTAGACACAGATACACACCATAATAATAAGCATTATATATAGATAAGCCACATGGTAAAAACAAGCAAATTACATAGATTCACCTCACTGCAATAAACAAAAACTGCACAAATAGACGACACCATATTAACAGGCAAATTACACATGCAGTAATATTGAACACTGTAAACGGCGACACAGTCCAGAACAGTCATGCACAGCCAGAGGAAACACAGCAAGCAGGCAGCCCGTCCAGGTGCAGTATGCCACATCCAAATGAAATGACGGTTGAACAGTCAGTGTGGAGAGCAAGTGCTAGGTCAAGGCCTGTTGAAGCAAAATTCACGGCTACACTCTCACATCTCCGCAAGTACCATCATCATTCTCCCACTCATCATCCTCCTCAGCCCACAGCCTCGACTGGGGATAGACGCAGAAGGAAGATCCCTCCACCCTGTCTCATCACACACTCCCAGGGCACGGGTTGGACTCCCGTGTAAAGCCCCCTCTACAGCGTCCCATCACACCTTCAGGGTCGGACATCGAGAAGAGCTCAATCGGTGAGCTGTAAGAAAACGCTAGGATTTGGTGAGACTTTGGAAGTCAGCTATGACAATGGACTACAATGGACTTCCATATTGTGTTTTTGATTTTTGTTTTTGGATTGAATTCTCTCTTTAATTTGTGTACTCGTGATGTCTTTACTATTTATTTCATTCCGCTTACATGTTTCTACTATTTGTTAAACTTTGTAAGGTGTCCTTGAGACTTTTGAAAGGCGCCCATAAATAAAATTTATTATTATTCTTATTATTAAAAGGTTTTCATTTCAGGAGATTACTGCTTTGCAAGGTTTTTGTCTGTTTTCGAGTATTGTGGGAGGGGCATGGCTGACAGATTGTCAAAATGAACTTGTAAGCTCTGGTGGGAACTGAGAAGGACTTAATTTTGATTGTTCACATCAGCTGTACTCCGTCACTCCAATTGTCCAGCCCAGTTTGCTGGGTGATGACGATTTTCAGCGATACCTTGGGCTTTCGTGAGGTCTGAGGAAGTAGACTTCTTCTGAAGCTGAAGAATCGGCACAGAAAATCAACAGGCAGCTGCAAGGTTAATGAGTAAGTCATATGGGGCGATTTTTATTTTACGCAATATAGACTGAGACTGTAATAGTGCCAAGAGCTTGGATGAGGTGGAATTTGTAAATAGTGTTCAGGAAGTTTCCTTTGACAATATGTAGAGAAGGCATGGCTGGGTCTACTCTTAGAAAAATTGGGAAGGACAAGTGACTGAAGTGTTGGTGGGTGAACCTTTTGGAATCAGCAATCACTGTTCTATTAGCTTTAAGATACGGATAGAGCCAGGGCGGGCTATAAGGAGAGATAGAGCAGGGTAGGACTTTATTCCTTGGAGAGCAGGTGATTAGTGGTGATCTTGTAGAGGTGCATAATATCATGAGGGGATTAGATAGGGTAAATGCACAGTCTTTTACTCAGAGTAGGGGAATCAAGGACATGGGTATGAGATGAGGTCGAGAAGATTTAATTGGAACCTAAAGGGCAGCTATTTTTATACAAATGGTGGTGGGTGTATGGAACAAGTTGCCAGAGGAGGTAGTGGAGGCAAGTACTATCACAACATTTAAAGGACATTTGGACAAGTACATAGTTAGGATAGGTTTACAAGTATATGGGACAAACGCAGGAAGGTGAGATTAGTGTAGATGGGGCATGTTGGTTGGCATGTGCAGGTTGGGCTGAAGGGCCTGTTTCTACACTGCATGGCTATGAATATGGGAAGTGGGGGGGGGGGATATGAGGGAATGAATATGGGAGGGGGGGGGGCAGGAGAAAGAGCCTTGGAGTCTATGTGTCCTGGGGTTCAGCAGGGGCCTGAGACGTCGGGCAGCAGGACAAAGTTATGGAGGCAAAGGATTCCCCCGTAATGGAGGTTTCTGAGACTGCAGTTGGTCAAAAAGGAGACACACATTCTCTAAGTCGTGGATGACCTTGAGGTACAGGGGCCTCAGAAGGGGTGATTATTCCCACCAAGACCACATGCTCAGGTATCACAGCCACTGGGTTAGAGGATGCAGTTCAGAAACCACCTGAGGGGGCAGATTTGGTTATGGGAATGGGTCCCCAGCCTATGCCCCTGTTGAGATTGTGTGCCCAGTTGACTGGTTCCCCTTTCCTCTCTGCCTGTGTTCGTACAGGTGGTGGTTCTTTGCCTGCACAGATACCTGTACAATGAGCACCCTCCTACATGGGTAGGAAAGAACTGCAGATGCTGGCTTAAATCGAAGGTAGACACAAAATGCTGGAGTAACTCTGCGGGACAGGCAGCATCTCTGGAGAGAAAGAATGGGTGACGTTTCGGGTCTGAAGAAGGGTCTCGACCCGAAACATCACCCATTCCTTCTCTCCAGATATGCTGCCTGTCCCGCTGAGTTACTCCAGCATCTTGTGTCTACCCTCCTACACGGCATGTGTTGGTGATGTATGTTCTCCACCAGGGTCATTGCTTTCTGGTCAATCAGCTCCTGGTCGTGGACATCTGTTGTACTGATAATTGTGATTATAGAATAAAAACTAATTTGAAAAAGGTAAAATAAGGCAGGCATAGACAATATTCTTATTTATATGTTTTTGTGGTGATATTTCAATTAAGGTATTATAAAATGAAACAGGGCTGTGAAGGTTAAAAAAAGAGCAGGGGAAAAAAGCAGGTTAGACTCCACATAGAGTATAGCTCCACATAGGCAGTCCTGATACACCCCAAACACTGGGACAGCATGGATGACATACAGAGTAAAGCATCCCAAAACTATCCCATCAAACAAGGCTGGGGCAGCATGGATAAGATACAGAGTAAAGCACCCTGACACTGTCCCATCAAATAGGGTTGGGAAAGCAGGCTTTAGACAGATTAAACCTCCGTCTACCATATTTCACCCACACTAGGCTGACATTCATACTTACTGCCCAACTATAACCTTTCCATGTGAGACACGGACTCAGTTCACCGTCACAGGACAATCTTATCGTAGCACTTGCGCAGACTCTGACTGTACAACGTAACAAGGTGAAGTCACACATGTAAAAGAGAGAACGCGAGCTGCATCCGTGAGAGAAGAGACTTACCGAGAAGTTCTACAGGGAGGGGAGGAAAGGAGGAAAGGAAGATGGTCAGTGGAGGTAGTGGGAGAAGCAGTATTAGTGACCGAGGACAATTTATTACGGAAGAGGGCGTGTGCAGACAAAGTGGCACAACTGACTGAGTATCGGCACCTGTAAACACCTCACTTCTAACGCCACAGCTGAGGGTAATCTTGTTGGAGTTATTTCACCATCGTTGGTCATCTGTCCATCTGATATCCAGACCCCGGCAAACAAGTCAAGGACGTCACCCGAATAGAGAGCAGCCCCCAGCACTCAGGGAGGTGCAGTGCCCTAGGTACTGCCTAGTGTCTAGAGAGGGGCAGTGCTCCGGGTAATGCCCTGTGTCCAGAGATGGGTAGTGGTCTGCATAATGCCCATGGCCGTGAGAGGGGCAGTGGTCTGGGTTATACCCACGATCCAGAAAGGGGTACTGGGTAATGTCCCAGTGTCGAAAAAGGGGCCGTGTCCTTAATGCCCAGTGTCCAGAGAGGGGCAGGGCCTGCTACTGACCAGCAGTGAGAACAGCAGTGTCCTGGATAATGTTCAGTGCCCAGAGTAGGGCAGTGGTCTGGGTTCTGACCAGTTCAGGGAAGAATGATACCCTGGGTAATGACCAAAGGGCTGAGAATTTGTTGTTTGAAGTCTCACAGGAACATCGGTAGGTCCAGATTTATGAGGTTTATACACTGATAAACTCTCATGCACTTACAGCACTGTTGAGGCAGGTCAGTGCAAACTCAAACCCATAAACAGATCCACTCACCTTTCCGTGCTTTCTTCTGAAGTTTGAGAGTGTCAGATGATTTCTTCTTAATCTCATGTCGAGCTCTCTTATACTCTGAAGTTAAAAAGCAATGTTTAAATGTGGGTTGGGAAATCAGTGCTATTTAAGTAATGACAGTTCCAGCAAGTGTTGCATGCAGCAATGTCGGAAATCTTTCCCTTCTAACCGCCATCCCAAACTACTGGGACTCCAAACACTGGAAATGGGGGAGGTTTCAATCCATTGGGATTCCATAAACTGGGAATGGGGTAAGATTTCAGTTCATTGGTATTCGATAGATTGGAATGTGATAGGTTTAAGTCCATTGGGATTCAACAGACCGGGAATAGAGGCGATTCAATCCATTGTAATTCAATAGAGAAAGGAAGAGGAGAGATTAAAATCCAATGGGATTCTATAAACCAGGAACAGGGGTGGTTTCAATCCATTGAGTCCTTTTACACTGGGAATGTGGAAGGCGTCAATCCATTGGGATTTTATAACTGGCAATGGAAGGATTTGTTCTATTGGGATTCAACAGTGAGAATGAATGGGAAAAGTCTGATTCTCTGAAATTCTACATATGGAATTAATTGGATAGGGTTTGATTCTGAAATACTACATACAGAATGAGGTTTGGAGAGATATGGACCAAACTTGGGCAAAGGAGTGTAGTTTAGATTGGGCATCTTGGTTGGCATTGGCGAGGGGTAGACTGGTGCAGTCCTGTATAACTTATAATTCTATGAATGGACAGGGTTTGACGCTCTCCACATTAGAAATAATTTTCTAGTGTTTGAGACGCCATGTGTTCAGGGTGAATGAGGCAAGGTCAGGTACAATGAGATTCCACATGTTGGGAGTGACCAGGATGGAGTTTAACCTTTTAATGCATGTGCTAGAAAAAAAACATGGTGTGTATGATTGGTGATGTATTAAATTAACTCCCAAGACTTGGTTGAACAGGACCCAACTGTCTATTATACAATATCAGTGACAGTGGCACAGTGGGCATACGGTGGTGAACCAGGTAGAGTCACCTCTTCATAGCTCCAATGACTCGGGTTCAATCCTGACTACAGCTGCTGTTTGTACGTTATCCCTGTGACCATGTGCTTTTCCACTAGGTGCTAGAGGTGTCCTCTCACATACCAAATACATTAACTGGTCCCTGTAAATTATCCCTCAGCAGAGATACTTGGCTAAAGAATCAACAGGGATTTGTTTGTGAGTGAGAATAAGTTGTAGGGTTACAGAGAAATAAGAATGGGGAAATGAGACTGATGGGACTGCTCTGCCTGGAGACAGCATGGACCCGATGGATGAATGGCCTTCCATTGTGATATCATAAGAAACACACCATGAACTTAGGATTTCAATTAATAAATTAAAATTCAAACAAAAATAAGACCTACATGGAAACATAGTGTAACCCTAAATGATTGCAGACTCTCCTGGACTGCCTGGTTTTAATGGATTAATGTTAATTTGTGGGAATTGAAAAGAATAAAATGAAGCATCTTCAGCACTGACTAAGCGGTCAGCCCTGCGGGTCAGAATGTTGTGACAAATTTATCCCCAAACCTTTTACTGCACTTAGTCAGACACAACACTGTAAACTGGTGCTTGAGAGAGGAGTTGATGGCAACTGAACCCCAGGGGGCGATGTAGGACAGAGATCTGGATCTGGGAGTCCATCAGAGGTTGGATCGTGGACAGAAGGCACAGAGAAGGAGGGGGACAAAGAGCTCTGCTTGTACCTTTGGCATGGTCCTTGTCCAGCTGGTTGGCAGATTTTTTCCAGTCCTCAATCCTCTCTTGTAACGGATTTATCAGGCTCTCCATCAGAGCACTAGGGAGAGAAACAGGAACATACTAACCACCTGAGAGAAAGGGGGAGAGAGATAAAGCATGGGGAAGGGGGGGGGGAGAGTTGTGAAAAGAGAGGAGGGGAGAGAAAAGGGAGAGAGTAAGGGAAGAAAGGGAGAGAGGGAGCAGGAGGGGGAGAGGGAAAGAAAATAGAGCAAGAGTGGGAGTTAGTGAGAGAGGAAGGGTGTAAGGGAAGGACAAGAGGAAGGGAGGGCGAGAGAGAGGGGGAGGGAGAATGAGGGGGGTAGAGAAAATGGAGAGGAGATAGAAAGATGAGGTAAAGAGAGGAAGTGGAGGAGAGGGAATGGGAGAGAGAAAGAGGAGGAAGCAAGTGGGAGGGAGCGAGAGGAGTGCGTGACAGAGTATAAGAGAGCGAAAGAAGGTGCAAGAGAGTGAAGGGTTAAGAGAGAGGATGATAAGAGAGCAAGAGAGAGGGAAACGTGGAAAGAGAAAAAAATGGAGGGGGGGGAAGGGGAAGGATCAAGAGAGGGATGGAACAAGTGGGATGGTGCAAGTGGGATGAAGCAAGAGTGGAAAGGGAGGTAGCAACAGAGAAAGGGAGGAAGGTTGGAAGGGAGCAATATGGAGAGGGGAGAGTGAGAGGGAGGGGGAGGAGAAAGTGAGGGCGAGGGAGGCAAGGGAGTGAGAGGCAGAAATGGGGGGAAGGAGAAAAAGAGGGAGGGAGGAGAAAGAGGTGGAGGAAGAAGAGAAAGAAAGAGAAAAACGGGAGAGGGGATGGGAGGAGAGAAAGGGAAGGAGATGGGAGGAAGGGAGGAGGGGAAGAGAGAGGGTTAGGGCAGGGAGGGGGTGAGAGAGAAAGAAAAAAAAGGGAGAGACAGGAAAGAGAGGGAGGGAGGAGCAAGAGTACTGCCAAAGGTTTTGCGTAGTAAGGAGGCCTCATTCATGAACATGGAAACTGTTTTGAGATAAGCTTGCTGACTCTTCACATGGTTTGATAGGAATCCCAGTCTGGTGTACTCGCACCTGAAGCCTGCCGCGTCTGCAGTAGTTCACAGGGATTCTCCCCTCACTGCTCATCTCCCAGCTCACTCCTCAGTCGGCTGCTGCATCACTGGTCATTCTTAGGGATTAGTGGGAAGTGGCAGACAAATACAACACAACCTGTTCCCATGATGGGGATGTCTACCTAATTTCCTTCCCCCTTGCCCCAGAGAAGCACTGTAGAAGCCCTTACATTCTTTAGATCCTCAGTCAGACATCCATTGTAGAACCCTCGACTCACTCCCCCACCCCAATGTGCCACCTCCACCCCAGGCCCGAATGAATTCCATGCATTGGCCAGTCCGAGATCAGGCAACTGATCTTCTTGAACGGATCACACACCATACTTGGGACTGGAAATATCTTGCTCACTCTCTGTTGTCCCTGAGTTGTATCTTGATTCATCTAACCAACCCACACTCCGGAAGCTCCTTCATCTGAGGGGGTGAGGAAGCGGTCACTCTTGCTTCCCAAGGCGAGTGGGGATGTGCGATAAACGCTGGCCTCACCAGTGAACCCCTAAACCCTTCGCCCACCAAACCCCAGAGATCAGTTCATCGCCGCTGAATAACAAGGCACTGACTTGGTGAAATGGCGGAGCTTGGCTTCGATGCTTCGATGTCTCATACACATCCGGGTCAACGCCGAGCCGATGTCCCGTGTGGCACCTGGGGAAAGAAAACACTTTGGGTCAGGCAATTCCAACCGTGGCCAGCAGTGGTCAAGCCTTGGCTTCCCATCACAGCTCCTGGAAGGGGAATAAATCAGACAAGAAAACCCCCACAAAGTGTGGAGTAACTCAGCAGGTCAGGCAGCATCTCTGGAGGACAGGAACAGGTGACATTTTAGGCCAGGAACCTTCTTCAGACTGAATGTATTAGGGGGTCAGGGGGAGAAAGCTGGAAAAGAGGTGGGGATGGTACAAAGCCTGGTGAGTGATAGGTGGATACAGGTGAGGGGGGGGGCAGGGGGTTGATTAGCAATTGGATGGACAAAGGCGAAAAATGAAAAGATGTAAAATAAGAAGGGAAGAGGGTAAAATGTAAAACCAGACGAATGGATAAACATGAAAGTGGAAGGGGAAGTAATGGTGGGGGGGGGGGCAGGGTAGTGGGAGAAGTGGGCTCACACCAAGGTGGGGCACAGGGGAGAGGGGGAATTCAATGTTCATACTGTTTGATTGAAAGCTACTCAAGTGGAATATGAGATGCTGTTCCTCCAGAATGCGTGTAGTGGCCTCACTGCCATTGGAAGAGCCCCAGGGCAGAAAGGTCAGAAGTCAGTGGGGGAATGGGAGGATGTTAAAATGGTTGACAACCTTGAGACAATGCAGTCTAGAGGACAAAGCTCAAATGTCCGGCAAAATGGTTATCTACGCGTGGTCTTGTCAATGTAAAGGAGGCCACATTGGGAGGAACAAATATAGTAGATGCTAGTCGAGATGTGATTTAATTCAGCTGGCGCATCGCTTTGTGCCCGAGTGCTGATTTGCTCAGACAGACCACACTCAAGGGGCATCACTGTCTATCTACCAATCTTGTCCCGAGAACAGAGGTTGGCATCGATGACATTAAACAACATGGCAACTGTTGCCAATGCGGGTGGTTTCAGGAGTGGGGGATCTGCCACGATCCTTGCTCCCGAGAGCGGTCCCTATGGGCTTGGGATGTCAGGCAGGTTAAAAGCTCATCCCAGTGACGGCACCTCCGACACTGCGGCACTCTCTCACAGCTGCAGCATTGACCTTGAGGTAGCCGGTGTAATGGTTTGATGAATACTTTAGTATGTCTCGAAGCTGCTGCTGTGAAAGTCTTGCAGTTACACGGGGATTTCTACAGCCCAGACTAATGATATGCCTAAAACAAGATCCAGATCTCCAGCGATACACAATTCTATCACTGCGACTCCATTGCTGTATTGCCTAAACCTCTCTCTGTAATTCGCTTACACATGCACTTCCCAGCAATTCTGTGGATGGAAATGTACTGAGGTGTACATTTACTTTAGGCACATGTTCCTGTGTCCAGACACATGTCCCTGTTTATCGACACATGTTCCTGCGTTTAGACCCACTCAGGTGGTAGATTTTCAATCACCTCCACAGTTCAGTGGTAGTTAAATATTGATATTGCCAGTGATGTCCATATCCAGAGAATGAATAAATAAAAGAAAACGCATAGCTCAGTACATTGCTATCCTTCGCTACATTATCTCCACATCAGAGGGAGGTCATTCCAACATATTGGGTCCATGCAAGTTCCCAGGAGATTAACTCATCAGTCTTATTCTTGCTCTCTTATTTCTCTGTCTACGATTTATTCTCCCTCACACATGCCTATCAACTCCTCTTTAATTTTTTTTACCATCAATCTACGGTGAGTAGTAATTAACAGTGACCAATAACCCACCACACAGAGTGGATTTCTATGTGTGCAATTCTCTCTATCACTCTTATCTGCATGGCTCCCTCTCCAAAAAGTGCGTCCGAGCAAACTCTCAAGCCATTGGGAACCTTCCTTGATGATACAGTACAGTAGCACTGTTTGACAGTGCTGGAGACTTGGGTTCAATCCGAACCTCAGGCTCTGTCTGTGTGAAGTTTGCTCGTTATCCCTATGACCACATGGGTTTCCCCTGGGTGCTCCGGTTTCCAAAAGATATGCAAGTTGGTTGGTTAATTGATCACTGTAAATTGTCCCTAGTGTTTAGGTAGGTGGTAGAATCGGGGAGGGAGTTGGAATGCAAGGAGAATAAAAATGAAAGCAGTATAAAAGGGTGGTTGATGTGAAGGGTGGGCTGAAGGGCCTGTTTCTGTTCTGGGCGTCTCCAAGATACCTGATATCTCTTATCCACTCCCCCAACACACCTCTTCATCCTACCACTCCTCGGCCATGGAGCAGTCATTGAGCATGTATGTAATAAGAGCAAAAGGTTTATGCTAAAATGATGGCTGGAATCGTAATGAACAATTCCCTTTCCCTTGAAATCGGAGTTAGTATGTTTCAAGGCAATAGGAAGTGTACTTTCCATGATGTAAATGGAATATTCTAATTTGGAGCAAAGGAGGCCCCCTGTCTCCAAAACAGTCGCCGATTTAGCACTTGGCAACCTCACAGCCTTCTCTGGGAAAAGCCTCCAAATTGGTGGGGAAGTGGTTGATGAAAAATTCTGGAATTTTCTTCATGCTATAAATAACCAACTTGATCCGAACTGCTCCAGAGGAAATCGGAAACAGCTGTTCCTCCACGGATATTTTGACACAGGATATATTGGGAGGAGACGAAATGAGTTAGACCTCGGGGCTGTTATACTATCTCAGCAAAGTCTCTGAGAGGTTTTTGTGCGAAAAACAGCAATGATGCTATTGACATAGTTTAATACAACTAGAGGCAAAATTACTGCAGTTCCTTTCTTTATAGACATCTATTATAAGAGTTCCCATCCAGTAGATCTCACCTACAGAGTTTCAAGTGAAGTTTAAATCTATACCTCTAGTAACATTAGATAATTTGTTGTTAAATCTGTGTCACCCTATCTGTACGTAATCTGTGGTATACATTCCCTGGAAATGTTTGACGGGATACTGTAGAGCAAAACAGATACACAGTCTTCCCACCTGGTGAATGTTTCAAGTACTCTGTCAAGAAGAGATTTACTCTGAACTTCAACCTAATCCTGGGACTGTGACACAATGACTGGACAGTGTAGAGGGTGCGGTATCAGTTTCCTTCCTGCCTCTGAACACAAACTAGTTCACATTTGTGTTTAAAATCCCACAAACTATTTACATTAACTTTATAAATGGATGATAACTGATGATATGTTAACGCTGAGTAATGAATAACATTACGCAAAAAACTAAGTGCAGGAGACTGAGGAAGGGTCCCGACCAGAAACGTCATCTGTCCATTTTCCCCCACAGATATTGCCTGACTCATTGAGGCAGAGGGACGGTTGACATTTTGAGTCCTGATGCATGGTCTTGACCCGAAAAACGTACCACCCCTCTGTCTCCACAGATATTGTCTGACCTGCAGTTTGTTTTTGCTCAAGATTCCAACATCTGCAGTCTGTGTTTCCAATGAAAGACATTACTTGTCATGAACATTTTTACAAGAACGTCCTGTGTTTATTTATTCCAATACTTTTTTTAACAAGTTAAGTATGTTTTGAAATAGAAATAAATGTCTCCCTTCTTGGTGAAAGTTTGATGTACAGTGCAGGGGGAGCTGCACACACAGTCTCCCTGCTTGGTGATTGTTTGAGATACATAGTGCGAGAGGATTTACTCTGTATCTAACTTATCTTGTCTGATGCAATAACTGAATAGTGTAGACGGAACTTTACTGCACCTTTCTTAGCAGATCACTTTATGCATGACAAAATAAAATTGCTGGAGCAATGCAGCAGGAATACAACATTTATGGGGGCAGAGGGACATTTGACATTTAGAGTTGATGCATGGTATTGACCCGACACATTGACTGTCCGTATTGGGGTAAATGTGTCATCCTCGATAACAATAAGCACGGGAGCACCTCAAGGCTGCTTGCTCAGCCCCCTGCTATACTCACTCTATACTCATGACTGCGTAGCCGGACATAGTGCGAACTCCATCATCAAGTTCGCCGACAACACCACTGTTGTGGGATGTATCAGAGTCAGAGTATAGAAGCGAGATCGACCGATTGACCAAATGGTGCCAGCACAATAACCTGGCACTCAACACCAGCAAAACCAACGAACTGATTGTGGACTTCGGAAGGGGTAGGATGGGGACCCACAGTCCCGTTCATATCAACGGGTCGATGGTGGAAAGGGACAAGAACTTCAAATTCCTGGGTGTGCATATTTCTGAAGATCTCTCCTGGTCCCAGAACACTGATGCAATCATAAGGAAAGCACATCAGTGCCTCTACTTCCTGAGAAGATTACGGAGAGTCGGTATGTCAAGGAGGACTCTCTCGAACTTCTACAGGTGCTCAGTAGAGAGCATGGTGACCGGTTGCATCGTGGCTTGGTACGGCAACCTGAGCGTCCAGGAGCGGAAAAGGCTGCAAAAAGTTGTAAACACTGCCCAGTCCATCAACGGCTCTGACCTCCCTACCATCGCGGGGATCTATCGCAGTCGCTGCCTCAAAAAGGCTGCCAGCATCATCAAGGACCCACACCATCCTGGCCACACACTCATTTCTCCGCTGCCATCAGGTAGAAGGTACAGGAGCCTGAAATCTGCAACATCCAGGTTCAGGAACAGCTACTTCTCCACAGCCATCAGACTATTAAACACAACTTCAAACAAACTCTGAACTATAACAGCCTATTGCACTTTATCTGTTTATTTATGTGTGTATATATATATTCTATGGTATATGGACACACTGATCTGATCTGTATTTATGCCTACAATATTCTGTCGTGCTGCAGAAAGCAAGAATTTCATTGTCCTATCTGGGACACATGACAATAAACTCTCTGGACTTGATTTGACTTGACTCCTCTGCCTCCACGCTGACCATCCTTGCCTGAATTGTCTCAGCAGTTGTTTTCTTTTTGCACCATGTTACAGCATCTACGGCCTCTTGTGTTATCATGTTATGTGTGAATTTGATCATAGACCCTCTGGAACTTTGTGGCATTTTATTTTGTTATAACTTCCAAAGTATTCCTCCGTTCCCAGCAGAGGTTACGAAGTATGTGAGAAATTCCTTGTAGATGTATGAGATTTTTTACTGCAAGAGAAAAGTAAAGTTTCTCCACTCAGAAGCCAAAGAGAATTTGTCCAGATATTTGACCTCCTGTATTCTCATTCCCTTGTGCTCACACACATGGAAGTAAAGATGCCCAGAGGCACACTACATACACAAACCAAGTGTCCACAAGGAATGACCAGTTCCCAATAGTGCAGGCCCTATTGCAGTCTCACAGCAGATATGTTAGCAGACTATAGCAGTCTATAGGAGTATAACCCCACATAGCAGCTACGAGCCAGTTAGCCTCGACTAGTCTGACTCAACCCCAAGCACTGTCTGTGGCCCTTCAGCAGTACAGGAAAGAGGATGACGAACCTGTGGCATTGGGCCTGGCACATCTCTGACTGTTGACTGACCTTGACCTAGGGAACCTCCCTTTGCCATGACCTGTCTTCCCACTTTGAATCTTTGTTTATCCCTCTCACCCATCATGCCTGTCCTCACACAGATGCAGAGTTGTACGTCATTATTAGTATGTCAGGAAGGGGGAAAGTGGAAGCAGATTGTCACCAAAGGATTTTTATAGATGGATGAGTGGGCACGAAATGCAAGCCATCTACAAACAAGCAATCAAAATATTTTCTATTTGGCAAGAACAAAGCTTGGAGGTCCAAGTGAAAAATCCAGAGAATTTAGTGGACAATGGACAATTTGCCAAACAGAATTAAAAGGGCTAATGGAACATTGCTTTTTTTCTCATGGAGACTGGAATACAAAGACCTGAACACATTACTATTATAACACTGATTGGACAATAGTTTAAGGATTGGAATTCAGCTCTAATTAGTCTCAGTGAGGACGTAACGGCTTTAGACTGATTTGTGGAAGACTTTGACCAGCATTAAGTAGGTATGTTACAAAACTTACCTTCAGTCGCGCTGTAATTCTGCCACTGGCCGTGTGCGCGATTTTGGCGCCTTTAAGGGGGGGCGGGGTTAAAACGCGGGTTTCTCCTCCCTTGTCCTGGTTAATATTTTGTTGGAGTACAAGCGTTGGCTGAAGAATCGTTCCTAGTGGCGTTTTGTGTATTTTTTATTTTTATTAAATCGTCAATGTCAGCGCTAGAGTAATTTTAAAGCAGCTCCTGAAGCGTCAACGCCGATAACGGGGACGGATTTCACACACGGGACAGGTAAACGAAAGTGGTTTCTTTAAATGTATAAAAGTGCTTCTTAAGAAGCCTTTAATTCACATTTTTTCATGCGACACGGTGATTTTATTCCACGAACTAACGGCAGTATTTTTCATGCCAATACGGGGTTAAATTCACCGCAAATGAACGTTCAAAAGATCGCGTTCCAGAAATCCTCACTCACAAGATGATTAAATGCCCATTAATTTACAGGTATTAAACATTCACCATTTGGCCTGTAAATTCATGAAAATGAGATTTAAAAATTATGTTATATTGTGAATTATTGTGTGAATGTTATTTGGACACTTAGGCTATTTAAAAATGTTAATCTATTCTTAAGAAATTGATAGATGTTTAGATCTAGTAATTGAATTTTGTAATTAGCTACAATTAGGTAACTAACTAATTATATGCTTTACTTTCATGTCTTCTAAGTAAGATTGTTTCATATTTGTTTCAGAATGCTTCAATCTATAATAACTGAAAAATTATTTCAGTTATCTTAATTTTTAAGAAAGTTATGGGCTTTTGGCTGTCCTCGATCACAGCTTTTGTGTTAAGTCAATGGAAAAGCAATAGGGAACAAGATGCTAATTTCCGAGTATGAAAATGGCAATAACTTCTTTAATACTGAAGATATGAAAGTGAATTAGGTGTCAAATTAAACTTCTTTTTATGCTTTATCTGATGGGATAAATTGCAGACTTTATTTTTAAAATCTCAAAATTTTGTAACATTGCTACATTAAGCCACGGTTAAAAGGGCATCTCTTGAGCAACTTTTCCAAAACAATTTAAAAAAAATTGTGATCTGGGCATCGATGCCTTTATTGACCATCTCTAATTGCCTTTAAATTGAGTGCCCATTTCAGAGGGCATTAAAAGTGGATATGGAGATATACAGGAGCAGATTGTGAATTTCAGATTTCTTTCCAAAGGGCATTAGTGCACCCGACACGTTTTAAGACAAACCAGTTGGTTTGCGGTCATTCTTGTTGCTGGAATGTTTCATTCCAGAATTTTAACACGAAAGCAGCTGTGGTGGGATCTATGGATCGTTAGTCCAGGCATTCGGATTACCATTGCCATTCCGAGCCTTTCCCCATTTTTATTTCAGCATTTTAGGAATTAAAGACTGAAAATACTGAGCCATGGTGGCGGCATAGTGAAGAAACAAGTGGTGTCTCTGCCTCACAGCTCCAACCTGGATTCAACCTCGATAGTGTAGCTTGGAGCTTGCGTGTTATCTCTAGGACTGCGCGGATTTCCCTCAGGGGATCCAGTTTCCTCCGACATGCCAAAGATGTGCTGGCAGGCTAATTAAATGCTGTAAATTGGTAAATTGCCCCTGGAGTAGATAAGGAGCAAAAGACTCAAAGTTGATGGACATGAGAAAGGGAGAAAATAAGTTGCTGGGCTAGAGGGAATTGGACAGATGGAATACCTTTATAGTTAGACGGCACATACCCATTGGGCTGAATGGTCTCTTTCTGTATCATCGGAAAAATAGAAATAAGCGGGTGTGTAGATCTGCACCAAACCGTGAAAGCTCAGACAATGGAGATTTTCTCCTTGTGCTTGCTATTAGTTTTTAGTTTTGGTTATGCTGGGCGGAAACAGGCCCTTTGGCCCATCGAGTTCGCGTCGACCAGCAATCCCCGCACACTAACGCTATCCTACATACACTAGGGTAAATTTACAAACATATCAAGCCAATTAATCTACAAACCTATACGTCTTTGGAGTGTGGGAGGAAACCGGAGATCCCTGAAAAACCCCACGCAGGTACAAACTCTGTACAGCCAAGCACCTGTAGTCAGTATTGAACCCAGGTCTCTGGTGCTTTAGGGCAGTAACTCTACCGCTGCGCCACCGTGCCACTGTTGCTGCCGGAAATTCCCAAAGCACTGGCTGCTCTTTTGATTTCTTTCTTCCTCCGTCTGTTTGGCTCCCGTCTCATCTCCCAATAAACAGGAAGTGTCGGTGTTTACTGCACATGCCAGGCCAAATGGTATTATTCTGGTATGCATGCCTATCAGTTCAGAGTCTGTTCAGTGAACCAGGAGAAAGAATGAAATGCCAACATTAGCAGAAGCGCATGCTGTTACAGGGTCACCAGTTACTCGATTCCATGGCATTGCAAAGGAGAGCTGATCAAACAAGAGAGAACACGGGCAAAATGGGGTGGGGCAGTGCAAGGGTCAACAAAGTCACTTTCCACATTTGATCCTTTAATATCCAGAAGTCCAGGATTAACTCAGTGGCCAAGCCTCCTCAGCCCCTGTGGGAAGAGCATTCCCAAGATTCACTTACTCTGAGTGTAGATATTTCTTCATCATAGTCGTAAATCGTTAAGGGCTGCACAGTGGCGTAGTGATAGAGTTTGATCCTGAGTTTGATCCTGACTACTGGTGCTATCTGTATGGAGTTTGTACGTTCTCCCTCTGACCGTGTGGGTTTTCGCTGGGTGCTCTGGTTTCCTCCCACATCTTAAAGACGTACAGGTTTGCAAGTTAATTAGCTTTGGTAAGATTGTAAATTGTCCGCAGTGTGTGATACGGGTGATCGCTCGTTGGCGCGGACTCGGTGGGCCGATGGGCCTGTTTCCCCACTCTTAAGTATCTCTTAAAGTCAAAAGTAAATTGTCTATTCTCTATCCTGCGACCGTGGCCCCTGCTTCTGGACTCCAAAGCCAGGGGGTTAACCCCAGCATCTACCAAAGAGAACCATGTAAGAAATGTTGTCTGGTTCATTGAGATCTCTCTTCTAAACTCTAGAGAATACTGTCCCAGTCCACTCAACCACTCCTCATAGGGAAAACTCATTATCCTGGGCATCAGGCTGGTGAATCTTCACCGCGTTCCATCTATGGCACGTACATCCTTGTGCAGTAGGATTTCCTTCTATACTGCTATACTCAGGTCTAATCATAAGGTTAACATGCTATTTGACTTTCTAATCAGTTGTTGCACCTGCATGTTAGCAAAGAACTAATTCCGAACTTCAGAAGGGGGAAATCAGGAGACCATGTGCCAATTTCAATGGGTGGGTCAGCAGGGCAGCGAGTTAGCAACTTCAAATACCTGGTTGTTAATATCCTCAGACCGATCTTGGGCATAGCACATCGATGTAATCATGAAGACCACTTCTTATTAGCACCTCCACTGTGTCAGTAGTTTAACAAAATGAAGCATATCACCCTGACACTCTAACAAACATATACAGCTGTCCTAACTGCTTGTATCATTGCTTGGTACAGCACATTAAAAGCACTGGAATGCAAGAGGCTGCAGAGTGAGGTGGATTCAGCCCGGTCCATCACGGTCATAGCTCTTCCCACCATTGAAAGCATCTACCACACCACCTCTTGAACTATTTGTTTTCTAGTGTATTTGCATTAATGTTTTGTTTTTTGCTTGTCACTGTCGTATAGAATTTCTGTGTAATTAATTACTGTCCCTTCAGTCAAACAGATATAGACTGAGAGTAGCTGGGGTCTAAGCACTGATCCTGGGTGGCCCCACCAGTCACAGCCCAACAACCTGACACCAATCTGTTTAGGACCCAAAGTGTTGGAGTAACTCAGTGGGTCAGGTAGCATCTCTGGATAACATATATAGGTGACACTTCGGGTCAGGGCCCTTCTTCAGACTGAGTGGGTCTGAATCAGTCCGTGTCAGTCCATCATCCCATCTTCACATGCTCTAACCTTGCTAACCAAATTCCAATGTGGGACTTTATCGAAAGTTTTCCAAAAGCCTAAGTACAACCTATGGGGCGGCACAGTGGTGCAGCGGTAGAGTTGCTGCTTTACAGCGCCAGAGACCCGGGTTCAATTTTGTCTACGGATGCTGTCTGTATGGAGTTTGTACGGCCTCGTTGTGACTGTGTGGCTTTTCTCCAGGTGCTACGGTTTCCTCCCACATTCGCAAGACGTGCAGGTTTGTAGGTTAATTAGCTCTGTAAATCATCCCTAGTGTGGAGGATAGAACTAGTGTACATGGATTGCTGGTCGGCGTGGACTTGGTGGGCCGTAGGGCCCGTTTCCAAGCTTATCTCCAAAACTAAAATTAAAACTATCCCTTATTTCATTGTACATATCGTCAGAGTCTCAAAGTCATTTCGGAAACCGATTAATAAAACAAATGCCAGTTCACATAATGAGACATCTGAGAAGATGACCTTACTCTCAGTCAAAGAGATAATAAAGACACACAGCAATTAACTTGCAAAGGAGTTTGACAAATACATTGCAAACAAAGAGAAAGAATGCAAAAAATGAGTGTGACATTAGAGAGGGTGCATATACACATTTTGGGAAAGAGAACCAAGGTAGGTGGAGTTGAAAACAAGGCATAATGAAGACCCTACACTTATATTTCTGAAGAAGAGTCCCGATCCGAGACATCGTCTATCCAAGTCCACCAGAGATGTTGCCTGACCCGATGAGTTACTCCAATACTTTGTTATTTTCTGATAAAGTTTCTGTGTGTTTTCCTTAAATTTATAAAATGGCTTTCCTGACTTTATGATCTCCCTAAGGTTTAACAGCCACTGAATACTGCAGCGGTATAGTTGCTGCTGCTATGTATAGATTTGGATATTTATGCAACTCAAATCCATCCATGTAAAGCTGGAGAGAGAAGGGAATGTGGATGATTGTGAACAGAATTCCCTTTGTTCCCAGTACACAGCCTGCAATTTCCTACCATTAACATTAACAGACAGGATACCAAGGGTTGACAGACTATTTTTTACAGCAAGCTCCTCAGGAGGGCCCTGTATGAGGTTCCAATGGAAATTGCATCTCAGACTCACATAATTTGCTGATGATTTGTAGTCACATTGCCCAATAAATGTATCGGAGAGTTGGGCACAATTAGGACTTTGTAAAGTCCCTGTAATGTAAGTTGAATGTCTGGCACTACTTAGCCATACTCTGAGAGAGGGGCAAAGTCAGTCACCATGCAAACCACTTTGATTCTTCCTACATCAGCCTCCCTTAAAGACCTCCCGCCACTTACAGCACATTGTGCCTGCTTTAAGTGGACAATGATGGAAAACGTTGGGACTGTTTTAATTACACCCTAGCACTTAATACATTCTGAACAAAAATACAGAACTAGAAAGTGACGTAAGAAATTCTTTATCATAAAGCAATATGAATATTAGTAGCTGCTGCCCATGGAATTGGTTTCCTCTGGAAATCAGCATAAGCATATGTAAAAGGATCTGGCAGATAACTGACTGAGCTGGTCAGTGCCAGATCTACTTGCTCCACAAAGCACTACCCAAGCTAAAGAGGCCATTCAGTTCACAGGGAGTTACAGTTGGCCAATTAATGCTGGTCTTTGCAACAACAGTCACCCCATAAAACGTACAAAAAAATGTCTAGCTTAATATTACAGAACATGTCCTCATCCATGTCTTTGTTAGCTCTGGACTACACCAATATAATCTTGGGGGGTGAAGGGAGGGGGGGAGAGGGGAGAGGGGAGAGGGGAGGAGGGGGTGGGGTAATTAGGGAAAGGGGAGCTTATTTGGATGACGAGTTTAGAGATGGAAGAATGAGGTACAGGTTGGACAGGATTCCTTTACAGGAGTGTGGGGCTCACAAAGATGTGTGGGAGGGAGGGCTGGGACTCCACTGATGCTTCTGTAATGAGTTGAGGCAAGGGAAGGATGTGAAAGGGAAGAAAAAAATCGGAATCAGTCTGGTATCGGGAAAATCCAGGGAACAGCTGGATGGGTGAATGGGTTTGGGGAGGGGGATCTGATTGAGGGATGTGGACATGGTCGGTTATGGTGTGGGATGATTGGTTTGGTTGGGGTGTAACAGCAGGGGCAGGTGGTCAAAGGGCTTTGTTAGAGTCGTGGGTATGGGACAAGGTGGTGGAGTGGGGACTTGTTTGGGTGGCTGATGAGAGTGGGGTGATTGGTATGGCAAGGCGGTTGTGCTGTGATGGGATGGGGCTGGGAGTTGGTTTGACAATGATGGAGGTGGGTGGGTTTGTTGATATGGATGAGAGGTGTGGTTGGTTGGAGGGGTAAGTGTAGTTGATGGGATAGGTGGAGAATTGATCTGTAAAGATTTAGAGAGTATAGAGATACAGCGGCGAAACAAGCCCTTCAGCCCTCCAAGTCCGCGCCGACCAGCGATTCCCGCACACTAACACTATCCGACACACTGGGGACAATTTGCAATTTTACTGAAGCCAATTAACCTACAAATCTGTACGTCTTTGGAGTGTGGGAGGAGACCAGAGCACCCGGAGAAAACCCATGCAGGTCACGGGGAGGAGAGTACAAACTCCGTACAGACAGCACCTGTGGTCAGGTTCGAATTTGAGTCTCTGGTGCTGTAAGGCAACAACTCTACAGGTAATTGGTCTGGAAGTGCCGGAGAACACCTCTCCAGTATAACATGGCCCAAGTCCCCCTGAAACTGTCTTCCACCTCATGTGAGAATTGGCTCGTGGTTAACCACAGAAAAGTACAAAATGACCCGGAAATGTTGCACTCTGTTTTCAATTGCATAACCCTGAAAAATAGTGTTTGGCGGATGAATTTCTCCAGTGATTATTAATATCCATCTGAAGAGTCAGACATGAGCTCCCAACGAAGTCTCAACTGTAGAACTGCATCTACGACTGTGAGGCACTCCTTCGGTGTCGTAGATGGGAAGTCCAGCCTGGTTCCGTAGTCAAACAACGAACTTCTTTCCTGACCACACGATGAGGAGAGCTACGCTGAGCTACCTTTTCTGGCAGGTACACATAAAAGTACACCTTGTCACTGACAACTGACAAGGGAAAGTCACTGGAGGTGTGCAGGGAAGCGATGCAGATGGACTGGCAACTGCAATATTGTTGAGGTAAATCGGAAACTGTCGAAGGAGCTGAGTGCAGAGGGCCAGGTGATCCCGGTACAGATACCTGAGGCAGGGACTGACTGTCAAACCAAGTGTGTCAAGCAACATCATTGTAACTGGTGATCTACATCCTCATCGGGAATGTGTGCAGGATTCCTGGAGCTCTTCGCGCACTTTCACCTTTTAGGATTTGTTTCTGGTTTTGCACAATCTCCCATCATTTTCCAAAGGGTAAGCACTCACCACTGTAGCCCTGGAACAGAAGCAACTAAAATGGCATTTCCCCTTGACTGGCTGTACCACAGGAAGACCAACCTCCTTCCCTAGTCAGTATCGAGGTGAGGGCCCCATCTCCTGCATTATGTACTCCCCCTTGGTAATGATCCTCCTGATTTAAGTGCAGTCAACTGGGATGCTGGAGGAACACCGGTTTGGGACAAAATGTTGGCCAGGGTTTTTGCTCAAGCTTGTTCTCCAGTCCTTGCCCATTCTACCTGGTTTGGCTTTAAAACACCACTAAGCACAGCAGTGGATATCTGAAGTAAGATATCTGAAGCACGATCCTCGGAGGCTTGCTTTTGCTACATACGACCAGCTAACTGCTTCTTCCTCTCACAGTTCCCTCCCCCGAGACCTCTCAACGGTGAACACATCACAGGACTAACTGCTGCTGCCTCCTGATAGTAATCATTTTTAATGAAAAGTCTAGGATTGTTGCAGTCATTAGAGGGCCTAATTGCTACCCCCTGAGTGGAGGATGGCAGAGGTCATGGCCCAGATCCATCAACAAAGGTAAAAGTGTGGCAGATATAAAATTAGCCTCAAATCATCCCCACACGGGGCCTTAATGACCAGTGGATTATCAGTGCACGTGACGTTTCCAAGTCCCTTGCCTTCCTATTTCTACACTCAGACCCACCTCCAGCCTAAGTGGGTGATTAGCGTTTCCTGCCTCAGCTAAAAGTTGCTTCCTGCAACACGGGGTGCTAAGCCTGGTTAAACATTGGTGCTTTGATTGACAGCACACTCTGATAGCTCAGTTTAATACAAGGGTGCCTCCCTGTTTTGTGGTGAACTCATACTGAGTCATTTCCCTCAGACCCATGGCAATGGGCCAGGGCAAAGATCTGATAACCAGCATGCACTCCCACCCGGCTCCGTGCAAAATCTGGTCTAATTGCTAGCACTCCCACCCTTTCCTAATGGTAAAGAAAGATCTTTACGATTGGAATGCTTTACGACCAGCCTGCTTCCATTCCAAGTTGTTCAAATACGGATGGACTGCGCACCGTGCTTGAGCATCGGCCGTCTCCAAAAGTAAAGATCCACACACCTCCCACCTTTAATTATAGACAATAGACAATAGGTGTAGGAGTAGGCCATTTGGCCCTTTGAGCCAGCACCGCCATTCAATGTGATCATGGCTGATCATCCCCAATCAGTACCCCGTTCCTGCCTTCTCCCCATATCCCCTGACTCTGCTATTTTTAGAGCCCTATCTAGCTCTCTCTTGAAAGCATCCAGAGAACCTGCCTCCACTTCCCTCTGAGGCAGGGAATTCCACAGACTTCCACGAATTATTCATTCGTTCGATGTGCAATTTCCTGGCCTACCTCAATTGCCTTGAATTCCCCGTCCATTTTAGAAGGTATTTAAGAAACACAGTGTATGCGTTGTCAGGCCAGTGGGGATAAGGGTGGCAGACTCCCTTCCTTACAGGGTATGAGGAATTCAAATTTGTTTTTGGGACCATCTAAGAGTTTCACAGTCAGAACCTCAATGGCCCAGCTAATGCTGTGAAGTTTGAGGACACTTTCCTAGAACATTAGTCCAGGCTTCAGGATTATTAGCCCAGCACATGAACTACAATATCCTGGCATCCAATGCCATTGGCAACATCAGATTCCCACCATCAACATTATAGACACAGACTCAACTGGGCCTGTTACATATACATTCCATGGCTACGAGACCAAGTCACTGGTTGGCTATTCTGGTTCATTCCATCTCCTGACACTTCAAAGTTCTTCACCATTTACTAAGCAGTGTGATAAAACAGTCTTCGTTTAGTGCAACAATAATGACACAAAAAGCAGGTTCACACCTGGTGTGATTGCCGCACTGTGTACCATCTATAAGATTAGATTACTAGATTCATCCAACAGCGCCTCTTAAACACACCACTTTTACCAAGTGGAAGGCAAAGAGCAAACTACTTTTCTGGTTTTTCTGCACGTCTCCCATCACTTCCTAATCCATTTTCCTTTTCTGCTTGTGCGAAGTCTGAATGAAAAACACACTGAACAAGCACTGGTTGGTAATTAATAATACAAGAGTCAAGAGTGTTTTATTGTCATATGTCCCAGAGAGGACAATGAAATTCTTACTTGCTGCAACACAACAGAATATGTAAACATAGTGCATAACTGGAGAAGAAAAAAACATACATACCCAATAAACAACAAATATAGCGCAATAATAATAATAGTCTGTTGCAATTCTGAGCTTATTTGTTGTCATGTTTAATAGCCTGATGGCTGCAGGGAAGAAGCTGTTCTAGAACCTGGACGTTACAGTTTTCAGGCTCCTGTGCCTTCTTCCCGATGGCAATGGTGAAATGAGTGTGTGGCCAGGATGGTGTGGTCTTTGATGATGTTGGCTGCCTTTTTGAGGCAGCAACTTCCATAGATCCCTTCGATGGTGGGGAGGTCAAAGCCGGTGATGGACTGGGCATTGTTCACAACTTTTTGCAGTCTTTTCCACTCCTGGACGTTCAAGTTGCCGAAACAGGCCACGATGCAACCAGTCAATATGCTCTCTACTGTGCACCTGTAGAAGTTCAGGAAAATCCTCTTTGACATACCGAATCTCCGTAATCTTCTCAGAAATCTTAAATCAGTTGACAATGGAAAATCTAGGCCGCAAATCTTCAAATCCCTTCAAACCTTCATAATTAATTTTAAATATTTGTTTCAGCTGTGGTGGATTTAGGCAAGGAGAAGAGAGTGAAGTCAAATTCAAAATGCAAAATGAACTTCACAGCCAACTCCGAGAGTATTCCCCCCCGGAATTGCTCTCGAATCTCATCTGAACTTGCGAGACTGAAGCAACAGGAAACAGACCATTTGAGAGTCATCAAAACCTCCCACAGGATTATAAAGTCATCGAGACATAAAATGTCCTCTGCCCTCTGAATCCGTGCTGACCATCAATCACATTCCAGTATATTCTACCCACATTTCTACCAACTCCTCTCAGATTTTACCACCCACCCACACATTAGCAGAGCTGCTAAGTTTTGTCAGAGCATTTCAGTATTCTAGTACCTGAAAAATCAGTATTTTGCTGAGGAAATCAGTATTTTTACGTGGTGCCATTTTGCTGAAATTGTTTTTGTTTTTTATGTGCGGTCATACCCATGTAAGAGTACAGGAATGCATAAAGCCCCTGTCCCACGATGCGGGTTTACCCAAGAGCTCTCCCAAGTTTTAAAAAAAATCAAACTCGTGGTACTTCATCACGAGTGTTTTTTTACTCTTGAACATTTTTCACAATGTTGAAAAAACTTCACGAGTTACCGCGTTTCCAGAGTACCTGCCGTTAGCATTACGAGTCGCTACATGACATCCACGAGCTCCGACGTATCCGTTACGTACTTACGAGTTTGATTTCTTTTTAAACTCAGGAGAGCTCTTGTGTAAACTCGCATTGTGGGCCAGGGGCTTAACATTGCTACTAATTGACATGTCTTCTACGTACCTTACTTGACAGTGCATTCATTGCCATCTCTTTGTATACTTCTGTTTGAACCGCTGCTTCCTGCTTTTAGCACCAGATGATGATGATGTGGAAGCCATTTTGGAAGCCTCCCTCTCCCTCCCTCGCTCTCTCCTTCCTCTCTTTCCCTCCCTCTCCCTCCCCCTCCCTCTGCCTCTACCTCCCTCCCTCCCCCTTTCCTTCCTCCCTTCCTCCCTCGCTCCTTCCTTTTTTTCTCCCTCCCTCTCTTATTCCCTCCCTCTCCCTCTCTCTCCTTCTCCCTCCCTGAACAGTCTGTGACCCATAGCGCTGTGGCCATAGCGCTATGTGTAAAGCCCATAGCGCTATGTGTAAAGGCAATAGCGCTCCAGCTGGTAGCGCTATAATTAGAACCCATAGCGTTGTTCGTTTAAATTCCCACGCGTTCAATTGACAGCGCTGTTTAAACCCGTAGAGGGACATGCAGATCAAAGCTTACAAAAATAATCATCCAGATCTTGAAATTTAAAATACTAATAGATTTAATCTGCTATAATTTTCAAGTTACAGTATGACTTTTTATATCCTTGCATTTTTTAAGCAGCAAGATGAAGCAAGAAGTCGGGCCGATTTGTTAAAAATCCGTATTTTACAAAGCAAATCTGTACATCCGTATTCATATCGCATTTCCGTACAAAATACGGAAAATCCATACTACTTGGCAGTTCTGCATTAGGGGCCATTCACAGCGACCAACAAATCTACTGACTTTTCTTTGTGACGTGGGAGGAAACCAGAGCACCCAGAGGAAACCCACACACACAGGGAGAATTCCACACAGACAACACCAGAGGTCAGAATTGAACCCGGGTCACGGGAGCTACAGGCAGTGGCTCTGCCTGCCGAATCACTGTGCAACCTGCTGCATCACTGTGCCACCCTTAGTTTTCACCTAAATGGGGCCGAGATGCAGGTTTCCCAGGATGTAAAGTGCACAATATGGCCAGAAAGAACACTGCACTATCCTCAGAGATTATTGTCCTGATCGTGCCCCTATGGTGAATGCTTCCCTCAACCTTGTTCAGCAGGGAGAGTACACAGAGATAAAGTGGATGTATGTCTCGACTAGGAAACAAAGCAACACATTCAGAAAAGAAAGGGTTAATTATCGTCTCCCATTAAGGACATGGTCTCAGTTCCATCGCTGAAGGCAGTTCCTGTGTTCCAACTCTTTCATCAAACACTCTCCGAAGGGGAGAGGAAATGCGCATTATCCCAGGACTGGCTAGATTCCAATTAACTTGGCGAGGCCACTGGCACTTCTGAAAAAATCCAGTTGGTTTCAGCAGAGAGAATAATTTTTTACCCCTTTGCTTCATCCTGTCATTCCTGCTGGCAGTATTCTGGTTGCAACATTCTTCCAGGAAATGAGGGGACATTGTGGGGATGGGGTTGTAGTAGATAGACCTCTGGGATTTTTCCCCCCTTCACATGCTCCCAAGTAGTCAGCTCAAGCTTGCACTCTGTTTTGATTGCCCGGGAGTCGAAGAGTCCACTTCATTAAAACCAAAATAGTCTGGTCTTCTATTTCCCTTCTTCTAATGGGCCTGTCCCACTTAGGCGATTTTTCAGGCGACTGTCAAGTTGCTGGCAATCCCCTGAAAAAACGGCAACTGTCAGAGTGGAACACACACACACATTGCTTCCTTCATCAGCCCGTTATGCAGGCGGGGGACAGGACAAGCGGGGGGGAGCTGAGTGAAAATCACACGGTGCAAGGCCAAGGTGATACAGACACACATGTACGGTAAGTCCTTTAAAAGAGTGGCGGAGGGAGAGAGGGAGGAGAAGGAAGGAGAAGGAGTGGAGACAACTTTTAAGAAGCCAGACAACATTTAAGAAGCCAGAGATACATGCTCGGCAGACATTTAACATTACTGGTCGGTAACTACTGCTTACGTTTTTTCCCCTAGTCCTTTTAAAGAGGGGTGGAGGAGGCGGGGGGGTGAGAAGGGGGGAGAAGGAAGGAGAAGGAGTGGAGACAACATTTAAGAAGCCAGAGATACACGGCTGTGAAGCTTGGCGGACATTAACATTACCGGTCGGTTTTCCGTGGTTCTGAAAACTACTGCTTACGTTTTTTTCCCCCAACGAGCCAATGAAATTCACCGGTTAGCACCGGCTACAACCTACGAGAACCTACGAGAACTTTCGACCCCCTGGCAACCCACTAGGACCTCCTGGCGACCCACCTAGGGCACGAGAATTCTCGCTACTCTCTATGGCAGCTTCATTCTAGTCGCCGCTAATTTTACAACATGTTTAAAGATTTGCGGCGACCATAATAAGGCCGCGACTAGTTCCCAGAATGCGGGAATTCCTCGCGACCATGAAGGCGACACCCCGGCAACTACCCGCGAACATGTGGCGACCATGTGACGACTGCATAGTCTCCTGCAGTCGCCTAAAAAGTCACCGGTGGGACAGGCCCATTAGGCAGCCTTTCGCCATTGAGGATAACTGGCTCCTACCCAGGTGTCCGATGAGGCCAATGTAGGCACCTCTGAATTCTTCCACAGATGGGGCAAGAGTTGTGGGCAGTGGGTAGTTTGTAAGAAAATGTGTGTTTCTTCCATCATTTATCAGGCCTCTTTGGACTCCTGACCCATGGACTCGAGGTTCTTGACACCGTCCAAGTGCTCCTTCTCTTTGAGCCATCACGGGTCAGGAGTCAGTAGGGATGATGTATTTCTTCAAGAAGGCATTCAACACACTGCTATCTTTTCCTTTGTCCACCAATCATTCTCTTTGTCATGACAGTGCTCAGAATAGTGTCTGCTTCATACGTTTGATGTCAGACACGCCATCAATGAAGCCTGACGAACAACTGTGTGTAACTAGGGCTATAGCGCTGGAGATATTGGCTCAGTATAGGGCACTAACATTGAATCTCTTGTGGACCTAATCTTCAAAATTAAAGAGAAATAGTTACCTTACGGTACTAAACTCTAGAACCAAGATCACTTGATCCTCAGCAGTCAAGATGATTTCTTGCACTTGGACTCTCTTTGCATGCTTGAGTGAACTCTTAAGCTTTTACCAACTTGGTCATTACCCTCCAAGAATAAAGGTTCTTGGGGAGATCCTGAAAAGTGTGGACGACTTCACAAAATATTGGAAGCCACCTCTTGGTAAAGGCAGACGTCAGTGATGAAATGCACCAGTGTCTTCAATGCCCTGGCACAACATTGAGTCAATTGAGGAGAAGGATGTTTGAAGATCAGCCCCTCAGACCTGGCATGATCCACATCATCTACCAGGCAGCAGTGAGCACTGCCCTCCTGCAAGTGGAGAATTCTTCCCCGTGTAAATTCCAGGTACCAGGACTAACTGCTATGTGCCTACATAACACATGCAGTTACATCACACACATGTGCCGGACTCACATATGAATATTCCATAATGCACCCTTTGTGAAGGAAGATTTCACATGAACAGGGCAGTTGTAGGTACAGTCAGCTTGGGAAGACCCTGTGTTTGGGTCACTGGTGCTGTAGTTATTTTGTGTTCTGAGGAATGTGTGACATTTCTCTGAGGGGAATGAATCTCTGGAATTCTCTGCCCCTGACGTTGTGAGACTGGCATTAGATATATTTAGTCTGGAAATAGATAATTAGTTAAAAGATTGAGGAATCGAGGGTTATGGGGAACTGGAGCAGAAGAGGGCTTGAGGCCAGCACAGATCAGCCATGATCATATTGATTGAGGAGCCGAGAGGCCTACTCCTGCTTCTATATTCAGGTGTTCTTTTGAATTAGTGAATACCACATCTACTAAAATATGGAATACACCAAACCATTTCAAAGTCTACACTAACTCCTTAACAATGACTCACAACTAACCACCCATGTTACATGTAAGGCTTGTGCTTTTATGTTCAAATACATCACAAGCAGGCAATATATCACCCCTAAAGAACTGGCTCGGATCAAGGTCAGGTAGAATTCACAGTAGAGATACAGGGCCAAGTTGTTCATTAGTTAATGTTCATCCTCACCCACAATTCAGAATCCAACCATAATACTATGTCCTCTAATTTATTTCTTCCTCATGTCTGCTTAGTGCATCCCTCGAATTGCGACCACACTATTTTCCTCAATTACTCCACGGTAGAGGGAGTTCCACATTCAAGCCATTCTTTGTGTGCAGGACTTCCATCTGATATCCTGTTTAGATTAATTAGTGACTGTGGACCCAATGGTTGGATGATTTGAAGAATGTATTCTTCATCCAATATCTTGCAAACTCCTCTCTCAAGTTACCTGTTTTTTTCATTTCAAAGAGAGGCGTACCAGCCCACAACAATCCTTTTTATTCATCTTTCCTTCCCAGGAACAACACAAAACAAATAGTAGCTTTGCAAACTACGTTTTTTTAAAAAGTTAGGTTATCAAGGGTATAAGATAGACACAATGTGCTGGAGTAACTCAGCGGGTCAGGCTGCATCTCTGGAGGAAAAGGATGAGTGACAACATCCACCGCCCCACCTTCATCAATCTCAAAAAACTCAAATCGACTTAGTGAGACACGACCTGCCATGTACAAAGCCGTGCTGGCTATACCTAATTAGTCCATTCTCTTCCAAGTGGGAGTAAATACTATCTCAAATAATTCTCTCCAATAGTTTCCCTACCACTGACGTGAGGCTTTCTTACACAAAGGAACAACACTGGCCATTCTCCAGTCCTCCGGGACTGAGAAGAAACAAAGATCCTTGTCAAGGCCCCTGTAATCGCCACTCTCTCAATAACCTGGGATAGATCCCATAAAGCCCTGGGCCCAGGCCCATCCTTTTTCTCCAGAGATACTGCCTGACCCGCTAAGTTACTCCAGTGTTCAAGAAGGAACTGCAGATGCTGGAAAATCGAAGGTAAACAAAAATGCTGGAGAAACTCTGCGGGTGCGGCAGCATCTATGGAGCGAAGGAAATAGGCAAAGTTTCGGGCCGAAACCATTCTTCAGACTCCAGTACTTCAGTACTCCAATACTTTGTGTCTATCTTTGGTATTTACCTTCCTACACAAGGTATAAGGTACATCTCTTGTAATTGCATTTCTAAACCACATACCATATCATCTATCTTAATTAATAAGAAGATTTAACTCTTGAACAAGTCATCAACTTAGTATTATACAATGTGAGCACAATCTAGCCTTTGGAAAGAACTGAATGACATCATGCTACCTACAGTAGCTCTCTCAAAGCTCTGGAAAATCAACACCATTGCTGCATACACACAAGTGCAGAATTTCACGAATAAATCACTACCAGCATCTTTTCCCAGGCCAACATCCCCAGCTATGTGGCCTTAGTTACACACAGAAGGCTTCAGATCACATCACTCACATGTCCAACACCAGACTCCAGAATCATACATTCTATTCCAACATCTGTCATTGGAAGTTATTATCGGATATATGGACAGGATCAAGGATATCTCTTTGAAGAAATGCAACTGATTGCTGGGAATCTCTGACCACGGCAGTTCAAAGTGAAGAAGGAGTGTTGAGGATGGCATTGAGAACGCTTCAGACTTTTCACTGGGAACAGACAGAAAGAATCTCTTTGTAAATTGTGGAGGGCTTGCACCATGTCACAAACCACCTGCCTGCCCGCCAACCCCTTCTGCTCCAGCTGAGGAAGAATTTACAGTTCCTCATTGACCTCCTCAGAATAGACAACAACAGTGGAGAAGCAAGTGACCCTCGATCCCTGGAGGTGGGGGGAGGGTTAAAGAGATTGAATGAGGACTGTGTCAATAGGAATTCCAATCCTGTCATAATGTGTGGTGCAGCACTTCTAGACTGGGGGAGGGGGGGATGGAATGGAAATCTACACCCATAGAGTGAAGAGGTAAAGGGAAGTGGGTAGGAGTACTGATGGAACAAAAGAATGTCTTGCTGCACTCTCCCAAAGCCACAAATTCCAATGGGACTGATCCCAAGATAACTGCAGCCAACAGTTGCCAACACTTCCAGGATTGCTCTTAAGTTTCCAATTCCTAAGCGCAATAAATATACCAGCACTCTAAACATTACCTTTGACCCATTTTAAGAACATTGAGAGAAAAAAGGCAGACAAGAATGAGATGATTTATATTCCAAATTGCGTGGAACATTTGTGGGATGGACAAATCAGATGGCCAATGCTGTTTGAGTGGGGCTGTTCAACTAAAAGGGACAGCGGGAGGCAGGAGTTCACGTAACGTCAGCTCCGCAAACACGACCAAGCAGCATGCAATGTTCAGCTGTCCTCCAACAAAAGCTTGTCATTTTGCTGCCCCTGGCAAACACCAGCTCGTGCAATCTGTTAAATTCTCCTCATTCAGAATGAACTATGACCAAGGGATCAGATTCTACATGTGAAAACTGTGGGAACAGCTGTTCCTGACAGATAAGCTCCACTCCCTAGATGCTCAGCACACTTCGCACCTGGTGGGATTACCAAAATAACACACACACCCACATGTGCGCACACATACACACACACACACATGATCCACACATCAAATCTGTTTGAGTTACCTGCTTTTTTGTTCCTGCTTTATAATATTAAGTATTCCACCAGAAATCATCTGCTCCATATCCTTGAACACATGGTCTCTGAACTGAAGGGCCTGTCCCACTTGGGCGACCTAATCCGCGAGTTCTGGCGAGTTTGCCCTCGACTCATACTCGCAGCATGGTCGACACGAGGTCGTGGGAGGTCTTCGTAACTCTCCTTCATGCTCGAGAGTGTTCTCCACGTACTCGAGGCCTCAGCTAGGTCGCGGCGTTTTTTTCAATATGTTAAAAAATGCCCGCGAGTAAAAAAAGGTCGCCATGGAAAAAATCGATGCTTTTTTTACTCCAAGGTATAGTCATAGTAGGTCGCAGTAGGTCGGTATGTTAGTCGTAGATAATCGAGGGCAGTCGAGGGTAGTCGAAGATAGTCGTAGATAGTCTTCATCATAGTCGAAGGGAGGTCGAAGGAGTTTGTCTTCACTCTCCACTATTCGGTGTTCAATTTTCCCTAAGTTAGTCGTAGCTAGTCGAAGCTGGTCTTCAACATAGTTGAAGGAGGTCTTCAACATGTCATTTTTTCAAACTCTTCTAAACTCGCCAATTAGGTCGCCCAAGTGGGACAGCCCCTTAAATGATTCACATGATATAGATGTTTAAGAAAGAACTGCAGATGCTAGAAAAATCGAAGGTAGACAAAAATAGGTTTGTGGTGTGTTAAAGCTGTCTTATGTTGCTTGGAAACTAAAGGAAGCATATGATGAGAAAAAGTCTTTCAACAACATGCGTCAACTTTGAATTTTCCAAGGGCAATTTCTCTGTTAATACTCTCTGATCACTAAAGAATCTTTTGACTTACCAATCCTGGGATGCCATACCAGAATTCCACCTCTCCAAACAAGGCCATACCATATCCTATGGAAGATTATTTTATATTATTCTATTCCCGGACACCTAACATATCTCGACAAATGGTCTGCCTCTTGTTCTCTCTCACTCTTCAACAAAACCCTTGTGTACCAAAGCCAGCAAGCAATTTAACAAACCCCAGACTTCTGATTTAGCCAAATAAAATGTACCAAGGCTTTCACATATTGCACAAAAATTCCTCAAATGCTCCTTTAACTGAGTTGTTCAACAATCGATTTTAAATTAATTCCATGCCCTTAATAAAACTGTAGAGGTTTGAGGGAATGCAGTGATAAGTGCCTGCAAAGTTATGTCTAAAGTTTGGACTAAAGTTTCAAGCACAGAAAATTTCTTTTGGGAAATAAAGTCATATAGTCATATCGCAGGGAAACAGTCCCTTCGCCCCAATTAGTACATGCTAACCAAGTGATCATCTAAGTTTGACCCCTTTGCCTGTGACCCATAATCCTCTAAATCTTTTCTACCCAAATAATGGGAAGGAGTGCACTTCTCCATAAGACAGTGGCAATTCCTTCGTCCAGTGAGTATCCAGGGAAGATGTTGGTCTTTCATAGAAGGACCGTAGCAACCTTGTAACAGAAAATTTCCAACTCATTTAGTTGGGTAGAATATTGTAAAAATGTTTTTTACAATACATTGAGGAATGAAACCAAGTTATAAATCTATCAGCTTTGAATATTTTGTAGCTTAGGTTTTTTAAATAGAAACACTTACTTTAATGCTCAAGACTGCTCTGGTGCAGTTCTGAATTTATAGCTGTCAAAAGCCTACTTAAATATGAAAAAAAAGGCTTGCACGTGAACAGGTGCTGAAGTTTTCCCTGCTCTCTCACTTGCATTATAGATAACATATGCTCAGTCTGGGAAACACACGCCTTCTGCAGAGCACATCACAGAAGGATTCAGCACATCATGTGTGGTCAACATGTCTGTGTCAACTCTTGATAAGATCTACCCAAACAATCGCAGTGATCTCAAGCTCCAGCTGGAGAATTTGAGAGGGGCGTCAGTCAACGAAATGAGCAGATCAACATGAACGCAACATGCGTTTCTGAAGGACTTTTCAGGAACAACGTGGGGAAGGAATACACTTTTAAGATGGACTGGGACATAAGCAGCTGATGTCTTGGTGACTAATAATGGGGGTGGAGACAACTGGGGTACACAAGAGCAAGGAACAGGGGGCCATAGAGTTGGAGAAGGTCACAGAAATAAAGAAGTATTGAGGTATTTGAACATGAGCTGAGAATGTCAATCTTAATTCTTTGGATCACGTACAACAGAGACACAGTCACATGGATTATCTCCCCAGTGGGACACTGTCTTAAAAAGAAAATGCTTGCAGCATTATAGGGAAAGATTTTAATTTTTTTTAATTTTTAAATTTATTTTTATTAGAAGCAATTGTACAAGGATAAAACGATCAGCATCTACAATTATACAATTATTGTACAATTATTTTTAACCTTATAACCTAAATTTAAAAAAAGAAAAAAGAAAAAAAAAGGAAAACAAGGAAAGAAGAAAAGAAAAAATGAAGAGATAAAGTAGAAAAGAACAAGAAAAAGACCCCTAAGCTACCAAAGCAGGGCAGAGGAATGAAAAAGAAATAAGAAAAGAAAAGAAAAGATGGAGATATACCACCCCCCCCCCCCTTACCCATCATAGCATCAGATTTAAATTTAAATTTGTGTTTCACCATTCTGTTGTTGTAAAAATCCAGTAAAGGGTATCCATGTCTTAAGAAATTGATCTGTTTTTTCCGCCAAGACAAGCTTAATGTTTTCCAAGTGTAGTGTCTCGGACATATCTGTAATCCACATCTTCTCTGTGGGGAATGTTGTCTGTTTCCCAAATTTAAGTATTATTCATTTTTTCACCATTATTAGGCCGTAATTGAGGAAACGTCTGAAATATCGTTAGCTTAGAACAGGCCTCTGACATACCTAATGATCAGTTTTATATCTGGTTTATGGGGAAAGATATCAGTGCTTACGTGCAATGCTCAATTCATCCCCTGGGGAATCCTTGAATATATCCATAACAGGGAGCGACCTGAAGTAAAAGCCCACTCGCCAACTTGAAATAAAAACCGACTCACCAACAACTATGTAACAATTCTTATTCTCACTGCCTGGCCTTGCCCATCTTTGTAGCTACCCCCAGAGGTAACAGGAAAGATGAATGAGACTCGGTGAACTTTGTCCCAGGGAGAGAAAGCAAAGTGTAATGATCGTCATCATCACCATCGTTGAAAACATTAGCGACGCAATGGTGCTGGTTTCCGACGGGAACGGTGACGGATGCACCACACATCCCTGTCCTCCAGTTCCTGCACACTTCCGCCGCCGGAAGTATAGGATTTTGGTGTGTGTGTTTTATCATCATTCTTTACAATGCTGATCAATGCTGATACAGTGATCGCAACTTCTACTGAAGTGTGGATGGCCGTTGGCTTGCTAGGAGCTCATCCGCCCTTTGACAGGTCTTGTTTTTGGTCCTGCTGGGGGTCCACAACCCCCTCCTGACCTGGCAAATCAGGTGGGGGAGACGGTTTAGTCGCTGACTATCTGACCGTGGAGCAGGTAGCACGGGATTACATGGTACCCGTGGCGGGGGGAACTCTTTCAATTAATGTTTGATAAGTTTATACGCAATTATGTTATTTGAAATACTGGTGCCTTTGGATAAAAGGGACAGGAGCAACTTGGAATAAAACAAAATGATTGAAGTTCAATAAACCGACAATTAAAAAATTGCAGATTTTGGAATTGAAAAGTATTATTAATGAAATGCTGCATTCAGCATGTCAGGCGGTATCTGCAGAGGGAGAGACGGAGTTAACTTTTCCGGTCGAAGACCTCATTTGTCACCGTTTCCACCAGAAATATTAATTCCATTTCTCTTTCTGCCCAACCTGCTGAATGTTTGCAACATTTTCAGTTTTTATTTCAGTAAACTAACGGCGGTGGTGAATGAATTTCTTAGGGTGTAGAGGGGTCTAGAGCCTGCAGTGGTTTTCCCGGGGCTTGTTCATTGCCTTATTGACTTGGATGCAAGAGCACAAGTTTGAAATTTGCTGCAGACAAAATCTTCAAATACAATAAATAGTGAAGTAAGAAAGGTGGCAAGTAAGAAAGACAGAGGTTAGCTGTTCTTGTGGGAGAGGGATGTGTGGAGAATTAACAGCGGAGTTGCACATATTGGCAAGGTCAATGAGAAAAGTAATGAAAGCTTATAAAGGCAACAGTAACCGTGCATGAACCTTACCAGCTGGCTAACCGAGCAGTTAATATAACGTCGGTCCTAGGTTCGTAGAGTAATGCAACACAAAAACAGAGCCTGCGGCCAAACTTACCCATGCCAGCCGAGGTCCGACCTGACCTAGTGCAATTTGCCCACATTTGGCCCTTATCCCTCCACACCTTTCCTATCCGCTTACCTGTCCAAGAGTCTTTTAAACATTGTAACTGTACACACCTCTACCCCTTCCTGTCAGCTTGTTCCATATACACACCACCCTGTGTCAAAAATTCAGTCCTCAGGTTCCCTCTCACCATAAACCTATTCCCTCGAGTTTTAGACACCACATGTTCTCGGAAAAAGACTGTGACTATCTACTCTGTCTATGCCCCTCGAGATTTTATAAACCTTTCTCAGCTTCCTTCGCTCCAGAGAAAACAGTCCAGTCTTTGCAACATTCTTGTGAATTTTTTCTGCACCCTCTCCAGCTTAATCACATTCTTCCTATTGTAGATTCGTAGAGCAGAGGAACAGACCTCCTCGACCCACCTCTTCCATGCTGACCATGATGCCTACCTACATTAATCTAATTTGCCTGCATTAGGCTCATATTCCTCTCTGCCTTCCTTTCCCAAATGCCTTTTAACTGGAGCTTTAGAGAATGAAAGGCAGGTATCTCCAGTTACATAAAATACCCCTCTGGCACCAACTAAATGTCATGTCCAGGACAGGCTGAAGTCCATGGTTTCGATTGTGGACTGGCAAGGAAAATATTTGTTGTAGAAGATGGGTTTATAATCAAAGGTCAAAAAGTTAATGTGATCACAAGAACAAAGATAACACAAGTAAAAGATTATTGATATAGTTAGTGATTTAGCTTTTGGTTGATAAGGTGACAAAGCAGATTCAATGGGCAATTTCAAAGAGTTTTATATTGAAAGGCACTTAAGGAAGAACATATTTCAGGGAAATGGGAAAGGAGGCAGAAGATTGAGTTCCATCGATTACACTTGATGAGAGTTACTGTTAAAAATAAGCTGATGGATCAAATGGTATACTCTTCAATCTTTCAAAGAGCAGATGACTTGCGAGATTGGTCTTTCAAACAATCGGCATCTGTTTGCCTAGAAAATGGGTTGGACACCTTTTGGTCAACTAAAAGCTCCTTGCATTGAACAAGGGAAAACAGCTAAAATAGGGTAGCTAAAATAGCAACAGCTGAAATAGGATGTTTAAGAAGGAACTGCAAATGCTGGAAAATCGAAGGCAGACAAAAGTGCTGGAGAAACTCAGCGGGTGCGGCAGCATCTATGGAGCGAAGGAAATAGGCAACATTTTGGGCCGAAACGTTGCCTATTTCCTTCACTCCATAGATGCTGCCGCCCGCACCTGCTGAGCTAAAATAGGATAGCATTTTGGTCAGATGATTTGATCACTGTAAGATGGAGTGCCAACAACATGATGATATTTTACGTGCGTGTCTTCACTAATTAATTGCAGTCATGAATTGATAGGGACCGTCCTGTTTGTTTTTCCTCCCCAAATCTTTCAGGTACTGGTTCCAGATCCTCAATGTTCTCTCTATGGAGACATTTTCCTTATCTGTTTTCTAATCTAACTTAAATCTATGATTATGGGCAGCACAGTAGTGGAAACAAGTGGAGATGCTGTCTCATAGCTACAGAGATCCAGGTTCTATCCTGATCTTGGGTGCTGTCTGTGCGGAGTTTGCATTCTCTCCTTCGATGTTACCTCCGATGTTACCTCCCACATTCCAAAGAAATGCAGGCTGGCAGTTGGCCACTGTAAATTGGCACTAGTGTGCAGGTGAGTTGGAGAATTTCGAGGGGGGGGGGGCGGGAGAGTTGTTGAGAATTTGTGAGAATAGGTTACAAGGATAAAATAATGGGGGAATTACATTTTTGTGTGAGCTGGCATAGGCTCAATTGACTGAAATGGCCTCCTTCTACAGTGTCCTCCATAATGTTTGGTACAAAGGCCCATCATTTATTTATTTGTCTCTGTACTCCACAATTTGAGATTTGTAATATAAATAATCACATGTGGCTAAGTGCACATTGTCAGATTTTAATAAAGGCCATTTTTATACATTTTTGGTTTCACCATGTAGATATTACAGCTGTGTTTATACATAGTTTCTATTTTCTAGTAATTTTCTATTACATATCTCAAATTGTGGAGTACAGAGGCAAATAAATAATTGATGGGTCTTTGTCCCAAACATTATGGAGAGCACTATATATCTTAAGTAAACTTTCCAAGGTGTTGACTCCACAGCCTAATGGATCAGTTCCTCCTTAGTCGTCCTATTGTGACAACTGTTCCCTATTGACACCTAATTTCTGCACTTGCTCCACATCTTTCCTGGGCTACAAAAAAAAACTTTGGGCAAGTGACGGCAAAGCGGCGCCGCCGTTTAGGCACCGCCGTTTCGGCGCCTCCGTTTCGGGGGGGTTAGGGTTAGGGTTCTGATGAGTACAGATATTATCAACAGAGGCGCCGAAACGGCGGCGCCGAAAAGTACCCGACCCACGGCAAAGTACCATCTTGTCTGTTTCGTATCATCCTGCCTGTCCCAACACATCCCTGTACCCTGAGCAGACTTCGCATTCCCTGTAGTAAGTCCACAATCAGGTTGCTGATTGACCTCAAGTTAGACAAGCTAAGATGACCGACTTCCTTTGAGTAATGCCCCAATCCACCGTGTTGTGTGAAAAACATTTCTAGGCTGTGATATCAGACTTCCAGTTGTTTACTTGAGCCAAAAGCATCCTCAGCAAATCTGCCTGGAATCATGGTTGACCAATATAGACTAAAGACTGACCAGTGTTCCTTTGCCAACATGCCATGTGAACCAAGTGCTGAACATTTTTTAATCAGTCTGTGAGCAGAGGGGAAATGCTGATGCCGTTTATCAAAACACAAAAGGGATTTTCTCAACCCTTGCAGTGCTGCCAGCAACAATGATTTGTAAGCCAACACGTAAGTAACACATATGATGCTAAGATACCTGGTTCTAACATCAGCTACCTTTTACTGTGGTAAATGTAAAAATGCTGATATGTTCAATCCTTTCCCCGTCACAGCATTTTTTTGTTGGGATAATGGTTGAACATCGAGCTTTTCCATTTCAAACAGTTGGCTGTCTTGCTTCAGGCAAATATGATGGGGACAAACTCACAGGAAAGGTTTCATCAATGAAACTATCACAGATCCAGGGCAATCAACAGCAACTTGCAGACTGCTGTATACGTGCTTGATCCCTGTACTCATTGGGACGGGCTCCTGTGCACAACACATGAAAAGTTGCACTAACTTAATACTTCTCCGTCCTCTAACTTTCATTTCTGAACATAGGTTCTGATTCCAACACCCCAAGTTATTTGATGTTTGTCGCCAGAAAATCAACACTGATGGATGTGAAAATCTCACCCATAAATGAGCATATTTTACTAGAAAGACCAAGCCAGCCAGAAACAATATTGCATCATGCAATTTTCAGCACTGCAACATTTTATTATTTGTTTTTAAGCAGGCGACTTCTATCCCACAAAATCCAGGGGATTGGACACAACATCTAGCTGAATTGCAATTTTTCAGAAGTGAGAGATGGGAAAACCTTATTAATAGTTAACCACAATAGGAATGCTTTAAACAAAGTGTGCCATAGTAATACATATAGATACATACATACAAATACATATAGATTGGGTGAATTACATATAGATTGGGTGAATCAAATTGGCAGGGGTGCTGAGGAAGAGGATTTCTTGGAATGTATGCGGGATAGTTATCTAAACCAACATGTAGAGGAACCAACGAGAGAGCAGGCTATTCTAGACTGGGTATTGAGTAATGAGGAAGGGTTAGTTAGCAGTCTTGTTGTGCGTGCCCCCTTGGGCAAGAGTGACCATAATATGGTTGAGTTCTTCATTAGGATGGAGAGTAACATTGTTAATTCAGAAACAACGGTTCTGAACTTAAAGAAAGGTAACTTTGAGGGTATGAGACGTGAATTGGCCAAGATTGACTGGCAATTAGTTCTAAAAGGGTTGACGGTGGATATGCAATAGAAGGCATTTAAAGACTGCATGGATGAACTACAAAAATTGTTCATCCCAGTTTGGCAAAAGAATAAATCAGGGAAGGTAGTGCATCCGTGGATGACAAGGGAAATCAGGGATGGTATCAAAGCAAAAGATGATGCGTACAAATTAGCCAGAAAAAGCAGCATACCAAACCAGAGGACTGGGAGAAATTCAGAGACCAGCAGAGGAGGACAAAGGGCTTAATTAGGAAAGGGAAAATAGATTATGAAAGAAAACTGGCAGGGAACATAAAAACTGACTGCAAAAGTTTTATAGATATGTGAAGAGAAAGAGATTAGTTAAAACAAATGTAGGTCCCTTGCAGTCAGAAACAGGTGAATTGATCATGGGGAACAAGGATATGGCGGACCAATTGAATAACTACTTTGGTTCCGTCTTCACTAATGGAAGACATAAATAATCTGCCGGAAATAGCAGGGGACCGCGGGTCAAAGGAGATAGAGGAACTGAGTGAAATCCAGGTTAGTCGGGAAGTGGTGTTGGGTAAATTGAATGGATTAAAGGCCGATAAATCACCAGGGCCAGATAGGCTGCATCCCAGAGTACTTAAGGAAGTAGCTCCAGAAATAGTGGATGCATTAGTGATAATTTTTCAAAACTCTTTAGATTCTGGAGTAGTTCCTGAGGATTGGAGGGTAGCAAACGTAACCCCACTTTTTAAGAAGGGACGGAGAGAGAAAACAGGGAATTACAGACCAGTTAGTCTAACGTCGGTAGTGGGGAAACTGCTAGAGTCAGTTATTAAAGATGGGATAGCAGCACATTTGGAAAGTGGTGAAATCATTGGACAAAGTCAGCATGGATTTACGAAAGGTAAATCGTGTCTGACGAATCTTATAGAATTTTTCGAGGATGTAACTAGTAGAGTGGATAGGGGAGAACCAGTGGATATGTTGTATCTGGACTTTCAGAAGGCTTTCGACAAGGTACCACATAAGAGATTAGGATACAAACTTAAATCACACGGTATTGGGGGTTCAGTATTGATGTGGATAGAGAACTGGCTGGCAAACAGGAAGCAAAGAGTAGGAGTAAACGGGTCCTTTTCACAATGGCAGGCAGTGACTAGTGGGGTACCGCAAGGCTCAGTGCTGGGACCCCAGCTATTTACAATTTATATTAATGAACTGGATGAGGGAATTGAAGGCAACATCTCCAAGTTTGCGGATGACACTAAGCTGGGGGGCAGTGTTAGCTGTGAGGAGGATGCTAGGAGACTGCAAGGTGACTTGGATAGGCTGGGTGAGTGGGCAAATGTTTGGCAGATGCAGTATAATGTGGATAAATGTGAGGTTATCCACTTTGGTGGCAAAAACAGGAAAGCAGACTATTATCTAAATGGTGGCCGATTAGGAAAAGGGGAGATGCAGCGACACCTGGGTGTCATGGTACACCAGTCATTGAAAGTAGGCATGCAGGTGCAGTAGGCAGTGAAGAAAGCGAATGGTATGTTAGCTTTCATAGCAAAAGGATTTGAGTATAGGAGCAGGGAGGTTCTACTGCAGTTGTACAGGGTCTTGGTGAGACCACACCTGGAGTATTGCGTACAGTTTTGGTCTCCAAATCTGAGGAAGGACATTATAGCCATAGAGGGAGTGCAGAGAAGGTTCACCAGACTGATTCCTGGGATGTCAGGACTTTCATATGAAGAAAGACTGGATAGACTTGGCTTATACTCGCTAGAATTTAGGAGATTGAGAGGGGATCTTATAGAAACGTACAAAATTCTTGTGGGGTTGGACAGGCTAGATGCAGGAAGATTGTTCCCGATGTTGGGGAAGTCCAGGACAAGGGGTCACAGCTTAAGGATAAGGGGGAAATCCTTTAAGACCGAGATGAGAAAATACTTTTTCACACAGAGTGGTGAATCTCTGGAACTCTCTGCCACAGAGGGTAGTTGAGGCCAGTTCATTGGTTATATTTAAGAGGGAGTTAGATGTGGCCCTTGTGGCTAAAGGGATCAGGGGGTATGGAGAGAAGGCAGGTACGGGATACTGAGTTGGATGATCATCCATGATCATATTGAATGGCGGTGCAGGCTCGAAGGGCCGAATGGCCTACTCCTGCACTATTTTCTATGTATCTATGTATCTATGTAAGGACCTGGACCCACTACAATTCGCAAACCGCTACAACAGATCAACTACAGATGCAATCTTACTGGCTCTCCACTGCACTGGAGCACTTGGACAGGAAGAACATAGACTTCAGGCTTTTGTTCATCGACTATAGCTCAACGCACAACACAATCTTTAGAGATACAACGCAGAAACAGGCTGACCAGCGATCCCCATACATTAACACTATCCTACACGGACTCGGGACAATTTACAATTTTACCGAGCCAATTAACCTACAAACCTCTGTGTTAAAGAAGGAACTGCAGATGCTGGAAAATCGAAGGTACACATAAATGCTGGAGAAACTCAGCGGGTGCAGCAGCATCTATGGAGCGAAGGAAATAGGCAACGTTTCGGGCCGAAACCCTTCTTCAGACTGATAGGGGGTGGGGAGAAGAAAGGAAAAAAGGAAAAAGGCGGAGGAGGAGCCCGAGGGCTGGGGGAGGGGAGGAGACAACCAGAGGGCTGATGAAGGGGAGGGGACAGCAAGGGCTAGCAGAATTGGGAGAATTCAATGTTCAAGCCCCCAGGATGTAGACTGCCCAAGCGGAATATGAGGTGCATTTCCTCCAATTTACGGTGTTGCTCGCTGTGGCCATGGAGGAGACCCAGGACAGAGAGGTCATATACGGAATGGGAGGGGGAGTTGAAGTGCTGAGCCACCGGGAGGTCAGGTTGGTTATTGCGGACCGACCGGAGGTGTTTGGCGAAACGATTCCAAGCCTCCGCTTGGTCTCACCGATGTAGATCAGCTGGCATCTAGAGGAGCGGATGCAATAGATGAGGTTGGAGGAGATGCAGGTGAACCTCTGTCGCACCTGGAACGACTGCTTGGGTCCTTGAATGGAGTCGAGGGGGGAGGTGAAGGGACAAGTGTTGCATCTCTTGCGGTTGCAAGGGAAAGTACCAGGGGAGGGGGTGGTATGGGAGGGAAGGGAAGAATTGACAAGGGAGTTACGGAGGGAGCGGTCTTTGCGGAAGGCAGACATGGGGGGAGATGGGAAGATGTGGCGAGTGGTGGGGTCACGTTGGAGGTGGCGAAACTGACGGAGGATCACTTGTTGTATGTGACGGCTGGTGGGTTGAAAGGTGAGGACTAGGGGGACTCTGCCCTTGTTGTGAGTGGGGGGATGGGGAGAGAGAGCAGTGTTGCGGGATATGGCAGAGACCCTGGTGCGAGCCTCATCTATGGTGGAGGAGGGGAACCCCCGTTCCCTGAAGATGAGGACATTTCAGATGCCCTGGGAGCAGATGCGGCGTAGACGGAGGAATTGGGAAGTGGGGGATGGAGTCCTTACAGGAAGCAGGGTGGGAAGAAGTGTGGTCCAGATAGCCATGGGAGTGGGTGGGTTTGTAGTGGATGTCGGTAAGGAGTCTATCACCTTTGATGGAGATAGTGAGGTCAAGGAATGGTAGGGAAGTGTCGGAAATGGTCCAGGTGTATTTGAGTGCCGGATGGAAGTTGGTGGTGAAGCGGATGAAGTCAGTCAGTTGTGTGTGGGTGCAGGATGTGGCACCAAAACAATCATCGATGTAGCGGAGGTAGAGGTCGGGGATGGGGCCCTGGTACGCATTGAACAAGGATTGTTCTACGTACCCGACAAAGAGGCAGGCGTAGCTGGGGCCCATGCGTGTGCCCATAGCTACGCCTTGTATTTGGAGGAAATGGGAGGAGTCAAATGAAAAGTTATTAAGTGTAAGGACCAGCTCCGCTAGGCGGAGGAGGGTGTCAGTGGCCGGTATAGGTTGCTTCTACGGTCGAGGAAAAAAACGGAGGGCTTCGAGACCATCCTGGTGGGGGATGGAGGTGTACAATGACTGGACGTCCATGGTGAAGATGAGGGGGTGAGGGCCTAGAGAGTGGAATGCGCGGAGACGACGGAGAGTGTCTGAGGTGTCTTGAACATAGGTAGGGAGGGATTTTACCAAGGGGGATAGGATGGAGTCGAGGTAGGTGGAGATGAGTTCGGTGGGGCACGAACAGGCAGAGACAATGGGTCTACCTGGACAGTCTATGTCTTAGGGGTATGGGAGGAAACCAGAGCACCAACTCTACCATTGCGCGATGTGCCACCCTCCACCTAGGGTTACCTAGTATTACTGATTATTTATTTAATGCTTTATTGATTATTGTACACTTATAAGGGTGGCACAGTGGCAGTAATGCTCACAGCGACAGACATAGGTTCGATCCTGACTACGGGTGCTGTCTGTACGGAGTTTGCACGTTCTCCCTGTAGCTGCATGGGTTTTCTCCAGGTGCTCCGGTTTCCTCCAACACTCCAAAGACTGCAGGTTTGAAGGTTAATTGTCCCTTGTGTGTAGGATAGAACTATGGGTGTATGGGTGATTGCTGGTCAGCATGGACTCGGTTACCCAAGGGTCTGTTTCCACGCTGTATTTCTAAACTAAACTAAAATTTGTTGTGCTATTGCATTAATGGACCCATAAAGATGCAGCAAGTAAGACTTTCATTGTTTTGTTGCCTGGAAGAAATCCACAGGTAGAACATGCAAACTCCAAACTCATACCCTTGGGCTCCCATCAGTCCCATTTCCCCTCTCCTTATTTCCCTGCAGCTCTGCATCAACTTCTCTCACTCATGTCCATTAACTCCCCTTTGATCCTTTTGCCACTTAAGTACACCAGGAAAAATGTACAGTGGCCAATTAACCTATCAGTGTGTCCTTGGGATGTGGGAGGAAACTGGAGCATCCAGAGGAAACCCACGCAGTCATGTACAGAATGCTGAGAATCCACAAAGACAGCACCGGAGGACATCGCCTGCTGAGATTTGGTGATTTATTATTCCCGCTGAACATCCTGACACTCACCCGAGTGCAGAATAAGTTTAGAGATTACAGATCAGCACTGGGTTGAAAGCCAAAGGCCAACAGCGATCCTGAGAATGGAACAGCCTGGGAAAATAAAAAAAAACGTGGCTCCAATTTCAAGAAAAGCTTACCCCGCTTTTGGCCTCATCAAGTCTACTTACAGGTGAAAGAAAGTGTTGTAAACAGCTACTCATTTACAGAATGTTTTTCAATAATGCAGGCTGCTCAATCAGCCTCCCTCTGCCAATGCAAACTGGAGTAACACAACTTCTGTTGACATTGTTGCAAGATGCCTGATTTCAACTGCAGTCCACCATTTCAAATACCAGTATTATTTACTTTTGCATAATCATGCAAGACAAGGTATCAGTTTTCTTCAATTTTAGTTTTCATTTTCCTCACTACAGTTCTTCCGTGTCGTTGCCCACAAGGTATTGAGTACCATTTGTTTTATGAGGGAATGTTATTAGTGGTCTGCAGAAGGTAAAGTGTGATGGAAAAATGTACATTCAGCAGAATACACATAGGAAATGTACACCATATCAATTATCTTCAACTTATTTCTACAATATGAAACTCTAAAGAATTAGAATCATAAATGCTGTTTGATAATGGCGGCATACTGATAGAGTTACTGCCTCACAACGTCAGAGAACTGCGTTTGACCACCCTGAGCATGGGTACTGTCTGTGTGGAGTTTGCATGTTCTCACTGTAACCGTGTGGATTTCTTCCAGGCAATCCCAAAGTTACATCCCAAAGTTAGTTACATCCCAAAGACGTGTGGGTTGTAGACTCTGTAATTTGCCCCTAGTGGGTTGGGAGTGGATACAAAAGTGGGATAACATACAACTAGTGTGAATGGTGATCAATGGTCGGTGGAGACTCGGTGGGCAGAAGGGCCTGTTTCCATGCTGTATCTTACAATCAATTTTTGCTCCCGTGTTATATATATATGATGTAATAAAATAGTTTTCTGGTAATTGTTAGAAGCATTACTAGACTAAATCCCTTCCTATTCTCTCCCACTGCATGGAACTGCAATGGAACCGAGCTGTTCCTGTTGTAGGAAATTCTAATACGCTAAATCCCCTTCCACTTGCTCTTACATTGCATGGATCCCAATAGTCACATTATTCCCCATTCACTCACATATACAAAAATCTAAATGGAGTATAGACCGTATAGTTCATTCCCACAAGACTGAATTCTAACAAATGTGAACCTTAATTCAAACTGTAAAGATGATCAAGCACCAACTTAATTCGTCGTGTACGGACCAAGGCAGCTTATTAACACATCCACTGTATAGAATCCCAATAGGCCAAACTGCTTCTCCTTAATCATTTAGGGTTACAATTCCTGTAGCTTCATTAAGGAATTACATTTAATAACTATCCAAACAATTGCAATCTACCACTGTGTTTCAGCAAACTAAATATGGTAAAAATTTACTGCAAGCCACGACTCCAAGCAACTGCATATTGTGGAGAGCCCTGTTCCAAACCTCGTCTTGTTCATTGTTTTCTCGTACAGTTTGTTGGATTGAGTCACTGAATGAATGAGGAATTAGGCTGGTGTTCAAAGAACTGTGAAGTAACTATTTATATCCTTGGTTTAGAGGGGCCCGATCCAAAGGATTTCTTGGCAAACTGTTCAGTACATTTATCTGCCGTCATCAGCACTGGAGACAGCAGACTGGAAATTCCAAAACCAGGCTTCTTGCATGTAATAAAATCAAGGAAGGGACAATGTATCTATGGGGAATAAGATTCAGAACAAATAGCCGCTCTCATGTTCCGTGCTGAATGGAACTTACTGTCGGATGTCTTCTGTGATTACAGTGCTTTGCACCCTATTAAATACTTTACATCCACTCACCATGGTGACATGGATTTTAATTTGCACAGATAGCTCTCACTGACAGCAATGACATAACAACCATTTCGACAAGGGAGGTCCATAAACAGCACCATTGAAATGATTACCCAGGAGGTAATGGGATCCTGAAAAATAAAGCACCTCTGAGCAGAGATTGGGTGAAATGTAGGAACACTTCACTGTTGGTAGCCTTAACAGTTTCAAATGGTGATAGTTGTAGTCCCTGCACAGACTAGATGAGGCTGGAGTCTGTGCCACAGGGTTATCGGTTCCAAGCTGCTACTAATTTTGCTTTAGTTTAGTTGGGGGGGGGGGGGGGGGGGCTGAGGGTGGATACTTTATGCAGCACAGTGGCACAGTGGTTCCAGTCTCTCCCTCGCAGCTCCAGCGCCTGGGTGATCCTGACCACCAGCACTGCATTGTGCAGTTTGCACATTCCGTCGGTCACCACATGAGAGGCCAGGCCTCCTGTTGCTCCCATGTGACTGTCTGTGGGTGAAGGAGGACATGTGTACAGCAGGATATCAAGTCCAAAGGCACAGATAGTGTATGTCACCCTTTGTGCCGCTCTGCTTGACAAGGCTATACCAGTCTGTGTAACTGGAAAGATATTATCATCATTTTATGAGGCCAGTGAGTTTTTACGAGTGACAACACAAAGGACACCACAATGGCGCAGCTGGAGAGCTCCTGTCTCACAGCTCCAGGAAATCAGATAGAGAGAGAGAGAAAGGGGAGAGAGAGAGAGAAGGGAGAGAGAGAGAAGGGGAGAGAGAGAGAGAGAGAGAGAGAGAGAGGGAGAGAGAGAGAGAGAGAGAGAGAGAGAGAGAGAGAGAGAGAAGGGGGAGAGAGAGAGAAGGGGGAGAGAGACTTCGGGTGCTGTCTGTGTGCAGTTTGCACGTCCTCCCTGTGACCGTGGGTTTCCTCCCACATTCCAAAAACATTCTGGTTAGTAGATCCACTGGCTGTGTTTCATGTGTGTTTGTATGGGTGGGTGAATCTGAGGGGAGTTGATGGGATGTGAGGTGTTGCTTACAAGGTAACAAGATTAAATGGATAGCTCAAAAATGGAATTGCCTCAATTGCCTCCTCCAATAGCATGAGAAATAAGTAACAGGTCAACAGGGGACACAAATTCCCAACCAATGGATTCCCCTACATACGAACAAGATACCACAATATTATTAGATTAAAAAATCTGACATATGTGCATGTGTTCATTCTTACAAATGGCTGAAGTAGATTCCTCTCCCTCCACTTTTTGTAATTGTTCTTTCTTATCAGTATTGTATGTTTTTGATACCGTTCATTACAATACTGTGAAGGTTTGGTTACCAATCGAGTGATTCGGTTATTGACTTATGAACGTGTGTAAAATCAGAACTTATTCATTACCTGAGGTCCGACAGACTGTATGAAATTTTATAAATCAATATTATCATGCAAGTTAGATCAAAAACCCGGGCCTCCGGTTAGTCCCCATCTTGGCTACGTGCATGCTAATTATTCATTTTAAACATCTGCTTCCCTGGATTTGAAATAAAGGAACCAATATTGGTTTGTGTCTATTTGTAGAAATCTTAATGAAAACCAGACTGTCACCAAACTTTAGTATTGATGTGAAGATGAAAAAACTAAAAATATTGTAAATCTCAAATAAAACCAGACAATGCTGGAAATACTTAACAGGTCAGGCAGCATCAGCTCGTCTTCAACCAAAAGCATTAACCCTGTTAATGCCTCCACAGAGGCTGTCTTGACCTCCAGAGTATTTCTATAATTTCCTGCTGGAGTTGCACAACATCACCCTATGAAAAAGCACCGTGATTGTCGCAAATCAATTTCATTTCCAATTGTAATCCAGACGATGTGAATTCCTGCAATTGTCACCCACCCTACAAAGGATCTCACACATTTCGTTCTGATGATTTTCCTCTTCCTTTCACCGAGTCTTGTCATTACAGGTTGGACAAACAGGGAGCTAACCCCAAAGGAATAGCTGTTCTACTTTTCCACAATTACGGCTTGGACTGCTGTAAAGTGATTCCATGTACTTCTTGGCTGCAGGTTTGTAAGCTTTATCTGCACCTCCCGGCATCTGCCTGTGTGGTTTTTGTTGTCTAAATTACTGTGAACTAAGCACCCAAATTTCAATTGTCTTTAATTCATTGAATCATACCAAATAAACTCTCACCAGGTGAAAAAGCAATAAAAGATTTTACGTACACAAGCAAGATAAGAAACAGAATTGTCGAAGAGAGTTGGCTGACTCCCCTCTTATAATTAATCTCTCCTAAAAATGAATATATCTTGAGGAATAAGACAGACCATTGCTTTGGCTGCCTGGCTAGGAGATTCCTGTTAAATCTCTTAGACTTGCTGAGCTCTGTATTCTGAGCACTGTTCAGAAATCTGGGTCAGAAGTTAAAATCCCCAGAGACAGCCGCACAGCTGCTCTGAAGATTCAAGAAACAATATTATATTTGTGAGAAAAGTTGTTTAATAATTCATGAAGATTATTCCACAGTGCCCACAATAATGATGAGCAGACAGCAAATACATATTGTCACGTCTTCCTACTTGGTCATCGCTTCAGAATCGACAGCCACCTTTGACATCTGCTGGCAATACCATTTAATAATGATGTAATAAGTGAAATCAAGTGGCATTAGAGAGCATTAAGGGCCCTGTAATCATAAACTCTGTTGTGGTTTGAATACCACAGTCTTATTAAAGGTACAGTCTCCATTGCAGAGAGTTGATGCAATTGGGCTCCAAAGATTCAATAGGGAGGTCCTGTTGAGTTACCTCATCCACAAAAGCAAATAGAGAACGGATTATGTGTGACCTCCTCTTTACACCGCAACTATTCAGTACTTCCAGGATAGGTGAATCAAAGATTATATATTTACTGGATACCAGCCCATGTAATTGTGGTTTGGAGGGAAAGGGGAAGGAATAGCATTCCTTTTCTGTTAACTTTACATCTCAGCAACAGTTGGTTGTGGCAGAGAATGGAAAATGTCTCCGTTTATTGCCTGCTCTCAGCATCAGGATGACACGGGCAGCAAGAGAACAAGGCTCAGCCCCAGCAATGTTTCTGATCCTGAGCCTTGAGAGTGCCCATCACCACTGAGGACCTTTACAAGGCCAACATAGTTGACCTCTCACTTCTGGTCATGGTATTGCTTGTATCTTCAAGCCTAGCCATCACTCTAAATGTATTTTACTCTCTATTCTTGTGTATTAATTCTTTTTGACCAAGATTAATTTCCTTTTAAATTGTTTCTCTATTCATGCACTGAATAACATAACTTTTCTAACTTCATAATTTCAGTGTTAATCATTAATTATTCCTCCATCTTACTGATTCATCATCCTGTTAAAGCCATATTTTTAATACTGTACATCCCTTTAAAAAAATTCACACATCCATTACACATCCCTTGTAATCTTCTCTCTTTCATTTCTGAATGGAAGGTAATCACTCAGTTGGTAATCAAATGTCAACTCGGTTTGTCTTTCCAGCTAGCTTATCAACTGCTTTTATGAAAGCTTTTAGGTTTGTTTTTAATTTTTGTTGTTTTTAAATTCAAATTGTTTTGAGCTCACATAAACTCACTATCCAAAATTATTTGAAATTTGTGTTATAATGTGTGCCCACAGTGGCAAATAATATCACTTTGCTGTAAGCAAGGTTTCACACATTCAACGTCTCCACTCGATTAAGGATTTTACCATTGAACCATTGGTCATTTCAATACCTTTTCATCTCACCTTGAACAATACTTGCCACTTAGCTGCCCATTATGACCTTAGCATCATTACACCATGCCCTTAAATCTGACATCATCCAGAACTGTGATGCTCCTTGATGTTTCTACCTATTGCTTTTACTCGAAATCCAATTCATGACTGTAAATGGTGATAAGGTCATAAGTGAAATGGCCATAAATTAGGCTATTTGGCTCATTAAGTCTATTCTGCTATTCAATCATGGCTGATCTATCTCTCCCTCCTAACCCCACTCTCCTGCCTTCTCCCCTGACACCTGTGGTATTTCCAAAGATGCAAAAGAACAGGGAAAATTTGAGCGGTAGGCCATTAAGGCCATCAATGCATCTCCATCGTTCCTCACAATCTTGGCTGATCATTAGCATTCTAGATTTCTCTCAACCAGGATTTATCCTTACTAACTAAAGACACTTCCTACCTCCCGGGTCATTTAAGTGTCTACAACTCCCAGCAGGGCTCAAGGCTGTTCCATCCCAATGGACCAACTCTCTCTTTCTGCTGGGCTGATGCTAAAGGTTCATGAATCGAGACCCAACTCAACCACACTGAAGAAGGGTTTCGGCCCGAAACGTTGCCTATTTCCTTCGCTCCATAGATGCTGCTGCACCCGCTGAGTTTCTCCAGCATTTTTGTGTACCTTCGACCACACCAATCTCTGGCTTATAGACAATAGGTGCAGGAGTAGGCCATTTGGCCCTTCGAGCCAGCACCACCATTCAATGTGATCATGGCTGATCATCCCCAAATAGTACCCCATTCCTGCCTACTCCCCATATCCCCTGACTCTGCTATCTTTAAGAACCCTATCTAGCTCTCTCTTGAAAGTATCCAGAGAACCAGCCTCCACCGCCCTCTGAGGCAGAGAATTCCACAGACTCACAACTCTCTGTGTGAAAAAGTGTTTCCTCATCTCCGTTCTAAATGGCTTACCCCTTATTCTTAAACTGTGGCCCCTGGTTCTGGACACCCCCAACATCAGGAACATGTTTCCTGCTGCTAGCGTGTCCAAACCCTTAATAATCTCATATGTTTCAATAAGATTCCCTCTCATCCTCCTAAACTCCAGAGTATACAAGCCCAGCCGCTCCATTCTCTCAGCATATGACAGTCCCGCCATCCCGGGAATTAACCTTGTAAACCTACGCTGCACTCCCTCAATAGCAAGAATGTCCTTCCTCAAATTAGGGGACCAAAACTGCACACAATACTCCAGGTGTGGTCTCACTAGGGCCCCATACAACTGCAGAAGGACCTATTTGCTCCTCTACTCAACTCCTCTTGTTATGAAGGCTAACATGCCATTCGCTTTCTTCACTGCCTGCTGTACCTGCATGCTTACTTTCATTGACTGATGAACAAGGACCCCCAGATTCCGTTGTACTTCCCCTTTTCCCAACATGACACCATTTAGATAATAATCTGCCCTCCTGTTTTTTTTTATTTTTTTTTTATTTTTTTATTTTTTTATTTTTTAGAAGTACGGTAGATTACAGTAATGTACAACACGTATATATTAATACATTTTTTGTACCGCTTCACTTTTTTAAACTTTAAGAAAGAAAAAGAAAGAAGTAAGAAAAGTGAAGAAAGTGCGCAAAGGTTGTGAAGTGCAAAAGAGTGTTGGGAAAAGAAAGCCCCTTAGAAAAGAGGTTAGAGAAGGAAGTAAAGTTAGAAAATAGACCCTAGAAAAAAAAGAGAAAGAAAGAAGGAACAATCGCTCTATTATAACTCTTATACCATACTTCATAGAGAAGGAACTACCAACCAAGTCTATTTTTATTTTACCTCCCATTACCAGGTCCAGATACCTTTTATTTATTTATTTGTTTTTCTAAATTACTATTGCACCTCATGCTTGTAATAGGTCCAAAAACGTAGACCACGTCTTTTGAAATTGATCTACTTTGCCTACTAGGAGGAATCTCATCTCTTCCAGATGTAATGTTTCCAACATATTTGATGTCCACATTTTTATTGTTGGTGTGGGCGCATTTTTCCAGAATTTAAGTATAAGCTTTTTTCCCATTATTAGCCCATAATTGAGTAAATTCTTCTGATACACGTTTAATTCAGGAATACCTTCCGATATTCCAAAAATAATCCATTCTGGTTTTGGTACCAGTTTTATTTTGATTAATTTTGAAAAAATATCAAATATTTCAAACCAGAATTTTTGGATTTTTGTACAAAAAACAAAAGAATGTGCTATGGTAGCTTCTTGACATATACATTTATCACAGATTGGTGAGACGTTAGGAAAGATTTTATTTAGTTTGGTTTTTGAATAATATAATCTATGTAATGTTTTAAATTGGATAAGCGTATGTCGTACGTTGATCGAGCATTTATGCATGCCCTCCTGTTTTTGCTACCAAAGTGGATAACCTCACATTTATCCACATTAAACTGCATCTGCCATGTATCTGCCCACTCACACAACCTGTCCAAGTCACCCTGCATTCTCATAGCATCCTCCTCACAGTTCACACTGCCACCCAGCTTTGTGTCATCTGCAAATTTGCTAATGTTACTTTGAATCGCTTCATCTAAATCATTGATGTATATTGTAAATAGCTGCAGTCCCAGCACTGAGCCTTGCGGTACCCCACTAGTCCCTCCCTTCCATTCTGAAAGGGACCCATTAATCCCTACTCTTTGTTTCCTGTCTGCCAACCAATTTTCTATCCATGTCAGCACTCTATCCCCAATACCATGAGCCCTAATTTTGCCCACTAATCTCCTATGTGGGACCTTATCAATTGCTTTCTGAAAGTCCAGGTACACTACATCCACTGGCTCTCCGTTGTCCATTTTCCTAGTTAAATCCTCAAAACATTCCAGAAGATTAGTCAAGGATGATTTCCCCTTCGTAAATCCATGCTGACTCGGACCGATCCTGTTACTGCTATCCAAATGTGCCGCTATTTCATCTTTTATGATTGACTCCAGCATCTTCCCCACCACCGATGTCAGGCTAGCTGGTCTATAATTCCCTGTTTTCTCTCTCCCGCCTTTCTGGAGCGCTTGCACGCTCGCCCCTCTGATCCTGTTAATCTTGCACCAATTTGGAAAAACTACGAACTGCAGATTATGAACTGCAGAAACTAGGAACTGGTTTACATAAAAGGACAAAAAGTGCTGGAGTAACTCAGCAGGTCAGACAGCACCTCTGGAGAGCATGGATGTGACATTTTGGGTTGGGATCCTTCTACAGACTGATCGTGGGAGGGGGAGGAGATGGAAGCAAGATGAAAGCCCAGAGAGAGGAGAGGCAGAACAAAGCAGTGCAGATAATAGGTGGACACAAGCAAGGGTGTTTTTTTTTATAGATAGATGGTTGGAACAAAGGCCAGAGCGAAAAGCAGAAGGTGTGAGACAATGCTCATACTGTTGTAAGCCACCCAAGTGCAATATGCGGTGCTGTTCCTCCAGTTTGTGTGTTGCCTTACTCTGGCAATAGAGGGGGGCCAGGACAGAAAGGGAAAGGGTTAGCAACCAGGAAATCCAGTAGGCCTTGGTGCAAGTGTTCAACAAACTGGTTGTTGAATCTATGCTTTGTCTCACATATGTAGAGACCACAATGGGAACACTGGATGCAATAGATGAGATTAGTGGAGCACATGAACTGCTGTCTCACCAAGAAGTGCTGCAGTCCCTGAATGGTGAGAGAGGAGGGAAAAGGGACAAGTGTTACATCTCCTGCAGTTGCTGGGAAGGGGGCGGTTTGTGTGGGAAGGGATGAGTGAATCAAGGAGTTGCGGAGCCTGAGGTCTCCGCCAAAGGCGAAAAGGGGTGGAGATGGGAAGATGTGACTGGTGGTGGGATCATGTTAGAGGTGACAGGAATATCGGAGGATGATATGTTGGATGTAGACACTGGTGGGATGCTAGGTGAAGACCAGGGGAACTCTATCCTTGTTCCGTCTGGGGAGAGGGGGGAGTGAGAGCAGAACCATGGTACACAGAGGAGGCATGGGTGAGGGTTCCATCTATGACAGAAGATGGTGACCACATTTACTAAAGAAAGAAGACATCTCAGATGTCCTAGTATGGGAGGATTTGGGGAGCAGATGCTGTGGAGATGTAGGGAATGGTGCCTTTGTAATAGGTAGGGTAGCAGGAGGTGTAGTCCAGATTGTTTTGGGAGTCGGTAGGTTTATAGTAGACATCAGTCGATAGTCTGCTCCCTGTGATGGAGGCAGAGAGGCCAAGAAAGGGCAGAAAGGTGTCAGAGATAGTCCATGTGTTAACAGGAACTGACTACCTTCAGTCTGTCATCTTCTTGTCTATTTGAGGGCAGGGTGGAGGTTAGTGGCGAAGTTAATGAAATCCACAGGTTCTGCAGTGATGCAGGCGGCAGCCCCGATGCAGTCCTTGATGAAGCAGAGGAAGAGTTGGGGGATGTGCCATTGTACGCAATTTGCAGAGGTAGGTCAGGAACAGTCTGGAAGTTATTCCTGGCAGCTGCCATCCTTGCAACCAAACCTTTAACAGTCAGAGAAGTCACAGTGCAGCAGTTTCATCATACTATACCTCTGGGGCATGCTGGTACATCAGTGCTAATTAGGTTTACATCTGGGACTGTGCCCACCAGGACTGGATCCAACTTGCTTCTCCCAAGTGACGGTAATTTTACTTTTGGTTTGGGGTGTTTTTTTTTTTTAATGAAATGGTTTAAAGTTCAAATGAAAGGTCTGCCTTTTGCATTCCGTTTAAGTATTTTTTCATTTTAAAAGGAGATGGAAAACGGTTAATCTGTTAACAGGAACTGACTACATTCAGTCTGTCATCTTCTTGGATCTGACCTCATCTAAGGCTTGCCAGAGAGGCACTGACGAGTAGCAGAGAGGAAATAATCAGTCCCAGTCATCTCCTGTCAGAGTCTGCGAACACAATCTAAACCATATGTCCGACTGCAATAATTATTCCAATAACTCGGCACAGCTGAGCTCAGGAACAGGCAAGAAACTCAAGTCAAGACTATTCCCACCATCAGACACAGGAACAGATTAGCCGACCATGAGACAATGTTCCACCTCAGTTGTCACTGTGATGCCGTGGACACTCCCTGGCTCTGAGGGCAGAGTCTATGAACTTCTTCTCCTCCGTAATTTGTTGGGGTCCAGCTCTGCAGAAGCTGACAGCTCTCAAGACGCACGCATCCACTCTCGTCCCTCAACTCCTCTCCCATTATTTGGGATCAGGGAGAGACTGTTCATAATGATGCAACTTGCAAGATAAGAGATCTTGCATTGTCATTGAATGAGTATTTGTCCTTTGGGGAAGGGGACCAGTCTGCCCCAGATTACTCAGTGGGATAAGTTCCTATTCTTCCAGTGTCTCACACATGCAATCCTAGGAGAATTTCGTAAAACAGTGGTTCACTGCAATTTCCACTCATGACTGTTGGTCTTCTCTCTATACATGCTTAAAGTCTACCACCGATTTACTTACTCATGACTCGGGAAACAGCAACCCCACAGGAAACAGACAATTTTCTTGTTGATCAGATTATTACTCAGTGCACCAAATTACTCAGGACACACTCACTTAATTTGGGAATTTTTGCTTAATTCATTTTTTGTGATTTGGGCATCACTGCCAAAGGCAATATTTATTGCCCTGGCAAAGAAGCTGGTGGTGAGCTGCCTTCTTCAACGGTTACAGCCCTGATGAAGGTGAGCCTATACTGTTATTGGAGACAAACCTCTGGGATTTGGACCAGATGATGATGATGGAATCGCGATATATTTCAAAGTCAGGGTGGAATGTGACTTGAAGAAGAATTTGAAGGCAGTGGTATTCCCACAAGTCTGCTACTCTTGTCCATCCCATGGACTGGGGAAGTACTGTTGGAGCAATAAAGGCAAGTAACTGCTGTACATTTTGTAGATGATACATACTGCAGCCACTGTGGAGAATGATTGTTTATGGTGGAGTACTAGGTGCCCATTAGTAGGACTCGTATTATAACCGGAATAGTACTGTAAAAAGGATCAGGACTATACAAGACCAGGTATTCAGGCAGGATTGCACAGAGTTTGATTGTTAAGAGATTCTTGTGCAAGAAATAAACCTGCTATTTTCAACAGATTGTCCATTTTTAGCTGCCTCAAGAACGCACATATCATTAAAGATGGACACCAATCTAGCTGTGCTCTTATCTTACAACTATCTTAGAGAAGAAGGCCCACGAGCATGAGAACTATTACCTCTAGGTTCAAGAACAGTTTCATCCCATCAACCATCAGGCTCTTGAACGACCCTGCAAAACCCTAATTCAGCTCTGAACTACTATGGACTTTGCACTTCTAAGGTTGTACTATGTATGTTGGCTTGCACTATCATTGTTTTACCTAGAAAACTAACTGATAATGTATTGTATATTTATTTATTGTATTTATACCTATAAAGGTGTAGCAATTAAGAATTTTCATTTTTCCAGTCCTAGCGCATATGACTCATGACTCTTTCGTTTCTTTTCCATTCTTTTCCACTAATTTCAATGTTTCCCCATTCTATCACACCAAAAAGACAAAAAGATATTGCATTGTTTTAGGTCCAGAGAATAATGAATGTGCAAAATGAACATCAGGCCCATTTTACATAATTCCAGTAATTAACTCAATCTGTCGGGTGGTACAATAGCACAGCGGTAGAGACACGGGTTCGATCCTGACTACGGATGCTGTCTGTACTGAGTTTGTACGTTCTTCCTGTGACCGTGTGGGTTTTCTCCGGGTGTCCCGGTTTACTCCCACATCCCAGACATACAGGTTTGTAGGTTAATTGGTAACATTGTAAATTGTCCCGAGTGTGTAGGATAGTGCTAGTGTACGAGGTGATCGCTGGTTAGCGTGTACGAGATGATCGCTGGTTAGCATGTACGAGATGATCGCTGGTCAGCATGGACTCGGTGGGCCAAAGGGCCTGTTTTCACTTTGTAGCTATGATGTCTGAAGTCTAAAGTCAGTTGATGGTGTCAGTGGAGATGTGCTCAGATGACTGATAACTGTCCCTATACTATACTGGCACCTTGATTGTGGATATCAAAGGAAAGAATTACTGGGTCAGAACAGCTGGGGCAGTTGCGGCACAGTCTTCAATGAACAGTTCACAGAAGACAACCAACTGACTTGTGCATGAGGCGTGGGTTCCAATACATGACGTGGAACCACATGGAAAAATGGCAGCATGACAAAGAAAACTGGCCACATGAATTGCTGAATTCCAGGAAGAAACCTCAGAAAAATAAGAGGGGGAACGGGAATAGAACATTTGTTTAGTTTAGTTTAGAGATACAGCTTGGAAATAGCTTCTTCAGCCTGCTGAGTACACACCTACCAGCGATCCCAGCACAGTAACATTATCCTACATACCCTAGGGACAATTTACACATATACCAAGCCAATTAACCTACAAACATGTATGTCTTTAGAGTGTGGGAGGAAACCAAAGATCTCGGAGAAAACCCACGCAGTCAAGGGGAGAACTTACAAAATCCGTACAGACAGCACCCGTGGTCAGGATCGAAACCAGGTCTCTGGCGCTGCAAGCGCTGCAAGGCAGCAACTCTACCGTTGCGCCACCATGCTGCCACCAGAAGAACAGAAGTATACAAAGTCATGAAGGGCTTTGTTACAGTGAATAGGAAAGATCTGTCCCCCTTAGCAGTGTTGTAAAGCAGAATGTATGAACTAATACAGTTGACAGAAAAAACAGAAGGCAGGTTGAGGAAAAGTGTCTACTCAAAGAGGATGGGGCCTTTGAATTCATGCCTGAAATATTAGGAGAGGCAGATTTCTCTGCCACCTCAACACGTTCTATTATTCTTTAAAGAGCCATGACCTGCAGGACCATGGCAGTCCAGCTCATGGTGGCGCAGCTAGTACAGCTTTAAAAAAAAAATGGGAACCAGTCCTTCAACAAAGTTGCCAGTAACAGACTACCAAATCCCCTGACACAATAGAAACTAGAGTGGGGAACAGTGCGTGTTTGTGGCGTGCAATCTTCAGATATATGGCGATTAGTTTTGGTTGACAAGATTAAACTGCCCTAATATGGCAAAATGAGCAGGGTACAGCACAGGCGTGGTGAGAGCAAGAGTGACAGACAGAGACAGGGAGAGAGAAATGAAGGGAATTAATGAAAGGAGTGAATGGAATGGGAGGAGTGAGGATGATGGAGAAAGGGGAAAGTGGATGGGAAAGATGGAAGAGGGCAGAGAGAGGGAAAATGAGAGAGAGAGATATGGCAGAGCCGAGAGGGAGGTTAAGAAAAGAGTGAGGGTACTGAGGAGGGAGGAAAGAAACTAGGCATTTTGCACCCTTGCAGATAATGCTAATAGTTGTACTACCAGTCTGAAAAGACATGGAAGATGATATAATATAATGGATCAGTCATGAGGAGAGAGCAGAAGGTTGACAGAGGTAAGAATGTATCAGTGGCAATGTGAACTAAGTTCAGTAGATAGTTTTTAAGCATTAAATTCAGGCTGCGAGTACAGCCAAACTGCAGCCGACAAGAAGCCTGTGATGTGTTGAGCAGCTAATAACTTCATCTCTGCATTTCATAAACAAAACCTGCACTAATACAGCTCCAACTGTGACAATGGCATGTGCCAAAGAGCTTACAACAAACGGGAGTTTAATCGCTGCTTCAGTGGAGAAACTGGCTCCCATGGAATACGGCAAGCTTCCAAAAAAAGCAGTTCAAGGGTGAACAGAGCAGTTGTATTTCAACAATACCAAGTTGGGGAACAAATGATTATCAAACGGACACGGTGACTGCTTTATTAAATGCTGCCCAGAACTCAAAGGAAGTTCAATGAATGCCTCACCTGGAAGGTGCATCATTGATTGTCCAGCACAGCTTCAGCAATGCCAGTCCAGGTCTTCAATCGGGTGGCGCCAGCAATGGCTGCCTCGCCAGCAGTTGTTAGCCCTTTCACCCTTTTTGTTATTTTTAGTGTGTCTAAAGGTATTTTTTAAATGTTTCTTGGTACGTCTTATTTGGGGGGTGGTGGGGGGGACAGAGATGCGTCTTCTCTCTGTGTCGCATCTTCGCACCCCCCCTTCGCACCACGGCCTAACAACTGGATTGGCGCGGCCTTTCCTACTGGAGACCGGCCAGAGCTTCAGCAGCAGTGCAGCACTGAATTACCATCGCGGAGCGGGCGATGCCTTGCCGGGGATCGACTGCGTTGGAGCGCCGGAGTGTTGGGCCTGCTGACTTTGTGGAGCTGTGGTTTGCGGAGCTTCTAGCCACGGGCGGCGCTGACTTTAACATCGCGGAGGCCGGGGAACGTTTGCCAGGCGTCGCCAGTGTTGGAGCTCCGTCCAGCTCGGCCTGTGGATTTCGGAAGCTTTAGGATTTAGGAAGCGGCCGATTCGGAAAGTCAAAGCCGCGAGTGTGTTCCTCCGTTCTGATGGCGGAGTTTCGATCATCCCGGCGAGAGGGCCTGTCCATCGGGCCATCCGTAGCGGCAACTGCGGAGGGTTCAAAGGCTCCGACCACGGGTGAACAAAGAGGAAGATGACTGAACTTTATTGCCTTCCATCACAGTGGGAAACGTTGATTCTGCTGTGGTGGATGTTTATGTTGGACTCTATCGTCTATTGTGTTCTTTTTATTCGTACGGCTGTATGGTAACTCAAATTTCACTGTACCAATTGGTGCGTGTGACAATAAATGTGAACTTGAACTTGCTGCCAGACCTGAACCTGGAAACTTTACACCCCAACAAGAGTCCCCGCCCCAAGTCCCAACCAAACTTGAAGCAATTAAGAATTTATCCAGTGCATGTGATAAATAAATACTCGACTCTAGACACAGCTAACACAAGGACAGACCAGGGTAAGTAACCCAAGTTTGGTCTAGAGAGTTGGGTTTAACGTCCACCTTATAAGGAAGGGAGGATGAGAGCGTTGAGAAAGGGAATTTCAGAGGATCTTGACAACTGAAAACATGTCCACCAAGTAATGGAAACGTCTGAAATTGGTGATGAGGCCAGGATTAGAAACCTGGGAGGTTTCTGGAGTTGATAGAGATGAGAAGGATGGGAAGGGAAGGGGAGGGGACAACGGCAAGTCCAAAGCATTGCTAGTCTGAAAACCAATGCAGATTGGCAGGCACGGGAGTGATGCAAGATTGACCGGTAGTTACCCACTATGTATTGTGAACACATTATTTGCAATGGAATAGAGAAGACACAAAGATAGAGAACACTGTAAGTAATGAACAACTGTATAACATTAAGTGCAAAACTGTGGCAAATAGATTTCAATACACTTCAATGTACAATGAGTAAAAATCAAACTGCCAGAGGAACTCAGAGAATTAGGCATCATCTATGAGGGAAATTTACGGATGATGTTTCAGGCCGGGACCCTTACTCCACCCTTCTCCAGTTCCCTTCACAGATGATGCTCGACTTGCTAAGCTCCTCCAGCAGTTTTTTTTTACCCAAGATTCCAGCATCTGCAAGCTCTTGTGTTTTTAATGTAGTGAGATACACTCACTTGGGACCACAAATGGATAAAGGAGAACACCTTCTGAAGTGGTAACAGGTTCGAAACAGGAAATTCAAAAACCTGGCAGTAGGTGGGAGCAAGAATCAGAAGAAGCAGCAGTCATATGAATCAAAGAGTATGCTCCGTTATTCAAATCCTGGCTGCCGCACACTTTCAAATCCATGCATGGGTGAGTGAAATCAAATGTGACAGGAAATATTTTTTTAAATGCTGACGGAATGCAGTTCTTTGTGTCTACAGGACTGGTGGTGACAGGACAGTTCAGTTCAGTTGCCAGTTAACAGCTGGGAAGCAACTGTCCTGGAATCCCGAAAGGTGCAACGAGACCTGGGTGTGCTTGTACATCAGTCACTGAAAGTAAGCATGCAGGTACAACAGGCAGTGAAGAAAGCTAATGGCATGTTGGCCTTCATTGCGAGAGGATTGGAGTTTAGGAGCAAGGAGGTCCTACTGCAGTTGTACAAAACCCTGTTGAGACCGCACCTGAAGTATTGTGTGCAATTTTGGTCTCCTAGTGTGAGGAAGGACATTATTGCTATTGAGGGAGTGCAGCGTAAGTTAATTCCTGGGATGGCGGGACTGACGTATGATGAAAGAATGGGTCGACTGGGCTTGTATTCACTAGAATTTAGAAGGATGATAGAAACATATAAAATTCTTATCGAAACATATAAAATTCTTAAAGGATTGAACAGGCTAGATGCAGGAAAAATGTTCCCGTCGTTGGGGGCGTATAGAACCAGGGATCGCAATTTAAGAATAAGGGGTAGGCCATTTAGGACTGAGATGAGGAAAAAACGTTTTCACCCATTGTTGTGAATCTGTGGAATTCTCTCCCACATAAGGCAGTGGAGGCCAATTCACTGGATGTTTTCAAGAGAGATTTAGCTCTGGACTAAAGGAATCAAGGGATATGGGGCAAAAGCAGGAAAGGGATACTGATTTTAGATGATCAGCCATGTTGGCTCGAAGGGCCGTATGGCCTATTCCTGCACCCGTTTTTCTATGTTTCTAATCTGGAGGAATGCGTTTTCAAACTGCTGTACTTCTTGCCTGAGGGGCGAGGGGAGAAGATGGAGTGACTGGGGTTAGACTGGTCCTTGATAATGTTGGTTGCCTTGCTGAGGCAGTGTGAAATGTAGATGGAGTCAGTGGAAGGGAGGTTGGTTTGAATGATGATCGCTGCAATTTATTGCGGTCTTGAATGGAGCAGTTCCCAAACCATGCTGTGAAGCATCTGTAGACATCAGGGTTGCTGGAGACATGTTGAATTTCCTAAGCCTTTGAAAGGAAGTAGAGGCATTGGTGTGCTTTCTTCGCATTTGCTAGTCCAGGACAAATTGTAGCGTTGTTACAAAATCCTACCAAAGGTGACGCTCCAGATCTGCCCACTGCCTGTGTGTGCGATTCCGGAGGCTGTGGGAGGGGGCGGGATTTAAATGCAGGTTTGTATTGGTTGTCGGAGAGGGATTTGCTCGGACAAGCTGATGAAGAAAATTTGTTCTGCGATCCCGTTCCCGTTTTTTAAAGTTGCTAGTCTATTGCATCGCTGGATTGAAGTTAAACGCGACTTCTAACGCCTTCAACATCACGGATCGCAAATGCAGGACAAAACAAAAGGTGTGTCGTTTTTTTAACATCTTATCTTGCTTGTTGGTGTGGTTTCATTTTAATCTGATGATGTTATTTAGGACCCGATATCGGCCGTGTCTTGCCTGCTGATCGGGGCTTAAATCATGGCAGCGGCCAGATTTCGATCTATCACAATACAGAAACATCCACTCTCAAGATAATCAAAATCATAATTTTTTTGCACAATCATGTCATAGGAACATCTAAATCATCCATATTTTGTGTTATTGTCAATCCATGATCAATATTTTCATACTAAATATCTGACTGAAAATGTTCACAGTGCAATCTGAGGAGTATGATGATGCTTCTGATTATGATATGCCAATGCACCCGCTAGCAGCTGATCTTCTCCATGAAGACTTGGTCTTTTGCTAGAAATTGTAATTTCTTTACATGTCTGTTATGGACCTACAGCATATAATACAATAATATTAAAGTTCTGATCTTGAGAATATCACATTTTTGAATTTTCAAGGCAGTCTGGATGTTTATTACTATTTCCATCACAACGGTCAATTTTGTAATTAGCTACAATTAGGTAACTAATTAATTATATACTTTAATTCTAGGTCATCCAAGTATGTTTCATATTTGTTTAAGAATGCTTCAATCTATAATTACTGAAAATTTCATTCAGTTCTCTTAATTTTTAAGAAAGTTATGAGCTCTTATGTCAATTCACTGTCCTCGATCACCACTTTTGTGTTAAGTCAATGGAAAAGCAATTGGGAACAAGATGCTAATTTCCGAGTATGAGAAATGACCATAACTTTTTTAATACTGAAGATATGAAAGTGAATTAAGTATCAAATAAAAGTTCTTTTTATGCTTTATCTGATGGGATAAATTACAGGCTTGATTTTTTTAATCTCAAAATTTTGTAACATTCCTACGAATTGCTAGTGATATTTATTCCTAAGAACTTGAAGCTTTCAACCATCTCTACTTCAGCGCCATCAACATGGTTTGGGTGCAGTTTCGCTTCCTGAAGTTGATCACAATCTCCAGTGTCTTGGTGACATTGAAGGAGACGTCACCATCGTCTTGGCACCAGGTTATGAGGTTCTCAATCTCCTTCCTGTACTCCGTCTCATCATTATTTGATATCCGTCCCACTACGGTGGTGTTGTCTGCGAATTTGAAAATGGAGTTGGATGGGTATTTGGTTGCACAGGCATGAGTGTATAAGGGGGCTGAGAACGCATCCTTGTTGGGCACCAGTGTTGAGGATTACCACAGAGGATGATTTGTCACCTATCCTCACTGATTGTGGTCTGTTGGTCAAGAAGTCGAGGATCCAGTTGCAGAGGGGAGTGCTGACTCCAAGTTCCATGAGCTTGGGGATGAGCTTGGATGGGATAATCGTATTGATTGCGGAGCTGGATGGGATAATCATATTGAATGCATATCTATGAATAGGAGTCTGACGTAAGTGTCCTTCTTATTCAGGTGTGCCAAGGATGAGTGTAGGATCAGGGAGATGGCATCAACCATGGACCTGTTATGGTGGTAGGCAAACTGCAGTGGATCAAGGTTGCTTGGCAAGCTGGATTAAATGTGTTCCATAACTAGTCTCTCAAAGCACTTCATGATGTGGATGTCAAGGTAATCATTAAAGGGCCTGTCCCACTTAGCCATCATTCGCGCGCCATTTACATGACCTGCTAGCGTGTGGGTAGTGTGGGACGGGCGCATGGAATGGTGTGGAGGAGTGTGGACTTCGTCCTGCACAAAATCTTTGTGCGCCACCGGCCTGTCGCGTAACTGACAGCCAAAGTGGGACAGCCCCATGACCCTGGCGCGGCGCAACGTCTCACCTCCAACAGCAGCAGAAGCAGGCAAACGATCGCCGAGCTCGGCGTGGGGCTCACGGCCATTGCTGATCTGGATCCGCCCCCACTCCTACTCCCAGAGCGGGGCCAAGACGATTGGAGATAGACACAAAATGCAGGAGTAACTCAGCGGGACCGGCAGCATCTCTGGAGAGAAGGAATGGATGATGTTTCGGGTCGAGACTATTCTTCAGTCTGAAGAAGTGTCTCGACCCGAAACGTCACCCAGAGATGCTGCCGGTCCCGCTGAGTTACTCCTGCATTTTGTGTCTATCTTCAAATGACGTCACGCGCTCCAGACGGCTGTGCGGACGCATGATGACCCACGCGACCGTCGCACGTCAGTCACTACCGGCCTGTCACGTAAATGACGGCCAAGTGAGACAGGCCCTTAAGGCCATGAGACCTTCATTTTTTTGGCACTGGGGTTCTAATGGTCTTCTTGAAACTTGAACGGAGTAGGGAGCAATTAAAGATGTCCGTTAACATGCATGCAAGTTGGTGCGCGCAGTTCCTAAGGATGCGGCCAGGAATTCCATCCAGCCAGTTGCTTTCCGTAGGTTCACCCTCAAGAAGAACGATCCAACTTCTGCAAGTGACCCTGGGAAAAGGCACACTCGAGTCTGACACAACGGATTCAGCTCAAAGCAAACCTAGAATGCACTGTTAATCAAGGAGGGCCACATTATCAGCAGCAATGCTGCCTTGCTTTACTCTTGTGCTATATGGTTCAATGTTCTTGAAAAACTAAGTTAGATGGCAAGGCATATTTCGTTTGTAAGTACCATGGTTCACCTGGCAGCCATTGTTGCCGACTAGATTTAAGATCCTAGGTCAGACAGGATCTCTTGAGAGAAAAACAGAGTCACTGCTTCAGATCAGAAACGTGTTCTGACGAAAAGTCTCAGATCCAAAATGTTGACTCAATTTCCTGTTCCGCAGGTACTGCCTAACCTGCTGAGCGTTTCCAGCATGTCCTATTTTTATTTCATCCGATTGCTCATTCCAGGGTTTGTTAGAAATCAGTTTAAAATCTCAGTCAGCAAGTAGCCATTGTGGAGTCGCTTCAAGTGACTACGTGGAGTCTATTAATGATCAGCGTTAAGCATCAAAGTTGGATCGCAGCACAAGGATGTAATTCAAACTCAAGCAACAAATCAAAGCAAAGCCTTGTAAAGCAAAGATAATGTGTGTATTATCTTTCACTTCATCTGCTCCTTCTTTGTACAGGCCTTACAATGAATGGAAGCCAGCACTGAGTCTGGTTAATGAGCAATTCCCTATAAAGGGCAACACCAGAGAGAAAGATTCATTCGCACACCAGAGAAGGAATGGGACAGGCAAGGTATTGACCTGACAGTGTTAACAATTAAGCAATAATATCACAATTTGTCACCATCACAGCAGGTCAACAACAGCTTACTACATTATAAATGCCATATAAGTGCAAAATATATGCCAGAGAGTTTTAGAAAGCACTATGGTGCAATGTGTTACCAAAGCCACATAAGCTAGTTTAGATGGCCCATGGAAAAAGCACAAGGTTAGTGTCGCAGTCGTACAGTGCGGGAATAGACCCTTCGGCCCACCATGCCCATGCCAACCATCAAGTGCCCATCTATATTAATCACATTTACCAGCTCATGGTCCATAACCTTCCACACTTTGATGATTCAAGTGCTCTTCTGGGCATTTCTTAAAATGTTGGGAGAGTCCCTACCTCCACTAAGGCAGTCTGTTCCAAATTCCAACCATCTTCTGGGTGAAAGCATTCCGTATCAGAGCTTGCAACCTTTTACTCCTTGCTCTCTGGTTAGAGATGCCTCAGTAATTGGGAAATCTTTACTGTTGTCTACCTTATCTGCGTACCTTATAACTTTGTGCATCACTTGCAGGTCTCTCCCTCTGCGCACACCCCCCCCCCCCCCCTTCAATATTCTACACTCCTATGAAAACAAGCCTAGCCTATCAGGTTCTAAACATCATTGGAACAGAAGTAGAGAACACTGGAAATGTTGGAAGAGGGTGTTCTGGAACTTTAATCCCAGGCAGGATCATCAACAATTGTTTTTAAATCCAATATGTGCAGAAGGGCAGGGTTTAGAGAAAGCCACACGCCTTGGATGGTTGTTGAAATGGCAGAGAACCATGCTAAATTGGGATGAATAGGTTACAGTCTTCATGTAGCCCCATGCATAGCAAGTGAGGTATGATGAGCCTTTAAAAATTATACTCTGATTTCAGCTGTAATATTCTGTCCCTTCTTTGTCGTGACATAAAGAAGGATGTATAAGAGCAGGGAGGTTCTACTGCAGTTGTACAGGGTCTTGGTGAGACCACACCTGGAGTATTGCGTACAGTTTTGGTCTCCTAATCTGAGGAAAGACATTCTTGCCATACAGGGAGTACAGAGAAGGTTCACCAGACTGATTCCTGGGATGGCAGGAATTTCATATGAAGAAAGACTGGATAGACTCGGCTTGTACTCGCTAGAATTTAGAAGATTGAGGGGGAATCTTATAGAAACTTACAAAATTATTAAGGGGTTGGACAGGCTAAATGCAGGAAGATTATTCCCGATATTGGGGAAGTCCAGAACAAGGGGTCACAGTTTAAGGATAAGGGGGAAGTCTCTTAGGACCGAGATGAGAAAATCATTTTTTTACACAGAGAGTGGTGAATCTGTGGAATTCTCTGCCACAGAAGGTAGTTGAGGCCAGTTCATTGGCTATATTTAAGAGGGAGTTAGATGTGGCCCTTGTGGCTAAAGGGATCAGGGGGTATGGAGAGAAGGCAGGTACAGGATACTGAGTTGGATGATCAGCCATGATCATATTGAATGGCGGTGCAGGCTCGAAGGGCCGAATGGCCTACTCCTGTACCTATTTTCTATGTTTCTACGATGGCATGGCTGCACATATTTACTGGAAACATGCCAGGAGATGGGTCATGTCTGACAGAAGGAGAGGGTTGACAACATGGAATTACTTGTTTTACAGCAGACACCGAGGAGAACAAAATAGAGCTGCTCACAATTCCGATGGGTTTTAGTGGAATAAATAAGGAGAAACTGCTTCCACTGGCTAGTGGATTAGTAACACATACTGGCCAAATCCCAAGGTGACAAGTGTACTTTCTTGATGAATTATGATTGAGTTGTACGAAACATCTGCATTTGGTCCATCACCAAAATAAGACAGACCTTGAAAAAAAATTACAGAGATGCAGAGAAAAAGCAAGGCCTGGAACTAATCAGGTAATGGTTTCAAAGAGTTGGAGTTACACATAAGGTCAAATAACTCTCTCCTGCACTTCATGATTCAAGAAAGGATGTTTATTTTGAAAGTAAATGGAGGCTGTTGGGTGTGTGAATCCCTTCAGGTGAATATTTCCCAATGATTGAAGACAGTCAATCGACAAACTGAAAACCATTGGGCAAAATATTGGTCCTAGATCAGAACTCTTTAACAATCCCACTGGCTTTGCACTGTGTAGCAGCTATTTGCTTATATGTACAGTGACTTTCGAATGATGGGGTGCCTCCCTCGTTTCTTCCTTAGTACAGGACTCCCCCATCTTTAAAATGCAGAGGCAGAGAGGGCAGCTCAAACACTTGTGTTGTATACACCAGTAACTTAGTGCTATCAGCCCCATTCTGTATGAGGCAGAGAACCACCACCAACAGCCTTAAAGAAGCAACAGCATGGTTGAAGATAATTTCCGTATCAGACCTCTTAACTAGAATCAACAGACAGCAAACAGGAGCAGGTCATACCTGAATTTGACTTTCCCCAAACCCGAATGGGGTCTCTTGTAATGGAAGGGTCCTGACTCGAAACACTTTCTATCCACGTCCTCCAAAGATGTTGACTGATCCGTTGAGTTACTCCAGCAGTTTGTTTTTTATCCTTTTACATCCTGCCAGATCCAACACTTTTATCATCCCCTTGATGATACAGGAATAACCTGTGCCACAACAGTGTCTTGAAGCAATTTACATTTCAAGAATCTGCTGTGTGAAGACATTGCTGCTCGAGCTTCAAGAGGTAGATTGGTAGAATCTGGGGCAGTTGATGAGAATGTGGGGAGAATAAAACGTGGGATTACTGTAGGATTAGTGTAAACTATACATATAAGCAAATAGCTGCTACACAGTGCAAAGCCAGTAGGATTGTTAAAGAGTTCTGATCTAGAACCAATATTTTGCCCAATGGTTTTCAGTTTGTCGATTGACTGTCTTCAATCATTGGGAAATATTCACCTGAAGGGATTAGTGGACTGTTTGGCTCAGCCACCAAGCACGACTGCAGGTAACAGCGAATCGTCCGATCAGCAGAGAAGAATATTGGCTGCAATCTACCCTCCATTGATGAACTGTATAACTGCAAGGGCCAGGAATTTTGTTGGTTCACATGCTTGATCAATGGTGTTTTATCATTAATGTTTTATTATTATTAATGTTTAGTGTTTTCTGAGTCATTCGTAACTGTCACTGTATGTCATGTTGTTACTTGTGGGCGGAGCACCAAGGCAAATTCCTTGTATGTGAATACTTGGCCAATAAACTTACTTACTTATACTTAAATGGCTGTTTGGTAGTCAGCATGGACTTGGGGCTGTAGTACCTGTTTCCATGCTGTGCAACTCTGTAAAGTCTTTTCATTTCTTAAACAAAGCTTTGTGTTTTCCTTTACACTCTTTCTCCAGAGTGGTAAGAACAGATCGCCATCCCGAATTTGAAACCAGCTTCCTCTGGCATTTGGTTTCATATATCCACCACCCTCTGTATGAATAAATTGCTCCTCATGACATTTCAATCTCCTCCCCCCCTCCCCCTCACCTTAATTAGATACACTCTAGTTATTGACTTTGCTACCATGTGACCATTCACCTTATGTTTTTATATACCTTTAAGGTCACCCATCAGCCTCCTGACCTGCATGGAAAAATGACCCAGCATATCCAGCCACTCCTCATCACTCAAGCCTTCTGGTGCTGGTAACATCCTGGCAAAAGGTACTAAATGCCATTTTCATCACCCTATCTACTGAGTTACCACTTTCGGGGAATCTGCATCTGAATCCCAAATCTCTCTGTTCTACAACACTCTGCAGGCCTCTACCAAGTAATGTGCAACTCTTGCCCTTTACCAAAATGCATTGGCTGATACTTGTCCAAGTTAAATTCCATGTGCCATTTTTTGGCCCTGGTTGATCTTCATCCTTTCGTAAACGTGGATAGCCTTCCTCACTGTCCACTATTCTACCAATTTTAGTGTCATCGGCAAATTTACTAATCATGTTAACTACATTGTCATCAACCACATCGTTAATGTAGATGATGAACAGCACTGATCCCTGTAGCACACCACTGGTCACCAGCCTCCAAGCTGAATAACGACCCTCCACTAGCATCCACTGACTCCTTCCACCATGGCAATTTTGAATCCAGTTGGTTAATTCACTCCGGTACCACTCCGGAAGGTGGTAGGTGGAAAGTCGGATCAGATATATGGCTTCCATCTGGATGTTGGGGGTAAGAGATTCAAAAGGGGAGTGGTCCCAGTCAGGCGAATCTAGTTACAGGACTAACCAACAATGGTCACTGTTTGGAGTATGTGGACAAATTTCCCCAAGCATGCTTCAAAGACAAGCATTAATATTTTCTCTCTCTCCCTCCTCCTCCTTTCCTCACACTCTCTCGCATTGGGAAATTTCATGTTCAGATAACTTTGTTCTCAATTTGAACACACAAGAAAAGAATTTCTCTTTATTCACCTGAACAGCTCCTTTCATCAGAGCTTCCTTCAGTCTTCCATACTAAAGGTAACAAGCCCACTGTAAACCTTGGCGTGACATGTTGACCCACACACATCTCGAGGCAATTATAGAAAGTCATGCAATAAATGCCAGATTCATAAGTGTATCCAGAGAAGCTTGGTGCAGTTGCCTTTCAAAGCAGTTTGACCTACTTTCCCACACTGTTGGTTTTGGGCTTTTGTAAACACTACAACAATAATTAAACATCCGACACCAGCTGGGACCCACCCCTGCAAGGGCCAAAAACGTGGAAAATTAGCAACTGGAGATAAAAGTGGAAGAAATTTCCATCAGAGATGTAGAAACTGCTCAAATTTTCTGGCTAGTTGATTCACTCAGCTTGTTGCCTTGGTCATCAACCACCCCCAGATTCTACCACTCACTTATATACTCAGTGCAATTTTCAGTGACCAAGTAACCTACCAACCCGCATTCCTTTGAGAGGTGGTAGGAAAATGGAGCACCCAGAGGAAACACACACGGGAAAACATGCAAGCTCCACATAGACAGCACCCAGGTCTCTGGCACCACTTTACTAGCTGCGCTATTGTGCCACCCAGTGGCTCTCATTTAAGAGTCTGAAGGTTGTGGGCTGGTAGCCCACTTGGTAGGTTTGGAGTTTGTTCTCTAGTGGAATGCTAAAAGAGCAAACATAGGGGAGCACGCTGCTCTTCAGATAAAACATCATAATGGGAACTAAACACAAAGTGCTGGGGTAAATCAGTGGGTCAGGCAGCATCTCTGGAGAAAAAAAGATGGGCGACAACATTGTGTCCATTTTTGGTACATACCAACATCTGCAGTTCCTTTCTACACATAATGTGAACTATGCTTCTCCTTTACATGAAAGTACAAAATTCCACAGCATTATTCCAGTGCAAGGGAATTATTCCCCACTACACTGGACAATTTATTTTCCTCAATCAACATAATGAAATAAATGACCACGTATTCACGTGTTGTGCTGTTAGATGTAGGATCTTGCAGTGCCTCACCAGTTATGAAATGTTTGGGATGCAATGAGATCAGGAAAGGTGCAGTTGAACTGTGTTTCTTTTGTCCCGAGACTAATACCACTTTTCTGCCTACTCACAATTCTATTTCATCGAGCAACTCATTTTAGATAAAATCATAGGGATTCTGCTTTGGCAGCAGATCGGGCAGATTTCTAATTCTCACTCTTCTCTACCAAAGACGTTGTGTGATCCTCCCGCATCATTTCATAATTAACGTGCAACTGACTAGTGGAAACAATCTAGTCAACACTCCCTCATAATCCTATGGATCTGCAATATCTCAGGTCACCCCTCCTCTACAAGTGGAGAACACCCATTAATTGCAAGTGTGAGGTGTTATGGTTTGTGAGGTCAAATATTAGGGGAAACTATACAATGAATGGCATGACCCTCAACAGCATTGATGTAGAGAGGGACCTTGGAATCCAAGTCCATAACTCCCTAAAAGTGGCATCACAGGTAGATAGAGTGGTAAAGAAGGCATACGGTATGCTTGTTTTCATTGGGTCAGGGCATTGAGTATAAGAGTCAGGAAGTCATGATGCAGATTTATAGGACTTTGGTTAGGCTGCATTTTGGGTTTTGCGTGCAGTTTTGGTCACCCCAATTACAGGAAGAATGTGGAGGCTTTGGAAAGTGTGCAGAGGAGGTTTACCAGACTTATGCCAGGATTAGGGGGTATTAGCTACAGGGAGGTTGGATAAACTTGGATTGTTTTCTCTGGAACGCCGGAGGTTGTGGGACCAGATAAAAGTATACAATTATTTTTATTTACACACAGAAAGTGGCGAGTTCCTGGAATGCGCTGCTGGTGTTGGTGGTGGAGGCTGATACGATAGACACATTTGAGACTTTTAGATTTGGGACATGGATATGCAGCAAATGGAGGGATATGGGTTATGGACAGGTAGATAAGAGATGGTCGGCTTCAGGTTTGGCGCAGACATTGTGGCCTGAAGGGCCTGTTCTTGAGCTGTACTGCTCTATGTTCTATTTGCCGCTCCTCCGAATAGTGGCCTATTGTCCCTGGTGGAATCTGCGTAATTTCCACACTGTCTCATCCCCCTCTCAGTAAGGGAACACCCACAATTCCAGAGAAACTCCAATAGCAGCCTATTGGAGGTTATGTACAAACTATAAGCCCACACACACTCCCTTCTACTCTACCGCCCATCTCTCAGTTCACACTCTCCACACCGTGTGTGCTCATCGACCTACGTTGACGTTTCACCTCATTCATTTTTACGAGTCCTCCATCTCTTCACCTACAGCGCGAACCCACTCCAGGTCTACAACTGAACATGTGCAATAAAGGAATGAATTCCAGTGTGATCCCTATTTTCCAATTCTTGCACATGGTGGTTATACCTTTAGTTGCTGACATCAAGCTCTGAAATTCTCTCCCTCGGATACTCCATAAAATCTACCTCATGAAAATGCACTAATGCCTACACTTCCACAGAAGGCTAAGGAAATTCTGCATGTATCCAGTGATTCGTATGAATTTCTACACATACACAGGAGAAAGCATTCTACCCACAGCTTGTTTGGCAACTGTTCTGCCCAAGAGCACAAGAAATTACAGAGATTGTGAATGCAGCCCTGTCCATCGCAATGACTCCATCTACACTTCATGCTGCCTTCGGGAAAAAGGCCAACATAATCAAGGACCACTCGCACCTTCGCTTCTCCCCTCTCCCATCAGACATTCAGGAATGGCTTCTTCCCTCCTGATATCAGACTCTAGAACAGATCACTCATATGCCAAGGACAAATTCCCAATCTTGCAACCATACACATTTTTATAAAAATGCACTCTCTATGTAGCTGTAACAATATATTATGTGCTCTGGAGACACAAGAAACTGCAGATCCTGCAATGTTAAGCAGAACACAAATGCTGTAATGGTTATATGGTTATATGGTTAACACAAAGTGCTGGAAGAATGCAGCGGGTCAGATATACTCTGTGGAAGGAATGGACAGATGATGTTTTGTGTTGGGACCCTTCTTCAGATTGATGGGAGTAGCGGGGAGACAACTGGAAAAAAGAGGTGGGGTGGAGCAAAGCCGAGTAAGTGACAGATACATACTGGTGAGGAGTGGTGATTGATAGATGGATGGAGCTAGTGACCAAGACTCGAGGTTTAAAGGAGACAAAAGGGTGTCAGATAAGGAAAGGAGTGAAATGTAAAGCCAAAGGGAAGAATATGGTGGAAGGGGACAGAGGGAAGGACGGAAGAGGAAAGAGGGGATAAAAGTAGAAATGGGACTCAAAGCTACTATACCCGACCTTTCAGTCGAAAGAACAGCACGTCACATTCTGTTTGTGTAGCTTACAACCAAACAGTATGAATACAGTAAACTCTCATTTTAATGGACATTTCACTTTGTCTGCTTCCTCCCTCCACCGCCGCCTCCTCCTCTTTCTTCCGTCATTCTGTCCACTCTTCCCTTCCCCCCACCACCCTATCACCAAGAGGAGAGGCACAAGGTTTACCCAATCGATAACTTTATATTTGTTTCCCCCAATAGGCAGGAACAGCACTAATCAACAGTACAGCCAAGGTAAGTCATATTACTGGAGAAATAAGAAATTACAAATGCTGATTTACAAAGAAAACCTCACAAATTGCTGGAGTAACTCAGCCAGTCAAGCAGCATCAGACAGCTGCCTGACCCGCTGTTACTCCAGCACTTTGTGTCACATGTGTAGGAAAGAACTGCAGATGCTGGTTTAAATTAAAGATAGACACAAAATGCTGGTGTAACTCAGTGGGACAGACAGCATCTCTGGAGAGAAGGAATGGGTGACGTTTCGGGTCTCGACCCGAAACGTCACCCATTCCTTCTCTCTGGAGATGCTGCCTGTCCCGCTGAGTTACTCCAGCATTTTGTGTCTACTTTGTGTCATATTTTAAGTTATCTCACTGTCTTGATTGTGGGCAAGTTCATTACAGAGCAACACATTGAACTCACAGCAACACGCTGCTTGGAAACCCTGCTTTACTAAAGATAGTTATCACACACAACTTTCTGTGAGGGCACAGTTATACCCACTGTTGCTACCATGAAAGGACAGCATTTTTTGATGAAGGAATTTAGTAATACTTTCCTAAGTGGGGCACGCTCCACCAAGAGTAACGCGACACCTAATTAATATGAAATAATCTCAGCCTTTTTTATCTCCATTTATGTTCAGCATGATCCACGTGTTCTCTTCAGGTATCGAAACCTCTGAATCCCTAGTTTACTCTTGACAATTCATTCCCAGTAATCCATCACTCCGCATAAACCTTCATTTACATGCCAGGCTGCATTCATTGTCAGGCACTGTCATTAACACAGGGAAGCCCTCAGTCTGGGAATTATTCAGAGACTGATCACTAATACAGGTGCATGAATAATTTCCTCCAGTAAGAACAACAATTTCCAAAATGAAGTTACGGTGTCCTTTCCTGGATGAGGCATTCCCAATCGTTTATGTGACTCGAATGGTTCTTACCTCTTGTGTTTGTTGCCATGTCTGCCACTTTTTGAAATGCATCCAAGAAAGCAGCTGCTGCCAGCACAGTGGTCCTGTAACAAAGGAACAGGGCAGCAGGGTGTGAAAAACAATACACTTTGATTTATAATGTACTGTTTTTTTTAAAGATCTAGGCATCTTTGGCGCAGCCAACTTCTGTTGTATTTGAGAAGGTAGTGGTGAGCTGATTTCGTGAACCGCTGCATTTCTTCTGGACAAGGTTCTCCCTCAGGGCTATGGAAAGTTCCAAAACTTAGACCTAGCGGCAATGAAAGAACAGCAACTTGTTTCTGTCAGATTGTTAAGGGCTTGGACACGCTTGAGGCAGGAAACGTGTTCCCGATGTTGGGGGAGTCCAGAACAAGGGGCCACAGTTTAAGATTAAGGAGTAAGCCATTTAGAACGGAGACGAAGAAACACTTTTTCTCACAGAGAGTAGTGAGTCTGTGGAATTCTCTGCCTCAGAGGGTGGTGGAGGCAGGTTCTCTGGATGCTTTCAAGAGAGAGCTAGATAGGGCTCTTAAAAATAGCAGAGTCAGGGGATATGGGGAGAAGGCAGGAACGGGGTACTGATTGGGGATGATCAGCCATGATCACATTGAATGACGGTGCTGGCTCGAAGGGCCAAATGGCCTACTCCTGCACCTATTGTCTATTGTCAGAATGGCGGCAACTTGGAGGTGAACCTGCAGGCAGTGGTGTTCCCTCCACCTGCTGCCCATGTAAATCATGGTGGTAGAGCTCATGGCTTTAGGAGGTGCTGTTGGAGAGGCCTAGATGAATAACTGCAATGAACTATGGAGATAATATAAACTGCAGCTACCCTGTACTAGTGGTCAGGGAATGAATGTTCAGGGAAATGATGGATTGCTAATCAAGTGGGCTTTATTACCTTGGACGCTGCACTCATCCAGGCAAATGGAGAATGTCCTATCAAATTCCACACTTATGCCATGTAGATAGTGGAAACTCCTTGGGCCTTGAGGCACTCACTGCAGGTTGCCCAACTTGCGATTTGATCTTGAAGATTAGGTATTTATGTAGCTGGTGCAATTGAATTTCTGGTTATTGGTGTTCCCTCTCCAAGGAACTCTATAATAGTAGTGCCCTTGACATTTAAGTATTTATGTATCACTGCCTGCCACTTTTGGGATGCAAGAGTGAGTTGCTGTTTATCAGCCCATCTTAATGTTGTCTGGGTCTTGACACATATAAACATGGGCTGGTTAAGAAGTTGCAAATTGATTTGAACTTGATGCAGTCATCAACCAACATCTCCATTTCTGAGCTTTTGATGGTCATTGATGAGATAGCTTAGGATGATTGGACCTTGAACAATGCCCTGAGGAACTGCTACACTGATTCCCTAGGACAATTAAACTCCAACAATCACGACCATCTACTTTTGTGCAAGGCATGGCTCTTGTCATTGGTGTGCTTTCCCCTTGAGGCCCATTGTGTTCAATTAAATTAGAACTCCTTGATGCCACACTTGTTCAAATGCTGCCCTTAATGTCACCTCTTCACTGAAATTCACATTTTTAACAGCCAAAACTGTCCTACTTCACAGTCCAGCCAATATTGCCATGAGATCGGGAGCCAAGTAATCCAGGGTATCTATGAGCAGGTTTATTGGTGAGCAAGTGACCAATAAATGACTCATCGCATCACTTTGCTGATGACTGACTGATTGACTTGCTATTGGACAGATTGTCCTATTTTACGTCAATAGAACAAACCAGGGCAAATTCCCACATTGCTTGGTAGATGTCAGCATTGTATCTGTACAAAAAGGATGGGTTGCACTTGAACCTGAGGGGGACCGATATCCTGGCGGGGAGATCTGCAAAGGCTACTGGGGAGACTTTAAACTAGAATGGTTGGGGGGAGGGACTCAAATAGAGAAAGCTATTAGACAGTGTGTGAGGCAGGAGGCAGAGAAGGAAAGCACTCAGACCCAACATGTAGGGGGGAAAGAAGAAAACAATAATAAACAGAGAATAAGACGTGGTGGGGTTCTTAAATGGGTGAGCAGAGAAACAGAGGGGTGTAAAATGCGGGCGGAAGCAATAGGTAGCAAGATGAAAAGTAAAGGTGGCAGGCAGACAAATCCAGGGCAAAAATCAAAAAGGGCCACTTTTCAACATAATTGTATAAGGGGTAAGAGCGTTGTAAAAACAAGCCTGAAGGCTTTGTGTCTCAATGCAAGGAGCATTCGTAATAAGGTGGATGAGTTGAACGTGCAGATAGCTATTAATGATTATGATATAGTTGGGATCACGGAGACATGGCTCCAGGGTGACCAAGGCTGGGAGCTGAACATCCAGGGATATTCAATATTCAGGAGGGATAGAGAGAAAGGAAAAGGAGGTGGGGTAGCGTTGCTGGTTAGAGAGGAGATTAACGCAGTGGAAAGGAAGGACATTAGCTTGGAGGATGTGGAATCGGTATGGGTAGAGCTGCGAAACACTAAGGGGCAGAAAACGCTGGTGGGTGTTGTGTACAGGCCACCTAGCAGTAGTAGTGAAGTTGGGGATGGCATCAAACAGCAAATTAGAAATGCGTGCAACAAAGGCAAAACAGCTTTAATGGGTGACTTCAATCTACATATAGATTGGGTGAATCAAATTGGCAGGGGTGCTGAGGAAGAGGATTTCTTGGAATGTATGCGGGATAGTTATCTAAACCAACACGTAGAGGAACCAACGAGAGAGCAGGCTATTCTAGACTGGGTATTGAGTAATGAGGAAGGGTTAGTTAGCAGTCTTGTTGTGCATGCCCCCTTGGGCAAGAGTGACCATAATATGGTTGAATTCTTCATTAGGATGGAGAGTGACATTGTTAATTCAGAAACAACGGTTCTGAACTTAAAGAAAGGTAACTTTGAGGGTATGAGACGTGAATTGGCCAAGATTGACTGGCAATTAGTTCTAAAAGGGTTGACGGTGGATATGCAATGGAAGGCATTTAAAGACTGCATGGATGAACTACAAAAATTGTTCATCCCAGTTTGACAAAAGAATAAATCAGGGAAGGTAGTGCATCCGTGGATAACAAGGGAAATCAGGGATAGTATCAAAGCAAAAGATGATGCGTACAAATTAGCCAGAAAAAGCAGCATACCAGAGGACTGGGAGAAATTCAGAGACCTGCAGAGGAGGACAAAGGGCTTAATTAGGAAAGGGAAAATAGATTATGAAAGAAAACTGGCAGGGAACATAAAAACTGACTGCAAAAGTTTTTATAGATATGTGAAGAGAAAGAGATTAGTTAAAACAAATGTATGTCCCTTGCAGTCAGAAACAGGTGAATTGATCATGGGGAACAAGGATATGGCGGACCAATTGAATAACTACTTTGGTTCCGTCTTCACTAAGGAAGACATAAATAATCTGCCGGAAATAGCAGGGGACCACGGGTCAAAGGAGATGGAGGAACTGAGAGAAATCCAGGTTAGTCGGGAAGTGGTGTTGGGTAAATTGAATGGATTAAAGGCCGATAAATCACCAGGGCCAGATAGGCTGCATCCCAGAGTACTTAAGGAAGTAGCTCCAGAAATAGTGGATGCATTAGTGATCATTTTTCAAAACTCGTTAGATTCTGGAGTAGTTCCTGAGGATTGGAGGGTAGCAAACGTAACCCCACTTTTTAAGAAGGGAGGGAGAGAGAAAACGGGGAATTACAGACCAGTTAGTCTAACATCGGTAGTGGGGAAACTGCTAGAGTCAGTTATTAAAGATGGGATAGCAGCACATTTGGAAAGTGGTGAAATCATTGGACAAAGTCAGCATGGATTTAAGAAAGGTAAATCATGTCTGACGAATCTTATAGAATTTTTCGAGGATGTAACTAGTAGAGTGGATAGGGGAGACCCAGTGGATGTGTTGTATCTGGACTTTCAGAAGGCTTTCGACAAGGTCCCACATAAGAGATTAGTATACAAACTTAAAGCACACGGTATTGGGGGTTCAGTATTGATGTGGATAGAGAACTGGCTGGCAAACAGGAAGCAAAGAGTAGGAGTAAACGGGTCCTTTTCACAATGGCAGGCAGTGACTAGTGGGGTACCGCAAGGCTTAGTGCTGGGACCCCAGCTATTCACAATTTATATTAATGAACTGGATGAGGGAATTGAAGGCAACATCTCCAAGTTTGCGGATGACACTAAGCTGGGGGGCAGTGTTAGCTGTGAGGAGGATGCTAGGAGACTGCAAGGTGACTTGGATAGGCTGGGTGAGTGGGCAAATGTTTGGCAGATGCAGTATAATGTGGATAAATGTGAGGTTATCCACTTTGGTGCCAAAAACAGGAAAGCAGACTATTATCTAAATGGTGGCCAATTAGGAAAAGGGGAGATGCAGCGAGACCTGGGTGTCATGGTACACCAGTCATTGAAAGTAGGCATGCAGGTGCAGCAGGCAGTGAAGAAAACAAATGGTATGTTAGCTTTCATAGCAAAAGGATTTGAGTATAGGAGCAGGGAGGTTCTACTGCAGTTGTACAGGGTCTTGGTGAGACCACACCTGGAGTATTGCGTACAGTTTTGGTCTCCAAATCTGAGGAAGGACATTATAGCCATAGAGGGAGTGCAGAGAAGGTTCACCAGACTGATTCCTGGGATGTCAGGACTTTCATATGAAGAAAGACTGGATAGACTTGGCTTATACTCGCTAGAATTTAGGAGATTGAGAGGGGATCTTATAGAAACGTACAAAATTCTTATGGGGTTGGACAGGCTAGATGCAGGAAGATTGTTCCCGATGTTGTGGAAGTCCAGGACAAGGGGTCACAGCTTAAGGATAAGGAGGAAATCCTTTAAGACCGAGATGAGAAAAACCTTTTTCACACAGAGAGTGGTGAATCTCTGGAACTCTCTGCCACAGAGGGTAGTTGAGGCCAGTTCATTGGCTATATTTAAGAGGGAGTTAGATGTGGCCCTTGTGGCTAAAGGGATCAGGGGTTATGGAGAGAAGGCAGGTACGGGATACTGAGTTGGATGATCAGCCATGATCATATTGAATGGCGGTGCAGGCTCGAAGGGCCGAATGGCCTACTCCTGCACCTATTTTCTATGTATCTATGTATCTATGAAATGGCTTAGCTAGAGGTGCAATTAATTGTGGATGCAAGTCCTCAGTACTAGAGCTGGAAAGTTGCATGACCTGCAATCTGTGCCATATCTAGTGCTTGCAGCCGCTTCTTGATTCACCATGAGTGCACCAAATTGGCAGAAGACTGGCTTGTGTGTCAGTGGGGATCTCAGGAGGAAGTAGATTAGGATCATCTCTGTATTTTTGTTTGATTGCAAACGTTTCAGATTTTCCTTTAGCACTCACATATTATGGGTTTCATTGTTGTTGAAGATAGGGATGTTCTTGGAGCATCCTCCACCTGTCAGCTGTGCAGTTGTCCATTGCCATTAATGATTAGAAGTGGCAGGACTACAGAGCTCCGATCCCATCTGCCGGTTGTGAGATCACCGTGTTCTATCTATTGCGTGCTGTTTATGCGAGTTACAGATTCCCCAGGCTAGCCCCTTGTTGTTTTAGTTATTCCAGCAAGACCTTCTGCACTACTTAAACCAAGGTTGATTTCTTGGCCTGACAGTAATGGTAGAGTGAGAGGTGTGCCAGGACATGAGGTAATGGATTTGCCACAGAAAGGAGGGTGTCCTTGGTATGAGGATACAGAGGCACTCATGAATAGATGCAGCTGCCACGGGTTGATTGGTGAAGATGAGGTTCTCTCAGTGTGACTGTGATGGGAGATTATTTGTAAAATCTGGGACTGTTGGTATATCTATGTTGGCGGGACCCAGACAATGTACCAACAGACAAGATAGGAGCACTGCTCCCAATTTAGAAACCTTTCCTATAAGTTTTCGGGAGTACAATGCAAGTTCACCAGGGGTGGGACAAACTGTGCCATGTCTGAATTTGGTGTTCAGGTCAATGGCAGGTGATCTTCCAGTTCTGTTTAAACTTCATAGTGGTGATATAACTGAGGTACTAGTTAGACCACTTCAGAGTGTTTTAGCACCAACCAGAAGTTGCACCTCAAGCAACAGACCAAGTAAAGATGAGTGATTCCCTCCCCTGAAGGACATTAGTGAACCACGTGAGCTTGAAGGGCAAACCGATAATTTCATGGTCATGTGTAGGTTTGTTTTAAAAATCCAGATTAACTAAATTTATATTGAAGTGGGATTTGAACTCGGGACTCTGGATGGTTGGTAACATCATCTCTAGATGGTCACTTTTGCCACCAGTGATTGGGTAACAGGGGTTAGATTGACCTCTGCAAGTCAAATTTTGTCTTCTGATAGTTGGCTCTGCAAACTTAGTCTTCTCAACCAAGCTCCCAAAGTTGGCCTTCCATTGGACATCACTCAAATTAGATCACAGGGATGCTGGTGGGTGATAGTTGTGGAAGAGCCGAGATTCACACGCTAATATCACAGAAATCACTGAAAGCTAGTGGATTGAAACATTAAACCACCAGGACAATTTGCAAGGTCGGCTCGAGTGTTTAAACAAAAATTCTTTACCTAGAGACAGGGCAAATTGGACCTTGCTGCATCGTATACTAAACAAGGCAGAAAGAATTTAATAGTCTTTTGGGAAAGCAGGTATGGAAAAAACCTTAAGAGATATCAGGATGCTTGTGTGTACAAACACCAGCATAGAGTGCATGGCTGATGTGCTGAGCGTAATCTATACAATTCTAATGGAGTCTATAGTACCAGTGGTAAAGCCTCATGTTGGAAGTTGCATTTAAGTCATATTTATCTAGAAAGCCAGCCAACGGAACCCTAATAAAGTAACAGCAATGAGAGCTCGAGCTCTTAAGACCATGGGTTTTGTGATGCACAGGAGAGTGTAATGGGTTATTTAATAACTGTAAAACTAAATTGAAGAGTTACTCAAGCTTCAGTGTTGACTAGATGATTACATGACCAGAAAGTGACAGTGAGAAAGTGAAAGAATTCTTTGATGGAAATGAAAGGGCACTGATCCAGTCCCTCCTTGGTTAGGCAAATGGTGATTTAAGCGGAAGGAGCCACAGAAGAGGCAGATTCGGCACTATGGATCACTTCTTCCCCACCCAGTTATTTGACATATTGGGCGCTCAGGAAAAACTTGAGTTCAAGTTCACCTTACCTGAGCTGAGAGTGGAGTTTAGCGGCCTTGGCATTGAAGTCCTCCCAAATTGGGTATGATCCCTATAGGAAGCAAAGGGCATAATTAATTACAGATTGCCACCAGAAATTATTATCCTTTAATTAGATGCTTTAGAAGAAAAACAATGTATAGCAAGGGGGTGCAAAAGTGACGCACACACACACCCACACACGGAGTGAGAGAGCAAGCACACGCAGAGACAGAGGCCGAGACAAGCATACTGAATGAGGAAAACGCACAAAGTAAGGATACACGGTGAGAAGCGTAACCACAAAAAGCGTAACCTGCAGTTGTACAGAGCCCTAGTGAGACCACACCTGGAGTATTGGTTTTGGTCCCCTAATTTGAGGAAGGACATTCTTGCTATTGAGGGAGTGCAGCGTAGGTTTACAAGGTTAATACCCGGGATGGCGGGACTGTCATACGCAGAGAGAACGGAGCAGCTGGGCTTGTACACTCTGGAGATTAGAAGGATGAGAGGGCATCTCATTGAAACATATAAGATTGTTAAGGGTTTGGACACGCTAGAGGCAGGAAACATGTTCCCGATGTTGGGGGAGTCCAGAACCAGGAGCCACAGTTTAAGAATAAGGGGTAAGCCATTTAGAACGGAGACGAGGAAACACTTTTTCTCACAGAGAGTTGTGAGTCTGTGGAATTCTCTGCCTCAGAGGTGGAGGCCGGTTCTCTGGATGCTTTCAAGAGAGAGCTAGATAGGGCTCTTAAAAATAGCAGTCAGGGGATATGGGGAGAAGGCAGGAACGGGGTACTGATTGGAGATGATCAGCCATGATCACATTGAATGGCGGTGCTGGCTCGAAGGGCCGAATGGCTTACTCCTGCACCTATTGTCTATTGTCTATAAATCCATGCACAAACAGAGCACAATGGAGGCAGGCACAGAGAAATTAGCTATGCACATGGAGACCAATAGCGAGAGACACATAGAGTGCAAGAGAGATACACACACAGAGGGCGAGAGACAAACACACACACATACAGAGCGACACACACACACACACCAACAGAGACAGACATTAACACATGTGCACACACACACATTGTATGAGAGGCACGCACAGAGAAACCAAGATGGTGAGGGTGACATGGAATGCCACAAATGAAACTACTATGTGCAATGGGGCACAGGATCCTTCAGGGTAACCGCATGATGCCCTGTGCAGAAGGTTACCAACAAGGTTCATAATGTGAGGCCATAATGCTTGCACTCTAGGGATACTCACAATGCAGGAAAATCCCATTGCCCGCTCTTGTGCCCTGAAGCCTCTTCTCTCTAAGAATAGAGTCAGGGCAGCCTCTCTACTACTCAGCGAAGTGACAAAGATCAGTAGTAGCAACCTGACACAACTCTGATATTTAATACACTGACCCCCATAGTCAAAGCTGCCAAGGCACATAAAGGTAGCAGGAGGTGACAGATCTCAATGAGAACGAATAATGTAATCTGAGAGATGGCACTTTAAACAGCAGTGTCCTCTGGGGAAAGCAGCTCTTTCTTGTACAACCTCCTTGATCAATGAGTAAATAACAAGAGTCATTTTACAGAAATGACCAGATGAAAATCTCATTGGAGACCAATTTTCTGTGTTCTACTACTGTTGACCTTATTCAGGGGAATTTTGCTTCTACATAAACAATGCTAAATTCAAACAAAGCTTCAAAAGATTCAGAAATGGAATTCTGATGGTTACCAAGAAACACTGAAAAATATACAAAACTGCGTGACTCTAGATGAAGTAAATTTTCAATAACACAGCACCATTTTTTTGGGACCCGTGTTAACAAACTTCTAGCCCTTTGTCTACATCTGTTTCTCTTTCCCTAACTGTTGCCTAACCAGCTGAGAGCTTGTGGCACCCTCTGTCGTTCTTCTTCTGTGCTCTGCATGAACTTTCGTACCTTTACACTCTTCAATAGTGAAACAAATCAAATGGAGATCTGGAGCTAGCCAGGATTTTTGAATCAATGACAATTGATTCATGGATGTAAATTTTTGTTTCTGGGTTATTCTGCTTCTAAACCTTCCTAATATCTTGGGGGGTTTTCCCCCCACTTTGCTCTCTGTTAGATGTTTGGGTTCCTATCTGAGATCAGTGCAATCTTCAGGATCCTCGACCAAAATTTCCAGTTATTTTTTTTTAATGAATGTAATTTTTTCTGCTGCCTTCACAGTATCCAAAGGCTGTACTTTGTAAGATGCATTTGATTCTAAATTTAGGAAACAATATGAAACATTTATATATTAATAGCTGAAATCAAACATCATTCAAAAGAAAGTCATGAATCCAAGAATCCTTTTTTAGAGTCAAATCACATGAGAATAGGCCCTTTGGCCCATCGAGCCGATGCGCAAAACACCCATTTTACACTAACCCAACTGTATTCTTCCCACATTTCCATTAACTCCACAACCCACCACAGGCAATTAACCAGCATGACTTTGGGATGTGGGAGAAAACTGCAGCATCCTGCAGAAAACTGCAGGTTCCCTCCAGGGAACCCATGCAGCCACAGAGAGAATGTGCAAACTTCACATAGACAGTACCAGAAGTCAGGATAAAACCCGGCCGCTGGAACTGTCTATTAGCTCCAACATTAGCCTGCCATTAATGTTGCTTTATAACAACTCTTGAATACACAGTTGCTCATTTTCTCTCCTCACATTGCACATCCTAACTGAAGCCCCACTTCAACTCCCTGAACTCAACTCAACAAACTGAACTCCCTTCAATTCCATCAGAATTTGTTTCTACCCGACCTGTTTAATATAAAATACATTTTAAAATGTCTGCTGTAATGCGGCATGCTAAACCATTCTTTACCACTCATTTAGCCTCAGCCTGGGCACTGTATTAAACTTAGAGGACAGAAACTTCGGAAGGATCTTAAGCCTGAAGAGCACAGTAGCAAAGGTCAGGATAATGGAAAGACCAGAGACTGGGATTGAAAATCAAAAAACAATAATGTTAGTCTGTTGCTGGAAACATTCAGCATGTCAGGCAACATTTGTGAAGAGCAAAACACTGTTTCCCATTGTCCAACAACTAGAGGGCTTCAGTTTAAGGTGAGAAAGAAAAGGTTTAAAAGGGATCTGAGAGATAATAAGCCAGTTTGGTATTACAACTGCGCATGCCCAGGTCGAGGGTTATTCGGGATAAACATTCCCGCCAGCTGAGCTATGGTTTGTGTAGACCTGCGTAATTCATTTCAATGAGATTTAGAAATAAATGTATCCGTCAAATATGTCAGCAGTAGGCCACAGCGTACTGTAGGCTGCACAAATCCACAATTGTATCTATTTAAATTATTGACTCAATACAGCACCAGCCTTGAAAACGCAAGAATGACTGGAATGAACCTGTCAATTATCAAATCCCAGGCATTAGCCCGTCAGTCATTCAAATTCGATATTGATTTACACGAATTACAAGTTGTGTGGTCAACCAATTTGAGAAAGTCCTTACATTCCTATGTAAACAACCTTCATGGATTGAAGGAAACGAGGAGAATGTGCTGTGCGGAAAGTTCAGATTGGATTCGAACAGGCTGGTTAAACTTTCGAGGTGGGTTGGCTTAAATAAAGATGCTGTCGCTTTAACCTCTGGGGTTGGTTCCAGCCTGTCAGGGCACACAGTTGGGAGCCGGTTGATAATTATGAGAATTTGCAGCCATTTGAACCGCAGCCAAACTAGAGGCTTCACTCAGGAGTGGGTCGCAGCTCCCCAGCTGACGGGACCTGTTCTCGTTCTCTTTGAAGGAGGTGCTGCCTGCCCCAGCGAGTGGGCAAACGCAGAGCCAACCCGTAATATGAGTGGGAGCATTTTCTCGGTCAGACTTTGTCGACAGTTGGGGTGGGGGATCTGGGGGAGAGAGAGAGAGAGCTGGCGATGTCGCACAGATGGAACAGTTTAATAACGACCCATTAAAATCTGCCCTTCGGCCACTTGGACTGCTCTGATCTGACAGCCCTCTTGCTAGCTCGCTGTGTGTCCGATCCTAACGCAGAACCTCCACAAAACTTTTGGGCTTCGGGTAACACCTGCACAAAGAGCCTCTGCTAACAAGGGGTGGCAAACTGTGGTGCTCAATGTGCACAGGGCGAGATGGCTGGGGGTAACGCACCGCAACCACCGCAAACTTGGAACAGCGCAGACCCTCCACTCAATCTATCCAACACCAAAGGGCAGGCATTTCGCAGTTAAATGTCTTATATCGGATTGGCGGCTCCTTCACAGGGCCAACCCTGTACTCAGTTTTCCTCGGAGATTAATCTTTGCCTTAACGGTACATTCACACCGCCTGTAGGTAAAGCATCAGCCCACATCACACTGATACAGTCACTGCCTGCCTCTGGTTAAATATATTTTTACACATAAATTATGAATAAAGATGTGTCAAACACAAGTAATATTTTCTTATTCGTAGCAAACACATCTCTCCTGGATGAGCCCGAGGTTGTCCAGCTGCAGCTCCAGTTCCCTATCACGTTCTTTGAGGAACTGCACCTGGACGCACCTCCTGCAGATGTAGTCCTCAGGGACACAAAAATGCTGGAGAAACTCAGCGGGTGCAGCAGCATCTATGGAGCGAAGGAAATAGGTAACGTTTCGGGCCGAAACCCTTCTTCAGACTGATAGGGGGTGGGGAGAAGAAAGGAAAAAAGGAAAAGGAGGAGGAGGAGCCCGAGGGTTGGGGGAGGGGAGGAGACAACCAGATGGCTGATGAAGGGGAGGGGACAGCCAGGGCTAGCAGAATTGGGAGAATTCAACGTTCAGGCCACCAGGGTGTAGACTGCCCAAGCGGAATATGAGGTGCATTTCCTCCAATTTACGGTGTTGCTCGCTGTGGCCATGGAGGAGACCCAGGACAGAGAGGTCAGATACGGAATGGGAGGGGGAGTTGAAGTGCTGAGCCACCGGGAGTTCAGGTTGGTTATTGCGGACCGACCGGAGGTGTTCGGCGAAACGATCGCCAAGCCTCCGCTTGGTCTCACCGATGTAGATCAGCTGGCATCTAGAGCAGCGAATGCAATAGATGAGGTTGGAGGAGATGCAGGTGAACCTCTGTCGCACCTGGAACGACTGCTTGGGTCCTGGAATGGAGTGGAGGGGGGAAGTGAAGGGACAAGTGTTGCATCTCTTGCGGTTGCAAGGGAAAGTACCAGGGGAGGGGGTGGTATGGGAGGGAAGGGAAGAATTGACAAGGGAGTTACGGAGGGAGCGGTCTTTGCGGAAGGCAGACATAGGGGGAGATGGGAAGATGTGGCGAGTGGTGGGGTCACGTTGGAGGTGGCGAAACTGACGGAGGATCACTTGTTGTATGTGACGGCTGGTGGGGTGAAAGGTGAGGACTAGGGGGACTCTGCCTTTGTTGTGAGTGGGGGGATGGGGAGAGAGAGCAGTGTTGCGGGGTATGGCAGAGACCCTGGTGCGAGCCTCATCTATGGTGGAGGAGGGGAACCCCCGTTCCCTGAAGAATGAGGACATTTCAGATGCCCTGGTGTGGAACGCCTAGTCCTCAGGGACACTGGCTGTCTTCCTGAGTTCCCACATCCCACAGGTCGAGCACTCCACTGAACTAGTTTCCATTCCACCTACACCATGTTGCACTTTGATATAAACAAGACCAAACAATAACCTGCAATCTCCCTAGCCGAAGCCTCTTGAGCCAATGCCTCATTGTCCCACTCTTATCTTGTTCACTCTCACTTTGGCCCTTACCTTCCTTTTATTGCCCAATTAGCAAACCTGTGAGACTTGCCTTTCTAACTTGCTCCTGAGATCGCATGGAAATCCCGGCAGCTGAGCTGAACGGCCAGTAATTCTATTTTTAAGTGCAAACACAAATAGGGTACATTGATGCAACCTTTAGAGTAGCTGACTCGCAACGTGATTCTGACCTCCGGCCCTGTCTGTGTGGAGTTTAAATGTTCTTTCTGTGACTGCATTAATTGCACCCCCTTCCCACCACGTCCTCTCTCCCGCCCTGTGCCCCCACCACCACCTCCCACACATACCTCCCCTCCCCTCCCCCCCCCCCCCAACGCCCCATTCTCTCCCTCAACTCCCTATCCCTTCCCTGGCCTCTCCCCCTCCCGTCCTGCCTCTCCCCCTCCTGCCCCAGCCTCTCTATCTGAAGCTGGATAAAACCTGGACATTTTCCACAATGAACAATTCCTTTCACTGAATCCGGACAGTGGCTTTCAGTTGCTTTGACAGTTTGAGGAACTGTTTGCCAATCCTTCAGTCTATTGAATCCATATAACTGTGCTGTGTGCAAGTCTATCTATCAGGAATCGTGCTGTTTGTAGTGTGTGATGAAAGGCTTCGTTATACAGTCCCAGCTGCAGCCTGGCACAGCACTCAACACTGCCCTTCTCAGAGGCTCCCTGTATCTTTCACTTGGCCTCCTCTTCCACTCTCCGGTCCTTCGCACATGTACTGCCAGGTGTTTTAAAATCCCTTATCTTTCTTTCTCTTCTTCTTTTAAACCCGATGCAGGACTTTCTGCCATCTACCACCACATTAATGCAGGATTTAGAATCATTTAGAATGGAATGTTTGATCATCCATTTGTTGACGATCAATTGATGGTCATGTTGACCACCAATCACCCATATCACCCATTTACACTAATGTTGCATCAATCCCATCTTCTATTTTCCCCACATCCCCATCAACTCTTGGGCTAGCCTGTGCTCCAATTAAAATTCCTGAACTGCTGCACTATTTAACTGAGTGGTGCACCAACAGAATGGTCATTACATGGATGAAACCTTTCAGAGATGTCAGAGATGTGTATAAGATCCCACTACACTTTGAAGCATTTTTGTATAGGTATTGGATTATTTTTATCACGAGTGATAAAACAGTGAAAAACTTTGGGTTTGTTTGTTAACCAGGATAATCATCCATATATGAATACAATCCAACCAATGGTAAGATTTTAAAGTCCATTATAAAGGATGAGGTTACGGAGTACTTCGAAGTTCACGATAAATTAGGCCGAAGTCAGCATGGCTTTGAAAAGTGGATGTCTTGCTTGACAAATTTGCTGGAATTCTTTGAAGAAGTAAATAGCAGGACAGACAAAGGAGAGTCAGTAGATGTTGTTTACTTAGACTTTCAGAAAGCCTTTGATAAGGTGCCACACGTTAGGCTGCTTAGGAAGATGAGAGCCCACGGTATCAAAGGGCAGATACTAGATGGATAGCAGGATGGCTGGATGGCAGAAGCCAAAGAGTGGTAATAAAGGGGGCTTTTTCTGGTTGGCTGCCAGTGACTAGTGGAGTTCCACAAGGGTCAGTGCTTGGGCCACTACTCTTCACGTTGTATATTAATGATTTGGACGAGGGGATTGAAGGCTTTGTGGTAATGTTTGCGTATGATGCGAAAATAGGTGGAGGGGCAGGTTGTGTAGAGAAAGCATGGACTCCGCAGAAGGACTTGGACAGGTTAGGAGAGTAGGCAGAGAAGTGGCAGATGGAATATAGTGTAGCAAAGTGTGGATTCATGCATTTTGGTAGTAGAAATAAAGGTGTAGACTATTTTCTCAATGGGGTGACAATCCAGAAATCTGAGGTGCAAAGGGACTTGGGAGTGCTGGTGCAAGATTCCCAAAAAGCTAATCTGCAAGTCGAATCGAAGTAAAGAAAGCAAACTCAATGCTAGCATTTATTTCAAGGGGCTTGTATACAAAAACAGGGATGTAAAGTTAAGGCTCTATAAGGCGCTAGTAAGGCAGCATTTGGGATATTGTGAACAATTTTGGGCTCCAAATCTGAGGAAGGATGTGCTGGTTCTGGAGAGGGTCCAGAGGTGGTTTACAACAACGATCCCAGGAATGAGTAGGTTAACCTATGATGAGTGGTTGTCGGCACTGGGCCTGTACTCGCTGGACCAGGCAAGTCCAGATGAGGGGGGACCTCATTGAAACATACAGAATAATGAAAGGCTTGGATAGAGTGGATGTGGAGAGGATGTTTCCATTAGTGGGAGAGTCTAGAACTAGAGGTCATAGCCTCAGAATTAAAGGACATTATTTTAGGAAGGAGAAGAGGAGACATTTATTTAGTCAGAGGGTAGTGAATCTGCGGCTTTCTTTGCCCCAGAAGGCTGTAGAGCCAAGGCAGTGGATATTTTTTAAACACCACTCACGTTCACAAGTTATAGTAGAACTAGGCCATTCAGTCCATCAAGTCTACTCCACCATTCAATCATGGCTGATCTCTGCCTCTTAATCCCATTTTACTGCCTTCTCCCCATAACCCTTGACACCTGTTCTAATCAAGAATTTGTCTATCTCTGCCGTAAAAAATATCCACTCAAGGTAGAGTGGGAAATCAGGAATACATCCTTAGCTTTATGAGAGGACCATTCATGAATCTGAGCACAGTGGGGAAGAAAATTCTCAAATCTGGTGGTACGTGCTTTCAAGGTTTTGTTTGTTTTGCCTGACGGGAGAAGTGAAATGAGAGAATGACAGAAGTATGAGTGATACTTGAGTATGCTGGCCATTGTCACAGGTAGTGTGAAGTATAAATTAAGTTGATTGGGTGGGGAATGGGGAGAAGACAGGATTGTGTGTACTGGGCTGCTTCCACAACTCTGTCATTTCTTGTGATCTTGGGCAGAGCACTTGCCATACCAAGCTGTGATACATCCAGATAGGATGCTTTCTATGGCACATCTATGTAAATTGGTAAGAGTCGTTTGAGACATGCCAAACATCCCGAGTCTTCTGAGGAACTAGAGACATTGACACTATTGCCACGAACACACACCAATGTGATTGGATCATGGCAAACTGTTGGTGATATTTACACCTAGGAACATGAAGCTCTCTACACTCTCTATTTCAGCACCATTGATGTAGACTGGTGTGTGTACTCGATCCCACTTTCTGAAGTAGGTGACTAGCTCCTTGGTTTTGCCAGCATTGAGAGAGAGCTTGTTGTCTTGATTCTATACTAGTACGCTAATTACCTCCTCCTTCCTTATTGTTCAGTCAGTGGTGTCATTTGCGAATTTGTAAATAGGGTTAGAGCAGAATTTGGCTGCACAGGTGTGAGTGTATAGGGAGTGTAGTAAGTGGCCTGAAAATCCAGCCGTGTGTGTATATGTGTATATATACTCGTATATATAGGCAAAGGTGACATGGTAAAGCTGTGTTATTGTCAATGAGAAATATTAACCAATTAGTCACAGAAGACCGTTAGGCCCATCTTTCCATACTAATCATCCACATCTGTATTCATTCCATATTCCTCTATTCCTGCAAGAATCTGCCCAAATTCCTCCTAAATGTTGTTACAGTTCCTGCTGCCACCATTTCTTCCGGCAGATCATTCCAAATATTAATTACTTTTTGTGTGAAACAATAAGCGAGTTCGGTATCTCGATAACCGCAAGGAATCATGTGATTTGTCAAAGGTCATTCAGGATTTTAAAAAAGTGAACGCAGCGCTGTATAAATTGTTAACTACTCTACCAAGGAATTAATCCAGAATTCTGTCAACTCAATAACTTCCTTTCTTGTTCGGCTGTTCACACACACTACTTACACAGTCCCAGTTCTAGTTCAGTTCATTCATCTGCAATTATGAGATATTCAAAAAGTTAACGAATTTATTATTTTCATTTAATCCTTAGACATTGATAGGAGCTATTGAAAAGTGGTCAGACAGAAGGTACGCGCAGTGAATAGGTGGGTGACCATCAGGAAAGGGAGTAGGAAAATAGCTCAAGAATCCCCTGTGGCCATTCCCCTGCAAAACAAATATATCCCTTTGCATACTGTTGAGGGGGATGACTCGGGCAAAAGCCGCTGCAGCCGGGCTCTGAGGCAGAGTGGGGTAGGGTGAGGTCTTCTTCTTATCGAGTCCACATCACAGGATTAGAAATTGTTCAGCCAGAGCTGAAAACACTTCTCGGCATCTGCATACAATGGCTTCTTGCGCTTCTTGTGCATGGTGGTGGAAAGATTGGGGGAAACAGGGCTGCTGTGACAGCCTTTCCAGGACGTGACTGCTCTATCCTTGATCCCGGGTGAGGTCTAGCAGAGCGATAGTGGTAGGAGAATCTATAGTTAGTGGGACAGACAGGAGGTTCCGTGGCAGCAAACGAGACTCCAGTATGATTTGTTGCTTCCCTGGTGCCAGGGACCCAGATGTCTTGGAGAGGCTGAAGAACATTCTCAAGGGAGAGGGTAAGCAGCCAGAAGTGGTTGTGCACATCACCACAAACGACACAGGAAGGAAGAGGGATGAGGTTCTGCGGAGAGAATATGGAATATATAGAATATATGGAGTGACCTCTACCTTAACAACATTCAAGTGAGGTCAAGAATTACAAGTCAGATGGGAATCAGTGTGAAGAAGGGTCCGGACCTGAAACATTTCCTTCCCAGATGCTGCCTGACCTAGAGTTCTTCCAGCATTTTCTGTTTTGCTCAAGATTCCAGCAGCTGCAGTTGCTTGTGTCTCCAAAAGTCTAGAGTTTGTCACATCAACATTGCATTGGGTTGCCCATCAACTCCTCTATTTCCTTAGAAGATTGAGAAGATGCAGCATGTTGACAAACATTCTCTTGAACTTCTACAGTTGTACGTTAGAGAGCATATTGACTGATTGCATCACGGCCTGGTTTGGCAACTCGAATATCCAGATATGTTTACATATCTGTTGTGTTGCTGCAGGTAAGCATTTCATTGTTCCATTTCAGGACATATGACAATCTATCCTACACACTAGGGACAATTTACAGAAGCCATTAAACTTACAAACCTGTATGCCTTTGGAATGTGGGTGGACACCCACGCAGTTACAGGGAACATGTGCAAACTCTGTACAGACAGCACCCGTAGGATCGAACCTGGGTCTCTGGTGCTGCAAGGAAGCAACTCAACCTATCTATTCACATCATGATCTTATACACTTCTATAAGATCATCCCTCATCCTACTGCACTCCAAGGAATAAAGTCCTAGCCTGCTCAACCTCTTCCTATAGCTCAGGCCTTTGAGTCCTGGTAATATCCTTGTAAATCTTCTCTGTACCCTTTCCAGCTTAACAACGTCTTTCCCATAGCAGGGCGACGACAACTGAACACAATACTCCAAAGGTGGCATAACCAATGTAACATAAACCTTCCAACTTCTATACTCGATACTCTGACTAATGAAAACCAATATGCCAAAAGTCATCTTTACCACCCTGTCTACCTGTGATGCCACTTTCAAGGAACTATGTACATGTACTGTTAGATCCCTCCTGCCCTGGTTTGACTTCCCAAAATGCAACACCTCGCACTTATCTGTATTAAATTCCATCAACCATTCCTCAGCCCACCTGATCAAGAAGATCCAGTTGCAATTTTTGACAACCATCTTCGCTGTCTACAACACCAGCCGCTTTATTATCCTGCAAACTTACTAATCATGCCTTGTACATTCTCATCCAAATCAAACAGCAATGGGCCCAGCACCAAACCCAGAGGCACACCACTAGTCATGAGCCTCCAGTCCGAAAAAGAACCTTCAGCTATCACCCTCTGATTCCTTCTATGAAGCCAATTCTCTATCTCATTGGGTAGCTCTCCTTGGATCCCATGCAATCTAATCTTCCAGAGCAGCCTACCACATGGAACCTTATCAAATGGCTTGCTGAAGTCCATTTAGCAACATCTATGGCTTTTCCTTCATGAAAAGTTTTGGTCATATCTTTAAACAACTCAGATTCGTGAAACACGATCGTTACAAAAACCATGCTGACGCTCCCTTATCAGCCCTTGTCCATCTAAATACGTGCATATCTAATCGCTCAGAGTACCCTCTAGTAACTTTCCGACCACAGATGTTAGACTCACTGGCCTATAGTTCCCAGGCTTTTCCTTGCAACCTTTCTTAAATAGAGGCACATCACTTGCCACCCTCCAGTCTTCCGGCACTTCACCAGTATTTAATGAGGACTCATAAATCTCAACCAGGGCACCTGCAATTTCCTCTCTAACTTCCCACAGTGTCCTCAGATATATCTGTCTACTTTGTTACTTTAAAGGTGATCAAGTGAAGATTTGGCCTTCCTTTTCAAGGGATAAAGAAGTTGCACAAGATTCTCACTCAGTTTATTCTCATCGTTCTGGTGTCAACCTCGCAAATGGTTTCTTAGTTGTCTTTTCTAGTCTCTTTATCTCCTTTGTGTAATGCATTGAGGATAGGAACACCGATGAGTACGTTTTCTTCAAGTTTCTAACATTAGATTGATAAATAAAGAGGAGGGAGTAGGAATTAAATGGGGTGTATGGAGGCAGGGAAGACAGTTTTAAAGAAAGATACAGCAGAATTGTTTTCATTACATGCTCAACGTGTTGCTAATGTGGGAGAAAGTTGGGAGAAGTAAAAATGGGTAGTTGGTTATGATTTTTCCATTGTGGAGACACTATAGATTAGCAACTGGAATCATGGTGTAGCCCCAGTCAGCTACCCCCACACAAGAAAAATAGAGGAAGTATTTAATTTGGGATCAAATACTTCAATCAGCCTGCAAGGCAGTGTGCCTTGTAAAATACTGATGTGTTCTCATTTCTGTCTGACTAAATGAACTGGGCAGGAAATGGCATCTCTGTAATCCAGAGACTGAACATGATTGGTTTTCCATCCGGTTTTGTAGCAGATGAGAGGGAGTTAAACACAAAGTACAGCCGTTCTCCTTGTTCAGCAATTGTAAACTGCTCCAACAATAAGTATGGGAATAGGTTTCCTCTTTTGAGCTCTTACCCTGATACAGCAACAACTTCACTTCGTGTTCTGTCAACACCTCCAGTACAAAGACCTTCATAGGCGCTTTCTCCCCACTCCACTGCGGCTCAGTTACTAAGCAACTGTCACTGCACTTTAACTAAGTTGTCACTCAAGGGAGCTCAACTGTGGAATAACTACCACAGGAATTGGGAACAACGACATACATAGATTGTATCAACAAGATCAGGCCAGGAACGGACAGTCAGTACAGCGGGACTGGATGAGGAACGGACAGAATCAGCGCAGGAGCGGACAGAGTTAGTACAGGGGGACTGCGCTGTGCGCCAACTAAGTTTGTAGCCAACTTATAATATCCTGAAGCCTGGATGAACATTATTAAAATGAAAGTAAGGGGCACAAATCACAAAATGTTAACATGGTTACACTTTGGACTTCGTCTCTGCACAACAGAAGAACTATAAATTATGTTCAAAGGGCCTTTTTCTGATTGTTAACTAGCTGGGGATCTTCTCAAACCAACATCTTTATGGTGTCTCAGTGCTAACGAATGGTTGCCTTATTTTCTTTATTCCAGCAATTCAGCAACAGACTGGTTCCACCAAGACTCAGTGGCAAAATCATCGAGCCCATTGATTGCAAAATGCACTGCGTAATGGAAATCTTTATTTTTGCACATCCCTCTGCAGAATTTCCACTCACTGACGGTTTACTGTCCCAACTTCACCCCGCTCCATAGCCCCTGTCCCTCCCCACAAACTGCCTCCTTTCCAGATTAAAACTCATTGTGTTTTGATGCCAGGGGTAAACCTCCACACAACAGTGATCTCTGGTGTTGATTTCCACGAGTCAGTGCAGTATAGAATTAGATTAAGTCCCACTGAGTTGGACCAACCATCAAGCACCCATTGACACTATTCCCATTTATTCACCCACATCTCCATCTCTCTCCCACATTCCACCACTCATCGACATATTAAAGGCAATTTACAGTGGCCAATTAATTTGTCAACCCGCACATCTTTATGATATGGGAGGAAACCTACACAATCACTGGGAAAATATGTAAACTCCACACAGTTGGCATCTGAGGTCAGGATCAAACCCGGGTCACTGGAGCTATGAGGCAGCGGCTCCACTAGCTGAGCCACTGTGCTGCGCACTACGTGTTAGCATGCTATTTCAACCGAAGGATGCATCAAAGCAAGGCACCAATCTGGTCACTCCTAAAGCTCACTCTTTGAAGCAGGGTCATCGGCCAGTCAGCGGGAGCTGAAATCTTGCATGGTTTGAGCCCAAGAGCAAGTCGTAATCTCTTAACTTTTATCCCCTAAGAGAGATCAGGTAACAACCCAGACACGAGGTCACAACAGGAGAGCTCGAGATCAAGCAATTCAGACGGTCCCGCCAGTCACAAATACTGAGTAGTAATAGTTTAAAACACGGCACAAATCCCGAGATCGGGTTACAAGCTCAACTCCCTCCTCAGCATCTCAGGTTTTATACAATAGTAACTTGTAACGCGAGAGTCTGTTTGTGGATGTGAGCTTAACAAACATATAATTGATTTTCACCATCACAAAAGGTTCACCAGATTCATTGGAAGCACCAGTGGGAAACGCTGCACACCTGCAAATCCCCAGCCTAAACTGTGGCAGAGCTGGCAAGGTTCACACTAAGAGAAAACCTTGACAGCAAATGCAATCCCTTACATAGTACATGTTGAAAATGTACCAGGCTAGTTGCTCAACTGCACTGGAGCTCTAAATAATTAGAGCCAGAATAATCAGAGCCAGAATTGGAGATTCTGCCCTTCTCACTTGGAAGGGCAGAATCTCCAAAATAGAAACTGCATGGCAAAGTGCTTTTTGTAGTTACCATTGTATTAACTACACCACAATACCACAAAATCCAGTTACAATCCTTTTGCACGGCATAATTCTGGCAGATATTTATATACCCCAATTTGAGATATGACACCTGATTTGCATCAGTACATTTGTTGGACGCGGGCAAGACCAGCTTTATTGCTCATCCCTAAGGGGTGCCAACTACCTTACTGAATGCCTGTAGTTCTTCTGGTAAAAGTTGTAGAGTCACAGAGCTATACAGCATGGAAACCAGCCCTTTGATCCAAACCATCCATGCCGACCAAGTTTCCAAACTGAACTAGTCCCACTGAGGAGTTAATGGAGGATTTTAGGAGGAGAGGAACACCTCTTGTCCCCTGTCTCCATCAATGGCATGGATGTGCAGTTTACCAAGGAGCACAAATACCTTGGAGTGTATCTGGACAGTAAAACTGCACTGGTCCAGGAACGCTGAGGCTTTGTACAGGAAGGGACAGAGCCGGCTGTACTTTTTGAGAGGGTTCTGTTCCTTCAGTCTGCAGTAAGATGCTGCAGATGTTCTACCAATCGGTGGTAGCCAGTGCCATCTTCTTCGCTGCCATGTGCTGGGGCAGCAGGGCAAAGGCTGCAGACGCCAATAGGATTAACAAACTCATCAAGAAGGCTGGCGCAGTCCTGGGGGCAGAGTTAGATTCAGGGGAGGTTGTCTTGGAGGGGAGGATGTTCCTCAAACTGCAGAGCATCCTGGACAATACAGCTCACCCTCTCCATGACACTGGTCAACCTGAGGAGTACCTTCAGCAACAGACTGGTTCCTCCAAGACGCAGGACAGAATGCCACAGGAGATCCTTCTTCCCTGTGGCTATCAAACTGTACAACTGTGGTGCGATAGACTGAGACTGACTCTCCCCCCCCCCTCCCCTCCCCCATCTTGCACATCCCCAACCCTTTCCCCTCCTCACTTTAATTTAATGCTTCATGGATTTTGGGATTTTATGATGGTTATTATGCCCTCTATTTTTAGACCTCTCCTCCCAGGAGGAAAGACTGTGGCTATGTGAAGATGACTGTGACTCTGACAGTGCTGTTAGGGAGGGAGTATCAAGATTTAGTCCAAGACATCATATAGGAACAGCAACATATGATGGTCCACGACTTTGTGGAATCATACAAAATGGCATTTGGCGCATTGTATCCATGCTGGTCACAGCCCAATGCAAGCTTCCAGCACTGGGTGCAAAGACCTGCACGTCACAGCTCTTGAAGTGCTGTTTAAACATGGGGAGGAATCCAGGCCACTGTCACCTTCTGGGCGTAGGTACTTTCATTGTCTCTCCTCTAATTCTGCTTCTCATCTCTGAAGAAGGGTTTCGACCCGAAACGTTGCCTATTAGAGTCTGAAGAAGGGTTTTGCCCCGAAACGTTGCCTATTTCCTTCGCTCCATAGATGCTGCCTCACCCGCTGAGTTTCTCCAGCATTTTTGTCTAACTCTCATTTCTCCTATTCTTTTATGTCAATACTTAGGAAAAATAGCTTTTTTATTACACTGTCTGGGCACCTCATAATTTTATACACCTCATTTAATCCTACGTTTAGTCTCCTCTGATCCAAGGTAAACAGTCCCAGCCTATCTAATCTCTTCTCTTTACTAGAATTTTTCAATCCAGGCGTTTCCCAATGCAGGATAATTCTATCATTCCTGTAAAGCTGTGTCTAGAACACAGAGACCCAGATTCAATCTTCACCTCGGGGAGTCTGCATGTTCTCGCTGTGGCCATGTGGGTTTCTCCTAGTGCTTCAATTTCCTCCCACATCCCAAAGACGTGTGGGTTGGTGGTCACTGAGTTGTACAGCACACAATCAAGCCCTTTGGCCCGACTCAGCCAGCTGAAATGTCTATCTACACAAATCCATATCTTTCACCATGCAGTATCCGCTAATTAACTGTATACTCCCCAAGTCACCATGAGCTTTTCTTCAGTTCTGCTCGCAACACCAAATGAGGATTGCAGTTGTATTGGAGAGGGTGCAGAGGAGATTCACCAGGATGTTGTCTGGAGTGGAACATTACAATTATAATCTCAAACTGGGCATCACTAAGCAGCATACGGATGAGTAGAAGCTGGTTGACAGCAGTAGTTGTCAAAACATTCCTTCACTCTAATGATTGAGAGCAAGCTGATTGGGATGTAATTATCTGGACTGGATTAGACCTACCTTTTGTGAACAGGGCAAATGTGGTCAATTTTCCACTCAGTTGGATAGCAGCCAGTGTTGTAACTGTACTCCTGGTGATAATCCTTTTGCACCACATAATCAGAGTGATAATGTTGCTACTCAGGTGTCAGTAATTGCACTTTTTTTTCCATCTGAATTCACATATTCGAACCTAAAAATAAGAGTAGGCCACTCAGCCCTCATTGCTATTCCACCTTTCAGCAAGATCATGACCGATGTTTTACCTCGGCACCACTTTCCTGCACACACTGCATACTCTTTGATTCCCCTAACTACACAAGTAACAGGTAATATTACATTCTGTTGGTTGAATGGTGTGGGTGCACATCAGGGGCAAGGTGAAAGCTTCTTGACTTGTTGACCTTTACCACACCTGACAGCAAGGGCACTTGGGAGATACAACAATGCAGGGACTTACAAGTGGAAAAACGGTGTCCGAAAGATATTACATAAAACAGTACAGCACAGGGACAAGCCCTTTGGCCCACAATGTCAACGCCGAACATGATGTCAAGTTAAATTAATCTCCACTGCCTGCACACGATTCATACCCCTCCATTCGCTTCATATCCATGTGCATTACTAAAAGTCTCTTGTGTTTGCATTCACCATCACCTCGGGAAGCACATTCCAGGCACCAAAGTCTCCCCGCATAAAAATACTTACCACGCACATCTCCATTAAACTTTGTCCCACTCACCTTAAAGCTATGCCCTCAAGCCGTAACATTTCCACCAAGGGAAAAAGGTTGCGACTATCTACCCTTTCCATGCCTTTCATGATTTTAAATACTTGGTTCCAACTTCCTTCTGAAGCAACATCAAAGACAAAATTAGCCACGCTTTGTGATTAAAAGCAATGTGGAGGAGCAGACCCTGGTGCAACCTGGATGGCATGGGGGGGGGGGGGTGGGGGTGGGGGGGCAGGTTGAAGGCTCTCTAGGACTCTCTGGCACCAAGATCAAAACTGGAAAACTTCACTATTATATTCAGTAAATCCAACTGGCCACAGCTTTGCTACATCCATCACAATCTTTGCAACCTGGTCTTGACACTACATAGTTTGTAATGTTTGTCACCTGTCAAAATTGAAAACTCGTTTTTCGCCACTCAACATTTATTTTCATGCAGATCCTTACAGGGTGCATCCTGCCTATTGGGCGACTTTCAATTTCTATTTTCAAAGTCCTAATATGGGCAATAATTTGTCTACTGAAGATGTGCTTCAATTTTTGCCAACAGTTTCTTATCAAATGCTTTCTGTGAGTCTATATAAACAATATTCATTGACATTTTCCTGACAGACACTTTAGTTGCCTCTCCATATATAAAATACCCATCAACCATTAAGTGTGACACATCCTTTGTAACTACTGCTGGAGCTATCTAGTCAGATTTAAAATTTCAAGATGTTCAGTCACTCTGTCCTTAATTATAGATTATAATAATTTCCCAGCAACTTGTGTTCAAGCATTATAGTCTACCATCATCTGGTTTACACTTCTCACATGTTCCAGGGTGATATGTGTAATTTTCTAAAGGGACAACTCTAAAATTAAACAAATTCATGAAGAATATAGATTATTATACATGAAATGTCCTCAATCACTTATTTTAAAACTCTGGGATAGGTCCATCTGGTCCTCAGGATTTACAAGAACCTACTGCCATTATTTTTTTTCACACAGTTAATTTGCTCATGTGGATTTTGGTAAATCTCGGTCTTTGATTCAATATAGATTTCTTTAGGTAGCTTCTTTGAAAATAAAAACAAAACCGGCAGATGCTTGCAATCTGAAATAAAGACAGAAAATGGTCATGAGGCAGCATCTGTGAAAAGTGAAATGTTTCAAGTTAATATTTCAAGTCCGAGATTTTTCTTCAGAACTGGCAGAGAGGGGGGGGGGAAAACAACTTAGTTTTCAGTGGCAAGAAGGTGAGGGAGGAATGTAGAAAATTGGGAATATATTTGACAGGTGGTGGAACACCTGTCGTTTCACCTTTTACCCAAGGAACTCAAACAGTCCTTCTAAATGAAGCAGTGATTCACTTGCACTTCAATCTCACCCCGGTCACTCCCTCTTCTCCCATCAGGCAAGAGGTACAGAAGTTTGACAACGCAGAGCTCCAGATTCAGGGACAGTTTCTTCCCAGCTGTTATCAGGCAACTGAACCATCCTCTCAGCAGCTAAAGTGCAGTCCTGACTCCCCCATCTACCTCATTGGAGACCTTTGAACTATCTTTAATTGGACTATATTACACTAGATGTTGTACCATTTATCTGTATACTGTGGATGGCTTGATTGTAATCATGTATAGTCTTTTCTTTGACTGGATAGCAGGCAACAAAATGCCTTTCACTGTTATATGGCTGTTTTCACAGCTATTCACGGCACACGTGACAATAATAATAAAGTAAACTTTTTCCAATCCAGTGAGTTGCATTCTGTGCTCATAACATGGCCTCCTCAGCACTGGAGAAACCAATGCAGACTGGGCGATCACCTCACACACCGGAGTCCAGTACACAGGAGGACCCCAAGCTGCCTGTTGATGTCCCACTCTGACCTGTCCAACAATGGCCTCCTGCAACGTTACAAGGCCCATTGTAAGATCGAGGAAGACACCTCATCTGGGCACACTGCTGCCTTCCAAACTCAAAATTTGATTCTCCAACTTTACGTAACTGGCTCATTCTTTGTTTATCAGAAGTGTCCATTTCTGCCCGTCATAATTTTGGCTCAGTTTTTCTTTCTCCATTTGGGCAGTCTAACTTGCGGGGCATGTCCCACAGCCTCACCATGAACTACACTGACATGCAAACATAATGTGCTTGTAACTACTATTTTAAATGCCCCCATCCAGTCTCCCACTATCAGTGATATTCCCTGTTCTACTCATCCCTCCCTCACCTTCGTTATTTTCTCGTTCCAAATAACTTAAAGGGAAATGTTTACTGCTTTCCACAAATGCTGCCAACAGTTTTCAGCATTTTCTGTTTTTACTGTTTTTGCTTGTAAATACTGGTACAAAGTAATTATGTCATATCTGTTATTTCCTAATTTTCAGTTAGTTTATTGTTTTTCAACAAGCCAGTCTTACTTTTGACCAGCCACCAGGTGGTTCTAAAACTTAAATTGATTTTGTATTCCTTGTAACCTTCTTTTCATTCTTCCTTTTGAGGCCTTCCTTGTCTGCTGTAACGTTTTGCAATTCTTCACATCTTTTCCAGCCTTTAGTTTTATGTTGTCCTTTCTTTTTCCATAAGGCCTCTTAGGATATAAAATAGTTCCATGCTGGCCCAAACTCGTTGTTTGGACACCTCCCACAGATCTTTTGTATTTTACAGACTAACAGATTTGTTCTATTTCATTGGAGTGAAGGTGAACCACACCCAAATCTTGAATGGTAATACTCATCTTAAGTTTCTTCTGTTTAAACACATCCTTACATTTAATTATGATTGCTATTAGATAAATGTTCATAGATCATTAGGCTCTTAAATTGTGCTCAGTATTCTTTACAGATCTAATTTAACCTGCTCACTTATTCTGTGAGTATTGCAAAATAACTTTCTTGCCAGCTCAGTTGATCCCAGCTTGAAAAACAGGCCAGGCCTCCATCCCCCCTATTACACACTGCAAGGACCAATGCTACCCAGAATGACTGACATAGGGCACCAGCCATTCAAAATTACGAATTACAAGGAATTGTTGAGGTAGAGGGTACTAATATTTGTAATGATGGGTAAATACAGAACCTGGAAACGGAGTTAGACAACCACAGCTGATTGAATGGGACAAATTAGGCTTTGACCTTCCATGTCATCTGAACTGCCAACCCTCCCCTGTTCAGCTCTGCATAATTTGCCCAACTTGGTGCCACCCTGCATAACATTGTGGTTTTATTTCAAATTGCCAATAACTGAAGCATTTTGTGGAGATAATCAGAACAGAACCAAAGTGAGCGATAAAATGTTTTTAAATTATCTCTCTTCCATTACCGTGAGATTGGAAAATAACATCAATTCTAGTCATGAAACCCGCAGAAAGTAAATTGTATTCCTGTAAAATACAAGATTTTGTCAAGTGTATGTTTAGATTGAACTATGGAGTAAATAATGGAGCAAGTTGCATTTGCAAGCTACGCAATCAGCTGTTGGATCTGTGGTTTAGTGGGTTTTGATCCAAATGAAGCATTCCTTGGCAAGCTAACTGTGGGCTTACTGAGGCAGCCTGCACTATATGATTTAGATACAAGCTGTGTCAGCAGAAACTTTCTCCTCTGTGTGATAGAGATGATTGCACAGCAGAAACTCTCTCCTTTGTGTGATAGAGGTGATTGGTTCAGGAGTACGAAAGCCGTGTGGAATAAGCTGTTTATAACTCGGGACATCCAGGCTTTCAAGCTCCCGTATCTTTTCACTGAAGGTAGGAGATAGAAAACTAATTGGCCAGGGTGTCAGGCACCCTTGATGATACTTCCAGTCTTTCTGATGCAATATACTGTGAAGATGAACTGGATGGAAGGAAGTGATGAGCTTGTGATAGACTGGACAGTGTTCTGCAGGATCAGGCAGTCAAGAGCCGTTTGGTTGAGATACATCCCATCAAAATATCTTCTGTAGCACATCTACAGAAAATCATGGGAATCCTTTTGGATATGCTGAATCTTTTCAGATGCCGAAGAAAATATGCTGATACACTTTTTTGATCATCATATTAGTGTGAAAGTATCCATTTAGTTTGCTGGTGATATGGATGCCAAGAAACTTGATTGTGTCGACAATTCTCTGCAGCAGCTCTGATGAGGACAGGGTTGAGCTCACTCCCTCATTTCCTTAGATCAACAAGCAACTCTTTCATCTTACAGATGTTAAGGACCAGGTTGTTCATCTGAACCATTACCAATGCTCACGATATTTTTCCTGTATTTCATATCATTGCTGTTGTTGATGCAGCCTACAACAGCAATATAATTGGTGAACTTAAAGGTCAAGATGGTGATTTACTTGGTTACATAGTCATGGATGCACAGAGAGAAGAGCTGGGGATTAAGCACACAACCCTAACAGACATCAGTGCTGAGGGTCAGGGTGGAGAAAATATTATGACCAATTTTAGTTGACTCAGTTTTGGCAGTCAAGCATTTCATTATGGTCGATGTTAGAGCTATTCGGCAACAGTCATCGAGATAGACCACACACTTTTATTGCTGTCTGTGTCGAGTCTTGCACATTCCTCTCGTGACCGCCTGGGTTTCCTTTGGGTGCTCTAATTGCATCTTCCATTTCAAAAACATGCACATAGGTAGGTTAATTTGCTGCTATAAATTGTCTCTGGTGGGTAGGCGAGAAGTCATAGAGTAATATAGTGTGGAAACAGGCCCTTCGGCCCAACTCACCCACACCGGCCAACAATGTCCCAGCTACGCTAGTCCCACTTGCCTGCGCTTGGTCCATATCCCTCCAAACCTGTCCTATCCATGTACCTGTCTAACTGTTTCTTAAACATTGGGATAGTCCCGGCCTCAACTGCCTTTTCTGGCAGCTTGTTCCATACACCCACCATCCTTTGAGTGGAAAAAGGTACCCCTCGGATTCCTATTAATTTTTTCCCCTTCACCTATAACCTATGTCCTCTGGTCCTCGATTCCCCTACTCTGGGCAAAAGACTGTGCATCTACCCGATCTATTGCTCTCATGATTTTGTATACCTCTATAAGATCTCCCCTCATCCTACTGCACTCCATGGAATAGAGACCGAGCCTCCTCAACCTCTCCCTATAGCTCACACCCTCTAGTCCTGGCAACATCCTTGTAAATATTTTCTGAACCCTTTCAAGCTTGACAATATATTTCCTATAACATGGTTCCCAGAACTGAACACAATATTCTAAATGCGGTCTCACCAACGTCTTATACAACTGCAACAGGACCGCCCAACTTTTATACTCCATACTCTGACTGATGAAGGCCAAAGTGCCAAAAGCCTTTTTGACCACCTTATCTACCTGCGACTTGTCCTTCAAGGAACCATGCACCTGTACTCCTAGATCCCTCTGCTCTACAACACTACCCAGAGGCCTACCATTTACTGTCCTGCCCTTGTTCGAATCCCAAAATGCAACACCTCACACTTCTCTGTATTAAATTCCATCAACCATTCCTCCAGCCACCTGGCCAATTGATCCAGATCCTGCTGCAATCTTTCACAACCATCTTCACTATCTGCAAAACCACTAACTTTTATATCATCAGCAAACTTGCTAATCTTGCCCCGAATGTTCTCTTCCAAATCATTGATGTAGATGACAAACAGTAACGAGCCTAGCACCGAACCCTGAGGCACACCACTAGTCACAGGCCTCCAGTCTGAGAAGCAACCTTCCATCATCACTCGCTGCTTCCTTCCATGGAGCCAATTTGCTATCCATTCAGCTATCTCTCCTTGGATCCCATGCGATCCCATGCTTAATCATATCTTTCCTATGCTGTGGTGACCAGAACTGCACACTGCTAAGCAAAATTTGGTATAACACCGACAAGACTATGGAGTTAATGGTGGACTTTAGGAGGAGATGAACACCCCTGTATCCATCAATGGTGTGGATGTGCAGTTTACCAGGGAGTAGAAATACTTTGGAGTGTACCTGGACAGTAAACTGGACTGGTCCAAAAATGCTGAGGCCCTGTATAAGAAGGGACAGAGCCAGCTGTACTTTTTAAGAAGGCTCCGCTCCTTCAACATCTGCAGTAAGATGCTGCAGATGTTCTACCAATCGGTGGTAGCCAGTGCCATCTTCTTCGCTGCTGTGTGCTGGGGCAGCAGGGCGAAGGCCGCAGACGCCAATAGGATTAACAAACTCATCAGGAAGGCTGGCTCCATCCCGGGGGCGGAGTTGGATTCATGGGAGGTGGTCTTGGAGGGGAGGATGCTCCTCAAACTGCAGAGCATCCTGGACAATCCAGCTCACCCCCTTCACCACACACTGGCCAACCTGAGGAGTAACTTCAGCAACAGACTGATTCCATCAAGATGCAAGGCAGAACGTGACAGGAGATCTTTCTTCCCTATGGCTATCAAACTGTACAACTCCTCCCCCTTCTGTCGTGGGGTACACTGAGACTGACTCCCCCCTCCCCAATGTTTGCACATCCCCAATCCTTTCCACTCAACGCTTTAATTTCATGTTTCATGTATTTTGTGTTTTTATGACTGTTGGCAGATCAATTTCCCTCCTGGGAGCAATAAAGTTCTGTCATATCATAACATGACATCCCAACCTTGTACTAATGCCTTAGTCAACAAAGCCAAGCATGACAAATGCCTTCTTCACCACTCTGTAGGCCTCTGTGACCACATTTCATGGAAATAAGTCCATGTACCCCTGTGTTTCTCTCTTCAACAATGCTCTCAGTGCCCCACCATGCACTGTGTATGTCCTGTTCTGATTTAGCTTCCCAAAATGCATAACTTCCAACTTGTCCGAGTTAAATTCGATCAGCCATTCCCTTGCCCACATTGCTAGTTAATTTAGATTATGTTGTAACCATAGACAACTTTTTTCACTGTCCACCATATCACTAATATTGGTCCATCTGCAAACTTACTTATCATGCCATCAACATTCTTAATCAAATCACTAATATTTGTGACAAACAACAGTGGATCCAGTAGAGATTTCTGCAGCACTTCACTGGTCACAGGCCTCTAATCTGGGGGGAAAAAACCTCCGCCACTGCCCTCTTACTCCTTACCACCAAGCCAGTTTTATATCTAATTGGCTAAATCAGCCTGAATTAGTTTGGATATGAACTGGGAGAATCTTTAAAAAATAGGATGCTTCATAGTGGGTGGTTGACAGTCACTCCAGACTCAATGGACTTGTTTCCATGCTGTTTCTGTCTATGACTACGTACATGTTGCAACAGGATCTAGATCAACTGGGAAAGTGGGCAAGTGAATAGGTAGGAAAGGTATAGATGGATAGGAGGCACACATGGGCAAATGAGATGAACTTAGGACATCTTAGTCGGATGGACAAATTGGGCTGAAGGATCTGTTTCAATGCTGCGCAACCCTGATTTTACAGGATGCTCTGAGAAAACGTATTCAAATTAAGCATGTTGCCTTCTTCACCACTCTGTAGGCCTCTGTGACCACATTTCATGGAAATAAGTCCATGTACCCCTGTGTTTCTCTCTTCAACAATGCTCTCAGTGCCCCACCATGCACTGTGTATGTCCTGTTCTGATTTAGCTTCCCAAAATGCATAACTTCCAACTTGTCCGAGTTAAATTCGATCAGCCATTCCCTTGCCCACATTGCTAGTTAATTTAGATTATGTTGTAACCATAGACAACTTTTTTCACTGTCCACCATATCACTAATATTGGTCCATCTGCAAACTTACTTATCATGCCATCAACATTCTTAATCAAATCACTAATATTTGTGACAAACAACAGTGGATCCAGTAGAGATTTCTGCAGCACTTCACTGGTCACAGGCCTCTAATCTGGGGGGAAAAAACCTCCGCCACTGCCCTCTTACTCCTTACCACCAAGCCAGTTTTATATCTAATTGGCTAAATCAGCCTGAATTAGTTTGGATATGAACTGGGAGAATCTTTAAAAAATAGGATGCTTCATAGTGGGTGGTTGACAGTCACTCCAGACTCAATGGACTTGTTTCCATGCTGTTTCTGTCTATGACTACGTACATGTTGCAACAGGATCTAGATCAACTGGGAAAGTGGGCAAGTGAATAGGTAGGAAAGGTATAGATGGATAGGAGGCACACATGGGCAAATGAGATGAACTTAGGACATCTTAGTCGGATGGACAAATTGGGCTGAAGGGTCTGTTTCAATGCTGCGCAACCCTGATTTTACAGGATGCTCTGAGAAAACGTATTCAAATTAAGCATGTTGCCTTCTTCACCACTCTGTAGGCCTCTGTGACCACATTTCATGGAAATAAGTCCATGTACCCCTGTGTTTCTCTCTTCAACAATGCTCTCAGTGCCCCACCATGCACTGTGTATGTCCTGTTCTGATTTAGCTTCCCAAAATGCATAACTTCCAACTTGTCCGAGTTAAATTCGATCAGCCATTCCCTTGCCCACATTGCTAGTTAATTTAGATTATGTTGTAACCATAGACAACTTTTTTCACTGTCCACCATATCACTAATATTGGTCCATCTGCAAACTTACTTATCATGCCATCAACATTCTTAATCAAATCACTAATATTTGTGACAAACAACAGTGGATCCAGTAGAGATTTCTGCAGCACTTCACTGGTCACAGGCCTCTAATCTGGGGGGAAAAAACCTCCGCCACTGCCCTCTTACTCCTTACCACCAAGCCAGTTTTATATCTAATTGGCTAAATCAGCCTGAATTAGTTTGGATATGAACTGGGAGAATCTTTAAAAAATAGGATGCTTCATAGTGGGTGGTTGACAGTCACTCCAGACTCAATGGACTTGTTTCCATGCTGTTTCTGTCTATGACTACGTACATGTTGCAACAGGATCTAGATCAACTGGGAAAGTGGGCAAGTGAATAGGTAGGAAAGGTATAGATGGATAGGAGGCACACATGGGCAAATGAGATGAACTTAGGACATCTTAGTCGGATGGACAAATTGGGCTGAAGGGTCTGTTTCAATGCTGCGCAACCCTGATTTTACAGGATGCTCTGAGAAAACGTATTCAAATTAAGCATGTTGCTGAAGGGTAATTATTGGATAGGCTACTGTTCTTGAAACAGCCAAGAGGTCTTGGTTTAAGGTCTCACATAAAATTATTGCCTGTTCATGCTCCTCTATGGTAAGAATACACCACAATTATTAATCCCCTCATTCTTGCCTGATGTACCCTCCTTTTGCTCGTGTCAGGATTAATTATTATCCCCAAATAATGCTCTCCCAGGACCTTAAAAACTCTAGAACGCTCACAAGCTGCGCAAGGTTAAATTTTGCTCTGGATACTCCAGATGAATACTTCGTCATCCTCGTTTTTTTACCTTGATTCCGAACTGTACTCGCCCCTCCAGCTTCTATTCCACCAATTAAGGTTTTTAGAAGCTAAAATAAAACCAGCACGCGTATCTTTTAGCTGAAAACAAACTTCACCCTAGAAACAAATCGTACAGTTTGAAGGTCATCCATTGAAGTTTCCAAACATGCTGCTGATGCACGTCAGATGATGACCCCATGACAAAATAGATAACCAATATATAAACAGATAAATGAAAAAACTTGCAGATGTTCAAAATTTGAAATCAAGGCACAAAATTCTGAAAATGCAAGATGGTTCTGACAAAAGGTCTTTAACCAGAAACAATAACTCTTGCTCTTTCCAGAGATGTTACCCGAATAGCCAATAGACAAAGGAATTTAGGCCCAGAGAACCATTTCAAAAGAATTAACTGTGTTTAATCGTCTTATGTACCTGGATCAGCAAATTAAATGCAAAAACACAACAACAAAAAACATACAATAAGAATACAAACAAACAAACAGATAAATAAATAGTTATTCAAGATAAGCTAGACCATGGCAATGCCAAAGTACACAGTGCAACCTTAATGCCAAGTCCATAGTAGAGCAATGCTGGGGCACTATTGTGATTAGGTGGTGTAGGGTAGTTCAAGGGCCTGATGGTTGATAGAAAGAAGCTGTTCCTGAACTTAGAGGTAACGGTACTCAGACTCCTATACCTTCTTCACGATGGTAGTAACAAAATGAGAGCATGACCTGGGTGATCTTTAATGATACTAGCTGCCTTCTTGAGGCAGAAAATTAGCCAGAAAAAGCAGCATACCAGAGGACTGGGAGAAATTCAGAGACCAGCAGAGGAGGACAAAGGGCTTAATTAGGAAAGGGAAAATAGATTATGAAAGAAAACTGGCAGGGAACATAAAAACTGACTGCAAAAGTTTTTATAGATATGTGAAGAGAAAGAGATTAGTTAAAACAAATGTAGGTCTCTTGCAGTCAGAAACAGGTGAATTGATCATGGGGAACAAGGATATGGCGGACCATATGATAACTACTTTGGTTCCATCTTCACTAAGGAAGACATAAAGAATCTGCCGGAAATAGCAGGGGTCCGCGGGTCAAAGGAGATGGAGGAACTGAGTGAAATCCAGGTTAGTCGGGAAGTGGTGTTGGGTAAATTGAATGGATTAAAGGCCGATAAATCACCAGGGCCAGATAGGCTGCATCCCAGAGTACTTAAGGAAGTAGCTCCAGAAATAGTGGATGCATTAGTGATAATTTTTCAAAACTCCTTAGATTCTGGAGTAGTTCCTGAGAATTGGAGGGTAGCAAACGTAACCCCACTTTTTAAGAAGGGAGGGAGAGAGAAAACAGGGAATTACAGACCAGTTAGTCTAACATCGGTAATGGGGAAACTGCTAGAGTCAGTTATTAAAGATGGGATAGCAGCACATTTGGAAAGTGGTGAAATCATTGGACAAAGTCAGCATGGATTTACGAAAGGTAAATCATGTCTGACGAATCTTATAGAATTTTTCGAAGATGTAACTAGTAGAGGGGAGAACCAGTGGATGTGTTGTATCTGGACTTTCAGAAGGCTTTCGACAAGGTCCCACATAAGAGATTAGTATACAAACTTAAAGCACACGGTATTGGGGGTTCAGTATTGATGTGGATAGAGAACTGGCTGGCAAACAGGAAGCAAAGAGTAGGAGTAAACGGGTCCTTTTCACAATGGCAGGCAGTGACTAGTGGGGTACCGCAAGGCTTAGTGCTGGGACCCCAGCTATTTACAATTTATATTAATGAGCTGGATGAGGGAATTGAAGGCAACATCTCCAAGTTTGCGGATCACACTAAGCTGGGGGGGCAGTGTTAGCTGTGAGGAGGATGCTAGGAGACTGCAAGGTGACTTGGATAGGCTGGGTGAGTGGACAAATGTTTGGCAGATGCAGTATAATGTGGATAAATGTGAGGTTATCCACTTTGGTGGCAAAAACATAAAAGCAGACTATTATCTAAATGGTGGCCGATTAGGAAAAGGGGAGATGCAGCGAGACCTGGGTGTCATGGTACACCAGTCATTGAAAGTAGGCATGCAGGTGCAGCAGGCAGTGAAGAAAGCGAATGGTATGTTAGCTTTCATAGCAAAAGGATTTAAGTAAGTTTATTGGCCAAGTATTCACATACAAGGAATTTGCCTTGGTGCTCCGCCCACAAGTAACAACATGACATACAGTGACAGTTACGAATGACTCAGAAAACACTAAACATTAATAATAATAAAACATTAATGGTAAAACACCATTGATCAAGCATGTGAACCAACAAAATTCCTGGCCCTTGCAGTTGTACATAAGTATGTTAGCTTTCATAGCAAAAGGATTTGAGTATAGGAGCAAGGAGGTTCTACTGCAGTTGTACAGGGTCTTGGTGAGACCACACGTGGAGTATTGCGTACAGTTTTGGTCTCCAAATCTGAGGAAGGACATTATAGCCATAGAGGGAGTGCAGAGAAGGTTCGCCAGACTGATTCCTGGGATGTCAGGACTTTCATATGAAGAAAGACTGGATAGACTTGGCTTATACTCGCTAGAATTTAGGAGATTGAGAGGGGATCTTATAGAAACGTACAAAATTCTTATGGGGTTGGACAGGCTAGATGCAGGAAGATTGTTCCCGATGTTGGGGAAGTCCAGGACAAGGGGTCACAGCTTAAGGATAAGGGGGAAATCCTTTAAGACCGAGATGAGAAAAAACGTTTTCACACAGAGTGGTGAATCTCTGGAACTCTCTGCCACAGAGGATAGTTGAGGCCAGTTCATTGGCTATATTTAAGAGGGAGTTAGATGTGGCCCTTGTGGCTAAAGGGATCAGGCGGTATGGAGAGAAGGCAGGTACGGGATACTGAGTTGGATGATCAGCCATGATCATATTGAATGGCGGTGCAGGCTCAAAGGGCCGAATGGCCTACTCCTGCACCTATGTTCTATGTAATTCTATGTATGTAAGTAACAGCGAAGGACCGGGTAATATCAACTTTCTGCAGCCTCCTTCATTCCTGGGCGTTCAAGTACCAAACCAGGCTGTGATGACCCAGTCAGTATGCTCTCTGCCTGTACATCTGTAAAAATTTGAAACATCTGAGGAGATAGAGGCATTGGTGACTGTGCTATCACTTAAAAAGATCTGATTGTAATCTCAACACTGATCTTCCCATTTACCTTGGCGTCATTACTTATCAAGCCTAACTTAGCCTTTCGGGATGGGAATTCAAAAGACTCTTGACCGTCAGAGAGAAGAAAAAAGTCCTCATCTCTCTCTTAAATAGGTGACCATATTTTAAATAATATTGTGTGTAAGCTGCAGCAAGTAAGGATTTCATTGTTCTGTTCCCAATGAAAACTAAACACTCTTGACTCTATCAAGTCACCCCTATACTCTTGGAAATGCCAGGAGATACAAGCCTAACCTGTCCAACCTTTCCTTTTTTAGACAACCTGCCTGTCCCAGGTATCAGCCTAGTGAAGCTACTCTGAACCATCTCCAAGGCATTTATATCCTTCCTTAAATAAGACCACTATACACAGCACTCCACATGTGGTCTCACCAATGGCCTCCATAACTGAATCACAACGATTCTTCTTTTGTATTTCATTCACCTAGCTTTTCTAACATTTTGTTACCTTTGCTAATTGTTTCCTTCTCCTGCATACTAGTCTCTCACTTACTGCGTACACCCTCACACATGCGCAAAACTGCTGCTGGAGCGTCTGCCCGATACAGTCGTGGTTTGTATTGATTTCAGTTTTTTTCCGGTATAAGGGTATATCCACATAGGGATTAGAAAGGTGATTACAGTGAGGACACATTCATATCAGAACCATGTTTGCTGCTGTCCAAGGTCACTGTAATGCTGCAACTGCATTGCATCTGAATTACAACCTAAATGCTGAGTAAAGCTCAGAAGGACTTTGAGTGTGACCTTATTTGAAGTGACCATTACACTAAATCTGGGATTGCCCCAGTGTGACCAGGGTAACTTCCTATTATCACCCAGTGGAACAATAAGGTTAAGGGAAGAAAACATGCCTCCCTCGCCTTGTGGCCTCTGATGGTTTGTGCCAAACTATGCCTCAAATCTACAACTGGAGATCTCTTGCCTCTGAGCCTAGAGAAGCTAGGTGCTGACTGTTCTACTGACAAAAGGGGCCATATGATACCAATTGGTGATGAGTGCTGCTCTGCAGTGTGTTGGCTTTTGTGCCTGCAGATTTAATCACCAGTGCAATGTATCAGCTTTGCAGGGAATCAGCCAGAGCTGTAAACAGGGCCAGCTCTTCAAAGACAGGGACCATAGTTGGTCTAGACTAGGTCTGGTGGCTACTGGAGCCTGTCCAGTCTTTCACTGGTCTGGTTGTAGCATTGCTGTGTCCGTTATTCCACCTTTACCTTGAGTATAATCATTGATAGTAGATGTGCAGACTGCTTCACCAGGTCTCTTCTATTGCTCAAAGAGACACTACAACTGTTACACTTTGTATTCTTCCACAGATACTTTACAGGATATGTCTTGGAAAGAGTTGATTTTTAACATTTGGTGTTCTGAAAGCAGAAATCTTGAGCAGACTGTAAAGACTTGTCAAACATGTGATGTCTTCACTCTTAGTTTATTGCATACATTGTAATCGTATACACACATATTGCCCTAGCTGTTCGTGGTCCGTCACCAGAGCTAGAGAGGGAGCTGGGGGTGGGAAGGTTACAATTATACTGAAGATAATGGGGAATGGTTAGTAGTGGTGAGGTCACTATGTTAAAGGAGCATGCACTGATCTACATCCTTCCCCTTGGAAACAAAACATTACAATGATGACAGTGCGACCACGACTCATATGCTAGACACAAACCCGCGCGTACATCGGCAGGAAAGATTTGAAACAATCAAGCAAACTCCCCGTAACGCACAGGCGGCTTGACCAGCCGCCCGGAGCGGGTACGCAGCCCGCCTTCCCCCTCCTCCGAAGGAAGAGCAGGTACAGGAGCAGGAGAGGTGATAGGGGAGCTGACAGGAGAATGAGCAGGAGAGGGAGGACGAGGAGACCGGGGAGGAGAAACGGGCACCGCAGCAGGCACGCGAGCGGGAGAGGTAGGATGGGGGGGGGGGGGGGGCCGGGAGGAGCAGTGGGAGAACGGGAGTCGTCGGCAGTAACCTTCTCACCAGATCTTATCTGCTCAAAGAGGCTTAATGACATAACATTGGCAAACGCCCCCGTGTCGACCTTCGCAGGAAAGGTCATCCCATTCACAGTAACTCGAACTGAGGGATCAGCTATCAAAGCATGTGCACCCAAGACTGAAAAAATACACGATTCATCATGGGAGGAACTGGTATCAGAATCAGGGAGTTTGTCTGAAAGGTACTGGGATCCATGAACGCTATCAGTCACAGCAAGGTTGTTTAGACTCCTTCTCGGAGCAGGGACAGGCTGGCCCCTGGAACGGCACGCTGCGGAGAAGTGATTCAGCTTCCTACAGAAATTACAAGTCTTTCCCAGCGCAGGGCAAACATTAAATTGATGATTGGCGAAGTTGCAGTTGGGGCATCGACGTGGGTTGTTCCTCGCGAGAGGGCCACCAATGGAAATTTACCCTTTAATTCTAGGTCTGAGATTGTGGAAAATACAAAAAAACATTCTCTTTCTCTTGACTGTCCATTCTCATTCCTAGGTCAACTGTAAAATTACCCAATGTGAAAGCCAGAAGAATGACATTCTAGATACCCAAAATCACTGTCATTGGCTCAGTGAGGGATGGGCAAAAAATGTTTTTTTTTAAAAATCAGTCTTGACATTTCATTGCTGTGTACTTCAAGTAGAGGGGGCCAGTTGAAAGGTCAAATTCACCGGATGGAAGTAAAGCACTTCAATCAGACCCAGGGGAATCAATACAAAGTGATGTGAATGATAAGAAGCTGAGCTAACAAAATGAAGACACCCCAGGCACCAATTATCTTTAGCATTAAGGGATTGCTTTAAATAGGAAATAAGACTTAAATTTATTTAGCACCTTTCATGACCTCAGTCAATCCCAAAGCACTTGAAGAGGAATCAATATTGTAATGAAGGAAGTGCAACAGTCATTTTGCATGCAGTGAATTCCCACAATGTCAATAGTGATCAGAATGCAAGGCATGTTGAGATATTGCCTCAGAAATAAATATTGACCAGGACACCAGCAGAACTCACACTCTAGTGTGAAATAGTGCCACATGATCTTTTATGTTAACTTTCAAATGCAGACATTTTATTTTTAATTAAAAGAATGTGGCTGCACATTGCTGATGCCCACATACCCAAGGTGTTTTTGAGACGGTATCTCCAATAGCGCAACATTCACTCAGCACTGCTTAACACTAGATTACATACTCAGGTTTCTTGGGCGAGATTGAAGTCTACTAAACAATGGCGCAACTGGTAAAGCTGCTGCCTTGCAGCTTCAGTAACCTGGGTTTGATGCCGGTATTGCCTATGTGGCGTCTATGCGTTCTCCTTGTGACCTCTGTGAATTTCCCCCGGATGCTCCAGTTTCCTCCCACATCCTAAAGTTGTGCAGGTTGATAAGTTAATCGTCTGAAGTGTGTAGGTGGATGATGTAAATGAAGGCTGCAGCCCCAGTGCTACATAACTCTGGCTTTAGAGAGTGCTGTCTGTGCATTCAAGAGTCACATTTGATCACATGTCAGGTGAAAGCAAGAACCAAAGCTGAGAATTGAAGGAAACAAATGAGAATTTGGGCACAAACAGCCTAACCGCAGAGCCTAATAACACTAAGATCATTCAAACAGCAGAAATAATCAGCATAGAATTGATACACAAAATGCTGGAGTAACTCAGCACAACAGGCAGCATCTCTGCATAGAAGGAATGGGTGATGCTTCGGGTCAAGACCCTTCTTCTGAAGAAGGGATTAGACCCGAAACATCACCCATTCCTTCTATCCAGAGATCCTGCCTGTTCAGTTGAATAACTCCAGCATTTTGTGTGTATCTTCGGTGTAAACCAGCATCTGCAGTTCCTTCTTACAGAGCATATAATTGAATGCAGGTCAGAGAGCAACAGGGATAAACAGGAGTCCATGTAGGAAGAAAAACTGGACTAACAGTTCAGGCAAAATGTCCAATTTCATCCACCCTATTCAGTTGCTTTTCAGACTCTGTGGTGCAGCCTGGAGATGGCAAAAGCAAGACCACCCCCTTTGTAAGAAACGTTTTCTCTAGGTCACTTGCTCCCTCACAGACCGAAAAATACTCTGGGAACTGACTACTCTAACGGACAAGAGGCAAGCAATCCACAACTGGGTATATATGTGAAAGCTATACATACTCTGGGACTTGAAATAATTAGAGCAATAACCTGAAAGCACTGGAGAGATTGTCTAACTCCACCTTCGCTAGGAGAATGATAACCATATTCAAGGTAATCTCCTTCACCAACATCTCCAACATTAAGCAGAGTTAGTGCTTAATTGCAATTGTATAGCTTTGCTGGGTTGACACACCTGACCTTCAAACCAGTTGAGCATTTCCATGCTTTATGAAGGTGCCAAATGGAAAGAGGAAATGCTTCAAGATGTCCTCAAAACCGCCTTGGAAAGGTTCAACATTCACTGCCCCCTGGGAATCCCGGGACCACAACCACTCAGAGCGCAGGAGAAGTATTCAGAATGGAAATGAAACCTGGAAACTGTCTTAGTGAAGAATTGGGTAAGGAAAGGATCAAAAGTTCGTTGGGAAGGACCGTACCAAGTTCTTTTGATGACCGACCACAGTAAAGGTAGAAGGAAGGAATGCCTGGGTGCATCTTCATCATTGTAAAAGTATTAGTGAAAAGTATCAGTAGGTAACTTGTTTTCTCCCAGGTTTTCTTAGGAATTCTAATCAAGGACCAATGGAGTATCAAGACGGATGGAGGGAATTCGCGCCCACGAAAACTCGGGAGGTGAAGAATCCTCAGACAGATATTGTTAAGTCATGCCCATGAAAACTCGGGACGCTTGACAAGATTCTGAGAAGCTACATCAACATCAACATCTTCTTGTTAGAACATTGTTAAAGTAAAGCGGTCATCATTGTATTCTGGAGTTATCATTTATGATGAGGGTTATCATGAATGATAAAACAGGGGAATGTTAATATTGGCTAAATTAAAGACACCATAAGATGGAGGATCCCTGCACTTGTCAGAATTGCTTAACCCTTGTTAGCTGAACTTTACAGGCTTTGATTGGCGCCAGCCAGTCTAGGCTCAGACTGATATGCAGGATGGTAAGTGGTCCAGGTGTTCTCCATGTTTCTCTTAAATTGATAACATATATAGTGAATTTGCAAACTGACCTGAAAAGCATCATTCCTATTGGGCCGCTGCAAAAGCATTGTAAAACAGTATACATAATGTTGCAAGACGGTCATCCCGTTAATTGATGATTGGTCGAACTGTTGAGCTTTGGAGAAGTTGTTTGATTTCCAGGGCATGTTTCAATGTTTGTTCTTGTTAGCTTCCTTCGAGAGCTTTCTTTCTTATACAATGTATGAACTGTTGTGTTATTGGGTTAGGGAATTGCCCGTTACGTATGGGGTTAATCGACATCTGTAATTGGGTGATTAAGAGACCACCCCCATGTGGTTCGGCCCTCGAGGTCCCGGTTCCTATAAAAGTCCGCGATCACTAGGCTCAGCGTCGATCTTCTGGAAGAGTGCTCAGGACCGCGTACCCTTCTGGAGTGCCTCTGTCTGAGCGAGGCCTAGAGGGCTTGAACAGGCAGACATAAGGATCGAACCTGCGGTGGGATGGGTACAGTGTGTGATCTGTGACACGCTTTTGGTAAAATAACATTTAGTTGATTCAAGTGCTTGATTCAGTGTTTTTACTAAAACTTGACTGGGGGGGGGGGGGTGGGAGTTTAGAAACGAGCAATTATCATTGTTAATGGGCAATTTCACACACAGTTGTGTTTTCACAGAGAGTTGTGAGTCTGTGGAATTCATTGCCTCAGAGGGTAGTGGAAACCGGTTCTCTGAAAACTTTCAAGAGAGCTAGATAGAGCTATTGAAGATAGCGGAGTCAGGGGATATGGGGAGAAGGCAGGAACAGGTTACTGATTGTGGATGATCAGCCATGATCACATTGAGTGGCAGTGCTGGCTTGAAGGGCCGTATGGCCTACTCCTGCACCTATTATCAAGTCCACAACTGATATATGGGAATCGTTTAAAGGGCCAGTTAATCAGAGTTCCGAACTAGCATGTTTCAGTAAAGAGGAAGGATAAGGATGGCAAGGTAAGGAACCTTGGATGACGAGAGAGATTGTAAATCTGGTCAAAAAGCATATGTAAAGTTTAGAAAGATAAAATCAGATGGGGTGTTGACGAATATAAAGCAAGCAGCAAAGAATTCAAGTTTGGCTATAGAAGGGCAGAAAGGGGCCATGAAATGTCATTGGCGGGAGAGATGAAAGAAAATCCCAAAGCTTTTCATAGCTACATAGATAAATCAACAAGTGGGTAACCAGAGAGAAGGCAGAACCTTTCAAGGGAATTGATGCTTGGAGTCATAAGATGTAGGCAAGGTACTAAACGAGTACTTTGCATCAGTATTTACCAAGGAGAACGAGACATGTGTGGGTAATATTAATGTGCTAGGGCAGTTTGAGATCAAGAAGGTGATGGTGTTGGATTCCTTAAAGAATATTAAGGTAGATAAATCCCCTGGGCCTGTCAGGATCCATCCCAGGTTATTGAAATCTGGGAAAATACATGCTAGCGAGCCACAAGTCAGTGGTTGGGAAGCTTCTGGGGAGGATTGTTCAGGATAGGATTTATTGTCAAAAGGAAAAGAATGCGCACATTAGAGACAGGCAGCAGGTCATGTCTTGCGAATGTGATCACATTTTTAAAGGAGATAACGAAGGTGATTGACAAGTGTTGGGTGATGGATGTTGTCTACATGGATTTTAGTAAGGCATCTGATAAAGTCCCTCTTGGTAGGCTGATCCAAAAGATTAAGATACATGGGATCCAATTACTTTTTGGGGGATTCAGAACCACTTTACTCAAAGACGACAAGGTTTGTAGTGGCTGTTATTCCAGTTGGAAGTGTCACCAATGGAGTTAAAAGACATAGGAGCAGAATTAGGCCAGTCGGACAATTGAGTCTGCTCCACCAACAATCCAACTAGAATAACAGCCATTACAAACCTTGTCGTCTTTGAGTAAAGTGGTTCTGAATCCAAAAAAGAGTCATTGGATCCCATGTATCTTAATCATGGCTGATCTAGTTTTCTCTCTCAACCCCATTCTCCTGCCTTCTCCTTATAACCTTGGATATACTTACTAATCATAAACCTATCAATCTCTGTTTTAGAAATATCTAATGACTTGGCCTTCATAGCCGTCTGTGGCAATGAATTCCACAGATTCACCACCGTCTGGCCAAAGAAATTCCTTCTCATCTCCATTCTAAAGGTATGTCCTTTTATTCTGAGACTGCACTGCACCTAGACTCTCCCACTACTGGAAATATCCTTTCCACATCCACTCTATCTAGGTCTTTCATTATTCAGTAGTTTTCCATGAGATCTCCCCACATCTTTCTAAACTTCAGTAAATACATGCCCAAAACCATCAAATGCTCCTAATACGTTAACCTTAATAGAAACATAGAAAATAGGTGCAAGAGTAGGCCATTCAGCCCTTCGAGCCTGCACCGCCATTTGATATGATCATGGCTGATCATCCAACTCAGTATCCCATCCCTGCCTTCTCTCCATACCCCCTGATCCCTTTAGCCACAAGGGCCACATCTAACTCCCTCTTAAATATAGCCAATGAACTGGCCTCAACTACCTTCTGTGGCAGAGAATTCCACAGATTCACCACTCTGTGTAAAAAATGATTTCCTCACCTCGGTCCTAAAAGTCTTCCCTCTTATCCTTACACTGTGATCCCTAGTTCTGGACTTCCCCAACATCGGGAATAATCTTCCTGCATCTAGCCTGTCCAACCCCTTAAGAATGTTGTACGTTTCTATAAGATCCCCCCTCAGTCTTCTGAATTCCAACGTGTACAAGCCGAGTCTATCCAGTCTTTCCTCATATGAAAGTCCTGCCATCCCAGGAATCAGTCTGGTGAACCTTCTCTGTACTCCTTCTATGGCAAGAATGTCTTTCCTCAGATTAGGAGACCAAAACTGTACGCAATACTCCAGGTGTGGTCTCACCAAGACCCTGTATAACTGCAGTAGAACCTCCCTGCTCTTATACTCAATCTTAATCATCCCCAGGATCATTTTTGTAAACTTCCTCTGAACCCTTTTCAATGCTAGTACATCCTAAAGGAAGTAGTGCTGGTCTTCTGTTGTTTGTGATATATGTAAGCATATATCACCACCACCTTCTCAAGGGCAATTAGGGATGGGTAGTAATACACTCATCACAGAAATAAATATTAACAAAGCAAGCCTCTGATCTGACTTTTATACTGCCAAAGCGACTACAACAATGAGCACAATGTTTAACTTTCTTCACATCCTGCTCCAGACTGTGTATGGAACAGCCATAAATCCCTGGCATCCTTCGCTGGTACTCTACACAGTCAAACCAGTCAACCATCTCCAAGTCTCTGATTGACCATGGTCAACATCATTAAATGTTTTCCATAGAATTTTGCTACCAAACAAACCACGAATTAAAAAAAAAAAAGAAACATTATTGTAAAGTGAATACCAACGTTTGTTACCCATCCCTATTTACTTGTCTCCAGAGTTACATAGATACATAGAAAATAGGTGCAGGAGTAGGCCATTCGGCCCTTCGAGCCTGCACCGCCATTCAATATGATCATGGCTGATCATCCAACTCAGTATCCCGTACCTGCCTTCTCTCCATACCCCCTGATCCCCTTAGCCACAAGGGCCACATCTAACTCCCTCTTAAATATAGCCAATGAACTGGCCTCAACTACCCTCTGTGGCAGAGAGTTCCAGAGATTCACCACTCTCTGTGTGAAAAGAGCCTTTCTGAAACAGCTAAATTCCACAAAGTGAAGCTACTCCAAACGGTGTTAGGGAGGGAATTCCAAGATTTTGATCCAAAGATGATGGAAGAAAAGAACTGAAATGGTGGGAACTTTGAGAGGATGGTGTTCCAACTATACTATTGCTCTTGATCTTCTCAGGGGTGAAGTGGGTGTGGGGAATCGGGTTAAAGTGGAGGAGTGCCCGGGGATGGTGTAAAAGGGAGCACAATGAAATAATGCAGCAGCAAGAGAAATTCAACTATTTTAACCTTCATGAGATATACATTAGAAATTCTTAAACTTCAAAGGCTTCAAGTAGAGACTGGATAGGGCGGATTTATTCTCACTGAAATGTGGGAAGCCGAGGGATGACTATACAGTTTAGAAGATTATGATGGGCATAGATAGAGTTGATAGTTAGTCTTTTTCTTGGGGTAGGGGAGTCTAAAACTAGAGGGGGGTTGCACAGGTTTAAAGTGAGAGGGTAGAAAGTTAAAGTAGACCCAACGGACGTTTTTCCCCACACAGAATGCAGTAGTTTTCTGGAACAAACTGCTAGTGCAGGTGGTAGAGGCAGATACAATTACAACATTTAAAATACATTTGGACAGGAACTAGGAGAGGAAAGGAATAGAGGGATAAGAGAGGAAAGGAATAGAGGGATAAAGGCCTAATGCAGGCAAATGGGATTAGCATAGACACGCATCAGGATTGGCATGGATGAGTTGGGACAAAGGGTCTATTTCTGGGCTGTATAACTTTATGACTATTTTAGAGATGAAGAGAGTGCAAAAGCAAACATCACCATTTCATTGTTGAACTCTTTCTACAAAGTCAATGTGACAAATTATTTGTTTATATGCTTGATGATTAACATGACACCAAAAGTACACGGTCTGGCATGTTCCTCACTCAAGCCGTCAAATCTAGAGGATACCCTGATTCCATACGGACACAGCAGGGCAAGCATGGACAGCAACAGGCGTGGACAAAATTGAGGTGCAAGTGTAGTGAAGCTACAATTTTCATCGAGACCTGACCCGAAACTTCACCCATTCCTTCTCTTCAGAGATGTTGCCTGTCCTGCTGAGTTACTCAATCATTTTGTGTCTACCTTCAGTGTAAACCAGCATCTGCAGTTCCTTCCTATACAATTAAAACTGACAGGACAATGTGATCTCACAGCCAACGAATCTGATCAAAGTGTTGCAGCTCTGCCACAGAGGCGTGGATTGTTGTAGAATTAAACTGAGCGCAGGAGGAGGTGGACCCAAGTGCACTCTGGTGATGGGGGTGCCCAGCACGTGAGAGCTAAAGGCAAGGCTGAAGCATTTATAAACAACTGCCTGAAGTACAAACTGGATGATCAATCTCAACTTCCTCCTGCACACCCGCCATCACAGAAACCACCTCCAGCCAATTTGATTCACTCCAAGAAAAATCAAGAGATGGCTGGGAGTACAACAAAGGTGAAAGGTGAAGACGACATCCATCTGCGGTGCTGAAGACATATGCACCAGAACTAGCTGCATCCCTAACCTAGCTCACATAAACAGTTGCAATACTGGCATCTACTCAACGCTGCTTAACATGACCTGAAATCACGAGATGAAGGGCGAATCGAATGCGCCTGATACCCTCCGTCAGCAGCAGAGCAGTGGACGCTGGCACAGTGCATCCTGTCCACTAATGTCCCTGACCTCAGTCGTAAAACATCAGAACCTGAAGCAGGCCATTCAGCCCATCATGTGTAATCGTGGCTGATTTTTTTCCTCAGAGCTGCTTTCCCCGACTCATCCCAAATCCAACGATTCCCTTAATATCCAAAGATCTCTTGATCTCACTCCATAATGGACTCAAAAACGGAGCCTCCACTACTTCTGGGGGAGGGAATTCTAAAGATTCACCACCTCATAGGATGAAGAAATTTCTCTTTGCCTCTGGACTGAATGCTGACTGTGACCTTAGTTCTGGACACCCTGGCTAGAAAAATTTACTCTAGTTAGATCTTCAAAGATCTACCCACCTGGTCAAAGAGTGCTTGCTGCACTTCCTTTATCATAAGTATATATTGGAAAGGGAGACCAGACCTGTACGTAATATTCCAGATGTTGTCTCAGCAGGGCCTTGCATAATTGCAACAAGATGTCGCTTTGCTTGCATTTAAATCCTTTGTTGCAGCATCCTGACTTGAAAGTATATTGCCCTTCCTTCACCCCCCCCCCCCCCCCCCCCGGGTCCATGTCCTGGTACTTTTTCTCCTACTGCACTGTGGGAGCACATTCATCAGAAAGACTGCTGCAGATCAAGAAGGTGGCTCACTCCCCACTTCTCAAGGACAATTAGAGGATGGGAAAAATGTGATGTTTTGCCAAAACACTGCGTAGGGTTCAAATTATCATTCCCACAAAATATTGTCATTGTTAACAACTTCCGTATCAGTCCTGCACTTGTCAACACTGCAATTATCATAATCACAGTAGTGCAACACTAGTACTGTACAATAATGCAACGATAGTATTGTATGATACGGTGCAACATTAGTATTGTACAGTAGTGCAACACTATAGTGCTCTGCCTGGTTACACAGTTGCAGGTTTGTACTTCTGGAATCTAATGCTATTGTGACAGGCCCATGCTTACCACCACAGCACCTCATGCATTCATCTCTCTGCCTGACATTCTCACATTATATGTAAGAAGAAACTGCAGATGTTGGTTTAAACCAAAGGTAGACATAAAAAGCTCGAGTAACTCAGCGGGACAGACAGCATCTCTGGAGAGAAGGAATGGGTGACGTTTCGGGTCGAGAAGGTCTCGACCCTAAACATCACCCATTCCTTCTCTCCAGAGATGCTGTCTGTCCCGCTGCATTACTCCAGCTTTTTGTGTCTACTCTCACATAATTCACCTGTATCCACCAGTATTACTCAATGGCACTCAAACACCCACATTCTACCCCACTGCAGCTTTACGCACACATTCAAACAACCCCAAAATTGGAAGGGCAGAATCCATAACGTTTTGGTTCAGGAGAGCAAGCACTGGTCTTTTTTTTGTTGCAAAATCTGACTGTTATCCTGTAAGTATAGGAGTCTCAAATTCTGCCTTGTCCAAAACTGCAGAGAATTGTCACTTGGCAACAATGATGCCCTCCGTACTGAAATGGGCTTTTTTTGTTAATTCCACAATACTGTCAATAGTCCGAGGGGTGGCCTTGCCAGGAATATAGGGCATAGTTGCCTTGGAGCAACAAAACGAGCCACTGCGTGCCAAGGTCAGTTTAAAGGGTACTGCTTCCTCTCAGGCACGCTTCTACAAAAAAAAGTGAAATCATTGCCTTCTCTTTGTTATCCGAGTAACTGAGTTCTTCAAATCCCAGGTAAGGGGTGCAGCAGTGAAAAGGCCTCCATTTTTAAACAAAACTAATCTTAAAATAACAGGTAGCTGCGAAGCATTTGGTCAATTCCTGAGAACAAAATAACACATGATCATCTCTATTAGCTGCAGATAAAATTGCTCTTAACCCAATCCAAGCATTTTTTTCGGGTGGGGGAGACATCTTAAAATTAATTTATATTTTGTCATCTTTGTTGAGTCTTTTATAAACATGCCGGTGACTGAACCAGACCACGTCTAGATTCCCCCGCCGTCCGAAATATCTCATAACAGCGACCTGCAATACTTGTATTTTTCTGGGGAAGAGAGGGTGCAAGAAGCCGTATTTTAAGATTGCTCCGCCCACTCTCCAAACAAAATTTCATCGATCAGTCGAAATGTTAATATATTAACCGGCCCACAAATCAATATTTAATTTGGACACACTCCAAACCCACGTAGTGACAGTAACACAGAGTGAAATACACCTCCTCCCCTGAATTTGTTTCACCAACAGTGCGGTGTAACAGCCCGCATTCCCTCGCTCTCTCCTCCCGTTCCAGCAGCTGCCCTCACATACACGCACACGCACACAGGCAGAATATATTGTCCCTCCAAGCAGCACTATTTTGCTTTCATTGCTCCGGGCGCTCACCGATCTTTGCAATCTGTAACCCGGCTCCACCACAATACTCTACATCCATCCAGTAGTAACAGCATTCACAAAATTAAATCTCTTCTTCCTCCACACACACAAAAAAACCCAGCCGGTATACCAGTGTAGATTGCAGAAAGAAAATGTAGTGCCTCGTTGATCGCTACAAGACACGTTTTATTTACATTAACCTACAATTCCCTCCCCATTCACTTGCACCACTGCTCGGGGTGAGAAAACGCTCGCTCCGTTTGCATGGAGGACAGCTTTCATTTTTAAATAACGCCGGGGCGAGCGATTTCATTTATTTGTTGCCAATTCTGCAATTAAATGGTCGGGGCGGCCGAGCCAGCCAACCTTACCTTCATATCATTGATGACAGCCTGGAAGAGCCCACCGAGGGCTCCGCATTCCTTATCCATGCCCGTCTCCATCTTTGTACATCCAAAGCAGCAGAAAGGGGGAAAAAAGCACCCAAGCGAATTCAGTTCACCTCTGAACGCCCCCGCTCCTTCTCCACGCGATCAGATGGTTAATAAGACAAACACCAAATATGAGGAGGGAGAGCGGGCAGGCAGGCAGGCAGGGACGGTGCTGTGTGGAGCGCGGCTGCTGGGAGTGAGCGCTGGGAGCGGGGGGAGGGCGCTCACTCTGCGCCGTCTCTCCCCCTCGTCACTCGGGCTCCTGGGCTCTGCCGCTTAAAATGAAAGCTCTCGCTCTCTCTCTCTCTCCCCTCCTTTCTCTCTCTCTCTCTTTCCCTTTCTCTCGTCGCGCTGATTTATTTTTAATCACTTTCACAACTCGGTTAATCCCAGAGGCAGTTGATGATTTTCCGCAGACATGACTTCTCTAAAACAGGAGAAGGAAAAGAGGAGGAGGATAGAAATAAAAAACGGAGTCGGGGGGGGGGGGGGGGAGAGGGAGTGTGTGTGTCATCAGGAGAGAAGGGAGCTCCCCAGGAGGCGGTTGCACTGGATGTGTGCGCTCTGGCATGACGGTCCCACTGGATGTGCACGCGCTCTGGCGGGGCGGTCCCACTGGATGTGTGCGCTCATGCATGGCGGTCCCACTGGATTTGCACGCGCTCTGGCGGGGCGGTCCCACTGGATGTGTGCGCTCATGCATGGCGGTCCCACTGGATGTGCACGCGCTCTGGCGGGGCGGTCCCACTGGATGTGCACGTGCTCTGGCACTGCGGTCCCACTGGATGTGCGCGCGCTCTGGCGGGGTGGTCCAACTAGCGATGCGGTCTCACTGGACCCGTGCGCTCGGATAGTGCGGCTCCACTGGATGTGTGGGCTCTGGCGGGGCGGTCCGCTTTTTAAAAATTATACAAATACTTTTATTCAAAAAACCCAACAAATTAGCACAATCAAAGGCTGCCTATGTTGACACTTTTACAAACGATCGTCAAATTAATATAACGCCAACTTTATCAACAAAACACTCAACCCCCCCGCGGCGACCAGCGTTCACGGAAAGCCTCCAAAGTCTTCGTGGACACCGCGTGTTCCCTCTCCAGGGACACGCGGGCACGGACGCAGGTCCGGAAAAGGGACAGGCAGTCAACCCTGGTGTGGCCGTCGACTACCCGCTGCCTGGACCCTGCGAATGGCCATCTTAGCCAGGCCCAGGAGCAGACGGACAGGGAGATCTCCCTCCCTTCTCCCCTCTGTATCGGGTGCCCAAATATCAGTGGGGCGGTCCTGCTGGGTGTGTGTGCTCTGGATAAGCCGAGCAGCCTCACTGGAGGCACGTGCTCTGGCGGGACAGTCTCACTGGACTTGCGCGCTAGGATGGGGCGGTGCAGCCCACTGGAGGCGCACGCGTGCTCTGGCGGTGCGGCCCACTGGAGGCGCACGCGTGCTCTGGCGGTGCGGCCCACTGGAGGAGCGCGCTCTGGCGGTGCGGCCCACTGGAGGAGCGCGTGCTCTGGCGGTGCGGCCCACTGGAGATGCGCGCGCTCTGGCGGTGCGGCCCACTGGAGGAGCGCGCGCTCTGGCGGTGCGGCCCACTGGAGGAGCGCGCTCTCTGGCGGTGCGGCCCACTGGAGGATCGCGCTCTCTGGCGGTGCGGCCCACTGTAGGAGCGCGCGCTCTGCGACCGTTGCTGGCAAGATCTTTGGCTGCTGGCACAGGTCTCGTGCACGGAGCCGTTGCTGATTGGACGCGCCGGGGCTCTGGCCCCGCCCCCACAGGGGCGCTGATTGGCCACGTGACCGCGAGGCTCCGACGTCAGTGGACGAGGGGCGGGGCGCGCGGCCTGGCTCTCTGCAGCTGTGATAAATCACAGTGAGAGCTGGGTGCTGGTGCTTATCGGGAGCTTTATGTCAGGTAAATATTTCTACTAAGTAATCAAGATGTAGATCAGATCAACAATTATTTATTGTCTATCTGAGTTCAGTTACGCCATTTCACGGGTAGGCATGTAAACAATCTTCATATAATCTGATGCAGGCACTCGTATTCCCAAAATACAAAGCGACAAATCACTAATATATTTAAAAGTGTTCAAACCCCCCACCCCCCCCCCGGCAAAGCCTTAAAACAGATTGAGAAACTTTTAATGCCATATTATGGCATTTAATGTCATAAAATGTTGATTCAATTACACTTTATCATCTCATGTACCAAGGTGCAGTGATACGCTGTGTTTTGCATACAACCCAATAAAATCATGTACTGTAGCAGACCTCGCCTAGGCAGTACACAAGTGTTGTCACATTTTGGTGCTGACAAAGTTACAAAAGTTCACCAAACAGTCCTATCTACCTAAGATACTAGTATCTTTTTGCATGGATAGTTGATTTAAAAAAATCCGTGTTGGGAAATATATATCATCAGTAGGTTGGGATAGTGCTGACATTTAACTGCCTCCCACTGGTTGTTAACACGACCTGGTGATCCATTGACGACATAATAGATGAAGTTAAGAATCTACCATTCCAATGCCAAACCAATGTCAGATGTGGACCACATTAGGTTGGCAATTTACTAATTTTAGGAAAAAAACGTTGATGAATCAGTTGTGATTCAGCAGCCACTCGTTTCTTTAACTGATGGAAAATGTACTCAGCAGGTCAGGTAGTATCGGTGGAAAGAGAAAAAGAGTGAATGGTTGAAGTCAAAGATCCTTCATCAAAGGGTCATTAACCCTCTCCCCCCTCAATAAATATCTATCTATCTATCTATCTATCTATCTCTCGCTCTATTTCTCTCTTCATAGACGTTGATGAAGCTGTTATATTTTTCAACATTTCTTTATCATTTAAAACTTCCAGGAGACGTGCAGACTGGCAATTTCAGGTCAATTACTGATACTTCCAAATTTGTTTTAATCCAAATTTGCAAAACGCAATGGTGAAATTTTAACTCACTTTTTTATCAGTCCAAAGTATTACATGGTTAAAAGTTTTTTGATGAACAGCAAGATGTTATTATCTCTGTTTGTACTTTCCTCCAACATGTTATCCTGTGTTTGAGGGCAGAGCACGTACAGTAACAAGGGGATACAATGTTGTTTATTACCTAAATCCCAGGACAAATTGTTAAGAATATCATTCAAAGTTAACAACAAAATTGCTTTGGATAGATTCAAGATTTAAGAATAAGGAGTAAGCCATTTAGAACGGAGACGAGGAAACACTTTTTCTCACAGAGAGTGGTGAGTCTGTGGAATTCTCTGCCTCAGAGGGCGGTGGAGAGAGCTTTCAAGAGAGAGCTAGATAGGGCTTTTAAAAATAGCGGAGTCAGGGAATATGGGGAGAAGGCAGGAACGGGGTACTGATTGGGGATGATCAGCCATGATCACATTGAATGGCGGTGCTGGCTCGAAGGGCCGAATGGCCTACTCCTGCACCTATTGTCTATTGTCTATTCCCAGCAGTACTGGGTTAAATCTGTAACTTGCTCCAAAACTCCCAATAAGATGTCAATTACATACTTTGCAGTAATTGAGTGAGTGCATTTAGCAATGATGTTCTTACTAAGAACTGAGGCAGAGTAATCTGGTGCTGTAAATAAAAAATTGGTGCTTTGGTAAAGTTATCAAATCCATCGGAGAATCAGCATTGATTATATTTGTCCCCACAATCCAAGTCGGCTATTATCAAGCTCCAATTTAATAAGATAGACACAAAATGCTGGAGTAACTCAGCGGGACAGGCAGCATCTCTGGAGAGAAGGTATGGGTAACGTTTCGGGTCGAGACCCTTCTTCAGACTGATAAGGAGCTAATCAAAGGTGGTTAAATGGTAGACAAAAATGCTGGAGAAATTCAGCGGGTAAGGCAGCATCTATGGAGCGAAGGAATAGGTGAAGTTTTGGGTCGAGACCCTTCTTCAGACTGATGTGGGGGTGGGTCGGGGGGGGGGGGGGGGAGCGGGAAGAAGACCAATATTCAAGAAGAAGAATCAAAGGTGGTGGTAAGTTTAGAGTTTCATTCTGACCATGCCTTGAGAGTATTTTCTCTAAGAATGTACGCATGCCCAATTTTATATTCATGTCCTCTAATTCAGAAAATAAAACAGCACAGCACAATAACAGGCCCTTGGACCCTTAATGACTGTGCCATACATAATGCTATCAGAGCCATTAGTCCCATTCCCCACTTCTTCAAACTTATTTTTTCTCATCAACTCCCCCACCTAATTCTCCTACCCCAACCCAGCTACGTAATTGGTAGTGGCCAATTAACCCACCAAAACATGTTTGGGACATCAGGGGATGCCGGAGCATCCAGGAGCATGAGAGAAGCTTGCAAACTCCACATAAACAGCATATCAAATCAGGATTGATCTCAGGTCACTGGATCTGGGAGGCAGCAGCACTAACCACTGTGCGACCGTGCCACCCCTGTAGTTATTCATTATCATTGCTGAAGCTCAGACATGAACTGTCCCGCAGGAGAGATGACAACGTTCAGAGTTCCCACATGGACACAATTTGCCCATGCTGTGCTCTCTTGCCCATTCCAGTCACAAGCATCATGAATGAGATAACTCATTCCTCCCATTGAGATCACCCTAGTCAATGCCGACCACTAGCCATAGGTACGCAAACAGTTGCATTTGAATCCAACTGTCTCCACACCGACTACTCAGCTTTAATTCGCAGTGAAGTGTTAATCCACTTCAACAAATGCAAAATAATCATTTTTTAGGGCTACATTCTCGTATCCTCTGATGACGTTACCTAATTTCTTTCTGCTTTAGCACAGAAAACCCCTTTGCCTGCATCCGTCAAACATATTTCTATAAACAAGATCATCTTCATTCTGCATCAGGGATTTTCAACAAAATAAGTGAGAACTGCCATTCCATAGAGCTCTCCGAACAGAGGCACACAGTATTCTTGTTGGCTTTTGTGAAATTTGCAAAGAATAAATATTATCTTCCAACCCACATACATATGCTGCTAAGTATTGCATAAATCTATGCATTCGCTGGATGATTGACAGTGGTCCAACAGTTAAAGTGTGGAGATTCTCCCAATTCAATTCAACAAGCCTTTCATTGCCAAGAGAACCAGAGTTCAAGTTTCAAGTCAAAAATTCTTCTTCAGTACTCAGCTCTGATGAAGGGTTTGCAACCAAATCTAATTTATTTTAATGTGCACATGTACAGTGAGGTACAGGTACATTAAAAATCTTGCAGCAGCATCACAGGCACATCGTCAAATACGCAAAAACAAATTACATATAGATTAGACATAGAAACATAGAAACATAGAAAATAGGTGCAGGAGTAGGCCATTCGGCCCTTCGAGCCTGCACCGCCATTCAATATGATCATGGCTGAACATCCAACTCGGTATCCTGTACCTGCTTTCTCTCCATACCCCCTGATCCCTTTCGCCACAAGGGCCACATCTAACTCCCTCTTAAATATAGCCAATGAACTGGCCTCAACTACATTCTGTGGCAGAGAATTCCAGAGATTCACCACTCTCTGTGTAAAAAATGTTTTTCTCATCTCAGTCCTAAAAGATTTCCCCTTTATCCTTAAACTGACCCCTTGTTCTGGACTTCCCCAACATCGGGAACAATCTTCCTGCATCTAGCCTGTCCAACCCCTTAACAATTTTGTAAGTTTCTATAAGATCCCCCCTCAATCTTCTAAATTCTAGCGAGTACAAGCCGAGTCTATCCAGTCTTTCTTCATATGAAAGTCCTGACATCCCAGGAATCAGTCTGGTGAACCTTCTCTGTACTCCCTCTATGGCAAGAATGTCCATCCTCAGATTAGGAGACCAAAACAGTACGCAATATTCCAGGTGTGGTCTCACCAAGACCCTGTACAACTGCAGTAGAACCTCCCTGCTCCTATACACAAATCCTTTTGCTATGAATGCTAATATACCATTCGCTTTCTTCACTGCCTGCTGCACCTGCATGCCTACTTTCAATGACTGGTGTACCATACACCCAGGTCTCGTTGCATCTCCCCTTTTCCTAATCGGCCACCATTAAGGTAATAGTCTACTTTCCTGTTTTTGCCACCAAAGTGGATAACCTCACATTTATCCACATTATACTGCATCTGCCATGCATTTGCCCACTCACCCAGCCTATCCAAGTCATCTTGCAGCCTCCTAGCACCCTCCTCACAGCTAACACTGCCCCCCAGCTTTGTGTCATCCTCAAACTTGGAGATGTTGCATTCAATTCCCTCGTCCAAATCATTTATATATATTGTAAATAGCTGGGGTCCCAGCATTGAGCCTTGCGGTACCCCACTAGTCACTGCCTGCCATTCTGAAAAGGACCCGTTAACTCCTACTCTTTGCTTCCTGTCTGCCAGCCAGTTCTCTATCCACATCAATACTGAACCCCCAATACCATGTGCTTTAAGTTTGTATACTAATCTCTTATGTGGGACCTTGTCGAAAGCCTTCTGAAAGTCCAGATATAACACATCCACTGGTTCTCCCTTATCCACTCTACTAGTTACATCCTCGAAAAATTCTATAAGATTCGTCAGACATGATTTACCTTTCATAAATCCATGCTGACTTTGTCCAATGATTTCACCATTTTCCAAATGTGCTGCTATCCCATTTTAATAACTGACTCTAGCAGTTTCCCCACTACCGATGTTAGACTAACTGGTCTGTAATTCCCCGTTTTCTCACTCCCTCCCTTTATAAAAAGTGTGGTTACATTAGCTACCCTCCAATCCTCAGGAACTACTCCAGAATCTAAAGAGTTTTGAAAAATTATCACTAATGCATCCACTATTTCTGGGGCTACTTCCTTAAGTACTCTGGGATGCAGCCTATCTGGCCCTGGGGATTTATCGGCCTTTAATCCATTCAATTTACCTAACACCACTTCCCGGCTAACCTGGATTTCACTCAGTTCCTCCATCTCATTTGACCCCCGGTCCCCTGCTATTTCCGGCAGATTAATTAAGTCTTCCTTAGTGAAGACAGAACCAAAGTAGTTATTCAATTGGTCTGCCATGTCCTTGTTCCCCATGATCAATTCACCTGTTTCTGACTGCAAGGGACCCACATTTGTTTTAACTAATCTTTTTCTCTTCACATATCTATAAAAACTTTTGCAGTCAGTTTTTATGTTCCCTGCCAGTTTTCTTTCATAATCTATTTTCTCTTTCTTAATTAAGTCCTTTGTCCTCCTCTCTGAAAAGAGAGAAGACTGTCCAAAAAAGACATTGGTGCAAAAACATAAATAGAAAAAACAAGGGGTGGACTGAAGTTTTCATTTGTCGAGGCAGCATGTTTGTGCAAGTTGGTTCAAGAACCTGATATTTGTAGAAAACTAGCTATTCGTAAACTGATATTGTGTGACTTCAGGATTCTGTACATCCTTTCCATTGGTAGATGGAAAAGAGGGCATAGTCTGGATGGTGGGGATCCTTGATGCAAATGATGTCAAAGTCACCAGGCCAGCGATCGGAGCACTCCTCTCTGGCGACCCCCGGCAAGGATTCACCTGCTCCGCAGTGCCTCATATGGATACTTTCGATGGAGGGGAGGGCTGTGCCTTGGATGGACCAGGCTGAGCCCATCCTTGCGTTCCTGTGCATTGGAATTGCTGTACCAGGCCATTATCCAATCAGTCAGGATTCTTTCTACAGTACATCTGTAGATGTTTGCTAGAGTATTCTGAGACATAGTGAATCTCTTTAAACTTCCAAGAAATAAGATGCCTTGATTTACCTTCTTTGTGATTACATCTATGTGCTGGGCCCAGGACAGGTCATCTGAGATGTTAACGCCCAGGAATTTGAAGCTGCTAACTCGCTCCACCAGTGATTAAAAACTGGTGCATTGTTTCCCGGCTTCTCCTTTCTACAGTCAATCATTTACTCCTGGTCTTGTTGACGTTGAGTGAGAGGTTGATGTTGCAACACCACTCAAACAAATGCATTATCTCTCTCCTGTACACTGGCTCATCACCACAATGGCATCATCGGCGGGTTTTATAGATGGCATTGAAGAAGTCTGAAGAAGGGACACAAACCAAAAGGTCACCCATCTTTTTCTCCAGAGATGCTGCCTGACCCGCTGAGTTACTCCAGCACTTTATGGCTTTCTTTAGCATTAGAACTATGCTTAGCCACACAGTTATTTTTTTTAAACACTATTGACTCTGCCCCCAGAAGAGGTCACATTGAGGGCTGCTCTTTGGGCACCAACTGTGTCCAAATGGTATATTGTTCACACTTTCTGAGGGCTCCAGTTCCTGCACTTTCTCTAATGGACATGGGACTGATTCCCATGCTGCCTCTGACAGATCAGGGTCTTGGTTCCTTCTCTCGACCTTGGTCTCCATACTCCCTCAAAATCCACTTTGTTTTATTTCCCATATTTGCTTGAAACTCACGTTATAGAGTCATACAGCATTGAAACTGGCCCAACCGATGCCGACCAAGATGCCCCATCTAGACGTTCCACCTACTTATGTTTGGCCCATATCCCTCTGAACCTTCACTATCCATGTAACCGACCAAATGTCTTTTAAATGTTGTTATTGTACCCAGCTTAACTACCTCTTCTGGCAACTCATTCTATATACCTGCCACCCTCTGTGTGAAAAAGTTGCCCCTCAGGTTCCTATTAAAATTGTCCCCTCTCACCTTAAACCTATGTCCTCTGGTTCTTTATTCCACTACTCTGAACACAATGCTCCAAATGTGGCCTCAGCAACGTCTTGTACACTGTAACATAACAACAAATGTTTGTTTTAATGTTCGTTTTAGTGTCTCTCGGTATGTCTTGTGTAGGGGGTGGTGGGGGGGGAAGGGGGGAACCGCTTTTGGTCACCTCCTCGATGGAGAGGGAACATTTTCCATGTCGCCTCCCTCGCGGCCTAACAGCATAGATTGGCGCGGCCTTTCCCGGCGTCGGGACCAGAGCTACAGCAGCGGGCGCAGCGTTGACTTTTTCCATCGTGGAGCGGGTGAACCCTTGCCGGGCGTCGCCAGAGGGGAGTACTCCGATCACTGGCCTTGACATCATGGGGCTGTGGTCTGCAGAGCTTCTAGCCGCGGGCGTGGCGTGGACTTACCATCCTGAGTCTGGGATCCGTTGCCGGGGATCGCCGGAGAAGAGCTCCGACCGCCGGCCTGTGGCCTATAACATCCTGAAGCCGCGGTCTCCGGTAAGAAAGTGCCGATTCGGGCACTCCAAGAGTGTGTTCGACCGTCCCGACGTCAGAGTTTGGATCCTCCCGATTAGAGGGCCTGTACATCAGGCCGTCCGTAGCGGCGACTACGGAGGGTTCGTGGCCCCGACCATGGGTGAACAAAGGAGGAGGACTGGCTGAACTTTGTTACCTTCCACCAATGCTGTGGTGGATGTTTGTGTTAAATCTTATTGTGTATTGTGTGTTCTTTTAAATGTATCGCTGCTGGCAAATTCATTTCACTGCACCTTCGGGAGCATGTGATGTATAAAATTGACTTTGACTTTGAAAAAGATGCAGGGTGCTGAAGTAACTCAGCAGGTCAGGCAGCTTCTCTGGAGAACACGGATAGGTGACGTTTCGGGTCGAAACATAACATCCCAACGTCTATACTTGATACTCTGACTGATGAAGGCCAATGTACCTAAAGCCTGCTTGACTACCCTTAGTATCTGTGATACCATTTTCAAGGAACCATGTACCTGCACTATGTACCTCTACCTGATGTGGTCTTTTGTGTTCCTGTTATCTAGATGGTCCAGAGGAGAGTGGAGAGCCCATGAGATAGCAACTGCTGTTGACCTGTTGTGGCAATAGGCAAATTGAAACAAATCCAGCTCATTTCTGAGTCAGGAGTTGATTTGTGCCATAACCAACCTCTTGAAGCACCTCATAACAGGGGATGTAAGTGCTACCAGATGGTAGTTGTTGTGGCAGGTCACCATGCTGGAAACTTTAACTCTATTTCACCATCCACACTTTGTCACAATGGAAAAGTGGGCATTAGACTTTGTCGATGAACTGATATGCAATATTCTGCACTGTATCTTCCCCTTTGCTCTATGTATTGCACTTGAGTTTGAATTAACTGAGCCTATGCATGCTATATATGATCTGTTTGCTTCAGTACACTTGACACTAATAAACCAAAACCTAAATATTTTTCTTTCTTACACATGTAACTAATACACTTAAAAAGACTAAAACTAAAACCTAGATTAGCTGGGACAGAAACCCAGGAAAAATGGGGGAGAAGGATGTGTAGTTTGGAAGATGGGGAGGAATTGAACTCAGGTGGGGAATTGAGGTGTGGTTGTGCCTGGGTGAAGGAGTAAAGTAATGGGCATCATGCAGGATGAAAAGATTTGAGAGAATGGGAACACTGATCGATTGAACTGGATAGGAGGAAGTAACACAAGTTTGGCCATCCATACTTTTGAAGAGCTACCATTGGTAAACTCAATATAAATGTTCATGTAAATGTTCAGTACACATCCTGAAGCCTGGATTGCAAGAGGCACACAACTCATACATTACCCCGATGTTTGTTTCACACTCCCATGACTCTCAGTGTTTGGCCATTGTACATTTTGCCATCCAGCACAGACCATCAGGGATAATTCTCCCAAATGAGATGTGCTGAGGGACAGGACTGAGGTAACACTGAGGGACATTAAGTAGCAGGTTGCAGACCACTAAGGGCAAATCTTAAGAGGCAGGGCTGAAGAAGAATGTTGAGAGACACAGAGGCGTAAAAGCCCTGTCCCACTGTACGAGTTCATTCAAGAGTTCTCCCGAGTTTCCCCTGATTCGAACTCGGAGATTTACGGTAATGGCCGCTCGTCGGTACTCGGGCTCTTGTGGACATTTTTCAACATGTTGAAAAATCTTCACGAGTCTTCCCGAGCTTACCGCGTTTCCCGAGTACCTGCCGTTAGCATTACGAGCCGCTAAGAGACGTCCCCGAGCTCCAACGTTCCCGCTACGTACATTCTACGTGCTTACCACGAGTTTGATTTTTTTTTAAACTCGGGAGAGCTCTTGAATGAACTCATACAGTGGGACAGGGCCATAAGACTGAGTGATATGAAGAAATTGGACTGGAGATTCCGAGGCAAGGCTAGGGAGCACAGTTGGACATTGGGGTATTTCTTCCAGCTGCCCAGAGTCTCTTCCTGATGGTTGGATCTTTAAATTCTCTAGGCTCCTACCTTTTCCTCAATGTCCAATTATTTTGGGCAACTAGTTTTTTGGGAAATAAATACATTTTTGTTTTCAAAGTCAGCATTCTTCAAATATTTCCAGATGATGTTAAACTTGGATGTCACCTTAGGTATCTGAGGTGGCATTTCTAATCTACCCCAAAATTTGATCCGCCCATGTCAACGTTTAGCCAAACAGATTTTTGCCTATTTTTGTGTGTTAACTTCTTATTGATGATGTCACTAGAATTATTTAACATTTCGCTACACCATAATGAATATCTAATTTGGGATGATACAATGAAGAGTTAACTAATTGAATTAAAACTGCTCCCATCTTTATTTCCAGCAGTGGCAGAATTAACAGTGGCAGTATTCATGTTTCCATGGAGAACATTAGTTCCCCACTTAGTTGTTCATTTTATGCTTGTCCACAGGTGGTTTGTACTGGTAAACTATTCTTCAGTGGAAGATTTCATAGCTTGGTTGAATCATCTCCACTTACTCTTTACATGTTAGTCAGCCTCACACTTGGCTGCACACTTAATTCTGCGTCACAAAGCTGTGGGTGCAAATCCCACTCCAAAGACTTGAGTCCAAATTCTCAGCTGTTTCAGATGGAGTCTTCGGCTGATGCCTTCTCTGGTCTATCGGGCAGAAGTAATCTAGCTCTGTAATTTGGATGCAAGGGCCTAATAACATACAAAATGAGGTGAGTGTGAGTGGAGAGGACATTAAGAGGCTTCCTAGAAGATGGCAGGTAGAGGAAGTGTGGGAAAATGAGAAGTCATCCACCCTGGTAAAAAAAAGGGCAGAATATTTTATTGTAAATGGTGAGAAATTGGAAAATTTCGATGTTTAAAGCAACCTGGGTATCCTTCTACACAACCTGATGCAGCAAATGATTAGCAAGGCAAAAAGTATGATGGTCTTTATTATGTAAGGTTCAAGTAGAAGAAGAAAGATGTCTCACTGCCATTCGAAGGACCTTTTCGACTGCACCTGGAGTATTATTTCTCTTATTTTACTTATTTTATCATAGAGGGAATGCAGCAAAGATTCCCAGACTAGTTCCAGAAACATCAGGTTTTTTGTAGGGTTAAATTGAGTAAACCGGAACTGCAGTCTCTAGAGTATTGGAAGAAAGAATTCCTCATAACGTACACAATTCTGTCAGGGCTCGACAGGGTGGGTGTAGAGAGGATGTTACCTCTGACTGAGATTTCTAGAAATAAAAATCACAACCTTAGCTTAAACAGTCGGCTGTTTAGGACTGAGATGAGGAGAAGTTCTTTACTCGGAAAGGAGTGAATCTTTGGAATTCTCTAGCCCAGAAGGCTGTGGAGGCTCAGACGTTGAATTCATTTAAAACAGACATTATTAGGTGTCTGGGTATTAAATGAATCAAGGGCTTTGGGATAGGGGAAGAATCATTATGCTGAGGTTAAAAAACTGATTTGTTGGTGGATGAGTGGTGAAGAAGGCTCAAAGGGTCAGATGGTTAACTCTTGGTGCCAGCTTTCACAGGTGATTACGCCGATACCCTGCCTGCTTCACTGGATGGAGTTCAGAAACTGATCAAGAGAGGTATCCTGGCTAATACCTATCTCCCAACCAACACCTCTGCACACAGATAATCTACTCACCGTGTATTACTATTTGTGGAACCATCCTGTGCCGTTTCCTCGCTTCCTGACTACAATTAAAAAAAGAGTTGGTTGTAAGTGCTTTCCAACTTCCATGTCTTTCATCTGTTGTTCAAATACTAGGAGGTAGAACGTTGACCATTTGCAACTCTCACTACCTTATTTGTTAAGTTTAATTGTGTTGCAGCACCCAGACTCTAATCGCCCCCAATAAACCCCACCCCACCAAACATTGCCTCAAGACCTGACACAAAAGACGTCCCGCTGAGTTACTCCAGCTTTTTGTGTCTACCTCTGGCAAAAATCAGAATCAGCAAGCCCAGAACGAAAAGTCTTTGACCTGAAACATAAACTCCCCAGACATGCAGCTTGACCTGCTGAGTGTTTCCAGTATTTTCTGTTTTTTATTTGAGAAAGCCTAGCGTCAAACCTAGCCTTGGTGGGGTAGCAAGTGTGATTGTACTGTTGGCTGTTTTTCATTGTGGAAGTGAAACCAGGTGTGGAACTCCTGATCCCTGTTACCTTGCAGAGGAAGCCCACTGATTGTTTATTCAACGCACGGGACTGGGAGGCTCAATGTTCTTTCAACCTATGAAAATTGGGATCAAATGCCCTGCTCCTTCTCCACACACCCTGCAACTGAAAGCAAATACAGGATGTTGTCTTCCAATGTTGTTAACTTGCCAGAAATCCCTGGCAGTTATATAGCTCTCCCCTTGTCTGTTGAGAGAACAATGCTTACACACATTTGCATGACACAATATCCTACACTGCCCCGACCACAGGAAGTTAAGCTAACAACAAATCCCACAGCATGTATTCAGTAACGATTATCTGGCCAGAGGCCAGAGTAACTGTAACAGACATAAGAGGTTAATGGTTATAAAGGGAGGAGAAAAAGCACTCGCTGATCAGCAAAGGTGCTATTGGGAAGTGTTGAGCCACTGCTATAAAGGGAGAATTATTAAAGTCATCTCTGAGGGCTTGCAGTATGGTCCTGTGATTAAATATTCTTCCTCTGGATATTATTGTATCTAATCTGGAGAAACAACCTAAAGAGTATTAGATGTCAGAGAGAGAGTGGTACAGCAGAGAAACAGGCCCTTTGGCCCACCCATTCACACCAACCTTTTTACCAATCTACACTTAAATGTGGGTAGAGTGCTGAAGAGCAGAATAGGGAGAATGCATTGTGATAAAACCATCCCTTAATATGCCAAACAAGAGCCAACAATATTCACCTTCCCTCACCTCTTCTTCTAACTCCATTCCACCTCCACTGTGGAGGTTTACTGTCAGGAATCAAATGTGTCAGCTAAACAATAGATAAAGCAGTTGCAATTAGTTGCACCGGTCTTCATATACGAGGCAAATTGGCCAACAAATATTTTGTTATAATTATTTGATTCACAGTTTAAATCTATTGAGATCTTAAATGATCAGATTGAGATTACTCATAAAATATTGGAGAATGACAATGGTGCGGGATTGAATTACCTGCTTTCAGCAGTGAGGGTGATATCCCGCAGAGGTATGACATTACTTTCAGCTCTCAAGTGGAGACACCATCTATTGCAGCAGATGGAGTCTTGCTGAATTTGATTGTCCAATGTCTCTGGAAGGAGAAAAAACTTCTGGTCCTGGATCTCAATAAAGAATGCTCCAGTGACCAGTGATTCTGTGGGGTTTTCATGTGCTCCATGACCACATGGGTTCTTGCAGTTCTCTGGTTTCCTCCCACATCCCAAGGATATGTGAGGCGGTAGGTTAATTGCCCGTGATAAATTGCCCCTGGTGCAGTTACAATCACGATTACATTAATGGACAATAGATTGTATGAGGACAATAGAGTGACAATAGATTGTAATGAGGCAATTGGGGGAATGAGACCGATAAGAATACTCAAAATGCTAGTACAGATCAATGGGCTGAATGACCTCGCTTCTATGTTGCATGGAAATATGAAAATATATTGAACCGTTCCTGACTTCCAAAATAATTTGCAGCCAAAGAAATACTTTAAAATGCTGTCACTAATTATATGCAAGCAAGTTGCAAACTGATCAGAAGGGCTTAGAGGGACACCTGTCAGATGCAGGTAAATGGGACTAATCTGGAATTCCAACTTGGTTGTCATGGACAAGGTAAGCCAAAGCGCCTGAGTCTGTATAGCTCAATGATTATGACTGAAATTCCCACCAAGATAAACGAAAAAATGAACACCTGAGGTGTTTAAGAAGGAACAACAGATGCTGGAAAATTGAAGGTGGACAAAAATGCTGGAGAAACTCAACGGGTGAGGCAGCAACTATGGAGCAAAGGAAATAGGCGACGTTTCGGGTCGAGACCCTTCTTAACAGCTGAGGGATGATTAATCCAAAAGGAACCAACTTTTCTTCAAAATGGAACAATAGAATTGAATATGTTCACGTGATTGAGCAGTCAAACTAAACATAAATAGCATCCTCAATATAGAAGCAACATCTGATTTAGTCAACGATATTTCATCAATAATCAGAAGGTCAGATCATAGCTGGGACCTTATCGGTTCTACGGTGCAGGGATGTGCTTTGCAGTGAGACCACTGATGGGTTCAGTTATGTATCCAGGCGGAGTCCAGCAGGATCAGAGGTGAGTGATAGGAAATGGTTGTTGAAGGATGGAAGTTGAATTCCCTCAAAGGTGTGTTTGAATTCCTGGATTGATGTGAAATGACCAGTTATTGTGCTTCTCTCCCGGTGGGGTCAATATTAAATCTGTATCGATTAAGCAGTGTTTTACAATTGAAAGGCCTTATTCTTCTGACTGAATTTACTCATGAATTGGGACATCGCTGAAAACAGGTACCCCCGCTTGGGAGCGGACGACACGACAAGATTGAGTGGTAGCCAGGGTTGTGAATCCAACCCTGGTGCCGAGGCTCAACGGGGAAGAGTGACGTCAGGTAGAGCCATAGTGGTGGGAGATTCCATCGTCAGCGGTGCGAACAGGAGATTCTGCGGCAGCAGGCGAGATTCCAGGATGGTGTGTTGCCTCCCTGGTGCCTGGATCCAGGACGTCTCGGAGCGGCTGCATGGCATCCTCAAGAGTGAGGGTGAGCAGTTGGAGGTTGTTGTGCATGTTGGCACAAATGATATAGGTAGGAAGAGGAAGGAGATTCTGCAACAAGAATTTTCCGGAATTGGGTAGAAGACTGAAAAGCAGGACCGACAGGGTAGTGATCTCAGGATTGCTTCCAGAACCTCGTGCTAGTGAAGGTAAGAATAGGAAGATTGGGGAAATTAATATGTGGCTGAGGAGTTGGTGCAGGGGGCGGGGATTCAGATTTCTGGATCATTGGGATCTCTTCCGGGGCAGGGGTGATGTGTATAAAAGGGACGGTTTGCACCTAAACTGGAGGGAGACCAACATCCTAGCGGAAAGGTTTGCTAATGCTACATGGGAGGGTTTCAACTAGAGTGGCAGGGAGGTAAGATCTCGTGCAGGACAGAGAGACGTGAGGGTCTAGAAGTTGGTATGGAAGGTGGTGTGGGAGAGGTTAGTGGCCAGAATAGGCAGATGAAACGCGGAGAGCGAGGAAGGAGGGTTGGTTTAAACTGCACGTATTTTAATGCAACAGGCCAGATGGGTAAGGCAGATGAGCTTTGGGCATGGATAGGTATGAGCGACTGGGACTGAAACCTGGTTAAGGGAGGGGCAGGACTGGCAGCTCAATGTTCCGGGGTTACTGGAGCTTCAGGCGAGACAGGGGTGAGGGAAAAAGAGGATGCGGGGGGTTGCATTGTTGGTTCAGAAGGATGTCATGGCTGTGTTCAGAGGTGACATTACTGTATGGACGGTTCATCCAGTGAGGCTATATGGGTGGAGCTGAGGAACAGGAAAGGGATGATCACCTTGTTGGGGGTGTATTACAGACCCCCGAATAGTCAACGGGAATTAGAAGAGCAAATGTGCCGAGAGATTGCAGACAGCTGCAGGTCAAATAAGGTTGTATAAAATAGGGGATTTTAACTTTCCCAATATACAGATAGACTGGGAAAATCATAGCGTGAAGGGTTTAGATGGGGTGCGATTCCTCAAAAGTGTTCAGGTGAGTTTTCTTGAACAGTATGTGGAGGTCCCCACACATGAGAGGGCAATGCTGGATCTAGTATTGGGAAATTGGGAAGGGCAAGTTAATGAAGTGTATGTGGAGGAGCCTTTTGGGACCAGTGACCACAGTTTGATTAGGTTTAAGATAGTTATGGATAGGGACGGAGAGGGTCCATGTGTTAAAATGCTCAATTGGAGTAAGGCCAACTTTGAGGGTATGAGAGAAGGTCTCGCTCAAGTTGTCTGGAGCAGGTTATTTGAGGGGAAAAGAACATCGGCCAAGGGGGATGTTTTTAAAAGTGTACTGAAGAAAGCTCAGGATGTGTACTTCCCCATTCGAGTGAAGGGCAAAGCAGGCAAACATAAGGAAGCTTGGCTGACAAGTGAAATTGAGACAGTCAAAAACAAGGATGCATGAGACAGGTACAGGTAGCTGGGATCAAGTGCATCCCCGGAGGAGTTTTGGGAACTAAGTAGTAAACTAAAAAAGGAAATCAGAAGGGCAAAAAGGGGCCAGAAGAGCTCTGGCGGGTAGCATTAAGAACAATTCCAAAAGATTTTATAAATACATAAGGGGGAAAAGGGTAACTAGAGAGAGAGTGGGACTTCTCAGGAATCTCTTCTGTGTGGCGCCACAGGAGATGGGCAAGGTCCTAAATGAGTATTTCTCCTCTGTATTTACCGAGGAGAAAGACAGTAGGACGATGGAAATTGGAGCAGTCACTGGAAGTGTCTTGCGAGAAGTCAGGGTTACCGTCGAAGAAGTTCTGAAGGTACTGTCGTGTTTGAAGGTAGACAAATTTCCAGGGCCTGATCAGATATATCCGAGGACATTGCGGGAAACTAGAGAAGAAATTGCGGGAGCCCTGATTGAAATTTACGAGTCGTCCTTAAATACAGGAGAAGTGCCGGAGGACTGGAGGATGTCAAATGTTGTGCCTCTTTTCAAGAAGGGCTGCAGGGAAAATGCTGGGTACTATAAGCCGGAGAGCTTAACATTTGTAGTTGGTAAGTTACTGGAAAGTATTCTGAGGGATAGGTTATACAGGCATTTGGATGGGTCAGCATGGTTTTGTACTCATGTCTCACAAATCTGATTGATTTTTTTGAAGACATGACCGAAAAGGTTGATGAGAGCAGAGCTGTGGATGCTGTTTACAAGGACTTCAGTAAGGCTTTCAACAGGCATTTCCGCATTTCTGCTCTGGAAGGTTAGATTCCAAGGAGAGATAGCTGAATGGATAGCAAATTGGCTCCATAGAAGGAGGCAGAGGGTGATGGTGGAAGGTTGCTTCTCGGACTGGAGGCCTGTGACTAGTAGTGTGCCTCAGGGTTCGGTGCTGGGCCTGTTACTGTTTGTCATCTACATCAATGATTTGGAAGAGAACATTCAGGGCAAGATTAGCAAGTTTACTGATGATACAAAAGTTAGTGGTTTTGCAGATAGTGAAGATGGTTGTGAAAGATTGCAGCAGGACCTGGATCGATTGGCCATGTGGGCAGAGGAATGGTTGATGGAATTTAATACAGAGAAGTGTGAGGTGTTGCATTTCGGGATGTTGAACAAGGGCAGGACCTACACAGTAATTGGTAGGCCTCTGGGTAGTGTTGTAGAGCAGAGGGATCTAGGAGTACATGTGCATGGGTCCTTGAAGGTATAGTCGCATGTAGATAAGGTGGTCAAAAAGGCTTTGGGCACTTTGGCCTTCATCGATCAGAGTATTGAGTATAGAAGTTGGGAGGTCATGTTGCAGTTGTATAAGATGTTGGTGAGACCGCATTTCGAATATTGTGTTCAATTCTGGGCACCATGTTATAGGAAAGATATTGTCAGGCTTGAAAGGGTTCATAAAAGATTTATGAGGATTAAATTGAATCCATCTCAAAAATTATTTTTAAATTATGGTTTAATAATAGCAAAAAAATTAATACTCAAATTTTGGAAAAATACACCAATACCAACGCTCAAAATGTGGATTGCAAGTATGTTGGACACCGCACATCTTGAGGAAATGCGATTCCTCCTAATAGATAAATTTGACCAATTCACAACGAGTTGGTCTCCATTTGTTGTCTTTTTGGAATCATATGGTGCAACACAATTGTAAAAGCTAACTCGTGACTGGGCGAGGGATGGTCAAGATTATAAATAAGATCTCCTTACTTCTTTTTTCTTTTTCTTCTCTTAACTTCTTTTATTCTCTTTCTCCTATTTTCTATTCTTTAACTTTCTTCTTTCACTTTCTATTTTTCTTTTTCACACACTATATATCTCACACTTTTCTATACTTCATTATCTAACTTTTTCTTTTTTATTATAAAAAAAAAATAAGAAGCTGTACATAAAATCTATTATGAAAATATGATTGTATACAATTGTACTTACTTCTAATAAAATTAAAATATTTAAAAAAATTTTTTAAAAAAGATTTATGAGGATGTTGCCAAAACAGATGTTGACTAGGCTGGGTCTCTATTCCATGGAGTGCAGGAGGATGTGGAGAGATCTTATAGAGGTGTACAAAATCATGAGAGGAATAGATCGGGTAGATGCACAGTCTCTTGCCCAGAGTAGGGGAATCGAGGACCAGAGGACATAGGTTCAAGGTGAAGGGGAAAAGATTTAATAGGAATCTGAGGGGTAACTTTTTCACACAAACAGTGGTGGATATATAGAACAAGCTGCCAAAGGAGATAATTGAGACTGGGACTATCTCATCGTTTAAGAAACAGTTAGACCAGTACATGGATAGGACAGGTTTGGAGGGATATGGACCAAGCGCAGGCAAGTGGGACTAGTGTAGCTGGGATATTGTTGGCCGGTGTATCTCTCTATGACTATATGAACACAGAACCACACTGACCTTCCATCACCCATTTATCTGTCCAGTGGAGTTTATTATCATATGCACATGTACGGTGAGGGACAATGAAAAGTCTTGCGTGCAACAGCATCACAAGCACGTCGACTCAGCACATGAAAACAAATTATACATAAATTACAGTTTCTAAAAGAAAGAAAATTGTAACACAAGAAATTAGTGCAGAAACATAAATCCAACACTCATCCCATGTTATTGTCCTCATATTCCCAACAACTCCCCCTAGATTCTACCACTCATCTAAATTAGGAGTAATCGAAAGCAGCCAATTAGCCCACCAACCTACAAGTGAAATGAAAGCCACATTGTCGCAGGCAGAACCTACTGATTCCACACGGACTGTACCAGAGGTCAGGATCAAAACTGGTTCGCTGGAGCTGTGAGACAGCAGCTTTAGACCACTGAGCGACCTTGGAAATGGGAATATTTGGATTTAAATTTCCTACTGCAGCAATTAAAGGGTGATCTCCTTACTTGGAACTGAGCGCACAAAAAGCTGGAGTAACTCAGCGGGTCAGACAGCATCTCTGGAGAAAAGAAATAGGTAACGTTTCGGGTCGAGACCCTTCTTCAGACTGATGGAAATGAGAGATATAAACGATGATATAGAGAGATATAGTGCAAATGAATGAAAGATATGCAAAAAAGTAACGATGATAAAGAAAACAGGCCATTGTTAGCTGTGTGCTAGGTGAAAACGAGTACAGACTGAGACTCAACAAGACAACTCTAAAGCTGGTATGACTAGGGTGGGGGAGGGAAGGGATGCAAGGGTTACTTGAAATAAGAGAAATCAAAAGTCATACCTCTGGGTTGTAAGCTACCCAAGCGAAATATGAGATGCAGTTCCTCGAATTTGCATTTGACCTCACTCTGACAATGGAGAAGGCCTAGGACAGAATGGTCACACACTGACCTTTCTGTCCTAGGCCTCCATTGTCAGAGTGAGGCCAAACGCAAATTCGAGGAACTGCATCCTCAGGATAGCTTTAAGGTGAGAGAGGAGGTTTGCGAGGTAAGTTTATTTGCACAGGAAGTGTGGGTGATTGGAATGAGCTACCAAGGGAGATGTTAGAAGCAGACATGATAACTGCGTTGAAGAATTATTTAGACATGCACATGAACTGGCAGGGGATGTAGGGATGTGGATCACATGCAGGTAGATGGGATTAGTTTGGATTGGCATTGTTGGCACAGACATCGTGCACTGGTGCCCATTCCTGCTCTATGTTTTAAGGATAATTATTCCCAGCTTTTCTTGTGCAAACTCCCAAACATGTATCTAAACTTACCATGACAAAGTTGGGTTAATTTGTCTGAGTTAACAGAACTGCAAACTGTGTTGGTCCTATTAGTTGGTTTCTATTTGACTCTGTGTGAAGTATATCAGAAAGAAGCCAAACAAGGCAATAACGTTGATTACTAACAGTATGATTTGGGGAAATAAAGCGATCATCCAACAAACCTAAATTAACATATATCCCAGGGCTAATTAGCAACAACAAAATCAATCTAATCTAACCACAGGCTATCGCCCTGAGGTCCTTAATCATACGTTATGTAACATTTTGTTCTTTCTCTGATTAAAGCAGAATCATTTTACAGATCGAACTAAAGGTGAGATGTCATTCCAAACAATTTTTTGAAGTGGAGGCATGGGCACTTGGATATACATTAATACTGTGTTAATCCATTTTCAAAGTGTTTGGAAATCCCAATGATTCATTGTCTGGCTCACAGGAAAATGTTTCACATTGTGATTTGCTTTCTAGGTCTGCAGGTAAACTCAGGGTTAGTTCCTGGTGCCAGTTGACTCTCAAAGCATCCTGAGCTCCCAAATCATCCCAGTGATGGTCACAGTATTGCCTTCCCATCCCCATGTTTCACCTTCTGCCTACCTTCCCCCCCCCCCCCCCCCCCCCCGGGACTCTGACTCTGATGATGTTGTTGTCTAAAGAACACCTCAAAGCAACAACCCAAACATGATACAATGGTGGAGTTCCTGGACTCGTTTGTGTTGCTGCTTAGATAAGTAACAGAGCCAGAACATTCAGCAGAACATATTTTATCAAAGGCAAGCCCCCGAATAAAATATCCCAATCATACCATATGATATAAACCAGTTCTCAAAGACACACTCTATGCACACATATACAATCTTAGACCATCACACACATACACACAAATGACACATGTGCTCTCTCTATACCAAAGTAGAAGATCATCTTCCAGAGGTTTGTAATGCACTGTTCAGATTTATCACCCTCACCCATATATAATGAAGGCTCTTGCAAATATTGCTGCCATCAGACTCTGTTAAACCGTTATGCAATGCAAGGGAACAAAATCCCCATTAATTTACTGAAAGAGCCACTGTTACAATCTTAAATAATGATGAGAAGTTGCAGGCTACATTTTTGTTTACCTCTCCCAGGTGATAGATTACATATCTGCTTGTGTGTGAGAACGCCACTGAAAGCCTTTGTGCGTTTTGTTTGCAACTCGCAGGGATATTTAACTGGAGCATACCTGTTTGTATCCAAGTTTCATTTGGATATCTGTTCAGTATTCTTTCACTCTCTTCAGCAAATAGGAATCTGTCAATTTTTGTCACCACTATGTTCCTCCAGTATTTTGTGCTTTGCTCAAGATTCCAGCATCTGCAATTCATCGCGTCTTTCTTGTCTTCTTAGACTCCCTTTTCTCCTCCAGTCCTCATGCAAGCTTATTGCTGCATTGATTCCCATTGGGTGTTCTGTTAAATGCCACTTGTGCCTTCTTATGTGATTGGTTTCGAAAGACAGGATCACTGATGGCTGTTGAGACTCATCTTTTTTTTTTTGCCCTCTCCTGGGCTCTATCCCTAAACTAATTAATTTTCTTGCATATCTCCAGTTCCCAAAGTTTTGAAGGAAAAGGCTAGTCAGCTGTTCACAATCTACATTAACCATCTGGATGAGGGGATCAAGTGTAGTATTTCCAGGTTTGCTGATGACATAAAGTGGGTGTCAGAGTGGGTTGTGAGGAGGATGCAGAAATGATTCAGGAGTTATGGACAGGCCAAATGAATGGGCAAGGACATGATAGATGGAATATAATGTGGAAAGAAGTGAAGTCATCCACTTTGGTGTAGAAAAATATAATGGCAGAGTATTCCTTATTTAAATTGTGAGAGATTGAAATGTGTTGGCGTTCAGAAGTACCTAAGGGTCATTGTACAAAAACCACAGAACGTTAATGTTAAGGTACAGTAAACAATTAGAAAAGCAAACCAAATATTGGGTGTTAATGCAAGAGGATTTGACTGCAAGAGCAAAAATGTCACTGCAATATCCCTACGGATAAAGAGTACCATCACCCGGCGGGGTCACAACGTCAGAAGCCTGGATCGCCTCAGCGCAGAGGGAGAACGAAGAGGGAAGAGACAGTGACTTTAAGACTTTTGCCTCCATCACAGTGAGGAGGTGCCTGGTGAACTCACTGTGGTGGATGTTAATTTGTGTTTATTGTGTGTTTTGTTATTTATTATATGTATGACTGCAGGCAACGAAATTTCGTTCAGACCGAAAGGTCTGAATGACAATAAAGGAATCTAAGTCTAAGTCTAAGTCTAAGTACGGAATATTGTGTGCATACTGGCTAAGGAGCCTGAAATCTGCAACATCCAGGTTCAGGAATAGCTACTTCCTCACAGCCATCAGGCTATTGAACTCAACTCAAACAAAACTCTGATTGTTAAATAGCCCATTGCACTTTATCTGTTATTTATGTGTATATATATATATATAATCATTGGTATATGGTCACACTGATCTGTTCTGTTCTGTATTTATTTATGCCTACTATATTCTGTTGTGCTGAAGCAAAACAAGAATTTCATTGTCCTATCTGGGACACATGACAATAAACTCTCTTGAATCTTAAATCTAAGGATACATTTCGATACAGGGAGGATACCAACAGTTCACCAAGTTAGTTCTGGATGATCGATTAGCCCCATGAGGAGAGATTAAGTAAACTGAGTTTTATACCCTCTGGAGATTATCTCATTGAAACGTATAGAATTCCTATGGGGCATGATTGGGGAGATGCAGCGATATGTTTCCCCCACTGGCAGTCCAGAAATTGGGGTCACGGTAATAAAATAAGGAAGTGGTCATTCAGGTCTCAGCTGGGAAGAAATGTCCTCATCCAGATGGTTGTGAATCTTTGAAATTCTCTGCTCAAGAGGACTGTGTGGGCTTAAGTCACATTCAAGACAGGGCTGAGTAGATCTCTGGACCTTTATATGAGGGGAAATTGGTTATAATGAAAGAAGGCAGTGCTGAGGTAAAAGATCAGCCATGATCATGTAAAGGCAGTGCAGTTAAAAGGGCCTGAAAAGGCCACACCTTGTTCTATTTCTAACATCCTCATTTGTGGGTTACTATTGAATTGGACTCCACTATTGTTCCATGCAGTGCATGAGCACAGCTTGCTGTATTAAAAAAATAAAGATCCTTGATGAATTGATGCTCAGAGACCTGAGGGCATTTATGACTTAAATGACAGTTGGCAGTAAGAATATCCCAAAAGAGAGAGAAATTTAAACAGGACATCAGCAGAAGCCACAGCAAGGGAGCTAATGGGAGAAGCCGCCGTTATCAGCTCCTGAATCCCAATGAGAGTGAGCCTGACTTGCAAAAGAACAATCTTCTTGTCCCAGGTTTTCCATAAATTACAGATAAAAATAGCCATAGCCAATCTCTATCCCACAACCCCTTTCATTATCCACTCAGCAATTCAAAGGAAACAGCAAAATAAGACCTCCAGAGAAAGCACTTAGGAAAACATTTATTTTACACAAGATTAATTGGATGTTGAGGCATGCCGTGACCCAAAGCTAAAATAGTAATGAATTTGACTATATTTAAAGTTCCCTAAATAACATGTTCACATCAGCATGAGTTACACATTTGGAAGAAACATTATTCAGAGTCTCTCCTAGCTCTACTCTCTTCCACTTTCACCTGAGGGAGCTGACTCCTGCGAGGATACAGTTTCATTTGTAGTCAGCTGGCAGTCATTACTCTGGTGTCTTGCACGCTGCGAAGGGGATTGTCAGACAGTCAAGAACGTCTCTTTTATAAATCACTAGCATGGCCTCAGCTAAGGTACTGTGTCTCATTTTGGGCAACAAATGAAGGTCAAGGTTTGGAGAGGATGCAGGAGATGTGCAGTCAGGCACCACTGGGGACTCCAGTAATGAGGAGAGGCAGAGCTTGCCCTTCATGGGAAGAGAAAATAAAGTGAATACTTAATTGTGCTATTGTAAATTACAAAAGGTTTTGTGAGGGTGTGTAGGAACAACCCATTTTAACTGGAAGCAAAACAACAGCCGCAACATTTAATATCATTTCTTGAGGAACCAGTTTGAACATAAAAAGCAAACATTTTTGAACAAAAGCAAGTTGGTGTAACTTAAAAGCAAAAACAACACAGACATTGTAAATCTGAAACAAAGATAGAAAATCTTTGTATGGGTCAGGAAACCTCCCCCTTTCTTACCCATCCCTTTTTTCTCTTCCCCCCTCACTTCACTGTGCCTCACCTGTTTCTCCACTCTAGCACCCATTTCTCCACTCTCCCTCCCCTTTCACCTCCATTCCTTTCTCTGGCTTCACAATTTGCACTTCTATCCTTAACTCACACATATTGTCTTTTCATTTCTGGCCTATGTCCAATCATCTGCTATTCAAAACGCCCCTCATCTGTATCCACCTATCACTTGTGTGGGAAAGAACTGCAGATGCTGGTTTAAATCGAAGGTAGACACAAAATGCTGGAGCAGCTCAGCGGGTCAGGCAGCATCTCTGGAGAGAAGGAATGGGTGACGTTTTGGGTCGAGACCCTTCTTCAGACATTGTTTAGTGTTTAGGAGCCTGATGGTAGTTGGGAAGAAGACACTTCTTCAGACCCATTCCTTCTCTCCAGAGATGCTGCCTGTCCCGCTGAGTTACTCCATCATTTTGTGTCTACCACCTATCACTTGTCAGGCTTTGTTCTGCCTCCTTCCTTCCAGCTTTTTTCCCTCCCATTATGATCAGTCTGAAGAAGGGTCTTGACCTGAAATATCACCTATCCATGTTCGTAAGAGATGCTGCCTGTGTCTTTTTTTGTAAACCAGCACTTGCAGTTTCGTGCTTCTACAGAAAACACTGGACTATTTTCATTCTGGAATCCTCTGGGATCCCAATGGGTATCATGGTGCTGAACAGCAGCCTGCGCACCTTCCAGCGCTTCCTTCCCTGTGGCAGTGATGAGCTGCCCAGGTCACAAGCAATGCCCACAGAAGTAGCCTTTCCCATGCCTGCATAACTCGGGTTTTCCATGGATAGGTCTCAATCTGGTACTGGAGGAGTGGGTCAATTGGTGCCCCTTTAAGTAACTCACTCCTTGTGGCCTCCCTGCCCAACAGCCATATTAGCCATCCCCAAGCATATCCTATCCCATTCCCCCCTCCATAAGTTTACAACTCTCTCGCTACCCACTGCTACACAAGCTGACCCAAAACATCTGAAACCCTAATGACTTCTGACCTGCATCCTGACTTCCAGTACTGCCCTTGACCACTTCTCAAACTCTGAAATCTTAACCTCACACTCATCCTCCCCTCCCCTCCACAATCCTTGGCAGCCAATCATTGTCATGACCCCTTTTTCGATGAGTAGATCCTCGACCTTGCCCTTGCACCTTGGTCTCCTTCCACCACTCTGACATTCACCATCATGAAGTACTTTGAGAGGCTGGTCATAGCACATATTAATACCAGCCTCCCAGACTGCACCTTACCTACCGTTGTAACAGGTCTATGGCAGACATCATCTCTTTGCCTCTATACACATTACTGGAACATCTGGATAACAAGGACACCTGTGTCAGACCTATTCATTGACTATAGCTCTTGCTTCAACACCATAATCAAAACAAGCTCGTCTCCAAAGTCCTGGACATAGGAGTCAACACACTGGATTATTGGCCTCCTGACTGATACAAAAATACCCTAACAGGATGAACAATGAATTCCACAATTTCAGGTAACTAAACTAACAACCCCCCACCCCCTTCCCTGTGCCCCACCAGTGCCCAATCTGGATTCACACCCTTCTCCCTATCCCCATACCCCTGTCCCCTTACTCTGGCTTCTTAATTTGCATCCTTTCCATCCGTATCTCATGGTTTTTGTCTTTCCATCTCTGGCCTTTATCCAACCATCAACTTATCATAAACCTTCTCACCTGTATCTTATGTATCACTTGCAAAGCTTCGTCCTGCCCCCACCTCTCTTCCAGCTTTCTCCCCACCACAATCAGTCTGAAAAAGGCCCACAACACTAAAACGTCACCAATCCATATTCTCCAAAGATACTGCCTGACCCATTGAGTTACTCAATCACTTTGTGTCTTTTTTTGTAAACCAGCATCTGCAGTTCCTTGTGTCTCCAAAGAGTTGAAAGAATGTACCACCAAAATCAGTAACAATGATGATAAGAACACCGGTTTACTTGTACAAACCCATCCGTTCACTGACCACCTTTCGGGAAGGGGACTTGCAACTATGTATCTAAAATTTGCAGAGAACACTGAAATTACTCTGGCAAGTTGTTATGTGTGGAAAGTCTAATGGGCCTGTCCCACTTAGGCGACATTTTAGGCGACTGCAGGAAATTATGCAGTCGCCACATGGTCGCCACATATTCGTGGGTGGTTGCCGGGGAGTCACCTTCATGGTCGTGAGGAGTTCCCGCATTCTGGGAACTAGTCGCGGCCTCATTATGGTCGCCGTGAATTTTTCAACATGGGTCGCCAGGAGGTCCTAGGGGTTGCCAGGAGGTCGAAGGTTCTCGGAGGTTCTCGTAGGTTGGAGCCGGTGCTGACCGGTGAATTTCATTGGCTCATTGGGAAAAAAAAAGGTAAGCAGTAGTTTTCAGAACCAAGGCTAACCAACCAGTAATGTTAAATGTCTGCCGAGCTTCACAGCAGTGTATCTCTGGCTTCTTAAAAGTTGTCTCCACTCCACCTCCCTTCTCCCCCCCTCTTTTAAAGGACTTACCGTACACTGTGGTTTAGCCGTCTTTTTACAGCGCCAACCTTCCTGTGTGTCTGTTTCATCTTGGTTTTGCAACGTGTGAATTTTTTAGACAGCACCCCCCCCCGCTTGCCCTGTCCCCTGCCTGCATAACGGGTTGGTGAAGAAAGCGATGTGTTTGTGTGGTGTTCCATTGACAGTCGCCGTTCCAGTTGCCGGCAGTCCGCTGAAAAATCGCCTAAGTGGGACAGGCCCACAACAGAGCCAGTGACCATGAGTTTGCGGTTGCTGAAGCTGCTGACCAAACCTGTGTGGGGACTTTGAGCGGGAGGAGCAGTTTATTTCCCTGGAGTCCTGTAGAATACACGAGGTGAAGGTCAGCCTGCCTTGCTGATATGAAGAAACCTAAGCAGCCTTAATCCCCATTGAGCGGAGCGATCACTCAGCGAAATCCCCAACCCTGGAGGGAATACTGTTTTCCACACAGAACTAAAGATCGCTCAATGAGACAAAATGTTTGAATGCATATTATCTTGCAAACATACAGATTAGGAGCAAGAGGAATCCACTCTCTCCCTCCACTGTTCGATAATACAATGGCTAGTCTAATTATAACCTCAACTCCATGGTAACCTTTTCACTTGCTTTTCAAGTATCTATCTATCTCCCTCTGAAGAATCAAAGACCTCCCTTTGAGGAAGAGAGTTCCAAGGACTCATGACCCTCTGAGAAAGAAATTGCCTCATCACTGCATTAAATACATAATCCCATATTTTAAATCTGTGACCCCCTAGTTTTAAATTCTGCCGCAAGAGGAAGCATCCTCTGCAAGGGAATTGTGTAGAGGAATTACCGTCAAGCAGTTTGAGCGAGATACCCCATCTGTTAAAGCGTACATAAGGTCCCTGAGTTTAAGCAGTGGCGAAGACATTTATTCATTTGAGGGCTTGATCTCAGGAGTCTAAGAACATTATTTGACCAAATCAGAATGTGTGAAGAGATTGAATATCTTTCAAGAAAGAATATGCAGCATTTTAGCGCATCATCTGCAGCCCAAGGATATTGCAAGGCTCTTGAATGGCATGAATCACTTCCCTGAAATATGGTGATGTTAATGTAGGAAGATCGATTGCCAAATACGTGACAATAAGGAATTTTGAGAGTTTCAAGCCATTATTTCCAAAATAAAGTAGTTAAGTAGTACAAATTTAAAACAATCACTGGATTTTTTTATCCATAGAGTTCACAGTGTGCAACCAGTCAGTCCTTTGCTGATCCTCACTGACAACTCGTGTGTTTAACCCTGGCGGTGCTAAATGTTGATTGGATGGATGGCCAGGGAGGTCCATAAGATCAGAGGTTAGATGTAGCTGGGAGTGAGTTACAGATTGGAATCCAATCCATCACCTTGGACTGATAATGAAATTGCAGTTACTGATTAATTTTGCCCAATTCCTGGTGGTCTTTGGGGCACAGTCAATAGACAATAGACAATAGGTGCAGGAGTAGACCATTCGGTCCTTCGAGCCAGCTGATCATCCCCAATCAGTACCCTGTTCCTTCCTTCTCCCCATATCCCCTGACTCCGCTATTTTTAAGAGCCCTATCTAGCTCCAGTCATTGGACTTGACATTGTTCAGTACGCCCATTCTGGACTAATGCAAACCTAACCAAACTTTTTTTTTTTTAATGCTGCACATCAATCTGAGCTTCTTCAATCTGAGTTTTCAAGTTGCTCGTCAGTGTAAGAAAAAGGAGCAAAAGTCAATCATTGAGCCTCTTTGTATTTCCTACAATATGGAAGGAGGCCTTTCAGCCCATCGAATCTATGCTGGCTCACAGAGCTATCCTATCCCTCACTAATTTTCTCTGCAAAGTATTCTCCCCACATTCACTTCCTCACGTGGAGCAACTTAGACAATTTGGGATGCAGAAGGAAACCAGAGCAATGGGGGGGGGGGGGGGGGGGGGGCTGGGGCACCCCATTCAGTCACAGGGTGGATATACAAACTTCAAATGAATAAAATGTCAAAGACCAGAGGACATAGCTTTAAAGTCATGCGGGGAAAATTGAAAGAAGATGGGCGGGGCAGAGAGTGGAACGTGCAGCGGGGTTTGTGGTGGAGGCAATTAGAATAGAGGCATTTAGGTGGCTTTTAGACAGGCAAAGGGATATGTAGAGAATAGAAGGATATGGATCATGTGCAGACAGATGGGATTAGTTTAACTTGGCATTTTGTTCAGCACAGACATTGTGTGCCAAAGGCCTGTTCCTGCGCTGCCCTGTTCCAAATTCCACAAAAAAAGCACAAGAGGTCAGGGTCGAACCTGGTCATTGGACCTGTGAGGCAGCGGTTCTGGCTGAGATTGCTTTGTCACTTAATAGGATTATAATAGGACAATTCGTAAACCTTCCTGCCCGTTTCCCCATAGACCTGCCGTCCATATTTTGTAACTTGGTCTCCACCGTTCTGAGCGAGAGACCTTCACAGATCCACAAGCTAGTGAAAGAAGAATTTCTTTATTCTGAGGTCATACATCAACATTCTTAACATAGCCCATCCAATTCCAATTCAAACTAATTTCACATTGAGCCACAGCCACCTATGTGCAGTCCAGTAGTACCTGTTGGGAAGTGGATCAGCATGAGGCTCCCATCTGATACATCCTGCCGAGACTCCCTGGATGTGTGGCCATTCAGTTGATGCTGTATGGATGGCACAATCGGTGAATTGGGTGACAATGGATTGCAAAGAGGGAGCTTATGGGTTCCATTCAGTGCGATGGAATAGCACCCAACAGGATAGCAAGCAAAGACACAAAGTACTGGAGTAACAACAGGTCAGGCGACCTCTCTGGAGAACATGGATAGGTGACGTTTCAGGTCAGGACCCTTCAGATCTGACTGTAGCAGGTAGGCAGGGGAGGGGGGGAAGGGGGAGAAAGGTGGAAGAGAGGACGGCAGGTCATAGTCTGGTGAGTGATAGATGGATACAGGCAAGGGGGAGGAGGGGGGGGGGCTTGTTTCGATAAGACACATGGGTGTACAAATGGCAGAGAGGTAAAGAATAAAGGTGTGAGATAAGGATAGAAGAGTTATGAACTGTGAAGCTAAAGGACGGAATGTAGGTGGAATGGGAGAACTGGGTACAAAGCAGGTGGGGCACAGGGAAGGGGGGAAAAGTGGGGTGGGATGGGGTTGGTTTTGGGAAGCTTGATAAGTTACCTGAAATTGGAGAATTCAATGTTCATACCATTGGGTTGTAAGTGGAAAACAAGCTGCTGTTCCACCACTTGCATGTAAAAAAGGATAAAAGTGGAGAGACAGGCACTCGGGCAAATCAATGGGAATAATAGGTCAATGGTCCAGCTCTCCAATTGAAGCAAGCTCACAGCTGGTGTGTACTGTCGTTTGCAAGGAGAGAAGGATTAAAGTTTCCATTTGTGAAACTTTGCTGAGAAAATTGTTGGATGTGTTGATTGAGCAACATTCCAAAGCAAAGTCTCTGCTCAAGTTTCCAACCCAAGTCACTTGCAACAGTCAAGTGGAATATCTTCCCTGAGCCAGCACAGTCGGGCAGTTTAACAGTTTGGGATAGTTTTAAGAATATATATATTTTTAAATCACCATGTTTAACCTCGCTGTATCTCTATAAATACAATTGCTGATGAGTTTACCACAATGGTATATTAGGAATCCATTCCTCCATTGGTACATTTTAAATGACTGAAAAAATCATTAAAACAATTACATTGGATCATTCATCAGATTGGTTGATGTACGCTGGTCTCTCTCTGTCTGCAGGAAGAGTCGTGGACTCAGATAGTACGGTAACGGCCCTTTGGCCCAACTCACCCACTCCAACCATGTTACCTACTTCAGGTAGTCCTATTTACCTACATTTGGCCCATATTTCCCTCAACCTTATCCATGGACCATTCCAAATCTCTTTTAAATGTTGTAATGTACCTACTTCTATCACTTCCTCTGGTAGCTTGCTCCATATGTGAACCCTCAGGTTCCTTTTGAATCTTTCCCTACTCACCTGCAGCCTATGTCCTTGAGTTTTAGACCCGAGGAAAACAAGTGACTGTTCACTTTATTAATGCTCCTCATGATTTTAACTACCTCTGTAAGGTCACCCCTCAGCTCCTTCACTCCAGCTTAAAAAGCTCCTCCCTATCCAGTTTCTCCTAATAACTCAAGCACTCCATTCTAGGTAACATCCTTGTGAACCTTTTCTACACCCTTTCCAGCTAGATTACATTCTTCCCACATCTAGGCAATCAGAACTGCACACAATACTCAGAGTGCGGTCTCATCGTGTGCAGTTGTAACATGACATCCCAACAGTGCCCTGACTGATGAAGTCAAGCATACCAATCATCTTTTTTCACTACTGTACACATATGTCACCACTTACAGGAAACTGTGTACTTGTATTTCTAGCTCTCTCTAATCCACAACACACTCCAGGGTCCTGCCATTTCTGTTAGCCATACTATATGCCAAAACTTATTGATCAAATCTAGACTGTGCAAGTCCTGACCTGATTTCACTCACCAAAATGCCACATTTTGCAGACATCGGAGTTAAATTTTATTGCATAAAATCTCCTAATGTGTTGACCAGTTTTTATGCCACTCCCATTATTGCAATCTGGATGCCTTTCTGATTTTGGCCAAAATGTTATTTTATCCAACGGAAAGATCAGGGAAATTGTTATAGGTTAGAAATAACTTGCATGATCTTTTGTGGTGATTTGATGAATGCAAGATGGTCAACAATGATAAAAAAAAAACCCACAGAAACACTCAGCCGCAATATATGAAACATTCTTTAACAAGCCAATGAGTCAGAGTAACACAACACATTTCGGGCTATAGAGTCCACGCTGACCATCATACACCCATTTCCCTCTCCACCTATTTTCTCGCACTCTTGTTGGTTCAATGCTTTCTCCTGTTCAGTTGCCTAATGCCAACTACCAGTGCAATCACAGTTGGGTCTGAACCTGTTCATATATACTTCCCATGCTTAAAGCAAAACCTGTGGCTAATTTCCAGCTACTGATTCAGATAACAGACCTAAGATTAACGCTCTGTCTTTGTTTTTATACTTTATCCAGCACAGCTTGCAATGATGTTGTTAACCCCTCACTTGTCCCTACAAATCAATATCCCAGTGCTGACCAGATATTGTGTTAAAAGGTATCAATTCAACTGCCTTTTCTGGAATGCTGCCCACAAAAACCACTGGTCTGTTGGGAGTATTTCATAGCAGTTATCATAGAAACATAGAAATTAGGTGCAGGAGTAGGCCATTCGGGCCTGCACCGCCATTCAATATGTTCATGGCTGATCATCCAACTCAGTATCCTGTACCTGCTTTCTCTCCATACCCCCTGATCCCTTTAGCCACAAGGGCCACATCTAACTCCCTCTTAAATATAGCCAATGAACTGGCCTCAACTACCTTCTGTGGCAGAGAATTCCACAGATTCACCACTCTCTGTGTGAAAAATGTTTTCCTCATCTCGGTCCTAAAAGATTTCCCCCTTATCCTTAAACTGTTACCCCTTGTTCTGGACTTCCCCAACATCGGGAACAATCTTCCTGCATCTAGCCTGTCCAACCCCTTAAGAATTTTGTACGTTTCTATAAGATCCCCCCTCAATCTTCTAAATTCTAGCGAGTACAAACCGAGTCTATCCAGTCTTTCTTCATATGAAAGTCCTGACATCCCAGGAATCAGTCTGGTGAACCTTCTCTGTACTCCCTCTATGGCAAGAATGTCTTTCCTCAGATTAGGAGACCAAAACTGTACGCAATACTCCAGGTGTGGTCTCACCAAGACCCTGTACAACTGCAGTAGAACCTCCCTGCTCCTATACTCAAATCCTTTTGCTATGAATGCTAACATACAATTCGCCTTCTTCACTGCCTGCTGCACCTGCATGCCTACTTTTAATGACTGGTGTACCATGACACCCAGGTCTCGTTGCATCTCCCCTTTTCCTAATCAGCCACCATTCAGATAATAATCTACTTTCCTGTTTTTGCCACCAAAGTGGATAACCTCACATTTATCCACTTTATACTGCATCTGCCATGCATTTGCCCACTCACCCAGCCTATCCAAGTCACCTTGCAGCCTCCGAGCATCCTCCTCACAGCTAACACTGCCCCCCCGCTTCGTGTCATCCGCAAACTTGGAGATGTTGCATTCAATTCCCTCGTCCAAATCATTAATATATATCGTAAATAGCTGGGGTCCCAGCACTGAGCCTTGCGGTACCCCACTAGTCATTGCCTGCCATTGTGAAAAGGACCTGTTTACTCCTACTCTTTGCTTCCTGTCTGCCAGCCAGTTCTCTATCTAGTTAGACTAACTGGTCTGTAATTCCCCGTTTTCTCTCTCCCTCCCTTTTTAAAAAGTGTGGTTACATTAGCTACCCTCCAATCCTCAGGAACTACTCCAGAATCTAAAGAGTTTTGAAAAATTATCACTAATGCATCCACTATTTCTGGGGCTACTTCCTTAAGTACTCTGGGGTGCAGCCTATCTGGCCCTGGGGATTTATCGGCCTTTAATCCATTCAATTTACCTAACACCACTTCCCGGCTAACCTGGATTTCACTCAGTTCCTCCATCTCATTTGACCCCCATTCCCCTGCTATTTCCGGCAGATTATTTATGTCTTCCTTAGTGAAGACAGAACCAAAGTAGTTATTCAATTGGTCTGCCATGTCCTTGTTCCCCATGATCAATTCATCTGTTTCTGACTGCAAGGGACCTACATTTGTTTTAACTAAACTTTTTCTCTTCACATATCTATAAAAGCTTTTGCAGTCAGTTTTCATGTTCCCTGCCAGTTTTCTTTCATAATCTATTTTCCCTTTCCTAATTAGATAGATAGATAGATAGATAGATTCCATTATTGTCATTCAGACCTTTCGGTCTGAACGTAATTGTGTTGCCTGCAGTCATACACAGAACCAATAATAACAAAACATACAATAAACACAAATTAAACATCCACCACAGTGAGTTCACTAGGCACATCCTCACTGTGATGGAGGCAAAGTCTTAGTCTCCGTCTCTTCCCTCCTTGTTCTCCCACTGCGCTGAGGAGATCGATCCAGGCCGAAGATGCCGCCCTCCAGTCCAGCGGACCTCCGTGGTGATGTCTCCGCCGCCGAAAGCTGGAACGCCGTCTCCGCTCCGAGACGGCCCGCCACAGCATCAGCTCCGGGCCGCCGCCCCGGCTCCAAGCCGCCGCCCCAGCTCCGGGTCCCGCAGTCTCCGCTCCAGGCCGCTGCCCCAGCTCCGGGTTCCGCAGTCTCCGCTCCAGGCCGCTGCCCCAGCTCCGGGTCCCGTAGTCTCCGCTCCAGGCCGCTGCCCCAGCTCCGGGTTCCGCAGTGCCCGCCCCGGGCCGCCGCCCCAGGTCCAGGCCGCCGCCCCAGCTCCGGGTCCCACAGTCTCCGCTCCAGGCCGCTGCCCCAGCTCCGGGTCCCGTAGTCTCCGCTCCAGGCCGCTGCCCCAGCTCCGGGTTCCGCAGTGCCCGCCCCGGGCCGCCGCCCCAGGTCCAGGCCGCCGCCCCAGCTCCGGGTCCCACAGTCTCCGCTCCAGGCCGCTGCCCCAGCTCCGGGTCCCGCAGTCTCCGCTCCGGGCCGCTGCCCCAGTTCCAGGCCGCCGCCCCAGCTCCGGGTCCCGCAGTCTCCACTCCAGGCCGCTGCCCCAGCTCCGGGTCCCGCAGTCTCCGCTCCAGGGCGCTGCCCCAGCTCCGGGTCCCGCAGTCTCCGCTCCGGGCCCCGCTGTATCAGCTCCAGGCCGCCGCCGAAAGCCAGAACGCCACACCAGCAAGTCGGGCCACCGCTGCCTCAGCCCCGAAGACGGCCAGCCTCTCGTTGGTAAGTCCTGGCTGGCTCTGCCTCGGGGTCGGTCGCAGGTTGGAGGCCGCCAGCTCCGCCATTAGGCCTCAGCGCAGACGGAGGCAGAGAAGGGGGATATGACACAAAAAAGTCGCATTCCCCCGAAAGAAGAGACAGAGAACATTTCACCCCCCCTAACACAACCCAACAAACTAAAACTTAACCAAAAGAAGACAAGAAAACCAACAGAAAAAAGTAAAAGACAGATGGACTGCAGGCGAGCCGCAGCTGTTAACAGCGCCGCCACTTCCGGATTATGCCCTTTGTCCTCCTCTGCTGGACTCTGAATTTCTCCCAGTCCTCTGGTGGGCTGCTTTTTCTGGCTAATTTGTACGCTTCATCTTTTGTTTTGATACTATCCCTGATTTCCCTTGTTATCCATGGATGCCCTACCTTCCCTGATTTATTTTTTTGCCAAACTGGGATGAACAATTGTTGTAGTTCATCCATGCAGTCTTTAAATGCCTTCCATTGCATATCTACTGTCAACCCATTAAGAATCAATTGCCAGTCTATCTTGGCCAATTAACTTCTCATACCCTCAAAGTTACCTTTCTTTAAGTTCAGGACCCTTGTTTCTGAATTAACAATGTCACTCTCCATCCTAATGAAGAACTCAACCATATTATGGTCACTCTTGCCCAAGGGGCCACGCACAACAAGACTGCTAACTAACCCTTCCTCATTACTCAATACCCAATCTAGAATAGCCTGCTCTCTCGTTGGTTCCTCTACATGTTGGTTTAGAAAACTATCCCGCATACATTCCAAGAAATCCTCTTCCTCAGCACCCTTGCCAATTTGATTCACCCAATCTATATGTAGATTGAAGTCACCGATTATAACTGTTTTACCTTTGTTGCAAGCATTTCTAATTTCCTGTTTGATGCCATCCCCAACTCCACTACTACTGTTAGGTGGCCTGTACACAACTCCCACTAGCGTTTTCTGCCCCTTAGTGTTTCACAGCTCTACCCATATCGATTCCACATCCTCCAAGCTAATGTCCTTCCTTTCTATTGCGTTAATCTGCTCTCTAACCAGCAACGCTACCCCACCTCCTTTCCCTTTCTGTCTATCCCTCCTGAATATTGAATATCCCTGGATGTTCAGCTCCCAGCCTTGGTCACCCTGGAGCCATGTCTCCGTGATCCCAACTATATCATAGTCATTAATAGCTATCAGCACATTCAACTCATCCACCTTATTATGAATGCTCCTTGCATTGAGACACAAAGCCTTCAGGCTTGTTTTTACAACACTCTTACCCCTTATACAATTATGTTGAAAAGTAGCCCTTTTTGATTTTTGCCCTGGATTTGTCTGCCTGCCACTTTTACTTTTCACCTTGCTACCTATTGCTTCTACCCTCATTTTACACCCCTCTGTCTCTACGCTCACACATTTAAGAAACCCTTTCCCTTTAACTCCATCCTCAACTATCGCATTCGACACCCCACCCCCCTTATTCAGTTTAAAACCACCCGTGTAGCAGTGGCAAACCTGCCTGCCAGAATGCTGGTCCCCCACCTGTTAAGATGCAATCCGTCCCTTTTGTACAGTTCCCTTTTACTCCAAAACAGATCCCAGTGATCTAAGAATCTAAATACCTGCCCCGTGCACCAGTTCCTCAGCCACACATTCAGGTACCGTATCTCCCTGTTCCTGCTCTCGCCAGCACGAGGAACTGGAAACAAACCGGAGATAACAACCCTGGAGGTCCTGCTTTTCAGCATTTTTCCGAGCTCTCTAAAGTCACGCTGCAGAATATTCATCCCCTTCTTTCCGACATCGTTTGTGCCGACATGCACTACCACTTCCGGCTGTTCACCTTCGCCTTTGAGGATTTTCTGCACTCTGTCCGTGACATCCTGGATCCTGGCACCAGGAAGGCAGCACACCATCCTCGAATCCCGTCTGTTGCCGCAGAAACCCCTGTCTGTACCTCTCACAATGGAGTCTCCCACTACAATGGCGTTGCCTGACTTTGGCCTTTTTGGTTTTGACTCAACAGCCCTTTTCGCATCACAAGCCAGTCTGCTGCTCAGTGTTAAAACGTCTTCTGTCCCGACAGCTTCTAAGTGGGTGAACCTGTTCACAAGAGGTACAACACCCGGGGACGTTTGCATTCCATGCTTCCCTCCCTTTCTCACTGTCTCGCACCTTCTCTCTTCCAGTACCTTAGGTGTAACAATCTTACTGTAGGACTTGACGAGGAACGACTCCGTTTCTCGCACAAACCTGAGGTCATCCACTTGCTTCTCCAGTTCCCCAACACGACCCTTCAGGAGCTGTACCTGCATGCACTTGTCACATTTGTAGCAGCCAGAGGCACCAGCAGTGTCCTTGACCCCCACATACTGCAAGCATCACACTGAATCAGCTTGCCTGACATCTCCTTCTTTCGTCTCTCCCTCTGCAGTGTTTTGCGTAGCCTCTTCTCCTCAGCCTCCTCTCCGAAGACTCTCGAGCCAAAGACTCACACTTTTCTCACAGGGCACTTCCCTCACTGCCGCTCCCTAAGAGCAGTCTTGCTTATATAGACTGATAAATTGCCTAATTTACCAATTTACAATCCAAATTGGTCAAGCTAAATGTGTCAAGATAATCTGACTAATATAAGATAGGATCCTCAAAGCAGCTTCTCTCTAAAGGCTAGTATGGCTAATAAAACTTGCATTGATTTATAATTAGTGGGTTAGTTAATATATGCCAAAACCTATTGATCAAATCTAGACTTTAGGTAGAATCACAGCTTGGTCATTAACCACTTACATTTGTCTGCACAATTCCCAATATATTATACGTGTGCAGATATTCTCGTCTATACATGGTCTTGAGTAAATAGCTTCCCTCAGTCTCTTCTATGAGCTGACATTAGCATCATGATATGGCTTACACAGCCTCAAAAACGGTGATGAACAGACCTACTGGTGAGCGGTGAAGTCACACACCAGCGTTTGTCTCAACACTCTCACTTTGTAAAGATCAGACACCACTCTGTGAGGCCAGCAAGGTATGGATCAAATGCTGAAACACAGCGGGAGATATCCTGCCTGCACCTAGCTGTCGACGGCCAGGTGGTGATGGTTTGGCTTACGTTGGCACTGACCATCACAGCCAACAATGAGAAGGTTCGGGGAAAGGGTGGGCAAATAAAAACTGAAATTGTGCGGGACTTGGCTGAGTGGGTTAAACAAATATATTAAAAATGAAGCAATTTCAAATAAATACTATGCACCCTTATTTAATAATTGATTCTGCATAATAATAGTGAAGAATAGTATTCTACTTTAAAGGAAAGGTTTACATGTATGGAAGGCAACTTTATTATCAGACTGCCTTTTTCCTTTCTGACTTTATTTCTGGTTTATTTCTTGGGTTAGTTGAACTTTAATTGCCGTGACTGAATTACAAACTGCAAGAGTGATTTATTGTTTCTCCATTCGAAGTTGCTACACCCCCACTCTCCTCCCAATTTTGTCTCAAAGAATTATGAAAAGAATTCAAGCACATCTTACTTCTGCAATTTTGGCAACAGAAATAAAAAAGCTTTTTAATCCCAGGCTGGAAATTCAATGGCCGTCAGACAAAATGCTCAGATTCTGGGAATCGCAAAGGTACAAACAAGTGCACCAAGATGCTTCGTACAAAAGCAGGGTTAAAGTAATAAAATGTTTCTTTTACACATCATGTACAACTCAAGTTTATTTAAATTTTAAATTCAAAGGACAAGTCTCTTTGTAAACAAGATTAACAATGTTGATTCACGGGACATGCTGCCTTTATTTACAATCTGAGGCCATGATTAGTTCTTAGTCTTTGCTCGTTAAAGAGTTTTACCACAAATTTGCAATCCACCTTCAGTGCAATTAAGGCAAGTGATTTGCTATACCTAGCAAATGGTGTATCAACCTGGCATTCAGTCACATCTCCTGAATGCAGTGCAAACCTCTGCTCTACCTAGCTCATTACCCAAACCCCTGATCATTAACTACCTCTCCGCCACCCACATCACTACTTTTCAAGAAAAGGACCACTGCGAATGGCAGATTCGCAGGATGTTGCCCCGACAAACCATTTGCCTTGCATGTAATCGGATCACTTCCAATGATTCAAGTACACTCACCTCTCATTCAGCACCTTGGCTGCTATAGAGACCTGGGTTCATATCAGTCTGGTGGTTTTTGGGAGGACACGCTGCTATACAGTGAACGTTACATAAATGGTTTATCGCTCTCATAAGGAGCATGGAGCACTCAAAGGTCTGTGGTGCATCTACTCAGCTGGGAGCAGGTGGAGTGGAGTGAGAAATCACCCTTCAGAACCTGGTGCAAAGTCATATTGCTGACCACCCCTCTGACCTGCACAGTGGAATAAGCTACACCTAGTTAAATATCATACAAGCACACTCAGACGCAACTGGGAACGTGATCAGTGTTGGACCCCAGATAAAAGAAAATGGAAATCAGAACAGTTGACCAGAGAATGGTAAGGAGACAGCGGCTGGTCATGGGTAACAAAGCCCAGCACAAAGTAGTGAGATCCTGCCCCTGCACGAAACACGGGTCACTTCAGGTCAGCTGAGGCCCTGTCAAAAGTACAGATGAGCAGCACCAGTGACAAAACGTCAGTGATCAACATTGGAGGTGAAATAATACTGAGCGCAATGTTTGCCAAACAATTGGGGGCAGTGAGATTTTAGATTTATTCAGGGTCACTAAACCTTAAAGTGTCTTAAGTGCAGTTTCCATTGTAATCTCTGGACATCGATAAAGTGAATTAAATCAGTGATGCACTTCTATTTTGTTCCAGTACTGGATGGATCCCCAATTCTAAAATGGGGCAGTGAATAGCTTTAAAATCATGATAGGTATACTTTAAATATTTCCATTTGTGGTAGCAAAAGGATGGAAGATCCTGTCCAATGGCATGAACTGAGTGGTCCCTGGATCGGATGAAATTACTTAATATCCGCTTGGCAAACCTTATCCTTTTAGTGCTAATGTCATGATTTTACAAGGGGTGAGGACAGGGTAGTTGGACGATTTGGGGGGGGGGGGGGTGAAGAATTGGCAGAAAGATAACGATGCCAGGACAACTAATTATAGTGAACCCTATCACTTCTAATAGCCCGCAATCATCCAGCTTTTAAACAAATAACAGGTGGAATACAGCATATATCAACTGCATGAACCATGCTGTTGATAGGAGGATCTCACCTCCAGTGGCAGATAGTTGTGGCCACTGAGGGCTTCAATTTTGCAGGCAGTGTTTGATGTGTAACTATTTCTTGTCTCTGGTGAAGTTAATTGTTAAGTTGGCAATTAAAAATGGTAGAGTTTGAAATGAAGTCTTAATATCAGTATCCCTGAAACGAAACAATTTTGCTTTTAAATGTATCATTTTTGCATTTTAAATATTCTAGTAACAGAGTGGGAGCCGATAAAAGTACACAGCTAGGGTAAAGATCAATTGAAGACGATACAGTCATGTTCCCTGTGATACATTTTTAGAAAGGTTTCATGTAAAGATCTCCTAAATCATTGTCAGATTCAATTTGACTGGAGAAATCTCAAGCTTGTTAAAACTGATTTTATGCAATGTGTTGTTTAACTATCTTGTACTCACTGCATTCTGCTGGAGAAACATTCCTGCAAAGCCGGGCAAATGCATTTCAATCTTTCACACAGTGTTGTGCTTTGGGTCATGACTTCAGAAACTTTTTGTTGTCTTCTGAGTAAATGAAGACACCACCCTACCCTGCTTCATTTCCTAGTTTAGTGGTTTTGATATTTACTCTGCTACAAAAAACGACTATAATCAAGGACAAAATCCATTTTTGTTTGTGCGTATATAATCCAGTTACTGACAGGTGTGCACGTCCTCCAATTACACCAGATTGTCACACGCCAGTCGCAGCCATTGATTAGCAGTAGAGTACACACAATTTATAAAACAGTGCAAGGACTTCAATATTCAACATTGTTTGCTCATGCCCCACTAACACTCTTCCCCTCACAAACCACTATCAGTGTGTGCTGGTCATTTAGGATGGAGTGCTTGATGCAGCTACATTGCATTCCACAGTCCTGTGAATAAATGGGATTGAAGTTGGGAAGCCAGGCATGGTGGAAGCTTTAATGGCGATGAGTAGATGAGTTGCCCATCCCTAGCTGCATTCTGGGAAGATATTACATTAGCATAATATTATTAGATTGCACTCTGAATATTTTAGGATTCAGTGCTTTTTTAATTATTCAAACATGTGTTTGGGGAATAACTTTGGAAAAAGTCCTTCCAATTGGTCTGCAAATGAACTTGAAAAATGTACTAAACCAGCAATTCACAGACCTGATTCCCTATTCGCAAATACTTCATGTTTATGTGACGCACATAGGACACCAGTGTGTAAATGTTGACCATTGAGGCCATAATGAGGACACCTATCATACCTTTCCATTGAATTAGGTGGATCTGATTTATTTTGTTTACAACAACTATGAACACACCAGTGTCATCTCATGCTTAACCTTGAGCAGAGTCCTAAGTGCTTTCTGAATTAAGTACCTCTAGGTGAGGCTGTGTGATGGGCTATTACTTTCAATGTGTTCCTTCTCAGCCTTTATCTGGGAAGAGTCTAGCATTTTGTGTCTATCTCCTCTTTTCAAGTTGCAAATCAATGTTGTGTTGTCCAAACTTGAGTACAAGAGCTTGAGTACAAATCCACTCTGCTCAATTTGCTGTCAGCTAGGCTTTGTAAGTGCAGTTCGTGGCAGTGTGAGAAGAGACAGAGTTTACACATTGAATTAAATTTATATAATTCCAATATTGGTCCTGCCAGATATTTTCAATTGATATTATGACATGAGGAACAGTTTTAGATGAGAATATTGATTTCAAATGTGAAAGAAAAGTGGAGGACAGGTAATGTGCAGATTAATGATTAATAATAAAGTCAATATTGCCTCTGGACTGAAAAGAAATATTGTACATGACCTATAGGCTGGATATGCAGCGAAAGTGTGAGGAATTTATCACAGGATAGCACTGGGGATGCAATGATCACAACATTGTGAAATTCTCACTGAACCATAAATTAAGAGAGGAATAACGGCCAGCCTACACACAGTGAATATCTGTGGGACTGAAGGACAATGCATTCTAATGGTACCCGAGCAGCCCGACAAAACTGACTCCACAGTCTTAGCAAGTCCCAAACGTGGGAATCCTACAGTCACATGCGCTGAGTCTCTTGGTTGGTGCCAAGCATCACAGAGGGAGTTTCCGTTCCAGCTGATCGTTGCGTCCTGCCCGTTGGTGCCTGATTTCCAGGTGTTTGTTCTGCACTTTCTCAAAGTGTTGCAGCAGTTCGTTATAGTTGATCTGTGACGGGACTTGCCTGTTCAACGTCGTGGTCTTCTCACTCGGCCTGTTAATCAAAACACTTGCATTTAACGTACAGCAAATGGAAGGAAATATGTCATGTCCATGGACAGGCAGTGACAACACAAAGGATGGCCCACCACCCATTCAAGTGAAGCCGTACGTACATTCTACTTCCAGATCTTTGCTTTTGGCCAATTTATTTGCCAGCTATTCGGCACGCCTTCAGATCATGTTGTCCATGCCTCAAGAGAGATATGTAGTAGAACATCAAATAAACCCTGTCTTCAAAGTTCTTAACCTTTTTCTTCCACTGATGGTCCTCAGTGTGAGTCCTTCTGTTGCCAGCAATGGAAGCAGCCTTTCACAATTTAGTCATCCCATGCCATTTCAAAATATTAAACTCCACCATTGAATTCCACCTTTGTTTGAGAAAAACATCCCATGATTTTAACCCCTTTTATATGATCAGAACTACCCCAGTAATTCTTGGATAAACACCAGATCCTGCCCACACACCCCGTGAATAACACTAGCTCCTGCTGATTCTGCCCACAGTCCATGACTAACAGTAGGAGCTGCCCACACACCCCGTGACTAACGCCATGTCCTGCCCATTTTGCCCACACTGTGGTTAACATCACCTCCTGGCCGCACTCCCTGTGACTAACAGCAGCACTTGCCCACACACACCGTGACTAACACCAACTCCTACCCACTGTCCCCATGAATAACACCAGCTCCTGTTGATTCTGCCCACACACTCCGTAACAGGAGCACGGGCACACCGTGACAAACACCAGCTCCTGCCATTTTGCCCACGCTCTGTGGCTAGATCACCTCCTGCCCACACTCCCAGTGACCAACAACAGCACCCGCCCACACACCCTGTGACTGCCCATTTTGCCTACGCACTGTGGCTAACACCAGCTGCTGCCCGCACTCCATGTGACTAACATCAGCTCTTCCTCACACCACCTGCGGTACTCGTGATTAATGTCTCTCCATCTCCCAATGACTAACAACAGCCTTCTGCTCCTGGTCTTGATGCCAAATCCTTTTCTTCCTCCCACAAGTGCTGGCCTCCCATGGGTACCACCCAGGTCCTAAAAGGGCCTGTGTTTGACCTCCAAGCCTGGCCTTGGGGAGAGGAGGTAAGCACAGCACATTTTCTGCTCTGAAAATATGATGCCTAGAGTTCTGATGTAAACGCTTGGAAGACTGGAGCACTGGGTGGCAAATGTTGGAGCAATGATTTTAGCATCAAGATATTTTATGCCAGAGTTTGGGTGAGTGATGACCAAGTCACCAATAAAATGATTTCTGGTGAGATATTGTCTCATCCCATTCCATTCCCAACAGATAACACAAAGGGCCGTGTTAATCTCACTTACAATAAGGCGGAAGGAAAAAATGAGGCTATTTGTTTGAAACTGTCACAGTGAAAACTTCATATTAATGTGGGGTGTGGAAGTAGATGAAGGGGGTGGTGGAGGGTGGGGCTTGTTTCCTGCCTGGTATTGACCAGGTGGATATGGAGAAGCTACAGAGAGCACCACAGCAACTGGCCACCCTCGATCTCCACCAAACACGAGGATTGGAGGAAATCACTTTCCTGATCGCGATATACTGCTGCCCTTTTATCTTCACCTGACTCAAATTTTAGAATACCCTACTTCATAACTCTATTCATCCCGTGGACTGCATACATTGAAGACAACATTTCTCCACAACGGTGATGGGTGGTTAGTAAATATGACCTTGTCAGTGACACACATTTATCCACATGAATAAAGTTTACCAACATGTGCCCCATAATCAAGAAGTCTCCTCATCTGCGGAATACAGTGGTATTACTCCCAACTCACTGAATATAGAAAATATCAAATATCACAGATAAGGCTATATTACCCAGCTGGGAACAGCCAGTGACATGCAAATATCAGAAAGATTACTTAAATAAAGTCCTTTGGTTTGATACAATCTATCTACTGGGGCTATAGAATCAGAAACCACTCGATGGCAGATACAGTCATCCGGTACAGAACAGGCCATTCAGTCCAACATCCATACCAACCAAGATGCCCAATCTAAACTTGTCCCATTTATCCATGTTTGCCCAATATCCCTCTCAACGTTTCCTATCCATGTTGCTGTCAAAATATCTTTTAAATGTATTATTATATCTATTTCAACCACTTACTCATTCCATATATACACCACCATCTGTGTGAAAAAGTTACCACTCAAGTTCCCATTAAATCGTTCCCCTCTCGCCTTAAATCTATGCCCTCTAGTTCTTGATTTCTCTACCTTTGGAAAAGAGGTATTCACCCTATCTATTCCCCTCTTTTTTTATAAATCTCTATAAGATCACCCCTCAGCCTCCTGCGCTCCAAGGAATAAAGTCCTAACCTAAAGTCCTGGCCATCCTTTACCTGTACCTGCATCCTGGCCTCAACCTCACAACTCTTCTCTGCACCCTTCCCCGCTTAATGTAATCTTTCTTATAAGCTGGGTGACCAAAACTGCACACAATATTCCAAGTGCGGCCTCACCAACATCTCGTACAAATGTAACATAAAGCCTCCACTTCTCTACTCAATTCCCTGACAGATGGCCAATGTGTCAAAAGACTTCTTCAACACCTCTGTGATGCCACTCAATGTTAAATGTAACGGATGTGTTAAAATTCTAGAATTAGAAAGATCCTCTTGTCCTCATGGTGTTGTTGGAGTGAGCAGAAGGAAACCTGAACACTGAACTGTACGGTTGAATGGGGAAAGGTAGAGATTAAGAAGAACGTTATTTCAGGCCTGCAGGTGAAGGAGCTTTGTACATCTGAGAAGTCAAAAGTGTAATTATATAAAATATTACATTATGGGCAGCATAGTGGTACAGCTAGTCGGCTACTGCCTCACAGTGGCAGAGATCCCAGTTCAATTCTGACCTTGGGCACTGCCTGTGTGAAGTTTGCACTTCATCCTGTGATGGGTGGATTTCTCGCGGGTGCTCCAGATTCCTCCCACATCCCAATGTCGCGTGTGTCAGCAGATTAATCGGCCACTGTAAATTGTCCTCCATGTGTAGCTGTTGTAAAATCTTGGGAGAAGTTGACGAGAATGTGAAGTGAATAAGAACTGGGTTTAAATGTAGGAGCTGTGTGAAATAGGTGGTTGATGGTTGGTGGCGGTTCGAAGGGCTTAAAGGCCCGTTTCCTGCTGTGTTTCTCTATGACTAAGTATGTTTTTATATGTCGCCTACCACCAGGATGACTAAATCATTTCCCAGTCATGAACTACTTTCCAATTAAAGTCACATTTGGCATTTATGAACGTTTGCTTCCTGTTTAATCCCACAGACAACAGCATGATAATAAACAAATAGAGTGATGATTTCTTTTTTACATTGTAGAACAAAGATTAAAAGCTAGCCAGAATTTCCAGCTCTTGTTTAAAATGGTGCAGAGGGTTTCCTTTACTTCTTCCTGAGAAGGCAATGTGGCAGTTTAACTATTCACACTCAATACAGCACTAGAGTTTGGATTTAAATTGAACTGGGGTCTGGGGGTAAAAATGTTAGCACTGAGCCATAGCTGAGGAGAAAACTGTTTTGACTCTGCTGACTGATAGAATGTGGGGTCTCCAGTGGAATGTACAGACTTCACGCAGGCCAGCAGATAGCATGCAAGCAGTTCCTACTGAAGAAGAACAGCCTGTTCTGTGAGATGGTGGCCTTGTGACCCACACAGTGAAGTCAATAACCTCGGGAGCAGCATTGCTTCCAAACAGCCTGCCAGGACAGGAGTCGATGTCAGTGTGAAACTATCAGTCAGGAGCATGATGGTCCCTTGAGCTTCAGCCCAATGAGTTTATACAAACTTCACTGGTATCTCCAAATTCCTTTCCTCCTTCCTCAGGCTGCAGATGTTTAACACTGTGATGGGTGATTGAAATGTTTTGAAACTAAAAGCAGAGGTTAGTTGAAAACATTAAGTGGGTCAGTGTGCATGTGTCGAGGGATAAGGCAGCTGAGTGATTCTGAAAGAAACTTGCTCTGAAGTGGGGCCACACCCAAAAACCCCAGCACCTCCACTCTCTCCAATCGTTCAATGGCCTGCTTTTTTACATTTTATTATCTGCCTAATAAAAAAAGGGCAGAGACCGAGTAAAACAATAAGAGGGGCAGTATTAAAAAAGTTAAAGCACCAAAAACAAAAGGACAAAACCAACTGCAATGCAAAACAGCCACACCTCAGTAATTTAGTTAGCTGGGTTCCTCAGTATTTCAACTCCAAATAATTTGAAGAACTATTGAATTTGCCCTATCCCATTTGATTCGTCTCCTTCTGAAGTTGATTCTCATAGAGCTAGGCAGCACGGAACATGGCCTTTCTGTCCACTCTGTCAATGCTGACCAAATTGGTAGTTTTGGCTAGTTCTATTTACCTCCATTCGGCCCATATCCTTCTAAACCCTTCCTATCCAGATATCTGTCATTATGTCTGTTGAAAGCAGTAATTGTATCCACATCCACAGCTTCCACTGGCAGCTCAATTCTGATATGAATGACTCTGAGTGAAAACATTGTCCCAGAGGCCCTTCTTAAATCTCTCTCCTCTCACCTTAAGCCTATGACCCCTAGTTTTAGAATCCTGGGAAAAAGACTGAGCTTTACTCATGCTCCTCATGATCTTATACATCCCAATAAGGTCACTCCTCACCCTCCTATGCTCCAAAGAAAAAAGTACCAGCCTATCGGGCCTCTCCCTGTAATTCAAGCCTACAGGTCCAGATATCCCGGTGAATCTCTTCTGCACCCGTTCCAACTTAATGACATCCTTCCGAAAACTGGGTAACCAGAACTGCACAGACTATTCCAAGTGTGGTCCCCACCAACAACTTATACAGCTGCATTATGATGTCCCAATTTTTGCACTGAATATCCTTCCCAATGAAGGCAAGTGTGCCAAAACACCTTCTTCGCCACCCTGTCCACCTGACTCGCCATTATGAGGGAACCATGCACCTGTACTCACAAATCTCTGTGTCCTGCAACACTCTCTCGGGCTCTACCATTTACTATGTAAGTCCTGCCCTGGTTTGACATCGTAAAGTGCAACAAGTCACACTTGTCGGACTTAAATTCCATTTGCCATTCCCGTGGGGGTCCCTTTCCAATTGATCTAGATCCAGTTGTAAACTTGGATATCCTTCCTCACTATCCCCAACTGCACCAATTCTGATGTCATCTACAAATTTACTAACAATGTTAACTACATTATCATTCAAATCTTAAATGCATATAATAACCCCTGTGGCACTCCACCGGTCACAGACCAATCAGAAAGATACTCCTCAATTACCTTTGACTCCTTCCTCCAAGCCAATTTTGAATCCATTTGGATAGCTCACCTTAGATTCTATGTGGTTTAATCTTCCAGTCTAACCTATTATGCGGGACCTTGCATTTGTTTATTATTGTCACATGTACTGAGGTACAATGAAAAGCCTTGTTTGCATGCTCTCCAACCAAAGCATTCTATACAGGAACACTACAAGGCATTGCACAAGTACAATAGATAGTGCAAAGATTAAAAAATACCAGCGTGCATAATATGGTATTAGAACATTATATGATTATGGTCACATAGAAAGTACGGATATAAAGAAATGCAAAGTTTGCAATGATGTAGGTTAGTTTATTGGAGTATCGTTCCTTACTAAAGTTCATATCAACAGTGTCCTCTGCCCTGCCCTCATCAATCCTCTTGGTGAATTCAAAAAACTGTTTGAGATTTGTAAGATATAATTTCTCACGTACAAAACCCTGCTAACCATCCCTAATCATTGCCTATCCAAATGCTTGTTAATCCTATCCCTAAGAATCCTCTGCAACAACTTTCTCACCAGTGATATCAGGCTCACTGGCCTGTAGTAGCCTGGTTTGTCCTTATATTTTCTTTCTTCAATAATGGCATAGCATAAACCACCCAAAGGTCTTCTGAAACTTCACCTGTGGCTAACAGTGATGCAAATATCTCTGCAAGAATCTCTGCAATTTCGTCCCTCGATTACTACAAAGTTTGAGGATGCATTTGGTGAAGCCCTTAGATTTATCCACCTTAATGCACTTTAAAACCCATCAATTCTCTCATAGGATATAGATCAATTTGGATTTGTGCTGAACAAAATGGTCTCTATCCTGAACATTCCCATTCAGTGCACATTTCACACTGCCGGCCATCACATGTCTTAATCTTACTGACACCATACCCTATACCTGGGATATGGTGGCTAAGTGAAGTTCTCCACGTCACCCTGGCTGATATCATTCTCACTAAGATCAGGAGTTATAAGCCTGGCCCAATCTTAGTTCTAAACCAGGTCCCTTCTCCAGCAGGTCAGAAAGGGAGCTATCGAAATGTAGGTCAAAATTCTTTCCACTCAAAATCTATCGACTGAGTCTACAAGGTGAGAAGGGATTGAAGAAAGTTCTGTTCATTTCCCTCTTCCGATGTTGCTTGGCCTGCTGGATTTGACCAGCAGTTTGTTTTTTGCTCAAGTCTCCAGCATCTGTAGTCTCTTGCGTCCACATGGTGAGAGTTCTCCATCAAAGATTTCACTTCTGAAGGAAGTGGAAATGCAGAGAGCAGCAGCAACAATTCAATTTTTTCTGGAGCTGAAGATGTGTAATATTTGGGGTAGGACCAACTCAGGACGGTCCGTGTCTGATTTTGCAGTCACTGCTTGCTCTGCTGGGCAGTTATCTAAAGGAATGTCTACAATAGTGAGCTGCCATCACAGTCTCAGGATACTCCTGAGATCAGGAAAAACAATTTCAGTCAGATGGTGGTGAACCTATGGAAAAAAAGTGCTGGAACAACTCAGTGGGTCAAGCAGCGTCTCTGGAGAACGTGGATAGATGACATTTTGACTCACAACCCTTCTTCAGATTGATTGTGGTGGGTGACACTAACGTCCATGGTGATGAAGTGCTTTGAGAGGTTGATTATGGTGCATGTCAACTCCTACCACTACAAGAACCTCGACCCATTACAATCTGCCTACTGTCACAACAGGTCAACGGAGGTTGCAATCTCACTAGCTCTCCACTCCACAATGGACCACTTGGACAATAAAAACACAAATGTCAGGCTGTTGTTTATAGACTACAGCTCAGCATTGAATACTATCATCCCCTCCAAGCTGGTTGCCAAGTTCACAGAACTGGGTCTCTGTGAAACCCTCTGCAACTGGATCCTCTGCTTACTCATCAACAGACCACGGTCTGTACAAATTGGCAGCAACACCTCTTCCTCGATAACTCAAGGCTGTGTTCTCAGCCCCCTGGTCTACTCACTCGATACTCACGACTGTGTAGCCGGACACAGTGCGAACTCCATCTTCAAGTTCGCTGACGACATCATAGTTGTTGGACGAATTACAGATGATGATGTGTCAGTAGAGAAGGGAGATCGATTGGCTGACCAAATGGTGCCAGCACAATAACCTTGCTCTTAATGTCAGTGAGATCAAGGAACTGAGGAGTGTGGACTTTGGAAGAGAAAAGACGAGGACCCATTAACCTGTCTATAACAATGGGACAATGGTGGAGAGAGACAAAATCTTCAAATTCCTGAGTGTGCACATCTCTGAAGATCTTTCCTGGACCCAGCACTGATGCAATTATAAAGAAAGCCCATTAATGCCTCTACTTCTTGAGAAGATTGCGGAGATTCGGTATGTCAGAGAGGATTCTCTTGAACTTCTACAGGTGTACAGTAGAAAGTATATTGACTGGTTGCATCACAGTCTGGTTCGGCAACACCCAGGAACGAAGAAGACAGCAAAAAGTGGTGAACACTGCCCAGTCCATCACGGGTTCTGACCTCCCCACCAATGAAGAGATTTACAGGAGTCGCTGCCTCACAAAGGCAGCCAGCATCACCAGAGACCCACACCACCCTGGCTACACGCTCATTTTGCTCGTCATCGGGAAGAATATATAGGAGCCTGAAAACTGTAACGTTCAGGTTCAGGAACAGCTATCATCCATTAAACACTAGAACCTCCAAATAAGCTCTGAACTACATAGACCTGGGGGCATTGGTTTTGTTTTATTGCACTAATATTGTTTGTTTTATGTATGTATGTATGTATGCATATATGATGTATGGTGTGTGGTTCAGTTTGTGTGTATGTATATATATATATACACACGCACACTGAACTTCTTTTCATTTATTATATTATTTACAGTGTACTGTTTACATATTCTATTGTGCTGCTGCAAGTAAGAATTTCATTGTTCTTTTTGGGACATATGACAATAAAACACTCTTGACTCTTGGGGAGGGGGTAAGAAAGCTGGAAGAGAGGGGGTGGGGAGCAGGACAGAGCCAGGCAAGTAATAGGTGGATGTTGGTGAGGGGGAGGTTTTAATAAGCAGCGGAATTTGCCAAAACAGAAGGCCGTCGAAGCCAAGTAGCTGAAAACGAGTTCAAAAAGCATCAAGCGATGCAGGGAGAGAGTGGGAATACACCAGTGAGATGAGGATTAGCCAAAATTGTATTGAATGGTTGAACAGACAGACTTGAAGGGTCAAATAACCTCCTCCTGTCTTATTTTTTACGTTCCTGTGTGTTAAGTCTGGCTCGGTTTAGAGGTTTTCATTTGGTGCACTGCAACAGGATGTTTGCTGGATATCCTGTAACATGTTTGGGGTTTATATAAATGAGCCTGGAACTACAAAAACAGATGAGATCCCTTTCCAACACGAAATGATTTTTTTTTTAAAACTCTGCTAATGTTCAAAACCTGCTCATTCATTAAAAGATGAGGACAGCCCCTTGTGAAAGTTCCTGCGGACCAGGCTCTGGATAACTCAGGGAAGGAAAGGGTGTATTAGATGAATAAAACAAGGACACTCCAAGAGCAGAAGACAGCAAAATGGAAGCTGGGCATGGCATCTTGGAAGGTGTGAGCAAAAGAGCAGGTGAGGGCCGGCAATGCTGTCCATGACTTCCAGGACTGTCTTGGAAGATGGTCCAAGTGTTACGGAGTTCCCACCAGGCAGGGCATCAGAATCCTGACATTGTGAACATATCATTGCCAGGGTTTCAAATTCATTGCAGTTAGTGTGCCGTGCATATAAAGTATGATTGGGATGTGCAAAAATGCTGCAGTCTCTTGCTACAATAAACTGTTTATACAGAGTAAATAAATGCCCATATAAAGCTCTTACAAACCCTGCTGGGCCTCATACAGATAACCACAAAGTGAACTACAATACAATGCTCCTGTTACATAATTCAGAGTTCAGAACTGCTCTTCTTCCTCTCACATCAGCGTGCGAGAATTGAGGAAGGATCCTGTAGGAATAGCAGTGTTCCTAGATCCTGCTGCTCCATGTCCCTGCATAAACCAAATGCTCCCTGCAATGTTGGTTTAAACAAAGACATGTCCTTTTTACAGTAGTCCTATTTGGAGATATAAAGAAAAAATGTGTGTATCACTCTATTCATGATCTCACCATATGCAAAAGCACTCTATCAGTGGAATGTTTTAAAAATGCAGTTTTTGTGTTGAAGAAACCCAGATTATGTTTTATCTCCTGGAGTTGGATTTGAATCCAAATATTCTGTCTCAGAGGCACGTGACACATTGAATAACAGACCACACAGAAGACAGCCCAGACCTATAATGGTTCAGACTCACTGCCATTCATGCATACATTGGTAGATTTGAGCACCTGCAAACATCAACTGTGAACAGGACAACACCTATCGATGGAGCACCATAAAATGTGGGTGTAGGTTAAGATGGAGTGAGCGGTACACAGTCAGACCCAACCCACCAGCTGCTCAGTTTGAAGGCATACCAGCTCCGCCAAGCCTTAAGTCCCTGTCCCACTTGGGCGACCTCCACCGCGACCTCTGGCGAGTTTGCCCGCGACCCATAGTCGCGGCAAGGTCGCCACGAGGTCGTAGGAGGTCTTTGTCACTCTCCTTCATGGTCGAGAGTGGTCTCCGCGTAGTCGAGGCTTCAGCTAGGTCGCGCCGTATTTTTCAAAATGTTAAAAATTGACCGCGACTAAAAATAGGTCGCCGTAGGAAAAATCAATATTTTTTTAGTCGTAGGTCTAGTCGAAACCGGTCGTAGTAGGTCTGGAGAGTAGGTCTGGAGAGTTTTTTGGAGAGGAGACTTGTGTTTTAGAGATGGCACCAAAAAGGCAGCAGCGCAGGGGGAGGGCACAACCCTAAAAAAAAACTGCCATGCAGGTGTTGCCCACCCAGGAGGAGGAGTGGCAGGAGGTGATGCCACAGGAGGTGATAATGCAGGAGGAGGTAGCCCTGCATGAGAGACCCCTGGAGGAGGAGACCAGGGTGGTAGTATATGTCCCCACCAACACCCCATCCTTCACTGCCTCATTTGAAGGCAGCAAAGCAGCTCTTTCTCCTGTGCCTGACACAGCATCAGAGGCAGATGCCCCATTGGTGGCGAGGGAGGGCTGAAGGAAGGTTATGCCCTACACCTTCACCAGGCAGCAGGAGCGGGACCTTGAGGAATGGTTGTTCCATCTTTTGGCAAAGCCCAGCGCCACTCTCTTCCAGTCATCTGGTGCACTGGGACAGTCCATCACATCATCTCCACTCACCCATTGAGACCTCTTCTTGTGCTTCCTCTTCATCCTTGCTCTTCCCCTTCTGCCTTTCTTTAAAAGGCTGCTGAAGCAAAAGGGCTACTGCAAATAGCAGTAGTATTTTTTACTAACATCCTCCAAACTAGTTCCTTCCTTGCTTGCAAGGTTCAGAATGATCAAAAAAAAAACCTGGGAGGCATTTTTTACTGAGAAAAAAATGCAGACATGACATCATTTTATCAGGTGATCATTTGAGCTGTAGACACTCGTCACTGGTCGTTGTTGGTTTTCGGTGTGGTCCTCTGAGGTGGAAGGGGGTCGTGCTCATTCATGGACCAATTTGCCAGAGACCATCCTGGAGTAAAACGTACATGGTCGAAGCCAGTCTTCAACATAGTCGAAGGAGTTCGAAGATCTTCTTCATAGTCGAGGGAGGTCTTCAACATAGTCGTAGGAGGTCGTACACATAGCCGAGGAAGGTTGTAGGAGTCGTAGGTCACCGCGACCTTGATTTTTTTGTAGTCGCCAGAGGTTGCGGTGGAGGCCGCCCAAATGGTACAGGGGCTTAAGAGTCATACAGCATGGAAACAAGCCCTTCAGCCCAGCTTGCCCATGTCGACCAAGGTACCACATCTATACTAGTCCCATTTGTCCATATTTGGCCCATATCCCTTTAAACCTTTCCTATCCATGTATGTGTCCAAATGTCTTTTAAATGTTATAGTTTCTGCCTCAACTACCTCCTCTAATGGGTTGATCCAGATACCCACCATCCCGTGTGTGAAAACGTTGCCCCTCAGATTTCTATTAAATCTTTCCCCTCTCACCTACTGAGCTCATCCTCAAACGGAAACCATACTTACTTCCAGTAAAAATGATACCTGGTCCCAAGATCAACATTTCACTGCTTTAAACTGTCGTTTTCCAGTTTTCACACAAGAATAAAATAATAATAAAAATAATGAGATTAACTTTGGTTAAGGATCCACATCAATGGCGAGAACTCAGCTGAACATGTTTTTATTGGAGATGGACAGTGTTAGCACTGCAGCACTGTAGGAAGTATGCTGACTGGTTGCATCATGGCCTGGTACAGCAATTCAAATGCCACAGGAATACAAGAGACTTCTGAGAGTGATAAGTCAACCTGGTCCATCACAGATGTAGCCCTCCAACTATCAATAGTATCTATATGAGGCACTGCTTCAGTGTCTTACAGTAGGTTCACCAGGTACAGTACCATCACCAGGTTCAGGAACCATTCCTGCAACCAGGTGCTTGAACTAATCTGCACAATCCTAAATCCTAACTTGCACTACCATGAACTTATTTTCTAATTGTGTTTTGCACTAATGATTTGTTTTTTTGCACGGTTGTTTGGACTATCATGTAGAAATGATTCACAATCTGTTTCATTTATGTTTATCGTATTGTCTGATCCATGTGCCAGTGATGCTGCTGCAAGCGAGATTTTCATTGTACTGCACGGGACTTGAAACCTTTTCTATCTATGAACCTGACAACATTTGTTTTGAAAGTTGTGATTGTACCCACTTCCATCACTTCCTCTGGCAGATCGTTAAATATTCCCACCACCCTCGGGGTAAAAAGTCTCCTCCTCAAGTCCCCTTTCAATCCTTCCCCTCTCACCTTAATCCCATGGCCTCCAGTCTTAGACTGTCATACACTGGGATCAAGTCTGGGACCACCCACCTTATCTCTGTCCATTATGACTTTGTAAACCTCAATAAGGTAATTCCTCAACCTCCTATGTTCCAGGGATAAAGCCCAGCCTATCAAGTCTCTTCTTATAACTCAAGCCATACCGTTCCAGTCGCATCCTTATGAATCTTTCTGCACCTTCTCCAGCTTAATCACATCCTTCCTACAACATGGTGACCAAAACTGCACACAGTACTTCAAGTGTGGTCTCACCAACGTCCTGTACCAATTTAGTTTGAAGATATGCTTAAGATTAATATACATCTTACAAAAGCAAATACAGCCTGCCAAACCCACCCCGTCGCACAATAAGAATCCAACTCCTCAGATTACCCGAGAGAGATGCCAGATGGAATTAAAATAACATTGGGCAGCCCTCTCTGGAGGAACCAAAACCTTGGTCTTGTGCTCCTCTGAGCTGCGGAGTGTATTCCAGTAGCTGGGCAGAGCCACGTGGACAGCTCCTTAATCAATTACTGTGAATTGCACAAGATCTCAGATTACAGTGAAGCCTTGAGGTTGGCTACTGCTCTGGGATACCTTCCAGCATTTCTATTGTTTATAATTGCATGTTCAGATAAACTAGTGCTGCACTGCAAGAACAGAATTCCAATTTAACAAACCATTTCCAAATTCCTAAACCCTTGATCTAAGGACAACTTCACTTCAGTAATAAAAAAAACCCTAAATATATTCCTCCCAAAATTATTCAGTCCAAATACAACAACCAACAAAAATCATAGCTGAGTGCATCAACAGATTATAAAATGAAAATCACGGCCTCAACAAATATTCTTTTTGATCTGCAATTAAACTGCCAATTAGGTCAATAATTAAATGGGTTAGGGCAGAAGGAGAGCCGGATGCTGCATCTCAGCACCATCTTTCTGCACTCATTCCTGTCCTGGGTACTCCACTGATTCAACCCTCTATCTCTGTCTTGAATGCAACAGCTGAGAATCCTCAGCTCTCTAGAATGAAATATTCATTCATGATCCAGTGAAAATGAAAGAAAGATGCATTTGCATTGAAGGGTCCCAACCCAAAACATCACCTCTCCATGTTCTCCAGAGATACTACCTGACCTGCTAAGTTACTCCAGCACTTTGTGTACATTTGCATTGATATAATGCTAAATTTCATCCATTTTAGGAAATGCCAAAGCATTTTACAGTAAATTTCAAATGTAGAGAAAATGACAACCAATTTGTAGACAGCAAGCTCTGAAACCCGGCGTGGATAAGACGATCAGATAATTTGCTGAAGTAACATTACTTTCGGGATTGGTGTTACTCATATGGACGGCGAAACGGCAGATGGAGTTTAATACGGACTTGTATGAAGTGTTGTACTTTGGCTGGTCAAATCTACGGGGAAGGTATTCAGCAAATGCCTAATCCTTAAGAGGAATCCTGGGGTGTAGAAATAATAGTGCCATTTAAGAGGCAAGGAATGAAAGATATGGATCATTGGTATTGATTCATGTGCAGGCAGGTGGCATTGGTTTAATTTGGTCTCATGTTCGGCACAGACGTTGTTCCTCTGTTGTGCTCTATTATGTTCTATTATACAGGTGATACTGCAAGAAAAATTAGGTTAGGTTACTTCAAAGAAAACTACTACACTTTGAAATTATTTATAGCTTATACAATCACTTACACAGCTTGTGCAAATGCATTGTTATTATACTGATCCATCCCTTCAGGTTAGGAATTAGTTGATTATTTTCTCAGAGATATTTAATGTAACCAACAAGATAATGGCCTTTCTCCTCGAAATGGTGCCATGCTATTCCTCATATCCATGGGAGAGAACAGTCAGAGTACATTTTACCAATTCATATGAATAACAGCTCTCCGAATGTGCAGCCTTTCGTCAGTGCTGCACTGGAATGCAGTGGACTTGAACGGTTCTATCTAATTTAAGACATGTGCCACCAACTGAGCCACCACTGACGATGACTCAGGCAGCAATCTCTTCACCATCCTCTTATTATCCCTCAAAAATTCAACAAATTAGTCAAAGGCAATCTGCTTCTAAACAACCCATGCTTTTTCTCATGTGACGACAGATCTGATGATAGGTCCAACCCAAGTTATTAACTCTTTCTCTACCCAGAGTTGCCAGTACTGCCCCTTTCATTTCAGATTTCTTGCATCCACACTTTTTTTGCTTTACTGTGCTCTCTCTCCTTTATTAACTCAAACTTCTCTGTGCTGTTATTTTTGCTGATTATTTCTAAAACATCCTCTACATCAAGAGATGCCCTATAACTTTCTTATATGCTCGGTCCGACAAGGCCTACTGGATCTTCCGGTTTGGTTTAGAGATACAGCGTGGAAACAGGCCCTTTTCGGCCCACAGATTCCGCACCGACCATCGATCCCTGCACATTAACACAAGCCTACACACACAGTATGTACCTTATACCAAGTATACAAGCCCAAGCCAATTAACCTACAAACCTGTACATCTTTGGAGTGCAGGAGGAAACCGAAGATCTCGGAGAAAACCCTCATGGTTACGGGGAGACGTCCAAACTCCAGACAGCGGGCACCCGTAGTCGGGATTGAACTTGGGTCTCCGGCGCTGCAAGCTCTGTATGGCAGCAACTCTACCGCTGCACCACCGTGCCGCCAAAAAAGATTGTTAACCATTTTAACATCCCATCCCATTCCTGCACTGACCTTTCTGTCCTGAGCCTCCTCTATTGTCAGTGAGAGGCCACACACAAACTGGAGGAACAGCACTTCATATTCCACGGGTAGCGTACAACTCAAGGGTATGAACGTTGAATTCTCCAATTTTGGGTAACTCTAACTAACCCCCTCACCTCCTTTCCCCCACGCACCCCCTCTCTTCTCCCCTTCCCTCCTCTGCATCCCAAACTGGACTCCCATCTATTTTCTACCTCCCCCCGCCACCCCCCTCCCGCTAATTTCCTTCTCCTGGCTTCACAATCCACAACTCTTCAAACCTGTCTCACACCTATGGTTCTTATCTCAGTCCTTTGTTCCCGCCATCCGCCTGCCATAAAATTCCCCCTCGCCTGTGTCGACCTATTACCTGCCACTCATTGTCCTTCCTCTTCCCTTTTCCAGCTTTCTTTCCCCTCCCCTCCTACAATCAGTCTGAAGAAGGGTCTCAACCTGAAGCATCACCTATCCATGTTCTCCAGGGATGCTGCCTGACCTGCTGAGTTACTCCAGCACTTTGTGTCCTTTTGTGCATTAACCAGCATCTGCAGTTCATTGTTTCTATAGTTAGAAACGTAGATAATAGGTACAGGAGGAGGCCATTCGGCCCTTCGAGCCTGCACGCCATTCATTGCGATCATGGCTGATCATCTACAATCAGTAACCCGTGCCTGCCTTCTCCCCATATCCATTGGACTCCGCTAGCCCCTAGAGCTCTATCTAAAGGGCCTGTCCCACTTGGCCGTCATTTGCGCCTCATTTACGCGTCATATGTAAAATAGGTCAACATGTTGTGACGCACAAGTAGCGTGTGGGTAGCGCGGGACGGGCGCATGAAGAGGCGTGGAGGAGTGTGGTTGCGCGCGGTACGGCGCGCCACCTGCGTAACGTATCGCGTACGCACGCTGACGCATTAGCGTCGCATGCTGCCAATTTTTTCTTAGACTGTGGCCCCTGGTTCTGGACTCCTCCATCATTGGGGACATTTTTCCTGCATCTAGCTTGTCCAGGCCTTTTATAATTTTATATGTTTCTATAAGTTCTTATACGTTCATCATAACCTGGGCCCCAAAATTATCCCCGATGTTCTCACCAATACTGATCCCTTTATTTTATAGATTGTCATTTAATCTCTCGTAATCAGTTCTACAGCAGACTATTCATCTCTCCTCTCCTCCCCAAGCAAAATGATGTTATATCTATAATCTTTCTGAGCTCTAATGAAAGATTATCAATCTAACATTTTAACTCTATCTCCTTCTCCACATGCTTCGCCAGTACTGCTGATTAATTCCAACATTAAGAGTTACAGGTATAAGGTACGTTTGCTATCTACCATGCCCATCAGGCAACAAACAAACAAACAATCAAACAAACAAACACACAAACACCACAGCTGCATTCAAAGAGTGAAAAAATCTAGAGCTTCTTCAAATTGGAAAAAAAAACTCCCAGAAAATACTGGAAATATTCAACAGATCACGCATACCGCATGATCTGCTGAATATTTCCAGTATTTTCTGGGAGTTTTTTTTTCATATTTTCAGGCCGGAGGCTCATTCTCAGAATTGGCAGAGAAAACAAGTTGGTTTTAATTTTCAGAGAGGGTGGAGAAAGAAATGGACAGAGGAAATCTGAAGTTCTGATGTGCAGTGCACAGTTTCTATGCGTTGCTTTGTTTGTTTTACCACAATAAGATAGAATTCCCAATGCAGTTTAAAGGGTGAGTGCCAAAGGACTAAAACCACTGTCTTCAACTTAAATAAGGTTAATGGTATAAAGGTGGAGTTATCCAGGGTGGACTGGGAAAATAACATGAGTGAGTACAGGGGCAGCATGTTACAGTTAGGGTGGCGGGCAATGCTGGGAAGTTTAGGAACCCTGGTTAATGAGAGATGTTGAGGGTGTGGTCAGGAACAAGGAGGCATGCGTCAGATTTAGGCAGTTGGGATTAAGCAAATCCCTCCAGGAATATAAGAAATCTAGGAAGACACTTAAGAAGGCAATCAAGAGAACAAAGATAATTATACGGAGTTGGCAGGCAGGGTAAAGGAAAATCCTAAGAGATTCTACATTTGTATGAAGAGGAAAAGAGTAGCCCAGGTCCCTGAGCCAATTCCATTGGTCTGTACATGTATGAAGATGGCTTTTGATCCAAGTTAGGCTGGAGGACAGAGTAACAGAGTCAATTGTTTGTACTCAAATTTTTGTGAGACTACAGCAGGATTGTCATATGTGTTACCAAAGGAAGTAAATATATATAGCATTTTTTACCTGACTTGCAGGTTCAGGTTGTACAAAGTAAAAAATATATACATCTAATATATAAATAATAAAAGCAAAAGCGCCGTAAGGGATCTGCTGGCACTTGTGACTAAATTTGCCATCCCTTCGGGGATAGGAGAATTGTTAGAGATAAAACTGGCAAGTAGCATTGGTTATTTGACTTTTCATCAGTTGATTGAAAAGATCATGCAGGACACTGCTGGATATTATGTATGTTCTGATTCTGCCAGACACTGGAGGTTCGTAGGTTAATGCCACCAGTTGAGGCTATATGAAAGGCAAATCAAAGTCAAAAGGCTTTAACACCCAGAAAGTCAGAGATTCTCAGGGAAGGATTCGGCTTTGCAAGGTCAGTAGAGGGAATTCAGCTGTCTGGATTTTAGTAGACGCCTTAGCACTTTTGTGTAATACGCAGCCTAAACTCAATTGTGTTAGGAGGGTATAGGCCTGAGGTCAACCCAATTTATGCTAATTTTGTGCTAGGTTAGCATGTGCAGTCTGCTAGTATCTTTTTGGAGAAGACTTGGGCTAGCAAGTTAAGACTCGCAAGAGAATTTCAAGGCTGTGGTGGGTGTGGTAAATACACCCCGTTTACCAGCATACATATCATCTCTACCAATTGAGTGGCAGATACCGCTACACTGAGGCTGGTTGGAGCACCAGGCCTACACAATTAACCAAGCCAGAGGGCTTTTTATTCGCAGGTTTCAGCACTCAACATGGATGCAACGCTCTCCACATATTCAGTGTCGTCCCCAGTTGGCCATGATGCCTGAGCAAGGGGACAGAGCAAGGTCTAGGATCAGTTGACTATTAGTCATCCGTCTGAGGCCATTTTTGGTGGTGTCAGTCTCAGCGATTGCTGGATCTTCATAGAATCATAGAATCATAGAAAGTAGGTGCGAGAGCAGACCACCAGGTCCATCGAGCCCGCACCGCCATTCGCTCATGGCTGAACACCAAACAAACAAACACCCCCACCCACAAACAGTAGACACAAGACACAGAACACAAGACACTACCCTCCCCTTTATAGCGCTATCACCCCTCTCCACCCCAAGAACCGAGTGATCTCCTGGGGGAGGCAAAAAACCGGATAAAAACCCAGGTCCAATTCGGGAAAAAAATCCGGGAAATTCCTCTCCGACCCCAATCCAGGCGATCGACACTTGTCCAGGAGATCACTCAGGTCTTACTATACTAACCCTACCTAGGTCCATATCCCTGCCCTCTCCCCGTAGCCCCTTATCCCCTTGGCAGCTAAAAAACCATCTATTTTAGACTTAAATATATTTAATGTTTCTGCTTCCACTGCTCCCTGGGGCAGTGAATTCCATAAATTAACCACCCTCTGGGTGAAGAAGTTCTTCCTCATCTCAGTTTTAAAAGAGCCCCCCCTTATTCTACAACTATGTCCCCTAGTTATAGTAGTGGGAGGGAGGGTGGCGGGAGGGTGATAATCACCTTTTGTCTATTATTTTATTGGCAGCCTTGGTGGTTTTTATAGCAAGTGGTTTCTCAGAAACTGCCTTGATCACATCTACCGTCACCGTCTATCTCGTCATGGACAGCAAAGCAACAATGAGGTGGAGGCGGTTGAGGTATGAGAACGTTATTCATCAGTCGCATGAGAGGTGCTGTCGATATTCAAGTTGGAGATAGGTGAGACGGTTCGACAAACAGGTGGGGACAGATAACCTCAGATTTTTCCATTTTACAATTCGTAAACGGTTACAAGATTCAGTTTCAGGCTGATTATTTCCTCCGCGGTAGAGAAACCAAGATTTCCGTACTTATGGTTAAAAGTGGAAACTATGGCTATCCAAGTTGAAACAGAGACATCTCACAAAGGATTACAGAGGATTTAGGGCCTCAATTGATCTTGAAGAAGCATTTTTTCCCCATATCAATACACGAGAGTGAATGCTGCCCTACTCAGATCTAAAGGACATTTTGTTATGGAGTTTATAGACGACATGATTATTGTAGGAAGGAGATCAGGTGTTTCAGAGTTAGCTGTTTCAGCAACCAAGGCTCTCCTAGAATTTCTAGGTTTTGTTATTCATCCAGGAAGTCCATTCTGGAGCCAGCATTATCTATTACATATTTAGGGGTTTTGTTTCGGACCCTACCCACAGATAACTAAGGGTTTTTATCAGTAGATGCCTCCTACGATAATTCGAGACGAGGCAACATGTTTATAGTAGTGCCAAACTGGCCGACTAAACCAGGGCTTCCATTGTAAATATGTCTGCTGAAAGAAGCTCCTATAATTGCTCGAAGACACGAGCGGTGGCAAGTTCAGCCTATTTCTCGTGCATCTATCACTGCATGCTGGTATGGAAGTTTTGTGAAGAGACACATGTGAGCTACTTTTAAACAAAAGTAGAAGAGGTTTGTGGCTTCTTTCAGTTTGGGGTTAAGAGAAGCGACTATGTTATAGCGCAATTGGCACTGCTCGTGCTGCTTTGTCGTTGTGTCTAGTACTATAAGTGGGATAATAAATGATTGGTTATTCACCCACTGTTGACTAAGGTTATGGATGGGTCTTTATATGAACACTCTAAAGCCTAGATACAAAGTAGTGTGGAATATGTAACAGTATAAATTATTATGCTGATTATCATCAACTGTATTACTAATTCTGGAGCAGTATCTTTTAAGTTTGTTATGCTTACGACAACTGATTTCAGCACAAAGAGCACAGTCTTTACACAATCTCCGTCTGGATCCCTCGGTCATATCTGACATAAGGGTAGCTTTTTATGGGAATGAACTCATAAAGCAAATCGGGCATGGTTGGGTACAAGTTGGAGTTGACAGCATACCCACCAGATCGGAGATTGGGGGTGCTTTGTAAAAAGGTACACTGAGGTTACTAAGTGCCTATGAGATGAAGGATAGTTTCTTCATAGTTATTTAATAGTTTCACAAGAGATTGTTGGTGCAGACTATTTCAAGATGGATATGGTGTATGCAGCTCAAAGTGGGAGTGAATTCAAATAATTTCAAGTCTCACTCTACCAGGGGGTCTGGCTCGTTAGCAACCAATAGAATGGATTTTCCCCTTAATTGAACATCTTCTTGCAACAGCAGGAGGCTCAGATAAGCGCACTTTCAGAAGTTATAACATTTCGGTGAACATGTCTGGATGGTTGCAGGTAGAATTCTGAACAGTGTTGCATGAGCTATTGTCTAACCCAAAGGCAATTGGGACAGTGGTCCGATTAAGGGCAATGTACATGTATGTAAAGTTAGCATCGTGTTGTTAATAGCCCATGTCTTTTCTACCATTTATGGTTTATCTGTTTAGTGTTTTCACCACCCCCCCCCCTCACCTGTATCCACCCATTCACTTATTATCGATCAGGCTTTGTCCTCCTCACTTCCAGCTTTCTTCCCTACCGTCGGAACTGTCGCGGCCTGAAACGTCACCTATCCATGTTCTCCAGAGAAGCTGCCTGATCTGCTGAGTTAGTCCAACACTTTATGTCTTGCTTTGTAAACCAGCATCTGCAGTTCCTTGTTTCTATATCAGCTGAAAAGCAACTTGAATTGGCTGCAAATAAATTGACTAAAGCTTTGGTGCCCAGCATGAATGGGCCGTGTGCACTTGAAGGCCAATGGGTGCAATGTTAAATAATGTTAATCAAAGAATGAATGTTTCTTACTATAATAAAAGCAAAACAAATGCTGGGAATATTCAAGAGATCAGGTAGCATCGTGAATAGAGAAGCAGAATGAATGTTTCAGGCTGAAGATCCTTTGCCAAAACTGTGTGCTACTGTGAATGATGCTCTCAAACTCAATGGACACCATGCTGTGCAGAAACAGTCTTGGATGGCAGGCATTATCCAAAATGTACAAACTTAAATGAGAGGCAGGAAAAGATGACTAGAGTCATCCCACATGTGTAATGGCTGAAGCACAGGTGCTAGCTCTTCCTGGGAGAGAGGAACGAGAGCTCAGAACCAAAAGAGGGGAAAATAAATTCTGAAAAAAAATCTTCTCTACATCAGTGGCAAAAATACTTGGCACTGGAAATGGGCACACACTCTGGTTTAACTCATGATGCCCATGTTCATCAGAACCTTAAACACCAGAATTTTGATTTGTGTAGCCTGGCTCTTCACTGTCATGTGCTTCCTTGTATGATCCAGGGCTGAGAGTGTTCCAATGTACCACGGTTCACTTTTGAATAGCAATTTCTGCAATGTTTTAGACTTGCTTAAATTGTCACACATGCAGCAGGAAAGCAATGGTTAAAAGATTTATAAACTGAGCAACTAAATCAGTTGCCAAGATAAAAGTAAACAATTCAAAATTTGTTTTAGTCTACAGACGAACTGTGATTGTATAAAACTGGAACACTGAACAGTGTATATGGATTCACTACAGAATTGCATTGCAAAGTCAAGGCATCTCAGTGGATAAAAGATATAAAATATTTGTCTTTTTGCCATCTGGACAATTTTACTACTGCTCTTTGCGATGTCGTCTTCTCCAGCTAGTGTATTCATCTGTCCCATTTAGATTTTCTTATTATCTGCCTCTTAACTACATTACTAACTGAGGTTTGACCATTCTATTTTCAATCATCCTCTTGCTTCCTCATTCCTCATGTCTGGAATATTTTGACTCGAGGAATAATTCAGGGAGTGCCGCATTGCCAGAGCTCATAGAGTCATAGAGTAATACAGTGTGGAAACAGGCCCTTCGGCTCAATTCGCCCAATGTCCCATCTACCCTGGTCCCACTTGCCTGCACTTGGTCCATAACCCTCCAAACCTGTCCTATCCATGTACCTGTCCAACTGTTTCTTAAACGATGGGTTAGTCCCAGCCTCAACTACCTCCTCTGGCAGTTTGTTCCATACACCCACCTGTGTGAAAAAGTTACCCCTCAGATTCCTATTAAATCTTTTCTCCTTCACCTTGAACCTATATTCTCTGGTCCTCGATTCCCCTACTCTGGGTAAAAGACTGTGCATCTACCCGATCTATTTTTCTCATGATTTTGTACACCTCTATAAGTTCTCCCCTCATCCTCCTATGCTACATGGAATATAGACTTTATGAATCTTTATGAATGTGCTTATGGTTCATATACAAATCCAGTAGTGTTTTACAAGCAGGGAGTTCCTCCTGATGTCCTTAACAACAGCCTTCCCTTCTCAACATCACTAATTACAGATCAGTCGTTGCAGAATCTTGCCGTGAACAGATTAGTTGTTTTTGTCCTTCTATCATCGTGAATATATTTCAAAAGTAACTCATTGGCTATAAAGTGCCATAAGATACAAGGTGTAAAAGAAATGAGACGTACACCCTTTGGAGATGGTTTGCTCGACTTCCTTTTAGAACAGTATGGAGGAAAGGAAACCATGCCTGACATAAAACACATCTGTGAACATCATCCCATTATTACACAAGCCATTCCTTACAACATGCCCTAAGTATTTTCCCAGCTTGCACTCCGCCATCTCCCATCCACCACATGGTAGGTGACTGGGTGGCTTGGAAAAGTGTTATGATAATGAATGATAATTAGATTAACTAGTTACAGGCTGTCCTCAGGTACCCAATGGGTTGAGTTCTTATAATCATCCTTAAGTTGATTTGGTGGAAAATACACTAAAATTACCTGACATAGTAATCATACTACCAGAAAATTGTTCTGAATGGCATCAAAATCACGAGACCCATAAGAAAGAACAATTCCTAAAAATGGAGAGTGGGAGGAAACTAGTTTATCATTCGTTGGGTAGAATCTATGTATCTACATCAAACTTTTGAGTTAAATAATATGGGAGCACGTTCATATGTCTGTAAGTTGGAGTGGTTCCAACAGCTGGGATTTGTGATGGGAGCACTGCAGATCTTTTTGCTTTGGATGAGACATGCCTCTACGTGATGGCTCTGGCAAAAATTTCTATGCATTCAGCACACAGTGGGTTTAAAATACATTCTCCTTGACCTCAACAGGAGACGACCAGTCATTTGGTGACTTGACCATTTGGTGTTTCGCACTCTATTCTCACGTTGCTATGTTATTCTGGCAGCACAGTCATTTGATCAGTTATCCGCAAACTTGGACTAATGTTCCTGAGAAACAAGTTCAAATTCCATCTGGCAGCTGGGGAATTTTAATTCAGTTAATTAAATTAATCTGGTATTTAAAAAGATGGTATTAGTCTGGGTGACCAAGGAACAACTGGCTCGTAGTAAAATGGTAATAATACATTTAAATTCCTTGTGGACTAATTATTGGTTTTAGTAACTAAGTGGGTCATGTCCCAAACCCAGGAATGCCAACACTGATTAGTCTGAAGAAGGGTCTCGACCCGAAACTCCAGAGATGCTGCCTGTCCCACTGAGTTACTCCAGCATTTTGTGTGTACCTTATGCCAAATCAAAACCTGGGCGAATACTCCAATGCAGTACTACAGGAGGGGGGGGGGGGGGGGGGAGGGAGAGAAGAAAAGGTTATTTAAAAGGAGAATTTAAGCACAGGTCCAATGCTACACACATATTTTATATAACGATGGAGATGGCATAAGTTGGTGGTCCAGGGTTTATAGGGAAGATGCTGCTTGGATCACGTGGCTGTGGTGACTATTAAGATTTGGGTGGGAAATGTGTTCAATATTTCAAGGCTTGCTGTGCATAGATGAACCAAAGCTCCAAGTGCAACAGCTACAAAAACAAAGTCCAGTACTCGGGAGCCCAGAGATGGATGTAGTTGGGTGCTCTTTGCTAGAGGTTTGATACTGAGGAACACTGCTGGAACTGGAGAAGGGTCGGTCCTTGACTGTATTTATATATCTTACATCTGAGTTTCAAGCACTTAGTGTTGATATCGAGTACAAACAGTAGAGAACATTTAGTTCCTCTATGACATCAGGCAAGTATGAAATTAACAAAAACGTTTAAAAATAAAAACAAATCCCATGTTTAATTTTGTATTTACAGTGTTCGGTGGGAATGTTGGTCATATTAACAGATATATTGAGGCTCTTATTGTGTAACACTGATATATAACAGCATTCAGCCAATTTTCAGAACATCACCTTGGTAACCAGAGATTTAATGCACCAAAAGCAATAATTTTGTCAAAATGTTAAATTTCGTCCCTTTTTTCTCTGCTACTAATTTGTACTTCAGCAACGCATAAAAAACAGCCATAAATCTTCCAGCACTGGGAAAGGGTCAATTACTTGTCTGGAGGCATATCTCCCGTCTTTGCAGAAGTTGCTATGAATAATGCTCATAGTTGTATCTTCGATGGACAATATTGAATAGGAATCACTGCTCAACATAAAGGAAATTGTCATAAGGTCAGAAGGAATAGAATTAGGCCATTCGGCCCATCAAGTCTACCGCCATTCAATCATGGCTGATCTATCCCTCCCTCCTAACCCCATTCTCCTGCCTTCTCCCCATATCCTTTGACACAAAAGTACTAATCAAGAATCTATCTATTTCTGCCGTAAAAATATCCACTGATTTGGCCACGACAGCCTTCTGTGGCAAAGAATTCCAGATTCACCTCCCAAATGGCCCAAGGAAAATGCACAAGAGAGCTCAGAAGGCTCAGACACAAAATTCCTTGAAGGTGCAAGGCCAGAAATGTCTCCCGACAATGCTTTTCATTATGCCTGACGTTTGCCACACATTTTTCATGTAGCGTCTCAAGCGCTTTCTGAATGATGTTTACAAGAATTAATTTGAGCACAGCTAGGTTTCATCAATAGCAGGTCTGTTTTTTAGCTATTTTGTAGAAGGGGCAGGTAAGAATCCTCTGGAGCATTTCTTGAAATAGCTGCAAAATCTGTCATATTTATCTAGGAGGGCAGAATGGAGTTTGGAATAACATCTCAACTGAAGTGTGCCCATTTTCTAGACATGGCACTGACGTGGCAAGCTCAATACATGGAAAGGGTCTGGATCTGTTCAGGTACACAGACACAATGGTGTAGCGGTAGAGTTGTTGCCTTACAGTGCCAGAGATCCTGACTATGGGTGCTGTCTGTACAGAGGTTTTACGTTCTCGCTGTGAGCGTGTGTTTTCTCCGGTTGCTCTGGTTTCCTCCTACACTCCAAAGATGTACATGTTTGTAGGTTAATTGGCTTCTGTAAATTGTAAATTGTCCCTAGTGTGTAGGATATTTGTAGCGTGCGGGGTGATCGCTGGTCGGCGCAGGCTGGAGACCATGTTTCCATGCTGCATCTCTAAAGTCCAAAGTTTAAAGCCATGATAAGTCACAGATATTACATTATGTAGAATATTTTGACAGTCCCAAAAGTAATGTCGGCGAGATTGCTCAGTGTGGATTTAGCAGAATGTTAGCAAATATGGATCATTTTATCAGCAGAGGAAAGGTTGGTATATTATTGTCACGAGTACAGAGATCCAGTGAAAAACTTTGTTTTGCATATTATCTGGTCAAATCATACCATAACCGGTAAAGAGAGGGTGAGGGCCAGGTAGGTGGGCCAAGGAGGGGTGAAGGATGACGGACATATAGAGCAGAGTGGGAGGTGGGAGGTGGGTGCTGTTCAGAGACAGAAGCAGGTATATCACAAGCGAAGGTGGACAAAAAACATAGGGCTGATGGAGCCAGGTGGAGAGAGATGTGAGTAAATGTGGACACAACGACAAGAGGGTGATAAGTGGAACGCAAAGGCTGCCATTTGCAGGAATCTAATAAGTACGGAAGATTATGTAAAAAGTTTCAAAGAGATTTAAGGGGAAAGTTTTCATAGAGAGTGGTTGATATCTGGAATTCACTGCTGGAGGTGGTGGTGGAATCAAATACTATTGCCACCTTTAAGACACATTTGGACAGTCACTTCAGCAGGCATGACATATAAGGATATGGACCTAATGCAGTCAATGCGATTGATACAGAGGGGCTAAAAGGTTAGCATGGATATGATGGGCCAAACAGCCTGTTTCTGTGTTGTATACCGCAATAACATTAAGCTTTAATAGTTTGAACTGCTTACTCAATTCCCATGCTCTTCTAAAAGCAATCCATTCAATTTGTTTAAATTATGAAACTGATTGGAGGAATGCAATGACCATCAGATTGTGACAGCTGTTTTTTTAACATTTATCTCCGTGTGATATAGAAGCTTTGGCTTCGTCCCAAACCTTTTCCCGAGTCCTGACTCTGGCCCTAGCTTCTCCCACTGGAACCTTTGTAGGGTGAAGTATGCTTACAAGGGAAGCAAAGCAGAAATTCTCAGTTGGAATAAGAATTTTGAAAGGAGCAATGATGTGGCTCAGATTAGTAGCAGGTCAGGTTAACCTCATGTCACTGATGCCCTCCCCCCCCCCCCCCCCCACCCCTCCCCCCCACCGAATTGGCAGCAACATCTCAAGTGGAACATTAGGTCATGTTCCCACACATCCAGGTTACACTGCCCTCCATAATGTTTGGGACAAAGACCCATCATTTATTTACTTGCCTCTGTACTCCAATTTGAGATTTGTAATAGGCCGGTTCAAACTCCGCGGCCCGGGCCGGAGGAAGCTGCCACCCTCCAGTCCAGCGGACGAAGCTGTAGTTGCGGGAGCTCTGGAGAATCGGTCACCAACCTGGGACCTACGAGCTCCCGATGTTGTCGCCCACTGGGCCCGCGGCCGAAGCCTCCGAGGCTCCAAAGTCAGGCCGCCGCCGCAGCACCACCACAGCCCCGAAGTCGGCCAGCTTCGCGATGGTGAGTCCTGGCTCTGCCTCCGGAGCCTCGAGGTCGGTTCCAGTTGGAGGCCGCCAGCTCCGCGATTAAGCCTCAGCGCAGACGAAGACGGGGATATGACAAAGAAAAGGTCGCAGGAAGAGACTAAAACAAGTTTCCCCCGCCCCCCACACATACACAATTAAAAATGAACTAAAACATACGTCCAACAAGACAAAAAAAACAAAAAAAACAAAAAGACAGACGGACTGCAGGCGAGCCGCAGCTGCTTGGGCAGCGCCGCCACTTCCGGAATTGAGGAGACCTTCAGCTAAGACTGAACCATCAGGGCATACAAACCCCCCCCCCCCCCCCCCCCCCAGCATCCTCTGGCTAATGTACAATTGTAGAACAAGATAGAAGACTCAGGATCAAGACTGCTTCATCAGAGGGACGGGGGACAACCACGTACTCTGTTTCACAGAGATATGGCTCACACCAAACTCTCCGGATGGAGAGCTCCAGCCCAAGGTTTTTTCCATCTGGATTGTGGCGCCTGCTTCACGTTTAAATAGTCACGGTGCTTGGACATGGCGGAATTGTCTCATTCCTGCTCCCCAGTCTGGAACACCTGATGGTTAAGTACCGACCATTCTACTACCGAGGGAGTTCCCTGCCGATATCCTGACTGTAAGCTACATACGGCCTCAAAACAGCACGCAACAGAACGTTCCACATCATCGCTGGGGACTTCAACCAGGCCAGCATACAGAGGTAAATACCAACTACTGTCAACACCTCACCTTCAACACCAGAGGACCCAACACACACAACCACTGGTCTATCGCCATCAGGAATACCTAGCACTCCAATCCATAGCGTGTACTTTGGGAAATGTGACTGAACCTGACTAAAGCGTGCTGCACCAGCAAAGAGGGCTGAAAAATGCTGATCAGGAGAGGCAGAAGGGCGGTTATGGGACTGCTTCAAGTCGATGGACTTGGCCATGCTCAGGAACTCAACAGCAGATCTGAATGAATTTGCCATGGATGTCATTGACTTGATAAATAGGTTTGTGTATGTAGGTACAAAAAACATTCTGAATCTCCCCCAACTGTGATAGATGCCCGTTAGAAGCAGGTGTGACTCCAGCTAACCTCGGAATTGTCTCTTAGTGTGCTAGGTGGCCTTCAGGAAGTCATGCCTATGTTACTGAATCTACTTCAATTTGCCTATCACTACAGCAGGTCAACAGCAGATGCTAACTCACTGGCTCACCAGCTGGATAACAGCAACACTGCTGTACATCAACTACGCCTCAATGTTTAACATTATCCTCCCCTCCAAGCTCGTGGCCAAGCACCAAGACATGGGCTTCTGTATCTCACTTTGCAACTGCATCCTTAACTTCTTCATCGAACCTCAATCAGTGCAGATCAGTAACAACATCTCCTCATCACTGATTCAACACATGGGCACCTCAAGGCTATCTACTTTGCCCCTGCCCTATTCTCTTTCCACCAATGACTGTGTGGCTAAACACAGCTCTACCACTATTTATAAATTCACTGGCGACACCATTGTGGTTGGCAAAGTCACAGGTGGTGACGGGTCAGTGTACAGAAGATAGAAAACCTGTTTGACTGGTGTTGCAATAACTACCTCTTGCTCAATGTCAACAAGACCAAGGAACCAATTCAGGGCGGCATAGTGGCATAGCAGTAGAGCTGCTGCAAGCTGTGACAAGTCAGTGAAATTCTTTGCTTGCATACCCAAAGTATGCAAAATAAAGGGTGCTTACAAAGTACAGGTATCCTGCAGTACAAAGCAGTACACATTACTGCTCTACTGCGCCAGAGAAGTAGTGTTCAATCCTGACTACGGGTGCTGTCTGTACGGAGTTTGTATGTTCTCCCTGTGACCACGTGTGTTTTCTTCGGGGTGCTCCGGTTTCCTCCCACACTCCAAAGAGTGCAGGCTTGTAGGTTAATTTTGGTTAATAAAAAATTGTAAATCGTCCCTGTGTTGGACGAGTGCTAGTGTACAGGGTGATCGCTGGCCGGTGCAGATCTGGTGGACAGAGTGATTCCTCGCTGTATCTCTAAAGTCTACATTGTTGATTTCTGAAATGGGAAGTTGGGAGACCACTCACCAGTTTGGTGGATGAGAGATAATCTGACCTGGGCCTAGCACACAGATGTAATCACATTGAAGGGAAACCAGCACCTCTACTTTCTTAGTAGAAAAAAGGGATACCTGTACTTTGTAAGCACCCTTTATTTTGCATACTTTGGGTATGCAAGCAAAGAATTTCACTGTGACTTGTCACATGTGACAATAAAGTATTCATTCATTCATAGATTTGCCATGTCACTGATTACTCTAACGAAGGTCTACAGATGTACTGTAGAAAGTATCCTGACTGGTTATATCACGGCCTGGTACGGCAATTCAAATGCACAGAAATTGAAAAGGGTGGTGGATTGAGCCCGAAGCTTGAAGTCGCACACCACCTGGTTCAGGAACAGCTACTTTCTAACAACTGTTAGGTTCTTGAACTACCCTAATCCTACTTCGACAAAATACTACGGTCCACCCCTTGCACTGCCATGGAATTAAATTTTTTTTTTTTTAAAATACGAGTGTTTTTTTATTTTTAGTCTTTTTACAGTCTTGTGGAATTTTATGAGTAATTTATGTATAACTTATGTTTAAGTTTTATTTTTGTGTGTTTATCTGCGTTTATGTGCCTCATGCAAGTAAGAGACTTACACCCTTGTGCATGTCAGATGTTACGCAAGTCAGACGCAAAAGTGCTACTCCACACACAAACATTTACTATTCAACTCGAAGACAATGTGGGAGAACACGGGGGAGCTCCGGTGCGGAGACCACGGGGGATCTACGGAGACCACGGGGGAGCTCCGGAGACCACGGAGGAGTACCGACGCAGAGACGATGGGGGAGCTCCTATGTGGAGACCACGGGGGACTCCGATGCGGAGACAATTTGGGAGCATCCAGGAGAACAGCTTGCGGAAACGGCCGCATGCACAGTAGCGCTCTGCAACCGAGACTACCAAGCTTAACAGAATTGCTTACATAAGTACAAGTTCACATAAGTCGTCTATTACGTAAGTCAGGGAGTGTCTGTACTCCTTCATGCTCCCCAACATCAATAAACTTTCTTGGTGCTGTGCCCTTTCTCAGAGCACCATTGGAATGATGAAGGGTCTTTGACCAGAAATATTCATTCTGTTTCTCTTTTCATATGGAATCTAAAAATACAGTATATTCTGCCTGTTACCTTGATCCAAGCATGTCCTAAATAAAAGCCTGAACCTTTTCTGTTTTTATTTCAGATTTCCAGCATTGACATTATTTTTCATTTTCACCTTTGCAACAGTGGCGTGAAGACAGCTTGTAAGAGGCACTGACATCCTCCCTATTTCCGTGCCATTCATTGTGTGCCTCGCCATGACTTCAGTCATAAATAGTGGTTCACACCAACCCGTACCTTCCTTCCAACTTCCTCACGTGTGGGGAAGAATCGCAGTTACCCCACATATCATCTTCATTAGAGCAAATGGAACTGCTCAGGATCAGAGCAAAATGGGAAAAATATAGATGACAGGGTGTTGTGAGGAAAACAGAGGTCGTTGATATAGAGAACTGTCATATCAAAACTGCAACTGAGTGAAGATACGAATCACATAGACTTTATACTTTGACCTTGTAGAATTTTGTTTGACTTTCCATAGCTACAAAAGATGGAAATGGGAGGCGGCAAGTGTGGAGGTGAACGGTACAAAGGCAAATACTCCAGGTCCTTTAACCAAGGGAATTAAACTTTGTTAAGTAATCACCCCGGTGTTACAGCCTGTAAAAGGTGCAGGTTAAAGAACGGGTCAGATTGTTTTCTGCGAGTCTGTAATTTCCTGGGTCTGCTATTTTTAGCTTTGTAACGTGAGAAAGGAAAACTCTCTGGCTGGAATCTGCAGCAAGCGATGGCAGGCTCATCTTGTTAAACTAATGGGGTCTCTTACCCAGACAATCAGCAGCTGGTGCTTTCGCTACGGGGAGGGGAGGGGGAAGGAAAATGTTGAGAAGTACAGAAAGGCAGCCTATAAAGTGGAAGCAAACTGTGAACATTCCCCCTGTGTCGTTTATTTGCACAAAGATGTAATGCAATGAATTATATTCACCACCCGCACTAAAACTAAATAGGGTGAAGAATTTTGAGTAAGAATGCTCTGGCAGAAATTACAAACACTTTATTATAGTAACTAAGAGGATAGGGCAGACATTTTCCATCAGCTGTGCCAGATATCTTGGAAGCTGCTCTCCTTCCCTCCCCCAAGGATTGCCAAATTTAGTCCAGTGATTACTTCACCAGACTCCAAAACAAAGCAACATCTCCCATCACTGCTCAAATTGCCCTTCTCCTAATGGAATACAGAAAAGTTCCCAAGGGATCCCACAGTGAATTTGTGTTTTTTCCCCCAAATTATAATGGAATCAAGCTGTTTAATTACCATCACTATCGTCTTATTGCTTGAGATTGAAAAGAACAAATTAACCACATAAATTCTCGTTAGATCGATCAATGTTAAGACACAAATTACCGAGCACTGCATGTGGCAGGTTTTGTCCTGTGTCACGAGGAGGGTGACTTCTGCTGTTAGTTCAGGAGGTGAGGGAATTAAAATATAGAGAACATTACTTAACTTTGGCTTTCTTAGTCTTTGAAAGTTCCACTCTCATATAGATATTGTCATCATCACATGGGTGTTCTATGCCACTGGTACATTTGACAATTAAATACTCCTTACTCTTGAACATAAAAAAATCAACCACTACTTTTTCCACTGAAGAATATTAGCCTTAGGTCATCTCTTCAAATATTAATCCCTGGTGTTTGGTGCAAAGGCGGCGGTATTGACAAATTAAGCAACAGAAAGTGTAAAGGAATGTAACAGAGCAGACACAGTTTTGAGCTATGGGAGGGGAGGGGGGTTGGAGAGAGAGAGAGAGACAGAAACAAATAGTAAAATTGATTTCAAAGAGCAACGAGGTACAATTTCTCAGGGGTCTCGGAATAAAGTGGCTGATGGTGCTGTAAACAAAAGGACACAAATTGCTGGAGTAACTCAGGAGGTCAGGCAGCATCTCTGGAGAACATGGCTAGGTGACGTTTAGGGTTGAGACTCTCTTAGAGGCGAAGCAGTGAGAGAGGGCACGGCTCCCCCTCTGTGATTCCACACTTTGTCTTGCCTCCCCTTTCCAGCTTTCTCCCCCCCCCCCCCCCCCCCCACCTCCACCTCCCTACAGTCAGTCTGAAGAAGGGTCTGGATCTGCTGGGTTACCCAGCACTTTGTGTCCTTTGAGTGTATTAACCAGCATCTCTATTTTTACATGATGGTGCTGTATAGCATTAGAGCAGCTTGGTACGACACTGTCCTTGCAGTACTGAGCTTGGTAAATGTGTCCAGTAGCAGATCACAGCTTGGAGATGGTAGCGGTGGCTGTTGTATCCAGGCCAAAAGGACATGGCACAAAGATACCTTTCTGACAGATCCCCGGCAGCATGTCAACCAAGCCATCCTACATTCACAGCATGTTAGCCCATGTAACATGCATATACTCCATAGTGATGAAAGGACTCTTTAATAATAGCATTAGATCAGTGTTTCAAGAGGGTAACATCTTAAACAAAGGATTTTAAAGCCCATCTTGTTGAGATAATTCTTGCAAGAAACTAATTCTTTGGTAGTGCAAGGTGCTGAGAGGATTCCACAGAACTGGAGAGATGGCTCACTATTTTGGCAGGGTCCTAAGCACAATTAACCCATCTCAGGGATATATTCTGGCATGAACTGACTGCTCTACTTAAGCAGCAATTCTGGGTTCAGTGCTTTATGGCTCCCCACACAGTGCTTAGGAACCTGTTCGTAGAGTGGGGTCTCTCTATGTACAGTACTAATTAGATTCACAAGATGGATGACTCAGATTGTGCTATTTCTATATGATCAGGTTGGGATGACTCTGTTGTCTCCACATTGATGTTTAACGAGAGACAAGAGTACTGTCAAGGACAGCATATCCACTGCTTTTGAGTCTGAGTAACGGGTCATGAGACTCCTGACCCCAAAAGTCACCTAGGGGCCATGTCTCCAAGGGGATGGCTGGGGGGGCGGGGGCGGCCCCGGACTGGAGGGTGGAGCTCCAGCAGGTTGGTGTCTTTCAGGGGGGCTTTGGGTGGGGTGGGGGTGCGTATTCTACTGAAGCTCAAGCCTCGAACAGATGGAATGGAAGGGTGGATGGTTCTAGCCTTAGATAGTTTCCAGGTGTCAAATTTAAGCTTTAATATGGTATTCTAATCTGACGGCCTCACTGAGGGCCTTTTACCTCTTGGCATTCTGCCTTGTCTGATTGTAGTGGGAAGGCTATTAACTTGTGAATACTCTCTGTGGCACCACAGGCAACAAACATATGACAACCCGAGCTTTCCTTATTATGTTAAATATTTTACACAACATTAAGAATGTTAACTAAACCAATATGTAATATGTTTAAGAAGGAACTGCAGATGTTGGAAAATCGATGGTAGACAAAAGTGCTGGAGAAACTCAGCGGGTGAGGCAGCATCTATGGAGCGAAGGAAATAGGCAACGTTTCGGGCCGAAACCCTTCTTCAGCGTTTGAAGAAGGGTTTCGGCCCAAAACGTTGCCTATTTCCTTCGCTCCATAGATGCTGCCTCACCCGCTGAGTTTCTCCAGCACTTTTGTCTACCAAGATGTAAATATGTTATCCAATTTTTGGTGCCACGTTTTTTTTTGCCATTAAGCATTCTTAGTCAATCCATACTTCTATTTGACCTAAAGGGCTTGGACAGCAGACCTGGGCCTGTGCACACTGGAGAAACATTGCTACCCAGGGGCTACACATCTTCCAGCTTCTTGGATTCAAGAAACTGGATTCAGTGCCCAAGGGATTAAGGCAAATAAAAGCAGCCAGGCTTCCCACTCCTGATGGGTATTCAGCAACTCCCACAAGGTTCTACAGAAGCAATGGAACTGGAGGGTGAGAAATGACTTTCTGTCTTGTGCACATATCAGCATCTCGTAATATGAATGCAGACTTGATCCTCCTGCTTTTCCATGAAGGGCTAAAATACTGGGTGCATGCAGAGATAAGTGATTGAAAATGTTGGAATCTGGAGCAAAAATAAACTGCGGGTCAGTTGGCAAAGTGGAAGCAATAGTCGACACTTCAGGACGAGACTCAGTATCAGGACTGAGAGTGGAGACGGAAGATAGCCGATATAAAGAGGGTAGGGGGAGAGTGAGAGGGGCCGGTGGGTAATAGGTGGACTGAGGAGGGACAAGTGATAACTAGCAGATGGAGTCAGGTTGTGGGGAAGGGATGTGGTGTGGTTGGTAGACTGAGGCTGATAGGTGGAAGCAGACAACAAAATGGCTCTAACTGCATTTTTCCCCTCAAGTGTTCCATCAACAGTTGTTTATTTGCTCACAGGTGCATGTAATAGTTTTTGTGGTACAGTACGACAAAACTTCTCTCTGATGGCTTTACCCCCCCCCCCCCGGTCGGATGACTTCCAGACCATCTTCCTTGTTCCTTAATAATTTGTGTCTCGGACACAACCTAACAAGTATGGATTGCCGATGCTTCTACTCATTTTTATCCATCTTGACTTTCTCTGTATGCATCTTTCAATATTCAAAGCTAATTCTAAGGGAACGCTGCACTATCCTTTGGATGTGAGTTAAATCTGTGATTCCATCTGCCACCGCACATGGACATAAAGAGTTTATGTGTCACCAAAGAGCAGGGAACTTCTATCGTCCTGAGCAATGTTTATCCCCAAACACTCTAAAATGGCTGCCACAGTCTACAACAGTGACTGCATTGAAATGGTTGGGAAGTTCTAAATGGATAAGTGGTACTATGGAGACAGGGAATTTATCCAATGGAATATAAATGTGCCCTTTGAAATAGAGACAGATAATATTTAAATAAAATTCTCTTTTAAAAATATATTTCCATAACAGTTAAGAGGAATACACTTATTGAATAATGTTTAGATCTGGCACATGTAATTGCCACCGTTCTGAGGATCCAATGCCTTGACACAGCAACTCAACCTTGCTTCACAATTCCCCCTCTGCAAACTACGATGTCAAACTGGCACTCTCATGGAATGAGCAGAGACTATGTACAAAGAAGTGCTCGACCACTGAAACCTATCCTAGCTTACACTTACACCCATTGGTGTGCAGGTTTTCCAGCTGGTTGCACTCCTCCGCAAGGCAGCTTCTTACGTACTTATATGCGATACTTTCCCCCACAGAATATCATGTGAGGCATGCGGAAACGGACGATATGCAGATTAGAGGTTTGAACATAAGGAACCCAGTGGTGACTCAAATCTCTCCCTGCATGCACGTGGTTACATCTTAAGCCAAAAGTAGCACAGTCAAGCCCACTTTCACATTTATCTGGATTTATCCAAGTCATTGTTGAGTTACAACAATCAACTGTGATATATAAATCTAGCTCCTTGCTCAGTTTGTCGATAAAAAGGATTTGGCACTTTTCAATCAAGCTAGTTCCTTGATTTAATGGAGGCATCATTGTGAACCAGTACAAAGGATGAAGTTTGTGATTTAACATTAGTTGCTGCAATCAAGTGGGATTGACTGTAACATGCAAGTCATTGAGCAGTGTGAGTGAGAAGGCGTGTGGGAGGAAGGAATAATGGGCCTGTCCCACTTAGGCGACTCTTTAGGCTACTGGCAGGGACTAGTTTTAATGGAATTCACCTACGACACCTGGCGACAACCTACGACAACCTACAACAGCAGAAATTGTCGCCACTGTCACCGAAAATGTTTCAACATGTTGAAAATTTTGCGGTAGTCGCCTGTAGTCGCTAAAAAATCGCCTGTGTGGGACAGGCCCATTAGGCACATCAGGGTGAAGAGTTCCAAATATAGGCCCTCTTAGTGGCAGTGAAACGCACAGAGCAGAAGGGACAGAATTTTCTTCATAAGCAGAGGGATGGATTTGTTGGGAAGGCAAAACCAGGGCAGGGTGGAGTTTAAATAAAAAGTCACCCAATGGTTTCTTTCACAGCGGAGAACCCAATTTAAGAGCAGCATTAAGTGGGATCTAGAATCCTTGCCTGGCATCTCAGGCTGGACCAGAGGCACGAAATGCGAAGGGAACCTGGGGCGGGAAAAGGAGAGCGAATTACATATGTGTGGCAGGCAACCGGAAGATGTGGACTTCGTCCCTGCAAATAAACCCAGAGTGAGCAGGTTTGTCCATGTGAGATGTGCAGCACTCACTTCTGGGGAAGGGTGATGCACACATTGAGACCTGCCCCAACAATTCCAGAAGTCCGATGAGCTACGTGCCACGGTGGGAACGCTGCTTGTTACTCACGTGTTCTGCATCAGCTCCGGGTTAGGCACACACTGCAGCCGCTGAGAGAGGAGCTGGAAAGCCTTGCTCTGGGGCAGGAGCATGAGAAGTCCATACAGGGCTTTGATCAGATAGGGATTGTTCTCAACATCAAGGAGCTGCAGCCTCAGATCTGGGATGGAGAACGGGAGATTAAATCAACAATGTCAAAGGTCAGGGGAGGGGGGGGGGAGGGGGGGGAAGGCATGGGTGTCAAGAGGCGGGCGGTGGGGTGGGGGTGAGTTGAGGGCGACCATGGTAGAGAGAATCGTGTACAGTAAGATATGCAGTGTCTTGTTCAAATGAATAGTCCAAGCACATTGTGTTCTGAAGATCAGGACAGGTTCTAACTCACTCACCGGGCCCCTTTCTTCAGCACGAGGTTTAAGTGCCAATTTTTATTCAGCGGGGAAAGAAAGTCCTATTTGTCATAAACTGTAATTGAAGGAGTGGGTTTAGTTTATTGCTGTTAGTTTGTTTCTTTACCGAAAGGTGCCAATGGCTCATTTCAGCTTACGATGGCCTTCCTGGCTATCTGCAAAGCGTCTTTTCATCCTCAAGCTGCGGAGCATGGGAGGAGCACATTTACCAGCGCAGGAGCATCCTTGGTTGATTTTGCATTTGTTTTACTGGCTCTAGCATCCCTGGAAAAATAGATTTCTTGTCTGTCTCAACAAATGCCAGGCTGCTTGAACCAATAGGTCCAGAGGGGCCCCGGGAAGAAGCTGTTCCTAAAAGCAACAAGGAATATTGAAGTTTGAAAGCTTCCCCTGGTTCACAGAGTCAGGTGCTTTTCAGCTGCCCCCATATTTGGTGTCCACTCAGATTTACGCAGCTGCCATTGCGTGCTTGTTAATTCTGCCCCATTTCCTGAAGCAATATTACTTCTGCGTTGTGGATTCTGACAGGGCTTTTGGAAGCAATGAACACTGTCGGATTTACTCACATGTGAAGATTGGACACTCAATCAGTTGTACCAGCTTGTCCACTTCAGTCAGGAAATCTATTGTCACCTCAAGGTCTCCACTGTGGTAGTAGTCAAGGTGAACATGAGCCAGAAATGAATATGATAGCATCAAGTTAAAGCAACAATTATTTGTTACACACAAAATTAAATAATATATATTTATATGGACACCCACAATATTCTATGGGCATAAATAAAGTGAGGCATGCATTTAGAGAGCTCTCTCTAGTTCTTAGGATGTTCTAAAGTACTTTCTTATCTAAGAATTATTTTAAGCATAGACACTGTCAATACAGCAAGCAATTTATTTTCATATTTCATAATGCAGGAGGCTGCTATTCAGCCCATCTGGTCAATGCCAATACTCATCGTACAATGATCAGCCCCATCCTCCCACTTACTGCCCTGTGATCAATTCTCTTTCACATGTCTATCAACTCCTCCTGATTCTCCTGCCTCCCATCTATAACATACAACAATTGAGCTACGTGCATGTCTAGGTGCTGGAGCTACCTGGAGAAAGAGCACACATTCACAGGGAGAGAAAAACATAATCACAGCATACAACATGTGCAGTCAAGGGCAGCACGGCGGCCTCTGCAGTAGAGTTGCTGCCTTATGGAGCCAGAGTCCTGAGACCGTAGTTTGATCCTGACCACAGGTGCTGCCTGTACGGAGTTTGCATGTTCTTCCTGTGACCAGCATGGGTTTTCTCCAGAAGCTCCGGTTCCCTCCCCACTTCAAAGACGTACAAGTTTTATAGGCTTATTGGCTTGGTAAAATTGTAAATTGTCCCTACTGTGTGTAGGATAGTGTTCGGAGATCGCTGAACGGCACAGACACAGTGGGCCGAAGGGCCTGTTCCGCGCTGTATCTCTAAACTAAACTTTGGTAGTAGGAATAAAGGCGTAGACTATTTTATAAATGGGGAGAGGATTCAGAAATCGGAGGTGCAAAAGGGACTTGGGTGTGCTGCTGCAAGATTTGCAACGGTAATTTTTCAAGTTGAATCGGTAGTAAGGAAGGCAAATGCAATGTTAGCATTTATTTTGAGTAGACTAGAATATAAAAGCAGAGATGCAATGTTGAGGCTTTATAAGTCACTGATCAGACCACATTTGGAGTATTGCGAGCAGTTTTGGGCCCCATATCTGAGGAGGAATGTGCTGAATTGGAGAGGATCCAGAGGAAGTTTACGAGAATAATCCTGGGATGAGTGGGTTAACATATGATGACCATTTGACGGCAATGGGCCTGTACTCACTGGAGTTTAGAAGGATGCGGGGCAATCTCATTGTAACTTACCCAATAGTGAAAAGCCTGGATAGATTGGTTGTGGGGAGGATGTTTCCACTGGTGGGAAAGTCTAGGACCAGTGGTACAGCCTCAGAATAAAAGGACGTACCTTTAGAAAGGAGATGAGGAGGAATTTCTTTAGTCAGAGCGTGGTGAATCTGGGGAATTCATTGCCACACACAGCTGTGGAGGCCGAGTCATTGGGTATTTTTAAAGTGGAGATTGACCGTTTTTGATTAGTAAGGGTGTCCAGGGTTATGGAGTGAAGGCAGGAGAGTGGGGTTGAGTAGACTCGATGGGCTGAATGGTCTAATTCTGCTCCTATGACTTATGAATGTGCAAATTCCAAACAGACAATAACAGCTCCAGACTGAAGCCAGGATTACTGGAGCTGTTCTGTTCTTCTAGCTGTGTCTCAACCTTAAATGATTCACAGTCACTCTGGACTGATTAGAACTGCAGTCTCTGTGCTGTTCTTCCATGCCCTGGATTACGAGGCCAGTAAACTACAAGATGCCACTAATACCACAGTTTTGTTTAGGGCACAAAGGGAAATTCCATGTCTTTGTCCAATCACCTCTTTCACACCTCCTTCCCAGAGGTGCTGCCACACTCTTACTCTTAATTCTGCTCTTTCATGAATGCACTTTAATATTCTCTTTGCACTGTATCAAATAGTACTGTAATGTTTGCTCCATTCTGCTATTTTGCATTGTTGTTGTACTTATTATTGTATCTATTATTACCATGTATATTGTGTACTCTATGGGCTCAATGTTATGGAGTCATAGAATGATACAGTGTAGAAGCAGGCCCTTCGGTCCAACTTACCTATACCGACCAACATGTCCCATCTATACGAGTTGACGGGTTTAAATAACCTCTCCCACAAAATATAAATCAAATAAAGCCTACCCCGCATGACCAGCTTGGCTTCGTAATCCGAACTAAACATTCAACAGCCAGAACACTCAGGAAACTGTGCCCCAATTGTAGTATTAGGCAGCAAATCAATGAAAAACGAGGAAGCGAAGAAAAGCAATGAGTTTGTGTGATTGATATGTTAACAAATTCAGGTAGCACATACAGCATTATGAGTTAGCTGTAAAAAAAGATAGTGATTTGATCCAAACTAATTCCTGTGAGCAAAGAATTCCATTGCACCCTGGTGTCTATGACAGTAAACTCATCTGAATCTGATAGGATACTCAATCTGCACCTAAGAGAACATCTCATCGAAAAGGGGCTGCACAATGGCACAGCGGTAGAGTTGCTGCCTTACAGCGCCAGTGCCCCGTTCAATCCTGACTGTGGGAGCTGTCTGTACGGAGTTTGTACATTCTCCCTGTGACCGCGTGGGTTTCCTCCGGGTGTTCCGGTTTACTCCCACACTCCAAAGACGTACTGGTTTGTAGGTTAATTGGCTTTGGTAAATTGTCCCTAGTGTATAGTATAGTGCTGGTGATCGCTGGTTGGTGCGGACTCCGGTGGGCCGAAGGGCCCGTTTCAGCGCTAAAGTCTAAAAGACAGCATCTCCAACAGCAGAGTCCCTCTTTGAGTACTATATTAGAATGCAAGTCTAAATTGTCTATTGGTCATTGGAGGAAAAATATTAAATGAGCAACACAGGCTTTTCCAGTGGTTCCAGGTGGAGGGGCATCTTTTTTAACATGATACCTGGAAATCAGAGAATAACAATGAAACATCAACCCAGATTATGGGTTCATAACGATAGCAGGGCCCTGAAACCTTAAATCAGGAGTGGTGTGGGAATATAGAATTTATGTCACTAGGCAATCAATTCAGACCTCGGATTGCCAACCGTGGGTGCTTGCGGACTTAACATCACGGAGCCCGCGGTCTCTGGTCCGAGACCGACATCGGGGACTCCAAGCCACGGGAGTTTCGACCGCCCTGACGCGGGAGTTTTGATCGCCCCGACGCGGGAGCTTCGACCGCCGGCTGCGGGAGCTTCGATCGCCCCAACGGATGGTTCAACTGCCCCGAACGCGGGAGAAATAAAGAGGAAGAAGATTGGACTTTTTTGCCTTCCATCACAGTGAGGAATGTGGGGAATCCGCTGTGGTTGATGTTTATGTTCACTGTTATGTATTTGTGTTTCAAATCTTTGAAAGGAAGCCATTCCACATTTAACAAGCACTTATTGATGAATCCCAAACCAATCACTTACTCAAAAAAAAGAACCACCTCAGTGCTGTGTAATGAGCAGGAGAGACAAGAAAGCTGACTGTCAGCAACTGTTCCTGATGTTTGGGGGAGTCCAGAACCAGGGGCCACAGTTTAAGAATAAGGGGTAGGCCATTTAGAACGGAGATGAGGAAAACATTTTTCACCCAGAAAGTTGTGAATCTGTGGAATTCTCTGCCTCAGAAGGCAGTGGAGGCCAATTCTCTGGATACTTTCAAGAGAGAGTTAGATAGAGCTCTTAAGCCCCTGTCCCACTTAGGCGATTTCTTCGGCGAATACAGGCGACTAGGCTGTCGCCACATGGTCGCGGGGGTGACCTGTATGGTCGTGAGTAGTCTCCTCAAGTCGCCTAAAGAGTCGTAACGTTTTTCTGGTCGCCGCTGGATTTTGAAATGTTCAAAACTTTTCGGCGACTGTGGGCTTGACGTATCTTGATATAGCTTGTCTTCTCCTGTCGTAGGTGCTATTTGTAGGTTGTCGCCAGGATGACGCAGGTTGTCGCCAGGTGACGTTGGTTGTTGCCGGGTGCTGACTTCGGTTAATTCCATCGGCGACTACCTACGTCAACCGGCGACAGGAACCAGCAACTGAATTGTCTTCAGTTGTTGCCGACAGGGTCGTTGCTTGTCATAGCTTGTCGCGGTTGGATGCAGGTTTACTTCGGTTGTCGCCTGTGTGGTCGTAGGTGTGGTTGTAGGTGGACGTCCTGATGGGTCGCCAGCTGTCAGTAGCTTGCCGTAGCTTGACGTCGACTAGGTGGTAGGTTGTCGTAGCTTGTTGCAGATATTGTCGTAGGGTGGTCCAGTTGCCGCTTTTTCGGCGACCTGCTACGAGTGTGACAGTCGCCGAAAAAAATTGCCTAAGTGGGACAGGCCCTTTAAAGATAGCGGAGTCAAGGAATATGGGGAGAAGGCACGAACGGGTACTGATTGTGGATGATCAGTCATGATCACAGTGAATGGCGGTGCTGGCTCGAAGGGCCGAATGGTTACTCATGCACCTATTGTCTATTGATGCAATGGTTGTGGTATTTGGAGTTCTAGAGAGATACAGAATGGGAACAGGCCCTTTGATTCACCAAGACTGATCATCAAGCTCTGTCTTATTTATTTGTTTACAGATGCACCTGTTCATCCTTAGTAGCTGTTTGTCATATCGACTTTAAAAAAATCTTTATATGCCTAAAAGTGTGTTTTAGTGTGGGGAGGTGAGGGCGGGCAATAGGGGGGAAACAGTTTTTCAGTCACTTTCCTCGGTGGAATGCGACTTTTCTCCTAGTCACATTTTCGCCCTCCCTCGCGGCCTAACAACTTGGATTGGTGCGGCCTCTCCTGGAGTCGAGCCCGGAGCTTCAGCAGCGGGCGCAGCTTGGACTTCCCATCGCGGAGCGGGTGATCCCTTGCCGGGGGTCGCCAGAAGAAGTGCTCCGTCCGCCGGCCCGCGGACTATAACATCCTGAAGCCGCGGTCTGCGGAGCTTCTAGCTGCGAGCGCGGCGTGGACTTTCCATCGCTGAGTCTGGGATCCTTTGCCCAGGGATCGCCGGAGAAGAGCTCCGACCGCCGGCCTGCGGCCTATAACATCGTGAAGCCCCGGTCCTCCGGTAGGAAGCGGCCAATTCGGGACCTCCAAGCCGCGGAGTGTCCGTCCCTCCCAACGTCGGAGTTTCGATCATCCCGACGAGAGGGCCTGTACAACAGGCCATCCATAGCGGCGACTGCGGAGGGTTCATGGCCCCAACCACGGATGACAAAGGAGGAGGACTGACTGAACGTTATTGCCTTCCACCACAGTGAAGAATGTTGATTCCACTGTGGTGGATGTTCATGTTGTATTCTATTGTGTATTGTGTTCCTTTTGATTGTATGGCTGCATGGTAAGTCAAATTCCACTGTACCTAAATTGGTGCATGTGGCAATAAATGTGAACTTGAACTTGAACTTGAATTTAGTTTAAAGATATAGCGCAGAAACAGGCCTTTCGGCCCACCGAGTCTGCACGGACCAGAGTTCCCGCACATAGTATCCTAGACACACTAGGGACAATTTACACTTACACCAAGCCAATTAACCTACAAACCTGTACGTCTTTGGAGTGTAGGAGGAAACCGAAGATCTCGGAGAAACCCAAGCGGTCACTGGGAGAACGTAAACTCCGTACAGACAGCACCAGTAGTTAGGATCAAACCCGGTCTCCAGCGCTGTAAGGCAGCAACTCTACTGCTGCTCCACCGTGCCTCCTTTTTAAAAAATATTCACAAAGGCTAACAATACTTTATACCACCATGTGTCAGGATAATATTAAAATTTATAGGAGGCTTTGTTGTTCGAATCAGTGGGTTAAACCAGGAAGGATCAGCAATGTGTCGACTTGATCAATAGGTCGAGATGAGATAGAGCTCTTAGGGCTAGCGGAATCAAGGGGTATGGGGGAGAAAGCAGGAACAGGGTACTGATTGTGGATGATCAGCCATGATCACATTGAATGGCAGTGCTGGCTCGAAGGGCCAAACGGCCTACTCCTGCACTATTGTCTATGTATCTATGTATGACAATGGAATAAAAAATGAGCTTCTAATCACTCGGTGAGAAATACAGGGATTGTGGTGGGATCAGGCTGCTGGATAAGCACCCAATAATGGAGGGGATGTGCTAGTTTGTGCCCCCAATTCACATCAACTTAATCCAACTACGTTACATTGTTATTGAAAGCATCAAATTCAATGGAAAACACCATTTACAATATTAACAATGTGTGACAAAACACATCTTGGATCTCCAAAATACTTGACCCCACATCTATCACGTTCTACACTTTCAAAGCAAAACAAACCAGAATGAGTGTGCCATATTTTCTATAATATTGTGTACATTCCAGGAATTAATATTACTCTCAGTTCACTGCCTTTTTGTCTCTCATACATTCCACTGAAGGTGCTGACAAGTCATTGGATGTTCAGACAATGCCACAACTGGCTCCACATTATTAATAATCACACTGCTCTCTTCTGAAATGCCAACGGCAGAATTGCATAAAAGAAAACCAAGTCACTAAAGCCGAGGGATGTCCAGCTTCTCCAGAGACTTCGATATTTCATAACCCAGCAAGCAATAGAGCCAGTATGATCTGCATTGGCAATCCAACCCTTTGACTATTAAAGTGATGTTTTAAATCTCATGTTTAGACCCTGGGATTGAGTTTTACTTCCTAAACGGGTTCAGTTGCCGAGTTTCTCACTTCGTCCTCCCTTCGACGACTAATTCTTCTTAGACAACCGCTTGGGATCCTGGGTGAGTTGCTTCCACTTCCGTTCAGGTTTCTAAGGTGACTGATGAGGCCCATGCTGGACCCTCCGATTTTGCCACAGATGAGGCTGAAGGTTGGGGGGGGGGGGAGATAGAATGAGGTAGCTTCTGAGGTGAAGCTCCTTCCATCAGTTACACTGAATTTTTCAGTGCTTCTGATGCATGGCCAGGGATTCCCAGGAATCTGTGGGGATGTTGCACTTTTCTTTCCCAAAGAGGATTTGAGCACATTCATGAATCATTTCCTCTGTCCACAAGTAATTCCATCTCACATGGAGCTTGGAATTAAGTGTGTGCTTTAGGAGTCTAGTGTTCATCATGAAAATGGCATGGTCTACCTTTCGAGCTGACTGAGCGAATTAAGGGTCTCAGTGCTGTGATGTTAGCTTGGGATTGCACGCTGATGTTACTTTGCTTCTTCCAGTGAATTTGGAGAATTTGGCAGAAGCAGTGTTGGTGGTATTTCTTCAGTGCTTTGAGTTGTTGCAACAGGTAGTACATACAGTAGGAGGGCAAGGATCGCTGCTGCCCTCTAAACTAAGTGTTTTCAGATTGAGGAAAATATTTTGGCAAGGACACGAGGAAAAATCCCCTTGTACTTAGACACATCGTGCTGGAGTAACGCAGCGGGTCAGGAAGCATCTCTGGAGAAAAGGGATAGGTGATGTTTCGGGTCAAAACTCTTCTTCAGATGCAAAATGTCACCTATTGCTTTTCACCAGAAATTCTGCCGGATCCACTGATTTACTCCAGTATTTTGTGTCTATCTTCAGTATAAACCAGCATCTGCAGTTCCTTCCTGTACAATCCCCTTGTACTTCACTGAAATAGCGTTGTTAGATATTTACATGCACCCTAGTGAGGAATAAGAGGCTACAGTTCAACGTCTCATGAAAAGATCCAGACGACTGCCACAGCAGTCCTTCAGTGCTACATTTATGTGTTGGCCATGAGTTTGTACTCAAGGCATTGGAGAATAACTTGAGCCCACAGATAAAATGTCATGCCTGAGGTAGCGGACACACATTTCTAGGCATTCTTCAAATCCCACTGCTGGGAAAAGCACCCATTCTGCCAGTTTTTATTTCCTCCTTTTCAAAATGGTCGAGGTATTTGTCACTTAGCTCCTGTTACTATATTAAAATAGGAGCAAAATAAGGAATGCTGAAATTGCACATTTGAGAAAGAGAAAATCAAAACTATTGGTACTGTCAAGTGTAGAGTCGAACCTCTCACACAGACTCTGAGCTTTTAATTCCATATATTCAGTGATGTCAGCATTCTACTTTTACATCAAGCTAATTTGTGAATCAAATGTCCAATTCTGTGCCAGAGGACATTAGTCAAACCACTTAGTGCAAGAATACTCAAGTTTATAAAAATAGCATCAAACTGCATACTAGTCAAACAGACTCTGATTTTTCTCCCCCTCCGCAGAAGATCAATGATTTAGTTCTTCTATAAAAGGAACCTCCAAATGTCGTACATAACATGCGGCACGACACAATAAACGTAATTCATTTCCAAACAAGAATATTAGAATTCAAGAAAGCTGGTGCAACAATGGATTAATCGCCACAATTCAGACTGAATTAATGAAGGCACTTGCTTGGCAATACTCTAAATTTAGATGGTGGAGAGAACCAGAACTCGTCTAATTGATTGTGGATCCATTATCCACAATTAGCATCCTGATTAACTTAACTTACAACAGAGCATGGAAACAAGCCATTCAACCCACCAAATCCACACTGACCAAAAAGCACCCATCCGTATTAATCCCATCTTTCAGCACTTGGGCCCTAACCTTCTACACCTAGGCAAGTCAAGTGCTCACTTCCTAAATGCTGTCAGCGATTTCCGTTTCCACTACTCTCTCCAGCAGGGTATTCCAAGTAATCACCAGACTGGGTGAAATGGAAATCCCTCAGAGTCCCTCGAAATCTCTTCCGCTTACCCTAACTATGTCCTCTAGTTTATCTACCTTTGATACGGGGAAAAGACTACTGCACTTTACCCTATCAATACCCTTAAATTTTATATACCTTCATCATGTCCTCTCTTAACCTCCCCCGCTCCAGGGACCTAACCTCCCCAGGCTCTCCTCATCACTGAATTCTCATGGTTTAAGGGAATTAGTAATGATCTAACTGGCATGGCAATTGAAAGGTCTGTATTAACGAGTAAAAAGAGTTCAGATCACACTACAACTGAACAGTTTAAATTTAGTTAATTAAATAATATCTGGTAACGGTGATAAGGAAATAACTTATTTGTTGTAAAAGCCCAATCTAGGGCACAAATGCCTCTCCTTGGAAGAAATCAACTTTCCTCATCTAGTTTAAATGCTGCAGTAGACCTTCCAAAGTGACCAAAGGAATATAACAGACACAGCAAAAGTGAAACCATCTTAGATTACTCTGCAAGAATAAAATTAAAGAATGCTGGAAATATTCTCTGGTACATTTAGCAATTTCTGTTTTTATGTCTAATTTCTCAAACCTGCAGTTTTTTTTGTTACATTGTCAACATTACCTGGGAACATCTACAAAATTGCATCTGAATTGGGAGAGCTCTCCCACCAACAAGCAACAGGACCATACTCTACAACCAATCTTAAAGACTTCTGCACTACAGCCTCCCTTCTACGACAGACCCACTGTACAGCCTAATTATATTTGTGAGAATCCCCAACATCAACTCCAGACTTTAGGAAGCATCATGGCATCAGATCAAAGATGGCCAAGCTACTGCTGATGAATCATAAGCCTCCATATCGGACCCAACTTGGAAGAATGTTTCAATGAACATCACCAGGTGCAGCTTAATGAATTAGTTTCTGAAACAGCTGGCTGAGTATCAATGAACACAACTACTAGACTGGGCTGGAGGCGGGTGGCACGGGGAGCTAAACAAAGGGGAAGGCTTTTGACCTCAGCCTTATTAATCTACCTGTCACAGATGTATCTGTCCTTTGCAGTACTGAAAGGAGTGACAACCACCTTCTGAAGTAAACACTGTGCCCTGTGTGGAAGAGCAGTAACACCACACTACAAAGGGTTTATTCAGAGCATGTTCATTCACTCAAAGCTACGAGCTTTTGAGGACAAACAGAGCGGCAGAATTGTACTCCAACCCCACTACCAAGAGCAGCAAACCAAGAGAACGTCTCTGATTAAATGTGTACAGAAGGCTATACTGGAGGGGCCTCAGAGGTAACTAAAAGTGACAGGGCCCCTGCTATTTACATTCATGATAAACAATGAAAAATACAATAAGGATAGGGTGGAGTGATTTCAAGTCTTTCTCTCTCCAGTAATGAATGGTGGTGGATAATTAAATAGCTTACTGCCAAGAAAGGCACTACAACCATCATCAGCCTCAACAATGGTGGGACCCAGCATGGGAACTAAGGAGAAGGCTGCAGCCAACATGCCTCACGAGTAACCTCAACTTTCATAAGATGTCCCCTTATTTACTGGTGAATAAATCTTATTTACTAGATCTTTATTTCCAATGGAAATACCCATAAAAAGACATCAATTGTCCAGCAACATGCAGAATTCAACTGCAGTAAGATTTTCACCCTCATTGGTCTGATAAAAAGACATTTATCCAGATACAAGTTTTACTGACCTCATTCTCCTGCATCGTGCCACTCAAAATGTACTCTCTGTCCTTAGTCCGAACTCTGACCTACAACTTCAAAGACACCCACGTACATGCCTTGACTGCTATGCTCATGGAGGATTGCAGTTACCCTCACTTCATACTCGCGGGATCATTCCAAGCAGCTGCTGGGAAACTTTGTCACATTTCGCCATTTATTGCATAAAATAGGAGAATCCATTCACTTTCCAAGTTTCCCAAAATGTAGGTATTTAATTAATCCAGAGATCTCCAGAGTAATATCCTGCCAGGAACACCAGGCTGTTGCCCAGAAGGGTTTCCACATTTTCTTTTCAGAAAGAACATCACCAGCCAGTCCAGGCGCCAGTGATACTATAGAAGTTCTCTTTCACCTCCCTTCCCTCACTGCATCCACCACTCATTTATAGCAACATTTCCCTGCATTAATTCTTGCAATTGAACTGCTTGGTCTTCATGTAACATTTATAAGCAATGTCATGGAATGGCTTAACATCAAAAAGAGAGTGGATCTATTCTAGCTACATATCTTGTATTGTTATTAATCTATCCTTCTGTTGAAAACAAGAGGGATAGCAGTTACGCTAATACAAACTTTCCCTATTCTCAGCTAGCTCAATTATGGACAGATGCATAAATAAACAACATTTATTCTGGTGCTCTGGGAGCACATGAATAAAAGCAGGTCCCTCAGCTGTAAGCATTTGTTCCATTACTCAGCTCGATTATTACTGGTGCATTTACATTTTATATACCTAGCATGGATTTGCATCTCTGAACATAATGACTAACAAAACTCTCAACAATAATATTTTCAGTTAATGCATAACATAAACAGGAAAGTAGCCAGCATAATCAAGGGCATTTTGCACCCCAGTCATTCCTTCTTCTCCCCTCTCCTGTCAGGCAGAAGATACAAAAGTTTGAAAGCACATATCACCAGATGCAGGAACAGCTTCCTCCCCATTGCCCCATCAGACTAGTCGTCAAGTCAAGTCACATTTATTTATATAGCACATTTCAAAAACAACTCTCGTTGGCCAAAGTGCTTTACATTTGTTATAAGAATAGTATAAACAAACAAACTACATACATATATACATATAGCCCTCGCTCAGAGGACGTCAAGAAAGGCTTGGGAGTATAGATACGTTTTTAGTCTTGACTTAAAGGAGTCGATGGAGGGGGCAGTTCTGATGGGAAGGGGGATGCTGTTCCACAGTCTAGGAGCTGCGGTCGCCCCTGAGCTTATGCCTAGACGGCGGGATATTCAGCAACCCCAAGTCGGCCGAGGGACCTGGAGGTGGAGTGGTGGGTGAGAAGACTTTTAATGTAGGTGGGGGCAAGCTCATTGAGGGCTTTGTAGACATAGAGGAGGATCTTGAAATGTATACGGAACCGCACAGGGAGCCAGTGGAGAGAGGCCAGGATCGGGGTGATGTGGTCCCTTTTTCGGGTGCCCGTCAGGAGTCTCGCTGCGGCGTTTTGGACCAGTTGCAGGTGGGACAGGGAAGATTGGCTGATGCCATTGTAAAGTGAGTTGCAGTAATCTAGGCGGGAGGAGATAAATGTGTGGATGATCTTTTCGAGGTCATCAAAGTGGAGGAATTGTTTTATTTTAGCTATCGTCCGAAGCTGAAAGAAGCTAGCTTTTCAAAGCCAATTTTCGAAGCTAGCAATAGACAATGACTTCCAAGATGGCCGCGTCGTTGTGTTTGGCTGCCCGTTGTCTCCCGCCTGAACAAAGACCCATTCAAGGTAATCTCTACCGTTCGTATGGCCTGCAGTCAAAGCTGGCATACGAACGGCAAGCACTATTGACTACTGAATGGACTCATTTACCATAAACTAATCTTCCTAATTACCATACTTGCATTTTTTAAAATCTGCACTTTCTCTGTAACTGTAACGCTGCAACATTATTTACTGCACTCTGATCATTTTCTCTTTGCACTGCCTGTTGCTCTTATGGAGATACAAGTAACAACAGATGTAGGAATCTTGAGTTAACTAAAAGTGCTGGAGTAACTCAGCGGATCAGAAAGCATTTGTGGAGAAAATGGACAGGCAACGTTTCTGGTTGTAACCCTTCCTCAGACTAAAGTTACTCCAGCACTTAGCGTTTTACCGTTATCCTTGTATATGGCTTGATTGTAAATGAGTAAAATATGATTTGACTGGACAGCATGCAAACAAATTTTTCATTGTTTCTCACTCAGTACACATGACAAAAATAAACCAATTTCGGAACTACAATTTAGTTTCTATAACAATTATCTTACCACCCCCTTCTCCCACTGGTTGTTGCTCATTTCCTACGAACTGCAATTTGAGGATTACATTTAGACAATAGACAATAAGGTGCAGGAGTAGGCCATTCGGCCCTTCGAGCAAGCACAGCCATTCAATGTGATTATGGCTGATCATCCACAATCAGTAACCCCGTTCCTGCCTTCTCCCTGACTCCGCTATCTTTAAGAGCCCTATCTAGCTCTCTCTTGAAAGTATCCAGAGAACCGGCCTCCACCGCCCTCTGAGGCAGAGAATTCCACAGACTCACAACTCTCTGTGTGAAAAAGTGTTTCCTCATCTCCGTTCAAAAAGGCTTACCCCTTATTCTTAAACTGTGGCCCCTGGTTCTGGACTCCACCAACATCGGGAACATGTTTCCTGCCTCTAAACCCTTAATAATCTTATAAGTTTCAATAAGATCCCCTCTCATCCTAAATTCCAGAGTGTACAAGCCCAGCCGCTCCATTCTCTCAGCATATGACAGTCCCGCCATCCCGGGAATTAACCTTGTGCACCTACGCTGCACTCCCTCAATAGCAAGAATGTCCTTCCTCAAATTCAGAGCAAAACTGCACTGTTTGAGAAGTCTGATGTGAGATACACATGTTAGCGAAGTGTCTGAAGTGAGCGATACATGTCCTTCCTGATCCCAATAACGGTAACCTTGAGCTTCCAGGTTGCAATTTTGTTTCTGATGTTAAAATAAATGTGACTGGAGATTCAAATATATATATTTTTTACAGACAAGAGGAATAGATGTAATAGATCGGGTAGACGCACAGAGTCTCTTGCTCAGAGTAGGGGAATCTAGAACCAGAGGACATAGGTTTAAGGTGATGGGGGAAAGATTTAATAGGAACCCGAGGGGTAACTTTCTCACACAAAGGGTGGTGAGTGTATGGAACGAGTTGCTGGAGGATGTCGTTGAGACAGGTACTATCGCAACGTTTAAGAAACATTTAGATAGGTACATGGATAGGACTGGTTTAGAGGGAAATGGCCAAACGCAGGCAGGTGAGACGAGTGTAGAAGGGAGATGTTGGTCGGTGTGGTCAAGTTGGGCCGAAGGGCCTGCTTCCACGCTATATGACCAAGAAATATATGCAATAGCAGCATTAGCAAAGAGGTTAAGGTGGTTAGTCAACAAATTAAGTTGGATAGAAAACTCCTTTTTATTACATTATGCTGATCCTGTGATTACACTACATTAATGTGTAGTACAGGGGCTTTTAATCTATTGACAAAGCAGCTGTCCCATTGCAAAGCATTTCAACAGATCTTACAAAGGTCATGTGCTGTTCAAATGCGGTTGCCAAGAAAACATTCCACTGTGTGATAGGAGCAAGATCACAACCACCAAATTGTTTTATGCTGAAGATGGCTCCAGTCTTGCAAACTCACTCTGCGTATGCTCCTCACATTTTCTGTCCTCTCCAATTATATTTATTCTTGGATACACCCAAAACTCAGGCCCCTGTAACCTATCGTATAAAAACCCATTGACCCAGATTCTAGAATTCCCATAACCTGCCTTGTGTAAAATGCAACTGGCCCAGAATCCCCCATGTCTCTAAACTGCTCAGCACTGAATCTTACTAATTCTTGTCCTTGCTAACTTTCACAAATTCCCTGATCTTCCACACAATGTGAAAATCCTAATTCTGCACTGTCCCCCTTGCAACAGCAAATATGTTATTGGGAAAGGATTGAGGAACCTTCTTAGATGCACACCAATGTAGTGGTTGAGTGACTGAATAACTAATTTTTACTGTGTAAGTGTGCTATTAATCCACAGACCTGGCTACAACCCACTAGAACAGGATAATTTTAATTCAGTCAATTAAATAAACCCAGAAAAATAAAAAATAAAGTTTCCAAAAAAACTACACAGTTTACTCAGGTCCTTCAGTGAAGTGAATCTCTGGAATGGACTGACCATGCCTTCAAAATAGTTGATTGTAATTAGCCTTCATAAATGGCTGAGCTAGCCACAGTTCAATGGTTTTTCAAGAAGGGCAGTAAATAATAGTCTATTCTGCGATGATCACATTTAGTGAATGAATATAACAGAAAAGCATTAGAGGGTTTCCGATGAATAATGGCCCTCTGGAGTTTCAGCAAAGCTTATGGAACTACCCTAGCACAATCTGCATTGGCTGCAGAAAGTAGGGGAGAAAAGCGAGGAGATGAGAAAAAGATAATTATGGCAAACCTATTTGTAGATCCATTATGGTAGCAAAATTACACAATTTATAATGGCAATAAAGTACATTCTAAAATATCAATTCAATTACAGTGCAGACAATTACTTCAGAATTAATAGATGCCTAGGACTAATAGAAATCTATTCCTCGCATAGATTTTCTGCCCAGAATAGATAACTGCCATCAGCAAAAAAACAGATCAGATGATTCAGAAAATATGGCTTGGGAACTTTGTGTAATTGTGTGAGAAGGGCGGCACGGTGGCGCAGCAGTAGAGTTGCTGCCTTAAACCCGTCTCACGGTGCGAGTCCACCCACGAGTGATCCCGAGTTAAAAACAAATCAAACTCGTGGTAATCACGTAGAATTAACGTAGCGGGAACGTCGAAGCAAAGGCTACTGGGGAGACTTTAAACTAGAACGGTTGGGGGGAGGGACTCAAATAGAGAAAGCTATTAGACAGTGTGTGAGGCAGGAGGCAGAGAAAGAAAGCACTCAGACCCAACATGTAGGGGGGAAAGAAGAAAACAATAATAAACAGAGAATAAGAGGTGGTGGGGTTCTTAAATGGGTGAGCAGAGAAACAGAGGGGTGTAAAATGCGGGCGGAAGCAATAGGTAGCAAGGTGAAAAGTAAAAGTGGCAGGCAGACAAATCCAGGGCAAAAATCAAAAAGGGCCACTTTTCAACATAATTGTAAAAGGGGTAAGAGCGTTGTAAAAACAAGCCTGAAGGTTTTGTGTCTCAATGCAAGGAGCATTCGTAATAAGCTGGATGAGTTGAACGTGCAGATAGCTATTAATGATTATGATATAGTTGGGATCACGGAGACATGGCTCCAGGGTGACCAAGGCTGGGAGCTGAACATCCAGGGATATTCAATATTCAGGAGGGATAGACAGAAAGGAAAAGGAGGTGGGGTAGCATTGCTGGTTAGAGAGGAGATTAACGCAGTGGAAAGGAAGGACATTAGCTTGGAGGATGTGGAATCGGTATGGGTAGAGCTGCGAAACACTAAGGGGCAGAAAACGCTGGTGGGTGTTGTGTACAGGCCACCTAACAGTAGTAGTGAAGTTGGGGATGGCATCAAACAGGAAATTAAAAATGCGTGCAACAAAGGCAAAACAGTTATAATGGGTGACTTCAATCTACATATAGATTGGGTGAATCAAATTGGCAGGGGTGCTGAGGAAGAGGATTTCTTGGAATGTATGCGGGATAGTTATCTAAACCAACATGTAGAGGAACCAACGAGAGAGCAGGCTATTCTAGACTGGGTATTGAGTAATGAGGAAGGGTTAGTTAGCAGTCTTGTGCGTGCCCCCTTGGGCAAGAATGACCATAATATGGTTGAGTTCTTCATTAGGATGGAGAGTGACATTGTTAATTCAGAAACAATGGTTCTGAACTTAAAGAAAGGTAACTTTGAGGGTATGAGACGTGAATTGGCCAAGATTGACTGGCAATTAGTTCTAAAAGGGTTGACGGTGGATATGCAATGGAAGGCATTTAAAGATTGCATGGATGAACTACAAAAATTGTTCATCCCAGTTTGGCAAAAGAATAAATCAGGGAAGGTAGTGCATCCGTGGATAACAAAGGAAATCAGGGATAGTATCAAAGCAAAAGATGATGCGTACAAATTAGCCAGAAAAAGCAGCATACCAGAGGACTGGGAGAAATTCAGAGACCAGCATAGGAGGACAAAGGGCTTAATTAGGAAAGGGAAAATAGATTATGAAAGAAAACTGGCAGGGAACATAAAAACTGACTGCAAAAGTTTTTATAGATATGTGAAGAGAAAGAGATTAGTTAAAACAAATGTAGGTCCCTTGCAGTCAGAAACAGGTGAACTGAGTGAAATCCAGGTTAGTCGGGAAGTGGTGTTGGGTAAATTGAATGGATTAAAGGCCGATAAATCACCAGGGCCAGATAGGCTGCATCCTAGAGTACTTAAGGAAGTAGCTCCAGAAATAGTGGATGCATTAGTGATAATTTTTCAAAACTCTTTAGATTCTGGAGTAGTTCCTGAGGATTGGAGGGTAGTAAACGTAACCCCACTTTTTAAGAAGGGAGGGAGAGAGAAAACGGGGAATTACAGACCAGTTAGTCTAACATCGGTAGTGGGGAAACTGCTAGAGTCAGTTATTAAAGATGGGATAGCAGCACATTTGGAAAGTGGTGAAATCATTGGACAAAGTCAGCATGGATTTACGAAAGGTAAATCATATCTGACGAATCTTATAGAATTTTTCGAGGATGTAACTAGTAGAATGGATAGGGGAGAACCAGTGGATGTGTTGTATCTGGACTTTCAGAAGGCTTTCGACAAGGTCCCACATAAGAGATTAGTATACAAACTTAAAACACACGGTATTGGGGGTTCAGTATTGATGTGGATAGAGAACCGGCTGGCAAACAGGAAGCAAAGAGTAGGAGTAAACGGGTCCTTTTCACAATGGCAGGCAGTGACTAGTGGGGTACCGCTAGGCTCAGTGCTGGGACCCCAGCTATTTACAATTTATATTAATGAACTGGATGAGGGAATTGAAGGCAACATCTCCAAGTTTGCGGATGACACTAAGCTGGGGGGCAGTGTTAGCTGTGAGGAGGATGCTAGGAGACTGCAAGGTGACTTGGATAGGCTGGGTGAGTGGGCAAATGTTTGGCAGATGCAGTATAATGTGGATAAATGTGAGGTTATCCACTTTGGTGGCAAAAACAGGAAAGCAGACTATTATCTAACTGGTGGCCGATTAGGAAAAGGGGAGATGCAGCGAGACCTGAGTGTCATGGTACACCAGTCATTGAAAGTAGGCATGCAGGTGCAGCAGGCAGCGATGAAAGCGAATGGTATGTTAGCTTTCATAGCAAAAGGATTTGTGTATAGGAGCAGGGAGGTTCTATTGCAGTTGTACAGGGTCTTGGTGAGACCACACCTGGAGTATTGCGTACAGTTTTGGTCTCCAAATCTGAGGAAGGACATTATAGCCATAGAGGGGGTGCAGAGAAGGTTCACCAGACTGATTCCTGGGATGTCAGGACTTTCATATGAAGAAAGACTGGATAGACTCGGCTTATACTCGCTAGAATTTAGGAGATTGAGAGGGGATCTTATAGAAACTTACAACATTCTTATGGGGTTGGACAGGCTAGATGCAGGAAGATTGTTCCCGATGTTGGGGAAGTCCAGAACAAGGGGTCACAGCTTAAGGATAAGGGGAAATCCTTTAAGACCGAGATGAGAATAAACTTTTTCACACAGAGAGTGGTGAATCTCTGGAACTCTCTGCCACAGAGGGTAGTTGAGGCCAGTTCATTGGCTATATTTAAGAGGGAGTTAGATGTGGCCCTTGTGGCTAAAGGGATCAGGGGGTATGGAGAGAAGGCAGGTACGGGATACTGAGTTGGATGATCAGCCATGATCATATTGAATGGCGGTGCAGGCTCGAAGGGCCGAATGCCTACTCCTGCACCTATTTTCTATGTATCTATGTAACTCATGGACGTAACTTAGCGACTCGTAATGCTAACGGCAGGTACTCGGGAAACTTGTTAACTCGTGAACAATTTTCAACATGTTGAAAGATTTCCACGAGTCAAATTTACTCCTGAAGGAAAAATTTGAAACGTTTAAGTAGTAAAGTAAAGTAAATTTATTTATATAGCACTTTTCAGTCGATTTCAATCAAAAGCCAAAGTGCTTTACAGGGAAGACTATCCATACAAATAATAAAAAGAGGTAGAAAAAAATGACACAACACACTATAAGAAATTCAACACGAACATCCCCCCACAGTAGAATCTACACTCTCCACTGTGAGGGAAGGCACCAAAATGTTTGGTGCCTTGTAATACCGTAGTAGCCCGTGAGTTTACCGTAGTGGCTCGTGAGTAACTCGTGGGTTTGGCCTGAGTGCCAGAAGTGAAATGTTGAAGATTAGTCATCTCCGGAGAACTTGGATAGGTGACGTTTCGGGTCGGGACCCGTCTTCAAACTTTAGACCCTTCTTTCACCCGAAACGTCACCCGTCCATGTTCTCCACAGATACTGCCTGACATGTTGAGTTTACTCCAGCACTTTGTTTTTTTCGTAAACCAGCTTCTGTAGTTCCTTGTGTTCCAAAATGTAATGCTTTATAAATGTCCAGAGATGTTGCCTGTCCCGCAGAGTTACTCCAGCACTTTGCGTCTGTCTCCCTGGAGACCTCGTTTCCCATGCAATGTGACATCTACCGTGCATGCATTGCCAACTGTTGTTTTGGCAGCAGCAACATAATCTCCCGGTTAGTACACTCAGTGTTGCTGAGGCCTAGTTTATGTCGAGACAAGAAACTGCAGATGCTGGAATCATGATCATAAAACACACACAAAGTGTTGGAGGAACTCACACAGCGCTGGAGTAACTCAGCGGGACAGGCAGCATCAGCAGAGGGAATGGACAGACGTTGATTCGGCTCGAAAAGAAGGGACCCGATCCGAAACGTTGCCTATCCATTCCCTCCACAGATGCTGCCTGACCTGCTGGCTTACTTCGACACTTCGTGACTTCATGTCATAGGAGCAGAATTAGACCATTCGGCCCATCGAGTTGCTCCAACACTTTGTGTTTCGCTCAACATGCCAGCATCTGTGGTCCCCCATGTCTCCATTTGACAGCTGGAAGAACTCAGCGGGTCATGGAGTCTGAAGAAGGACCCTGACCCAAAACCTCGCCTGCCCGTTTCCTTCCACCGATTTCATGTAGTCACTTTTCGATAAAACCCCACTGCCCCAGTTATTCCAAGTCCATTTAATTCCGCGTGTCTCCATTTCATTCATTAAGTCGCCGGTACTGTCACATCGTTCATTTTCGGTCAATATAACGGAACAGTCTGAAGAAGGGCGAAGACAGACACAAAAAGCTGGAGTAACTCAGCGGGACAGGCAGCATCTCTGGAGAGAAGGAATAGGTGATGTTTCAGGTCGAGACTCTTCGACAGACTGGTAAGGGAAACGAGAGATATAGATGATGATGTAGAGAGATAAAGAACAATGAATGCAAAAAAGTAACGATGATAAAGGAAACAGACCATTGTTCGCTGTTCGTTGGGTGAAAACAAGAAGCTGGTGCGACTTGGGTGGAGGAGGTATAGACAGAGAGGGAATGCCGGGATTACTTGAAGTGAGTGAAATCAATATTCATACCACTGGGCTGTAAGCTGCCCAAGCGAAATATGAGATGCTGTTCCTCCAATTTGCATTTAGCCTCACTCTGACTGGAGGAGACCTCGGACGGAAAGGTCAATGTGGGAATGGGAAGTGTGTGGCAACCGGGAGATCAGGTAGATCCAGGTAGCAACCGGGTGAGTCGCGATCCGAAACGTCACCCATTCCTTCTCTCCAGAGAAGCTGTCTGACCCTCTGAGTTACTCCAGCTTTTGGTGTCTATCGTCAGGGTAAACCAGCATCTGCAGTTCCTTCCTACACAACAGAACAGTACGAGGAGCGGTTAATGTTAGAGGCTGCTCACTAACCTCACTATGTTTACATCGTCCTCTCTAGCAATGAATAAATATCATTCGGTTACCGTATTATTGACTACAACCGCCCGTTTAAAATGACTGCTCTTTAATTCTCAACCACTGGATATTTACCTGGAAACATATTGCATGTTTTCGTTCAGTGAGATAATTCAATTTTAATAGACTGAGGTGTTAAATCTGGCGCCACTTCACAACAAACTAAACGACCTATAATTTAAATACAGCATTTAGGATCGATAATAAAATTCCCAAGACTTTTTCACATATATAATTCCAGCACCACTTCACACTGAGCTGTCCGTGATGTTTAAAGGGGGCTGGCATCTGCCCTGATCCATTGTTCGGATAAAACACTGTTTGAAATAATTTGAAGTTTTGAAATTAATCCTCGCCGCCTAATGTACACTTTGGGCTAAGATTTGATCCTTGCACAAAGCGCAATGTAAACGGAATGGAATCTCTATTAACGTTCTGAGACTCTCTACATAATGGAAGTGATCACATTCGGCCCTTCGAGCCAGCATTGCCATTCAATATGATCATGGCTGATCATCCAAAATCAGTACCCAGTTTCTGCTTTCTCCCCATATCCCTTGATTCCGTAACCCTAAGAAATTTAAACATGGGAGGCTTTTTATAGTGAAAAAAAACCTGCATGACATCATTTTTACCATGTGATGATTTTCCCACACGTCGGTAGTCGTTGTTGGCTCAAGAGTAACTCGGGAGAGGAACTTGGTAACTCGGGAGAGGAACTTGGTACATCGCAGAAATGAGAAGTAAACGGCAAACTTAGACATACACGTGGGAACTCGTTTAAACTCGTGAACATAAACTTGGAATCTCGTAGAAAACCACGAGTTTGATTTTTTCTTTCACTCGGGATCACTCGTGGGTGGACTCGCACCGTGAGACAGGGCCATTACTGGGCTTACAGTGCCAGAGACGCAGGTTCGATCCCGACTACGCATCCCGACTATGTAAGGAGTTTGTACGTTCTCCCAATAACGACATGCGTTTTGTCTGAGACGTACACTTTTGTAGGTTAATTGGTTTGGTATAATTGTAAATTGTCCCTAGTGTGTGTAGGATAGTGTAAATGTGCGGGGATCACTGGTCGGTGCGGACTGGGTGGGCCGAAGGGCCTGTTTCCGTGCTGCATCTCTAAATTAAACTAAAACATAAAGCACAGCAATGGTGCAGTTCACCCTCTGTACTCCTGAGTCATGATAGTATAGTTCATCTATTGACGATTCGAGGGCACAGGTTAAAGTTACGACATTCTGAATCAGAGGGAACATCTGAAACACAGCTGCTATCTCTCTGGTCAAGAGACTTTGAGGGCTGTTGATACATCATTCAAGAGGTGACTAGTTTCCTGTCAACAGCGTTTATCACTTAGCTTTATAATTACCCTTAGATTTTTTGTGGTCAGGTGAGTAAAATTTCAATGGTTACTTTGAACACAGAGTCGCAATCCTCACCGTCTGGCCAGCCCACAACTTCAATTGCACCCTACCAATTACTGACTTGTAACTGCCTTGATTACTCTAACTGACATCAAAATCAATGCATGAATGTCCAGGTCCCTGGACATCATCTGCTGCCAGCTTTTCACCACGTAAAACCACTCTATTCTATTCAGTGGAAAACTATCCTGAACACAATCCTGGAATTCATATCAGACGTGGCTGTCTTTTTGCCCCAATTTTCCGGAAAGTTCTGAGTTTTTGCATTTTGCAATTTAACATTTCATAGCTGCGACTACAGAGATTCTATATAACCCTGATTCAGTGATTCTATATCACCCTGATTCAGTGAGGTTGCTCACCTCCTGATTATTTCCCCTTTCTTTGACTTAAACCTGGCAGTAGCCACTATCCAGTTTTTTTGCATGGCACCTTATCAATAGGCCTTCTGAAAATCTAAGTACATCACATCGACTAGCTCCCCTTCATCTTTGCTCCAAGCACAACCTTAAGCCGATTGGTAGACTTGTCAAACTTAATTTCGATTTTATGAATACATGTTAATTCTACTTTTATTTTCTATATAATTTACTATTCTACTACTATGACAAAATAATTCATAATCAAGCCAGATCTTGTTCTCCAAATGTGGAGCTTCCACTAATGCAGATCTCACTGAATTTTAGCCATATTTATTTTCAATAGCTATTTTGATTCCACCTTTCTCGCTGGGATCAAAGGCATTTTAGGGCAGGCTAGGGATAGAAACATAGAAACATAGAAAGTAGGTGCGAGAGTAGACCACCAGGCCCATCGAGCCCGCACCGCCATTCGCTCATGGCTGAACACTAAACAGACACCCTTACCCACAAACAGTAGACACAAGACACAGAACACAAGACACTACCCTCCCCTTTATATCGCTATCACCCCTCTCCACCCCAAGAACCGCGTGATCTCCTGGGGGAGGCAAAAAACCGGATAAAAACCCAGGTCCAATTCGGGAAAAAAATCCGGGAAATTCCTCTCCGACCCCAATCCAGGCGATCGACACTTGTCCAGGAGATCACTCAGGTCTTACTATACTAACCATACCTAGGTCCATATCCCTGCCCTCTCCCCGTAGCCCCTTATCCCCTTGGCAGCTAAAAAACCATCTATTTTAGATTTAAATATATTTAATGTTTCTGCTTCCACTGCTCCCTGGGGCAGTGAATTCCATAAATTAACCACCCTCTGGGTGAAGAAGTTCTTCCTCATCTCAGTTTTAAAAGAGCCCCCTCTTATTCTACAACTATGTCCCCTAGTTCTAGTTTCCCCGATCATTGGGAACATCCTCGGTGCATCCACCCGATCAAGGCCCCTCATGATCTTATATGTTTCAATGAGATCGCCTCTCATTCTTCTAAACTCCAAAGAGTAGAGTTCCAGCCTACTTAACCTTTCCTCATATGTCAATCCCCTCATTGCAGGAATTAATCTTGTAAACCTTCGCTGCACTGCCTCCAGGGCCAGTACATCCTTTCTTAAGTATGGACCCCAGAACTGTACACAGTATTCCAAATGTGGTCTCACTAATACTGTGTACAGCTGCAGCAAGACCTCCGTGTTTTTATACTCAAGCCCGATATACTCCTGAACTTCATGGATAAACATGGTGACTGCAAGGCACTCATGTCAAGCTGCAGGGGTTTGGATATTAAAATAAGGGCAAATGGATTTGCAATCAGAACGTTAGTAGGCCAAGCAGAAGATTTTTATTAATAAAGCTGAATATCACAGATTGAAGAAAATGTACTTCACTCATTAATAATTAGAATTCATAAATGATCGGACCCAGTAACTGTCATAGAAGATCAAAGAGATTCTACATTTGCAAATGTATCATACAAATACACTATCACTGAGAAATTAATACAGGGAGCTGCAGCAAGTATGATTTAGTAACATAATCTAGGACTAATATAAATTTACTTCTTATGGTTTGACAGGTAGAGATTTTAATGGCATACTTTATTGATAAATGATCTGCCTTTCACAGTTAATTTAAGCAACTCAGAAAGCTTGCATTGATAAAAAAAAAATTAAAACAAATGCTCAAAATAAATATCAAAATGATAAAAAAATATATACATTGAATTTTGTCAAGCTTAATTGTTAGCATGGAGAGGACAGGTTATTAGTGCAGAAAGTGAAAAGGAACAAATGGTTTATGTTCGGGTTAGTAAAATGCTACCAGTGAGCACCATGGGGATCAGGATCAGATAGATGACAGATTTAAAGGTAACACAATGGATTCAAGTTCCCCAAAGACAGATGGGTGGGAAAGCCAGCTGTGAGAATGCCACACTTGTTTGCAAAAGGTTAGATGGGACTACGTGAGTGTTTAAGGTGGTAGACAGAGTATAATATTGGGAAAATATGGGTTCTTGCTTGGGAAGGAAGATAGTCTTTTTAAGACTGAAGCTAACACACCCTGGGTGCACAGATGAGTTTGGTTCTGGTTCATGAGAAGTAGGGGCAAATGTTTGGGCACCGTGGGCAATTTGGAATGCAAATGTTATGTTGCCCTTAATTGCACTGGAGGATGTACAAAAATGTAATATATCTTGTTGAGATTTTTGAAGGCTTTATTGAGACCTCCATTAGACTATGTTCGGTTTTGTCTCTCTGTTTAAAGGCCATACTTAGAATCAGCAATTCACTGGTCCAATTCCTCATAAGGGTTGTCTAATGAAAAAAGATTGAGTTAGGTTGGTCCATTCTCATTAGAAGAATGGAAGGTGATCTCGATTAACACACAAGATTTTGAGGAGGATTAACAAGTTAAATACTGAGAAAACATTTCTCAGCATGGAGAATGTAGCATTTCAGGACAGTCCCACTGGGGAAATCGACTTGAGGTGCAGGTCATTATACTGAATAACAGAGAACACTCAGTGGGCCAAAAGGCTCACTCCTGTTTCGATTTCTTATGTTATGTTAATTAGTCTAAAGACAAACATTTACATCAGGAACTAGGGATATAGCTGAAACTCACAAAGTATCAACTACATTATGTGAATTATTGACAAAGTAACATTTTCAATATAGGTCATTTCAAGAATTAAATGTAGTTTTCAATATAGATTATTTCAAGAATCTATATTTGCAGTTTTCTTCAAAATCATAATTGCCCCAATAAAGATTGGAATCAGAGTGAATTGGACTCAGATCTTCAACAGCTACATAATTTTTAGAGGGAAACATAAAATATAGTTAAAAAAAAATCATACAATGCAAAGAACATACCTTATTTCTCATTGGCAGCTGCCTTAGAAGACAGTGTTACGGCTTATTTTAGAAATGCCGGCCTCACTGCAGTATGTTTAAATTGCTTCAAAGGACAGTTAAAATCCAATCATGATAGTGTGCCAGTGCGAAGCTGGGAATTGCAACCAAGTAAGCCAAACTTTATTTGTTTTTTTCATTTTTACTGCCTTTCAGAATTTGTGAAATTTATAAATCTCATGTATAATTTATATTTTTCTGTATTGTCTGAGGCTGTGTGGCTGTGATGCTGGATGTTAGCAGGATATTCATTGTATCTGTGCCTCACTATACTTGTGCAAGAGATAATCAACTCAACTTAACCTGGCCCAAGACTCCATCACTTCGACTGATATCTGAGGCAATGTAAAAATTTTCAAAAAATAATTTCAGACTCTTATTTCAGCTTCCATCCACTGAATCATAAGCCCAGCAATTCAACCGTTTCCTTAGCTTCATACCCTCTTTGAGATGGGGCATTAGTCAAATTTGCAAAGCTATGGAATAAGCAACCACAGTGTGGCCTTTCCACATGCTCCATGTCAGTGTTTATCCCTTTGAAGGAAAACGTATTCCATTCTGAAAAGCACCGAGGATTTTCCACTTGTCACACAATGATTTGCACATCACCTTATCAGCTACTTGCATTGCCAAGAAAAAAAAATCCACTTCAAACTAATAAATCTTTAAATGATATTATAAATAGAGCTCACTAATAGATGCAACTCTAAAAACTGCACAAGCTGTGCAATGCGAGATACGGCAAACAGAATACATATGATTCTTATTGCTCTACCACAACAGTCATGAGCAACCTGTCAGGATGTATTTATTCCCCTACATCTCATCTCCTGGATTCCTCACCCATGCACCTCCTCTGAGTGTACAAGCACTGAATAGTGTCCGACTATCTGGCCAAGAGTGGGGGAGGGTAGGGGAGCATCACAGCCATGATTGATATAATGTGCATATATCTGGATTTGGATTGTTCCCTGGAAGTCAGAACCCTGGAAACTGCTGGCCTGGGGCCTCAGCTCAATAGTAAACCACACCAGTGTTAACTCACTACAGATAAGGGTTTAAGAAGGTTGCAGGTAAAAACTGTACAGTTCCAACCAACAGAAAGTGCGGCCAAAAATAAAAAGTAAGTGACTTGTCCAGAGCTAATAAATGTCTAAGTGAATAGAGTTGATGTATTTCCAAAGGCTGGTTTTACCTATAAATGGAAAAAAGTAAAATGCTCACGCAGAGTTGGTGCCATTAATATTTTTTGTTTGGCCTTGCAGAGGAAGCTGCAACAGATTCTTTTGCCAATTCTGGTCTTGTTCAGCCTAGGGGGTTGAGTGCACGGATATGTACAATATGGACAATTTCAGGAACCAAGCCAGGATTGAACTGCAGCTTCGTTGGCCATTGTAATTTACCTTTTGAGAAGGTTAGTGGCAGGAAAATTGGGGGGGGGGGGGGAAATAGGTGGGCATGTGAGAGAATAGTTTACAGTTAAAATAAGTATGAGGGGTGGGAATAGTGGACTTGATAGCCCAAATAACCACCTTCTATGTCGCAGGGAGATATCACACTCAGAAACCATTTCTTTATAATTCCATTAAGTGCAGAAGAGAGAGGGATGGAGTCAGTATTTATGGGATGCTAAGTACAAATATTAAGAGCCCTGGAAAATATTATATCTCCACCCCCATAAAGTCACAGACCAATGCCAATATTATCCATGCAAAGTGAACTGCAATTCAAAGAACCGAAGGACAACCCTTTGTCACACCAAACAGATCAGACCACATGAGCAGCTGCTCTTTCGGGAGGGCTGCAACTTGAAGAAGCCACACTACATCCAACAGAATTATCATCTCTTGCAGCAAATGATGTGAAGATCCCTTGTGCTCAATATTAAAGACAAGAACTGTATCTCATTACAAAAGTTTTTTTATGCCACGGCTGTATACAAGGAAAAGAAGTTTAATCCAAATCTTTCATGAAACAGTCACGACCTGCAGCGCTCACATGGCTTTATAACAATGCCTCATAATATCCTCCTCATCATGTCTTACAGTTTCTACTGTGTTATGGGTAGGGTTACAGTGCATGGACTTCAGGGCACTGTAAAATGAGCACACAAGGAACTGCCTCCATATTATGGTTTTAATTTACCCTTGCATGTTTACAAACTGATCATGGAAAGGGCTTAACATGTGAACACTGGTGTTTTCGTTCCCAGTTGCACAACGTGAAAGCCACAGCACTTAATTTAGCACACAGGACAAGGGTGCGGGCATCATCCGCAGATACATCAATGTTGTAATCCAAATCACTTCAAACAAGGACACTTAGGCCATTGTGTTGGTCAAGGGATTAGTGTTAGATTAGTATAAATGGAGATTTAATGGTCGGTGCAGATTGTAGGGCCTGTTTCAATGCTGTATGACCAGATACCACCTCAGTCAGATGTACAATACCAGAGCTGAACCACCCACAGAATCTGGGTGGATGACCAATTTATTATCTGTTTTTGTTAGTTGCGACTGGAGGAGCAAGAAGGATGAACACATATTTCACTGGGATTAGTTTTGAAGTGTCATGGGAACTTGACAGTGTTCACTGAGAACAGTGCAGACAAGGCCTTGGTTTAACATCTGCAGTTCTGCAGATGCAGTTCTTTCTTACACGGGCCTTGGTTTAACATCTCCTCCAGAGGTCTGATGGTACAGTTGACAAACTAGGCTGCAAAATCAATCATGCTTGATGTTTCAACGTGCAAGTTTCTGACCCAAGGCTCGAGTCTTACCAACTGAGAGAAGCTCCAGGAAAATAAGCCAAGCTGTCAAGCTCACATGTTAAGATGAAAGGATACAATTTCTGGATGAGATCGTAGGCGTGCTTATAGTTCTGTGTGAGGAAGCAGAGAGAGACTGTGGCGACAGGATTGTGACACCAGGAACGATACAAACTGCAGAACAGATTGCAGCTTTCCTGTAGGTAACAAAATAATAGGAAAATATAATTTTCAAAATCAGCATACAAAACATGGCATCTGCAAGCTATAGCTTCAAACTGTGGTGCTCAGTGCACTCATTTAGAATCACTGTGAAGCCCTCTGGTCATAACATAAAAGGAACGTCGCTTTTAAACTGAATGTTAGAATACCATCTGTTGTGAAGATGGATCGCTGTTTGTAAATGGTCTTATTTTTAAGAAAATCAATCCTCCATTATCCAATGGAGGTGAAAAGGGGAGGGTTGTGGAAATGAAATCTTAAAAGATTCAAATTCTTACAGTAAGCTCTACTCTGGTTATCCAATGATCATCTCCAGAATAATGATATAAGGAAGTCAAATTTGGAGCTCCCACCACCCCCACACAAAGTATTGTCTCCAAAAGAATCTCACTGATCTACTCCTCCTTGGACAACCTGAGATCTAGCAGAACATGTTATCTTTCTGTCAGCCAAGTCATTTAAATCCAAATGCCGCAAAATACATGATCACACACTCTCCTCATTACTGTGTGCAACTGCATCAAATCTGGTGCTCAGAATTATTTAGATATCTTGAAGAAAGCATCAGTTAAGTGAGTTTGGCCAGGAGATTTGAGATAGTCAATTTCTTTAAATTGGAATATTGAAGATTGAAAAGATCTAATCGAGATAACGCTGAGGGGGGTTTGATAAAGGAAGTACATGAAACTCATTTCTATTGATTGGTGAGTTAGTGATAAGGGCACTAAATTAACAGTCACCGATTAAGAGAATAATTCTCTTCAAAATACAAAGTTGTGATAATAGAAAAGACAAGTAGGTAAATACTAAGAAATAAATATGGAGAAAGGTGAGTAACTGTTGAAAAGTCATAAGTAGAATGGGCTGACTGGCCTCTCTGTAGTGGGTGGTTGGTTGGTAGGTACAGCGCATGCCCTCCCATTTCAATCTGGACCTAATACTACATAAAAATAGAAAATGCTGACAACCCATAGAGGGCCAGGCAGCATCTGTAGAAAGCAAAACAAAGTTAATGTTTCATTCGACCTGAAACATTGGGAATAAATTTCATTTCTCTTTTCACTGATGCTGATAGGTCTATTGAATGTTTCCAGTATTTTCCATTTGTATTTCAAATTTCCAGTATCTGTAGTTTTTGTTTGGATTTTCATACATTTACTATTTTTCATTAAAAAGAATCAGCAGATGGAATAGGAAGTGAAAGTTGAGGTCTTGAGATGCCGAAAGGCAAACTCAACTTGGAACCAGGCATTGCAAAGGAGAAATTGAGGAGGCAGTCAGAAAGGGTGATGATGTTGAGAATAAGAAACAGGAAACAACAAGCTGCCATTTTACTGTTACTTGCCAAAGTAAGATCAATGGAGTCATCCTAATCCGCGAAATGGAGCATTTTGCATTGTCCCGACAATGAGTCAGGAAGTAAAATACCTGCATCACTTGACATGAACCTACTGACCAAACCTTATCTACACAACTATGCCCAAACTGTGAGCCAAAGAGGTGGCCCTCACCGTTGTTCGCAGGTCCTTCAGCTGGTTTCGAAGCTGGAAGAGTTCAGTCGATGTTAAGAGAATGGAGTTCAGTGTTTGGACCATAGTTGAAGCAAATTTCAGGTCTTCTTCCCAAAGTAGGATTTCAGCCATGGAATGGAAGATGTTCTCGGCATTTAACAGGAGACACAGCTGTCTGGGGATTGAAAAGAAGCGTGGTGAAAATTGCTATCAGTACCACAAATAATTAAATTGACCCACTTAACATCATCAACTGGAATTTATGGAGCACTTTTAACACTCAATGCACTTCACATGACTATTCAGAGACAACTTAACTTTGCCATTCATTTGACTTGGGATTAAATGCTTGGTCAGTGCATTCTGAACTTATTCTGACCCCTTCAATTTTTCCACATTTTGTTACGTTACAGCCTTATTCTAAAATGGATTGAATTCATTTCTTTATCATCAATCTACACACAATACTCCATAATAAAAAAGCGAACAGGTGTTTAGAAAATTTTGCAAAGTAATTAAAAATAAATCTCAAATATCACATTTATATAAGTATTCAGACCCCTTACTCAGCACTTTGTTGAGGCACCTTTGGCACTCAAGGACATTCACAGACTTGTCACAAAGCCACGCCTGCGTTGTCTTGGGTGTGTGCTTAGGGTCGTTGTCCTGTTGGAAGGTGAACCTCCGCCCCAGTCTGAGACCCAGAACGCTCTGGAGCAGGTTTTCATCAAGGATCTGTCTGTACTTTGCTCCGTTCATCTTTCCCTCGATCCTGACTAGCCTCCCAGTTCCTGCTGCTAAAAATATCCCCACAGCATGATGGTGCCACCACCATGATTCACCATAGGTATGGTATTGGCCAGGTTATGAGCAGTGCCTGGTTTCCTCCAGGCGTGACGCTTGGCATGCAGGCCAAAGAGTTCAAACTTGGTTTCATCAGACCAGATAATCTAGTTTCTCATGATCTGAAAGTCCTTTAGGTGCCTTTTGGCAAACTCCATGTGCCTTTTACTGAGGAGCAGCTTCTGTCTGGCCACTCTACCATAAAGGCCTGATTGGTGCAGTCCTGCAGATATAGTTGTCCTTCTGGAAGGTTCTCCCATCTCCACAGAGGAACTCTGGAGCTCTGTCAGAGTGACCATCGGGTTCTTGGTCACCTCCCTGACCAAGGCCCTTCTCCCCCGAAAGCTCAGTTTGGCCGGGCGGCCAGCTCTATGAAGAGTCCTGGTGGTTCCAAAGTTCTTCCATTTAAGAATGACAAAGGCCACTGTGCTCTTCGGGACCTGCAATGCTGCAGAAATTGTTTTATACCCTTCCCCAGATATGTGTCTCGACACAATCCTGTCTCGGAGGTCTACGGACAATTTTGAGTGTCATAGCAAAGGGTCAGAATACTTATGTAAATGTGATATTTCAGTTATTTATTTTTAATTACGTTGCAAAAATTTCTAAACACCTGCTTTCGCTTCTTCATTCTGGGGTATTGTGTGTAGATTGATGATAAAAAAATGAATTTAATCCATTTTAAAATAAGGCTGTAACAAAATGTGAAAAAAGTGAAGGGGTCTGAATACTTTCTGAATGCACTGTAGACCCTTTAGGAACATAGGCTGGAGTAGGTTTCAGATACTGGGTAGAGTGGAATGCTCCATAGAAAATGAGAACAACATAATTAAGCAGTTCAGTATCTGCAATCCACCTGCAGAACAAACTTACGGTAGAGACTGTTGCAATGATATGCATCTATGAATAAAGATGTAGGTGAGGCAACAGGGAGTGCTGCAATCAACAGCTACCTCCTGTCAGTGGTATATACCGTAACACACCATCCCCCAAAATACAGGAAGTGAGCCTATGGTGACAAATGCTGCCTGCTGTGTGAGCACTATCGACTGAATTAACTGGAACGGGGTGAATAATTGATCAAAATATGCATTATCTTAGTTTAGATTATTATTGTCACGTGTACCGAAGTATAGTGAAAAGCTTTTCCAGTCTATCCAGTCAAAGAAAAGGCTATACATGAATTACAATCAGTGTACAGATAAAGGATGAAGGGTATAATTAAGTCTCCCTGCAAAATGTTATAATACATGCTAAGAATTATTGGAAATATTATGGAACTACAACCTATGTTGCCAAGTTCTCTGTGGTGTTAAGGCACTTTTTCCTGTTGAAGTAAAGGAGCTCAGTCACCAGAGCCAAACCAAATCGAAGATAAGATTGACCATTCAACTTTGACAGAGAAACAAAGAAGGGTCAAGAAGGGTCTCGACCCAACATGTTACTTTATCCATGTTCTCCAGAGATGCTACCTGACCTGCTGAGTTACTTCAGCATTTTGTGTCCTTTTTATGCATTAACAAGCACCTGCAGTTCCTTGATTCTACAAAGGAATGCACACAGAGCGAGGAAGAATAAGAGGGGACCAGGGAGTCGGAAGATAGATGGGAGAGATGAAAGAGAGAGGTACAAAACAATTGGAAAGGGCAAAAAATAACCAAGAACTCCTGTTCCCACCTGGTGGCCATACTTTGCTGGTAGGTGAGCAGGTCCAATCCTTCCCCCACGTCCACACTTGCCAGATTCACCACCAGAACTATCATAATACTTGACAACTATTTGACATATCTGCCAAAGCTATCTTTTTATTCAGTGTAACTGTATATTGGGTATATTTAAATAGGTCAAGGCCATTCTTTTTTATTATTCTGATTCTGGAAGAGGCTCCATACCAGATAGAGATTGTTAAAATCTTTGCCGCATCAGAAAGCTGACTGAAGTGAAGGGATTTTTCATGGAAGTATAGTTCAGGCTCACTTTAATGCTCAACACGTTAAATGAATTGTAAAAATACACAGTAAACCTCTGTTGGCAATACAATTTACATAAGCACTGGTGGCAAAAACTTCCTTAAATAGGGAATTATGAGGCGTTCAGAGCTTTGCAAGTTAACTTCTGGATCAGAAAGATAAAGCCCATACAAGTGGGATTTCATTAAGCAATCTCCTGATTTACTGCAAAACTGCCAAAACACAAAAATAAATGACACAATTACGTGAGGGCGGATTTAAAATTATGTCTAAATATAAGTCTTTAGAGATGAATTAAGATTCTTCATAATCGTTTACGTGGAGCTGTGTAAGCCTCCAGTCATCTCATCACCGGTCTAATACCAAAAACCATCAGTAATGTGAAGTTCATTAACTTCCACAAACTCATTTTAAGTCCTAATTATCTTTTCTATCAAAGCCAGTTGACTCACTATCATTCCCAATTTAGAAACAATCTAAGTATCACAGAAGACTGCAAAATATAATATATATTGCAGATTTTATATTTCCTATTTTGTGATCTAATGGCAATGGACTTTTAAGAAATATGAGGCTAGGTAATGAAGACACAGTCATACAACATGAAAACAGGCCCTTCAGCCCAACTTACCCATGCCTACCGAAATGCCTGATCTATACAAGTCCCACTTGCCCGTGTTTGACCCATATTCCCCTAAATGTTTCCTCTCCATGTACCTGTCCAAATGTCTGTCAAATGTTGTTATAGTACCTGCCTTAACTACCTCCTCTGGCAACTTGTTCCATATGCTCACCGCCCTCTGTATGAAGATGTTGCTCCTCAGGATCCAATTAAATCTTTCCTCTCGCACATTAAACCTATGTCCTCTAGTTCTTGATTCCCTTACTCTGGGTAAAAGACAGAACATTCAACCTAAATATTCTCCTCATGACTTTATTCACCTCTATAAGAGCACCCCCTGGCCTCCTGCATTCAAAGGAATAAAGTTCTAGCCTGCCCAAATCTCTCTCTATAGCTCAGGCTCTCAAGTCTTTCAACATCCTCATAAATCTTCTCTGCACTCTCTCCAGATTAACAATATCCGTACCATAGCAAGATGACCAAAACTGACCACAATACTCCAAATACGGCCTCAGCAACATCTTGTACATAGAAATGTTTGCTCTTGTAAGGGGAATCCATAATCAGGGGACATGAATTGAAGAATGCCACTGATAAATCCTGGAAATGCTTCATTATCCACTAGCGTGATTAAAATGCAGAATTCTCCTACATGGAGAGGGCGAGTTAAACAGTATAGGTGCATCTAAAGAAGTCAGATAATTACATGTAGAAAGAGATGAACTGTTCTGCAGCATAATCAGAAAAGAAGCAGACATTATATAACATACTCTGCAGTGGCTGAGTGACTCATCTCACTTTTGTATCCTCTTCCATTTTACAGATCGGTACAATTTCACGCAATAATCACAGGCCATTCATCACAGGCAGAGCAAGCAACAACAAATCATTTGACCACTGAGGCATCAGCACTTTATTTCAATGTTGTGGATGCAGGAAGGTTAATAATGAATTGAGATAATTGTAAGATGAAAGAATTATCAAACAGTAGCTATCCAAGCTTTTTGACCCTAAAACGCTTTTACCATGGACTCAAATTTCACCTCAAATACATAGTGTGTAAATTCAGTGCCATCAAGCTGTTAACTCAAAATGATCTGTGGATTAAATCGTTTTGTAGCTATAATTTGACAGTTCGGTTGCATCTGGCTATAAATGAATGCTGAAAAGTATGGAAAGAAATGGTGTTGGGCAGGTGTTGAAAATAATTGAAACACACCTTTATTATCTATGGATGGTGATCAAGAGATAGAAACATGGCTTTGTACTTCATGTCCATCAATTATTTTCTTTTTTGATTTGATATGTGCAGCACTTAAATGTCATATAGTATATTGAAATATTTTCCTGTTAAAAGTATCTAATGGGGATGAAGTGTAACCTTGCAAAACAGACATCAATAAAGTTTTCACTATGGGACCCGCGAGGGTAAGGTCCATTCTGTTCCTGCGTGTCCTTTCCAACACACACACCACTTCCTCCCACTGGTAACAGAAATCCAGGCTCATGTATAGCAAAAAACGTCACTGATTGTGGATCTAACCATGGAACCTTCTTTGTATGGTACAGTGGTCATGGTTTGAGACAGCATCCACCATTTGATTAGCTACCTCTATTAATGCAGAAAAAGAATAAATGTGATACTTGAACAATGGGTGACTTATTTCTCTGGAAACAGAGGGCTAAAGATTAACCCAATGAAAGTCTTTACATTTATGAAGAGATCTAACATAGCAGACTCAAAGAAAATACTATTTGTGGGTAATCCAAAATTATGGACTTATAAAGAGAAGGTAGGCCACTAATAAATCCGAGAGGGAACAGAGAAGAAACTTCTTTAACTAGAGAGCGGTGAGGTTGGAACTCACAGCCGCAGTTAATAGGAAACTAGTTATACATTTGAGGGAGAAAGGAACAGAAGTAAATATTTGACAGAATGAGAGATGGTGAAAGAGGCCTATGTTGATATTAATACTGGCAGAGATATTTTGGTTAAATAGTCCCTTTTTATTCTGTGGGTGGCAGAGAGAGAGTGGGAGGCAGAGTGAGAAGGGGAGGTAGAGAGAGAGAGAGAGAAGGGAGGCAGAGAGGGATAGGCAGAGAGAGGGGGGGTCACAGAGAGAGGGGGGGGTCGCAGAGAGAGGGGGGAGTGTCGTAGAGGTGGGCAGGCGCAGAGAGGGAGAGGCAGAGAGAGGGGGTGGAAAGAGAGGGGGGAATGGAGAGAGAGAGAGAGAGAGAGAGAGAGAGAGAGAGAGAGGGAGAGGGAGAGGGAGAGGGAGAGGGAGAGAGAGAGAGAGAGAGAGAGAGAGAGAGAGAGAGAGAGAGAGAGAGAGAGAGAGAGAGAAAGAGAAAGAGAAAGAGAGAGAGAGAGAGAGAGAGAGAGAGAGAGAGAAAGAGAAAGAGTAAGAGTAAGAGTAATAGAGACAAGAGTGAGAGAGACAGAGAGTGAGAGAGACAGAGAGTGAGAGGAGCAGACAGAGAGTTCAATCGCATGGAAACAAGCCCTTCAGGCCAACTTGTCCATGACGACCAAGTTGGCATTCTAGGCTAGTCCCATTTGCCTGCATTTGGCCCATATCGCTCTAAACGCTTCTTATATCGGTCTCAATGACTTTTGAAAGTTGTGATTGAATGTACTTCTATGGCTCCATTTGGCAGTTCGCTCCAGATATGGACCATTCTGTGAGTGAATAGGTTATCTCTAATATCCCTCTTCAAATCCCTCCCATGTTAAGCCAGTGCCCTCTAATTTTAGCATCATCTATCCTGGGAAAGAAACTGTGACCATACACAGTAAAGGATCCATTTGCTCTTACCACCTGTTGATATCAGACTATGCTTCCAGAAAATACACTGGACTGTGAATTTTGCACTAGTTTTATAATACAGTATTCATGTACTCTAATTCTCTAATAAATACTTTACAGTTTAGAAACCCATATAAGAGATGAGAATTTAATACCTGCCAAATAAAGTTTCCTTCCCGAATTGCAGTCCATGAGAGGAAACATAAAGAACTTTGTGAATAAAAGATCTGTGCGGCACGGTGGCGCAGCAGTAGAGTTGCTGCCTCACACCGCTTGCAGCGCCAGAGTCCCGGGTTCGTTCCCGACTATAGGTGCTGTCTGTACGGAGTTTGTACGTTCTCCCCATGACCGCGTAGATTTTCTCCGAGATCTTCGGTTTCCTCCCACATTCCAAAGACGTACTGGTTAGTTGGTTAATTGGCTTGGTACAAGTGTAAATTGTCTCTAGTGTGTGTGGGATTGTGTTCATGTGGGGGGATCGTAGGTTAGTGCGGACTCGATGGGCTGAAGGGCCTTTAACCACGCTGCATCTCTAAAGTGTTGGAGCATGAATGCATTGGGAGGTGCATCCAATGGCTGAATAATCAAACATCTCTTCAATTCTATTTTTGATCTGCAAGCTTCCAGGGTGTGCTTGCATCTTCTTCTGTCTGATGGGCTGGTACTCTGGTGGGATGTTCATGACAACCAAATTTAGTTGGGCATTGTTCAGGAATGATTAAGGACAGTGGGTGGGCGTGGTTGCTCAGCTCCAGTCCTGCGAGATCATACTCAGAATTAATTAAAAGTTATTTCAATGGTACCACTGATGATGATGATGTGAACCCAATTTTGTGTTGTGCGTTTGAATGCTTTTTTCCAACTCTCATTTCCAAAGTCGAGGGATGGTCACAACCTCAGCGGGTGCTCACGGCTCCATTTCTTCTGCCGAAAGCATTCCACCAAGGGGTTCCCAATTTCTAATCAGGTACCGAGAAATCAGCACTGTCCCACTCGCAAGTCTGATCACTTAAGAACCCTAGATAGCACATTTTGCACTGTGCAGAATGCCCACATAAAGCCACATTTTAAAGCATTAAATCAGTAGGTTCTACGCACTGTTCTAACCTATATAATGTGTGCAAAGCATGTTTAGTACAGCTTATCTCCAGCGATAGGAGAAAATTGTTCCACAGTACTGGGCTATCTCGGTGATTTTAATTGCAACAAACTGCTGCTGCCCAAGGCTAAATAAATCATGCTGTGCTCTGAATGACTTTCTGCAGGAGCCTGCCATCCTTTCCCACATGGAGACATCAGCAAGCACTGAGCTGGAAGAGCCGTTGCCCAGCAACCAAACCTTGGCTGAAGACCACTCCTCTGTATCCCAGGAAATAAGGCTGGTTGTGAGCGAGAGAGAGAGAGAGAGACAGAGAGAGAAAGAGAGAGAGAGGGAAACAAGGCAATGAATGGTTTTCTACATAGCAAATAGAACCTCCAAAGGAAGGGAGCAGAATAGAATAATCAGAATAGGGGAGGTGGAATATTAGAACGTAGCTGAATTAAAAGCTTGATATTCAAAATTAACCAAAATGTCAGGTATTATTGTCTCTTTTCATTATTGACATGAAGATGCTCCGAGCAAGCAAAGATGCACAGTGCAGATAATCTTTCTGCTGGTTTTAGTTTATTTAAGACAACAATGTTTCTCTTCTTACCCTGTCCTATGGCATTAGAGTTGATGTCCTTCTCATCTGCATGCTAATTTTAACCAGCAGCCATTGTGACGTAACAAATAGTCTCAGCACTCTTGGGAAAGAGGAACATAGATATCTACCGCACTTTCCCTCCTCCGCACACACACAAGCATTAAGGACACGATAGGGCCGCTAGAACAATGGGGAGAGGGGAAAGATGGGTGAGGAGGAGGGGGCGGATGGAGTGGGGAGTGATGGAGGGGAGAGAGGGGGCAGAGGGAGGGAGGACGAGAGCAGGGGGGGAAGAGGGGTGGGGGTAAGAGGGAAGTTGGGGAGGAAGAATGGGGGTAGGAGGGGGATGAGGGAGGGGGAAGGGGAAGGGGGGAGTGGGGTAATGGGCAGAAGGGGGAAGAGAGAGTGGGGGGAGAGGGGGGAGGAGAGAGGTGAGGGAGGGGGAGAGGCGAAGGAGCGAGGGGGAAGAGAGAGGGGGAGGAGAGAGGGGGGGAGAAACTGAACTGAAAAAGGGTCCCAACCCGAAACGTTACCTATCCATTTTATCATGAGATGGTGCCTGACCTACAGAGTTACTCCAGCAATTCATGCTATCTTTGGTACAAACCAGCATCTGCAGTTCCTTTTTATTTCATTACTGAACGCTTAATAAGAATACAGTAAGATAAGGTGAGGGTTTGGCGGTTTGAGAAACGACTACTGAAGGTTTCAACCAAAAACATTATTCGAAAGTAAGTTGCAGTATACAGGTTTGTCAAACACGGTGGTCAGCACTGAACTAACACGCGCCAAGGGAAAACCGCGCGAAAACAACGGCCCCTCCCGAATCACGTGACTGCGGCTTCCGAACGCCGGGTTCGATATCTGCGTGCGCTAGGTGGCGCCGCTACAAGGGTGTAATATTAACACTAATCAAAGCAGCCATTCTAGCAAAAGGGATAATATTGAGAATGGTGCACAGGCTAATTATTTTGGTTGAAGTTAGGAAACATAGAGTGTTACAGACCACCAGACAGTGGAAAGATATGAAACGATAAGAGGTTTAAACAATTTTGAGCAAAGATGAGCTGAGTAAAAATAATGAGTTACAAAAATGGATAGGATTTTCTATGATGAGTTTCTCTTATGGGATTTTGTTTTTGATAGTGGATTTATCATCCAAAGAAGGCGTTGGCACTCTATTTCTACTAAATGAAGAGGAGTAATGTAAAGAAAGGAGACACCCAGGAAACAGTAATCAGAACAGAACTGTGCTTCATACCAGACGTGAAAAGGCTAAGATAAAAGAACTTGACTTGGAAATACGGCAGTTTCAGCAGGATGAGAGAACAGGTCCAAAACTCTAGCAAGAGAAACTGCCTGATAAAACAGGGGACAAATAATTAGATTGCTTCAAGAATACAAACAAAACATTTCCATGAGAAATAGAGGGTGAAGTAAAATGAAGTATACTGCAATCTGACGCTTAGGCAATTGGAGAAATTAAAATCAAAAGGTTTAAAGCAACATTATATAAATCCTTTCTTTAAACACAAATTAGTACATAATGAAAGAAACACAAAAGGTTTGGAAAATGGCAGGAAATAGGGACAAAAACAAAATGTAGAATAATATTGAAGAGCAGGGTCAATTAGAGACATTTTCAACAAGACCCTTCCAAAGGAATAGTTGAATGATTGCATGAGTATATTCCCATACATTCATGGAAATACGCAGCAACAGGAATGAAATGGTATTAAATAACACTGCGGTGCCACCAGGATAGCTATGGTTTAGGAGCGGGTCCTGAAAAGTCAGTGGAAAAAGTATTTTACTCTAAAATACGAACGGGAATTGGCAGAAATAGTATTGGCTCTAATTAGTCTAATTAGTTGAAACGTCCCATTATACAGATATTGTGCCAGAGGAATGATACGTTGCCAACACATCATCTCTGCACCGGATGGGAACACATCTGAATCAATGAACCATTTGTCCAAAATGGTATGGATTAATTAAAGACAGCATTTGTTAAATAGAAGTCACAACTAACAAATGGAGCATCCTCAGGTGAACATAGTGGCAAATATTTTTCACATGATAACATGTCACACAGGAGACCTGTTGCTAAAATGATGATTCATGACATTAGAGATACAGTTAAAAGCTAGGCTCATATGTTTCAATTGGTAGGGCCACAGGGAACAAAAGCAAAGAATGCAAAAGCCATAGAATAGGTACTGAGACAATTCACTACGGTAGAGTGATGAGGGGATTTTGGTTGCGAAGATTAAGAGAAAATAGCAGGGAGGTGTTTGAACTATGATGAACTGAACTGGTTATGTAGATTGGGGAAACCTTCAGGTGAATCAATAATTGTGAATGAAGGAAACCGTGAGATGTTTACGTCGCACACAGAAGGATGTCATAACACAAATGAAAATTGAATATTTGAAAAGAAAGTACTAGGAATGCTACAGGAAGAGACCAAATCAGCAAACGGCTTCTTCAGTGAACCATTGAATACAATATCCTGTGATGTCAAATTCTATTCTGTAATAATTTCAACAATTTGAAATGACTCTTCAATCTTCCTGTCTCACACTTTCTGCTTTCTGGCCTATGTTCCAACCATCTGCCTAGCACTACCACCCCCTCCCTCCCCCTGCATTCCTCCCCTCTCTAAAATCAGTGTGAAGATAAGTCCCAACCTGAAATGTCACCTATTCATGTTCTCCAGAGATGCCTCCTGACCCGCTGAGTTACTCTAGCTCTGTATTTGTGACTCAAATTGCATTAGGCATTCAACAGCTTTCACAACCTTTCACAGGCAATCAAACACCATTCCACTCTAATACCGTTTTATGATAGTAGCTGGAGTAAACAACACTTGAAAAGTCAGAGTTTGAATTTCCCACAGGCTGGAAGATATCCAGACCTGGATGCAATATTGTTCCATTTGAGGTTAAGGCCATTTCCAGCTTCACAACACTTGTTAGTGGAACTGTGAAGATATATTTCCCAGCTCTTTTTCAAGAGGATAAAGCTACTTTTCTCTATTGCAACACATTAGGCGCATAACACGCTCACAATAATGTTGTCTGACACCCTCCATTTTGCATCTTGTGGCTCATCTTGTGGAGTACGTACTGCAATTTCAGCATTGGGTAAAGTTGTGTCACAGAATCCCTCCTCTAATGGGACTGTCCCACTTAGGCGACTTAGACACCGGGAAAAAAACGTAAGCAGTAGTTACCGACCGATAATGTTACATGTCCGCCGAGCTTCACAGCCGTGTATTTCTGGCTTCTTAAAAGTTGTCTGGCTTCTTAAAAGTTGTCTCCACTCATTCTCCCCCCCCCCCTCCTCTTTTAAAGGACTTGCCATACATGTGTGTCTGTTTCACCTTGGCTTTGCACCGTCTGAATTTCACTAAGACAGCGCTCCTCCTCGCTTGCCCTGCCCCCCGCCTGCATAATGGGCTGGTGAAGGAAGCGATGTGTGTGTGTGTTCCACTCTGACAGTTGCCGGTTTTTCAGGCCACTGCCGGCAACTTGACAGTCGCCTGAAAAATCGCCTAAGTGGGACAGGCCCATAAATCACAGAGGAGACGGATGGCTTTCAGACCATACTATCCCTTTCAGCATCTTGATAAAACAATCCAACATTAATCCCGGTATAAAGATATGAATTAGGAGTAGGAGTTGGCCATTCAGCCTCTGGCATTTCAATAAGACCATGGCCAATTTGATCTGACTAATGCCATCCCACCTACATTATCAAGGATACGCCTCCACTTTAAGAATATTCAAAGACAGCCTCTGGTGGAGGGGGGTTAAAAAGAATCACCTTATCTTGTCCAATAAACCCTTTAAGATGTTTTTTTTAACTTGAAATTCATTTAAAAATTAGCTTCAGGTTCAGTTCACCTGTTAATAAACAAAACCCAAGGTTCCTATTCCTTGAACACACAACAGAGTGATAGCACAAATACAGAATTATCTCCATTTGCAAAGATTATCTTTAACAGTATATTTTACTTGAACATAATTGTTTTCATCATTTATAATTGTTTATAAAGGTTGTTTGTGTATCTTGGCACTGCTGTAGATTGAACAGTTTTATGTGTAGGGCTGGCTGCATGAATTTCTATGCATCTATGCAATGTGGAGATCACAGATAACAGTGGCAACCTCTGGGAATAAAGGATTGACCTGGTGAAGGCATTTGCTTGGGATGGGGGCTGGGAGTGGGGCAAGCATTGTGGCTAAAGGGATCAGGGGGTATGGAGAGAAGGCAGGTACGGGATACTGAGTTGTATGATCAGCCATGATCATATTGAATGGCGGTGCAGGCTCGAAGGGCCGAATGGCCTACTCCTGCACCTATTTTCTATGTATCTATGAGACATCATCAGGAAATGGCCATTCTGCAGAGGTATACTTGGATTGCAGCTCACTTGCTTTTGATTCTGTTCTTGGATCTAGAAAGGCTGCTCAATTATGCCCTCAGCGAGTGAGGGTGGAAGACCACTCAATAAAAATGCCCAAAATGTGGGAAGCATCTACTTTGCAAATATGAAAAAGACTAAAATGAATTGTTTTTAAATTTATGTTATATAAGGATTATGTTACATAAGGATTATGTAAGGATGGAATCATTGTCGGAATAATTTGGAACTGTATGAACAGAGGTGAGTGCAAAAGACTATACTTTTATGCTGACAATCAAAGACTAAATTCTCCTCTTGTGCTCAGCCCACAGCTCGAATTATGAGGAAATGCAGCAATCAGTAATTCTGAAGTTTCAGGTGTAAATAAAATAACAATCTCCAGTGTTTGTAAAATCATGGCATGTCCTCCCACCCATTACCCTCTTCTGATCCCACAGCCGACTCCAGCTCAATCCCTGCCAGTTTTGACCATTCCCTCCGAACTCCCCTCTCTGATGCTGAGTGGCCCACCCTCAGCAAAGGCCTCATCTTTGCACCCTTACATCTGCACCTCAACAAGTTCTGGGAACTCCTCTTCTGTCATCTTCATGCCTGCTTCTTTGGCAAGGAGCCTTTGTCTCCCCTCCCCCCCCTACCCCCCCACCTCCCCTCCCCCAAACTACTGCTGACCCTTTCACCCATCTCCAATAGTACTCTTCCTCTCGGATACTGCCTTCTGAGCTTTTATTCTCTCAACTTTTTTTATTCTATTTGCTAATATGACTTCAACTGTCATGATCGCTCCATTCTCTTTACCTGCTCCAACCTCACCCCCTCTGAACACACACTCTGCATCAATCCCGACCTTGTCCTCAAACCCAGAGACAAGGGCAGTGCTGGAGTGAACTGATCTCTACCTTGCAGAGGCAAGATGGCAGTTCTCTGACTCTTCCTCATTCCTACATCTGGACCATGACCCAACCAATGATCACCATGCTACCGTCTCCAATACCATCATAGATCCCATCACTTCAGAAGATCTCCCCTCCACAGCCTCTAACTTGACATTCCCCAACACCATACTGCCCATTTTTTTAATCTCCTACTCAAGATGCACAAACAAGCCTGTCCTAGCAGGCCCATTACTACTAACTGCTCTTGCCCCACTGAACCCATCTCCAAATGTTTCTACCTTGTTTCCCTTGTCCAGTCCCTCCTCAACTTTATCTCACATGCTCTCCATCATTTAAAAAAAAGGCAGTCAAGATGCAGGGACTCCACCAGAAAATGACTACTGGCCATATTCCCAAAACAGTTGCGGTCTGACGTACCGAGTTCCTCCAGTAGTTTGTCATTTGCTCCTATGGGACCTACATTTCAATTGGTGTTGCATTTGAATGTTCAAGTTTAGCACATTTTGGAGCTATTCATAGCAATCATTAATACAGAAGAATGTGTCACAAATTGTTATTTATAGGTGTCATCTTCTGGAGAAGACCACGGGATTGAATACATTCTGTTTGATCAAGGAGAAATATAATGAAGGAATTTAAGTCCATCAATGTTCCTCCCCACTTTCCAGGTTTCCCTTGGGTGTTTAAGGTGGCTACAAAACCAAAGGATACAGAAAATGATAGGGTTTGCAACCGGAACCCTCTGTCAAAGCATAGATGCCCAGCTTCGTTAACAGGAGCTCGAGTCGTGAAAGAAGGTATGACAAAGTGCCAGAGGGAGAGAAATAGATAGACTGGAAAAAATATTTTTTTTCTACGTTATAATCTAATGTCAACATTCATGCTTCATGGAAACAATGCACCATTGCACTTTTTTAATAACACCATGTCTAATAAGATTCATAAAGCTACTGTATATAGCATGGAAAACCCCTTAGGCCCAACTTGTCCATGCCGACCAAGTTGCCTAACGGACATAGTTCCACTTGCCTGCACCTCGCCTTTATCCTTCAACACCTTTCGTATCCATGAACCTGTCCATGTGTCTTTTAAATGTTGTAATTATACCCGGTTCTACCACTTCCATTGGCAACTTGTTCCATACATCCATCACCCTCTATGCTGAAAAGTTGCTCCTCAGATCCCTTTTAAATCTATTGCCTCACCTTAACCCGAAGCCCTCTAATTTTAGACTTATCTGCCCTGGGGATAAGACTGACACTATTCACCTTATCTATGCCCCTCATGATATCATACATTTCTATAAGATCACTGCTCCAGGGAATAAAAGTTCCAGGTTTTATTCTAAAGCTGTCAGTCCAGGTTGGTTAGTTCAAATATTTCATTACATGCTCGTCTTCTTAGTACATCAGTCCTTTTAAACCCATTCAAATATTCTTAATAAACAGTAATGTCATGAACATACAGTTTCAATGCTCCTCCAATTTTTCTGCGGAATTAATTGCTACATAACTTACAAGATATACTTTTAATTAAGGTAATCCTGGAGGCTCATCTATCGGTACACTGAGGGCAAACCTTCCACTGCCAAACGATCGCCTGGGCAATGCTGATTATTCCAGTGGGCACAGTGATTTGGGGAGGCAGAGGGCAGCACTCACAGGCAGCATTGACAGCCACCAAGGCTCTGCCCTCAGGTTCAAAGGCTGTCAAAACGATCACTGTTAAAGAATGTTTCAGTGTCCTTGACATTCACAAACATTCGACAATCACTTGGTGCCTGCCTTACAATAAAATATAAAAATACAATTAAAACTAATATAAATCACTCGCTCAATAGCAAATTGCTCCCATTCACATACAGTTGAATTGGGCTTAAATTGGCATGAACTCAGTGTCCTAATTTCAAAGTCCAAGAGCTGGTGAGGTGGAGAGGTTCATTCTGCTCCTTTGGATTCAATGGGGAATCCATCAGTGTAGTGGTTATGAGTACACAGGGAGGCAGGGGTGAAGATGCTACCTCTTTCAAGGCTCACTGTAATGTTGCATTGCGACCTCCACAGAGCTACAATGATAAGCCTTTAGTGCTGAGATCAGACTGGAAGATTCAGCCTGTTATTCTGGCTGGCTGAACGAAAGTGGCCAAAGGGAACTTCTGGATCAAAATCTACTGTGTGACACGACGCACCAACTTAATTTCATTAAGTGATCAGCTAGCCAAGCATTCACAGATTCAAAATGGATAAAGTATTGGAACAAATAATCCAAAATTATACCATCACTTATCACAGAAACAGAGTATGGTTTGAAAGCAATGCATCAAGTTGATAACAGTTTTCGGACACATTGAGGGCAAAGGCAATAATAGTCAAAAGGCAATATGTCAGAATCAGATCGAGGACAATACAAAAGCACCCGGGGAGGGGATTATGAAAAGAATTTGCCACTGTCAACAACTGTGAAGTAATGAAAGCCATCAACTGGATAGCCTGCCAGCTGGGTAAGTTCATAAAAAGTAAGAAACAAGAACAGGAGGTAGCCTGAGGGCTCCTTAAGCTTATTCCACCACTGAGTAAGATGATGGCTGATTTAATAATGGCTCAGCACCACTTTCATGCCTGATCTCCTTTCCGATCAACCAACTTCACCCTTGAATGGGTTCAAAGTCTCAGCCTGCACTACTGCTTGGGAATTCTGGAGAACTCCACAGTTTCACGGCCTCAAGCCTTAAAGACCATCCTCTCGGAAGTTGCCTCTAGACTGTCATAGTTGAAGAAAATCTAATGAAGTGGGATCGGGGGATACCACAGAAATCCGAGAAATGACCAGGTTTTGGACCATGACGAGGAAGCACTCAACTTTTCAAGTCCAGGCTCCTGCCTGAGCAGCCTGCACTTTTACCCACGTGCAGGTTCAGGACTTGAAAGCACAAGTCTGAATCATCTACTCAGCTGATCACCAATCCTGCCTCTGCTTTCAGAACTCTTCATGAAATAGAGCAGAGAATGCACGCACAACAATCACAACAGCCAGCTAAGCTGGGCTGCAGCGCCTCAATGGGTCTCAAAGGAACTCTGTGAGTGGAGCCTGGTAGTTTCACTCAGGGATTCTCTGTGCCATGTTAGGACTGCCGGTCAACTAGTCGTGGCCTCCCAGTGGAAGACTGTACTTGGATACTGCCCCGGGTAGGATGAACAAGCCATCTGTGAGCTCTGGCAGTTCACTAGTCATTGTTGGCTTCACCATGGCTCCTGTTGGCACTCATTTTTTGCCACGTTGTAAACTTTGCCTAGTGTGAAGGATACTGAGGAATGCTGCAGAATGGAGTCTGTGATTGCAGTGCTTCAAACCGAGGTGATGTAGCTGAAAGCATTTCACCATCGAAATAGAGGTGAGACTCTTTCGCACAATGTCCGTTTAAATATAGTTAAGCAGCCATTCCTTTGGGAGCCAATAGGCATGTTATTTGTTTTTGGAGATTATAGATGGAGCAGATACCAGGACATTCCAAATAATTTCTTGGCTTCAGAGAACACTGTTGCAAACGAAGGGCATGCGGACAGTTGTGGGAGCAGCCAGAACTGGGATTTGAATTGGAATGGCACGAGTTGCAGCCACTGGATCAGCAGTGTTTTCTGCAAGATACGCAAGGCCATAAATTCCCAAATTTTCCCCCAGGTGAACACTGCAATCTGGGAGACGTGTGGAAAATCCAAAACCCAGAAGTCCATTGAACGGGTAATCTGCCAAAACCAAGAGCTAACAAACAGTATGTCAGCCGCAGAGAAGTGTTGCTGAATTAGAAGTGGGGAAACCCCCTGCTGTGACCAGTATATAACAGGATAAATTAACACTCACCCTATTCCTGAAGTTCTCTTTTAATGAATTCAGAGACTGCGATTACAAATAAAAAGTAATCAATGGGTTTAAATTTAATCCATCCCTGTGATACCAAAAACAGGTGTCACTGGGAGGAAACGTTGGATTGTTTCTGGGAATTGTGATTTGTATTGGTGCTCGTGTGGAGGAGTCTGCCAATGATCATTCAACAGGAAAGGGTGTGAAGTCAAGGTCAAGTGACAGTAATAACATACTGTAGCGACACCTGCTGGCGCACGCAGGTATCGAACCCGGCGTTCGGAAGCCGCGGTCGCGTGACCCGGGAGGGGCTGCTGTTTTTGCGCGGTTTCGCTCTCGCGTGGCAGTTGTGTGCTGACCACCGTTGTGGCCTATGAACTAAGAAGTTATTTTCGAAATAAATAAGTTGATAAAACTTAGTTGTCGTTCTTGCGACTGCCAAATTGGTGACCCCGACCTGTCTAGCCGTCGTTAGACAAGCAAAGATCATGCAGGAAAACTACGTTCCCGCAGAATCAGCCGGCACGAGGCAGGGCTCACCGGGCTTCAAACTACCTTTGTTTTGGCCGGATCAACCTCAGGTGTGGTTCGCCCACGTTGAGGCACAGTTCCACCTGCACCGCATTATTGCAGATGACACCATGTATTTTCATGTGGTAGGAGCTCTGCCACAGGACTGTGCCTCGAGGCTGTTGCCTGACATCAGAGACCCGCCGACGATCGCTAAGTACAAAGGTCTGAAGGCCTTCCTGCTCCACACCTTAGGGCCCAACCGGCGGCGAAGATCCTTCACATGGACGGAATCAGCGATCCCCAGCACCTCACAGAGAGAGACGATGAGCTGTGGAACACCAGACGACGAGACGTTTGCTCCTTCACCCGCCCCACTGCCATGGCCAGGGTGCAGCCTAGGAGAAATCGAGAAGGAGGACCGAACTCGCCCAGCCCGAAGATGTCGCGTTCCCTGTTCGTTTCAGGGAAATGCCTCGGCCGATCGCCCACAAAGGCGAACGCGGTCGGCCCGAACGAACGCCTCTACGTCCATGATCGCCACTCCGGCCACCGTTTCCTGGTCTACTCCGGTGCCATAACCAGCATCCTGCCCCCGACCGCTCGAGATACCCGCGTCGGTAAGGTAGGACCTGTCCTCTCGGCCGTTAACGGGTGCGACATTCGCACTTACAGTACGCGGACCCTGGACTTAAATTTCGACTCCCACCCGTATAGGTGGAAGTTCACCGTTGCTGACGTCGCCCAACCGATATTGGGGGGGCGATTTCTTGCACGCGTTCTCCCTGTTAGTCGATGTGCGAGGCGGGTGCATGGTTCCAGTGTCGGACCTGTGCCCTGCCAAGCTGCGCAATCCGTCCACCCCCCAACAGCAACTCGACGAGGTAGCTGAGATCCAGCAATCTTTCGCAGCCCTTCTCACTGAATTCCCTGGGTTGCTCATGCCCCGGTTCGACGGGGCCGCGCCCCGTCATGGCGTGGTCCACCACATTCCCTCGAGGGCCCACCAGTTCACGCCCGCGCGCGCCGCCTCCCACCCAATAAACTGCGCATCGCACGAGACGAGTTCCAGCTCATGGAGGACATGGGGATTGTCCGGCAGTCGGATAGCCCTTGTGCTTCCCCGTTGCACATGGTGCCCAAAGCGTCCTGGGGTTGGAGACCTTGCGGTGATTACAGGCGTCTCAACGCCGTAACCACGGCAGATCGGTACCCAGTCCCGAACATCCAAGATTTCTCGGCTCATCTGGAGGGCGCAACCTTCTTCTCGAAGGTCGACCTTATTCGCGGGTATAATCAGATTCCGGTCCATCCCGACAACGTCCCTAAGACGGCCACCATCACCCCTTTCGGCCTTTTCGAATGGCTAAGAATGCCTTTTGGCCTGAAGAACACCGCTGAGGCGCTCCAAAGGCTAATGGATCAGGTCGGTCGAGGTTTGCCGTTCATATTCATCTATCTCGATGATATTCTGGTGGCCAGCAGCTCACAGGCAGAGCATGTTAAGCACCTCCACCTGCTCTTCGAACGGCTGCGCAAGCACGGGTTGGTGATCAACCCTGCGAAGTGCCAGTTCGGATTGCGCTCCATTTCCTTTTTGGGTCACAGCATTACCTGCCGCTGCCCGAGAAGGTCGACGCAATCTGTCGCTTCCCGAGGCCACTATCCGTCAAGGGCCTGCAAGAATTCTTCGGAATGGTCAGTTTTCTACCACCGATTCGTCCCGTCAGCAGCCGCCATCATGCGGCCGTTGTTCCAGTGTTTAGCGGGCAAGCCTAAGGACCTGGTCTGGTCCAAGGAGGCTGAGATGGCTTTCGAGGGGGGAAAGACAGCGTTGGCCAATGCCACCATGCTGGTACACCCTAGGGCATCGGCCCTAATGGCCCTCACCATGGACGCATCTGACGTCACGGTAGGTGCTGTCCTCGAACAACGGGTAGGTAGCTGCTGGGTGGCGCTGGCGTTTTTCAGCAGGCAGCTGCGGCCCCCCAAGTACAGCGCTTTTGATCGGGAGCTCCTCGCGCTTTACCTAGCGATCCGCCATTTCCGTTATTTCCTGGAGGGGCACGCGTTTACCGCATTCACGGACCACAAGCCACTCATGTTCGCTTTGACCAAGGTGTCCGATCCCTGGTCCGCCAGGCAACAGCGGCACCTCGCCTACATATCCGAATTCACGTCTGACATTCGGCATGTGGCGGGGAAGCTGAACGTTGTGGCTGACGCGCTGTCCCGTCCGGCAGCCCCTGAGGTTTCCGCTTTAAGCCTAGATGTGGATTACGCGTAGCTGGCCGCTGCCCAATAGGCTGATGCCGGCATGGGGGATTACCGCAATGCTGAATCGGGCCTTAAATTGGTTGAGGTGCCCTGCAGCGCCGCCGGCCTGCGGGTCCTTTGCGATGTCTCGACGGGCAAAGCCCGCCCGATTGCTTGGAGGCGTCGGATTTTCAACACCATCCACAGCCTAACTCACCCGTCCAGGTTCACCAGGTGGGCAGAGGCAATACCATTTACTAATACCTCCGCTGAGGCTTGTGCACGGGCCAATGTCTCCCATTGGATCGCTCGTTTTGGGGTCGCTTCAGATATTACTACCGATCGGGGGGCCCAGTTCACGTCCTCCCTGTGGTGTGGGATGGCGCAGCTGTACGGCGTGAAGCTGCGCCAGACCACCGTGTATCCCAACCGGAGTCGAACGGTTTGGTTGAGCGTTTCCACAGACACCTCAAGTCGGCGTTGAAGGCTCGGCTCACCGGCCCCGATTGGGTTGACCAGTTGCCCTGGGTTCTCCTAGGCACGAGAACTACACCTAAGGAGGACCTCGACGCCTCCTCGGCCGAGCTGGTTTACGGCTCGGTTTTGCGGGTACCTGGGGATTTTCTGCCTGTCACCCGTGATCAGGAGGTCCCGGCTTCGGCGGTGCTCGCTGACCTTTGCGAGCGAGCGCGCGCTTTGGTCCCGGTTCCCACTTCCCGACACGGGTCGTCTACGGTGCATGTGCCTACTATGTTACGGGATTGTGCTTATGTTTTCCTTCGTAGGGGTGCTCACCGCTCGCCGTTACAGCTGGTGTACGAAGGCCCGTGCAGGGTGCTGAGGACTGGTGCCTCGACGTTCACGTTGGACATGGGTGGCAGGGAGGAGTTTGTCTCCGTCGGCCGCCTTGAGCCAGCCCACGTCGACGAGGATGGCCCGGTGGAGGGGGCCATTCCGCGGCGTAAAGGGCGTCCACTGGCCGTTTTGCCGACCTCTGCACCTGTTGCACCCGGATGTGTTTCACCGGTCCCCTCTGTTACGCCCATCCCTCGTTCGCGTTTGTCGCGTCCCTCCGGTTCTGTTTTGCCGGCCCCTACTGTTGCGCTCGCCCCGTGACCTCAGACTGCGCATTCCGGTCGAGCCATCCGGTTGCTCATGCATTTCCATGCCGCGGATTCTGGGGGGGGCCATGTAGCGGCGCCTGCTGCCGCACGCAGGTATCGAACCTGGCGTTCGGAAGCCGCGGTCGAATGACTCGGAAGGGGCTGAATTTTCGCGTGGTTTCGCTCTCGCGCGGCAGTTGTGTGCTGATCACCATTGTGGCCAGACGTGTTTGTAAGGACCTGTGAACTAAGAAGTTATTTTCGAAACAAATAAGTTGATAAAACTTAGTTGTCGTTCTTGCGACCGCCAAAATATCAATAAAAACAACCTGCTTTGTTAATTCAATGGAAGTTTAAGAGAAGATTTTAACTTCACAATGATAAGTAACAGCAATTCATTTCATGGAAAGACTTGGCCAGCTATTCTGGAACCAGTCACTCCATCCAAATTGCTAATTTATATTTTAGATGTTCAATTATAAGGTCAAATACATGAATTGTCTGTACTATGCCCACTACAAACCCAAAACACACCTAGCTGTAGTCTAGCGATTCTAGTCTTCTGGAACCTGGATAGCGTACCTCGAATTATTACAAGACGGTGAATTGGCAGTAGTTATAATTGTGATATTCCACTCAGTCTGCATCACATTCAATACTGGATTTACCAACTGTTATGATGGCATCTTGTGGCAAATCATTACCACTGACTAGTTTCACATAATGATTGTTCTTTAACATACAAAATGTAATTTGAAGATAGGCACAAAATGCTGGAGTAACTCAGCGAGACAGGCAGCATCTCTGGAGTCAGACTGAAGAAGGGTCTCGACCCGAAACATCACCCATTCCTTCTCTCCAGAGATACTGGAGTTACTCCAGCATTTTGTGTCTATCTTTGTTTTAAACCAGCATCTGTAGTTCCTTACTGTACAAATTGTAATCCCTGACTGTGATGAAATGTTGACTTACCATTAAAGAAATGGGTAGAGCTAGATGCAGCACGACTTGGGAATACTAACAAAGCTAGCAATCTCTTTGACAACAAAACCCCTTGAGAATGAAGTCTGACTTGCTTGTGTGACATTTGAACCTGAAGATTCAATTATATCCCTCAAACCCATCCTTGATATGTTAATAGCGTATCTCCTGATAATAAGCAGTAAATCATTCAACAAAGAGCCAAGTGATTACACAAATTAAGTGTTCAATGCAGATCTGGTTACACATTAACCTTCATCTGCTTGCAACCAGCTGCCTGAATAACTACAATGAAATAAAAAACAAAGTGACACATTGTGCTGGACTAACTCAGTGGATTAGGCAGCATCTCTGGAGAACATGGATAGGTGATGTTTTGGATCAGACTTCTTCAGACTGATTGTGGTGGTGGGGATTGGCAAATGGGGGGGGGGGGGAGGGGGAATAGTAAGATGGAATATAGATGGAAGGTGCTTGGGGGAGGAGGAATCAGAGAAATGGGTGTGAAACCAGGTGGGCACAAGGAAGAGAGGGCTTCCAACCACCTGACTATTAAAACAAAACTTGCCGGCTTTGTCCTATCCCTACCTCTCTTCCAGCTATCTCACCAAGAGGTGTCCCGACCCAAAGTGAAATCTATCCATGTTCTTCAGAAATTCTCCCTGACCTGTTGAGTTACTCCAGCACTTGGTGGGGTTTTTGTACACCAACAACTGCAGTTCCTTGTGTTGCTGAAATGAAATAAAACTGTGCTCCACATATACAAAATGAAACAGACAGCAAGGCTGAAGTTAAACTGTGTGGTTCGAATTGCCAATCCTAGTATCTCATTTGTATCTCTACTGTTTTCCCTTGGTCATATTTGCGTTTCAATCATTTCTCCCCTTAAATCCATCAGGTCTGCTTGGGCTTATATTCATAACTGCAATCTTTACATGGTACTTTATTACATGGTTCTTTATTTGTCACATTCATTTTGTGAAATTCATTTTTGTATACAGTTCAGTACAAGTATCACTATATATAAGCACTTAGATACGTTAGATGAGCATCTCAACTACAGTACAAGTGTATAGCAGTAGTACACGGAGACAATAAACAGAATCGCCAGTTTGGAGCCATTATCAAGTCTAAGTTGTTGTAGGTGACATGGTCTGAGCATGAAGGTCCATTGTCCTGGCGGCGTTGGCCTGTCCAAGCGTAGCGTTGGTGTCCTGCGCCTCTGCTCCACCGCTTCTGGTCCACGTGCTCGGCCTCTTGGAGCGGCGCCCAGCCGAGCTGAGCCCCAGGTTGTTGCAGGACTTCCAGCGGCCCATTCCCCCGTCCAGCCATGCACTCCCTCCCGCTGCCGGTCTGTTTACCGGCAATCCAAGTTCAAGTTCACATTTATTGTCACATGTACCAATTAAGGTACAGTGAAGTTTGAGTTACCATACAGCCATACAAATAAAAAAAGAATGCAATACACAATCATTTTAATATAAACATCCACCACAGTGGAATCAACATTCCTCACTGTGATGGAAGGCAATAAAGTTCAGTCATCTTCCTCCTTTGTTCACCCGTGGTGGTCGGGGCCTTGAACCCTCAGCACTGCCTCTGCCGACGGTCCCATGTTAAAGCCCTCTTGTGGGAATGATGGAGACTCTGGTGTTGGGACAGAACGAAAACACTCCGTGGCTTGGAGTTGCCGAGTCGGTCTTTTCTACCGCGGCTTCACGGTGTTAAAGTCTACGAGCCCCGTGGTTGGAGCACTTCCACAGCGATCCTCGGCAAAGGATCGCCCGTTCCGCGATGGTAAGTCCGCGCCGCACTTGCGGTTGAAGCTCGAGGCCGGTATTCAGGAAAGGCTGCACCAATCCAGTTGTTAGGCCGCGGGGGGAGCGGGGGGGGGGGGGGGGGACACACGGAGACATGACACGGAGAAAGATCACATCTCCGTCGAGGTAAGTGACTGAAAATGGTTTCCCCCTATTTCCCCCCTCACGCCCCACATAAAAACATACCGAGAAAAAATAAAACATACATTTTATTAATATCACTAAAAATAACAAAACAGTCGATATAACACACAGGCTCGGTGCCACCCGATGATCCAGGTGGGTTCCCGTGGTTCCTCGATCCGCGGCGGCCGAGCCTGGCCTTCTGGGCCGGTTCCCGTCCACGGCTTGGGTCCTCTGTCCATGGCAGACGAATCCTGGTGTGCGGCGGGCGGGCTGGGCCTACTGGGCGGGTTCTGGTCTGCGATGCAGGTCTACTGTCCATTGCGAGCCCGTCCCTGTCCCGCGAGTGAGTCGGACCGTGGACTCACACACCGAATGTGCGAGTCCACGGTCTCCGGCAGGCAAGCTGGACCTTCTGGGCGGGCACTCGGTCTATGGGTCGTATACACCCGCCAGGGATCTACCTTATGACTATCTATCTTAGTCATATAACTTGAGCAATCAGATAAACGGCACTAATTCCGATGAACGGTCATTAATCTGAAACATTAACTGCACCTTTCTTAGGGAATGTTTGATTTAACCTGCCAGTAAAATTGTTTTGTGAGTTGTATGGGGAGAGAAGAGGAATATGGTACTGAGATACAGTGCCCTCCATAGTTTTTGGGACAAAGACCCGTCATTTATTTGTTTGCCTCTGTATTCCACAATTTGAGATTTATAATAGAAAAAATTACATGTGGTTAAAGTGCACATTGCCAGATTTTATTAAAGTGTATTTTTATACATTTTGGTTTCACCATGTAGAAATTACAACTGTGTTTGTACATAGTCCCCCCATTTCAGGGCACCATAATGTTTGGGACTCATGGCTTCACAGGTGTTTGTAATTGCTCAGGTGTGTCTAATTGCCTCCTTAATGCGGGTATAAGAGAGCTCTCAGCGCTTCATCTTTCCTCCAGTCTTTCCATCACCTTTGGAAACTTTTATTGCTGTTTATCAACATGAGGACCAAAGTCGAAGCAGCCGTTATGAGACTGAGAAATAAGAATAAAACTGCTAGAGACATCAGCCAAACCTTAGGCTTACCAAAATCAACTGTTTGGAACCTCATTAAGAAGAAAGAGAGCACTGGTGAGCTTACAAATCATAAAGGGCATGGCAGGCCAAGGAAGACCTCCACAGCTGAAGACAGAAGAATTCTCTCTATAATAAAGAAAAATCCCCAAACACCTGTCCGACAGATTCGAAACACTCTTCAGGAGACAGGTGTGGATTTGTCAATGACCACTGTCCACAGAAGACTTCATGAACAGATATACAGAGGCTATACTGCAAGATGCAAACCTGTAGTTAGCTGCAAAAATAAGATGGCCAGGTTACAGTTTGCCAAGAGTACTTAAAAGAGCAACCATAGTTCTGGCAAAGGGTCTTGTGAACAGATGAGACGAAGATTAACTTATATCAGAGTGATGGCAAGAGCAAAGTATGGAGAGAGATGGGACTGCCCAAGATCCAAAACATTCCACCTAATCTGTGAAAAACACTGGGGTGGGGGTGTTATGGCCTGGGCATGTATGGTTGCTGAAGGTACTGGCTCACATATCTTCATTGATGATACAACTGCTCATGGTAGTAGCATAATGAATTCTGAAGTGTATCCTATCTGCTCAAGTTCAAACAAATGCCTCAAAACTCATTGGCCGGCAGTTCATTCTACAGCAAGACAATGATCCCAAACATACTGCTAAAGCAACAAAGGAGTTTTTCAAAGCAAAATAATGGTCAATTCTTGAGTGGCCAAGTCAATCACCTGATCTGAACCCATTTGAGCATGCCTTTTATATGCTGAAGAGAAAACTGAAGGGGACTAGCCCCCAAAACAATCATAAGCTAAAGATGGCTGCAATACAGGCCTGGCAGAGCATCACCAGATAAGACACCCAGCAACTGGTGATTTCCATGAATCGCAGACTTCAAGCAGTCATTGCATGCAAAGGATATGCAACAAAATACTAAACATGACTACTTTCATTTACATGACATTGCTGTGTCCCAAACATTATGGTGCCCTGAAATGGGGGAAATATGTATAAACACTGCTGTAATTTCTACATGGTGAAACCAAAATGTATTAAAATGGCCTTTATTAAAATCTGACAATGTACACTTTAACCACATGTGATTTTCTTCTATTACAAATCTCAAATTGTGGAGTGCAGAGGCAAATAAATAAATGATGGGCCTTTGTCCCAAACATTATGGAGGGCACTGTATATGATCAGCCATGATCATATTGAGTGGCAAAGCATAGCGGAACAAGGCCGATAGGCTCCAAGAGGATAAAAAATAAAGGCACACGGATGACATTTCAGGTCAAGACCCTTCTGCAGACTCGAAACATAACTGTCTATTTCCCACCAAAGCTGCTGCCTGACCTGCTGAGTTCCTTCAGCTGTTTTTTGACCAGGATTCCAGCATCTGCAGTTTCGTGTCACCAAGAAAATAAAAGTAACGAGCCAACAATGATCATAAACTGAGAAAATTGGGCTTGATTGAGTGTGTGGCGAGGGAGAATTTTTGATTGTAGATTTCAGAATCTACAGTAACTCCATAACACATCATGAGACAGGTCGATGAAGCCACTTTCAAAACTGCTCTCCCCATGTGCTAATAAAACTGATTATTTCCCATTTGTTCTAACATTCACTTTGAAGGTTGGTCGTTTGAAATGCTTCAGATCCACGAGTCATTCACTGCAGTTGCCCAATTCTCAATGTCCGCAGCAGACTGGTCAGAGGTGTAAATAGACTGGATCCAAATTCTCTGCTAAATGAACAAGGCTTTCCTATAATTACACTGTTCAGCACCGCACTGATATCACGATCATTGAATCTTACAGCACAAAAATGGGCCTTCTCAGCCCACCTCATCCATGCCGACCATGATGCCGATCTACGCTAATCCCATTTGTTTCAATTAGACCCGTATCCCTCCCAAGACTTTCCTATCTATGTACTTGACAAAACACCATTTAGACATTGTCAATGTATTTGCCAGATTACTTTTTTTTAAATTGTAAGTAAAATACTAGCATATTATGGTTCAGTTTTTTGTGCTAGTAAATATATGGGAGGAACTTCTTTCAATTAATTAATGGCTGATTTGTGTAACTTAAATCCATTTCCAGGCATTGACTGTATTAGCCTCTATGCCTTTTATTGAGAAAAATCTATCAACCTCTGTCTGGAAATGTTTATTGGATGAAGGTGGCCAGAGAAATTGTGAGGTGGGGGGAGGGGGGGTTGTCAATGGAGCGATTTGTTCTGATTTCCGTAAATACAGAGGATCCCAAACCGTTGGGTTTGTTGAGCCATTTTTAAATCGGAGCAAAAGACCAAGGTAGAAGGATTGACAACACTTGTACATGAACGTTGTAGCGGGTGGTAGGGAATAGCACACAATCCGTTCGTTATTCCACTTGCACAAATCTCGTGAACTTGAGAAGCTCACAAGGACGCAGTTTTGGACGCTTGAGTTGTGCTTCAGCCAGAGTTGAATGTCTTGGTTCTCCCTGGCTCACTAGAGGCATCCATTTTCTTTATGGGGTGACTTCCTTATCTTTCCACATTACTCATAGACCCCATTAAATAATCCTCTGCATCTCTGCTCCAGTCTCCAGAACGACTCCTCACCTGTCCAAGACATCTTTCTGATGCCTTTATCCCACCAATAATCCTTTCCTCACCCCGCACCCTCATCTGATTTCTCTTTTAATACCCACTCCTGACAATCCTCTCTCCATCTTTAACTACAGCTATGTTTGCAATCCTCTTCCCAACTTTATTCTTCTCTGTGAACAAGGGTCATGGCCCGAAATGTTGTCTGTCTGCTCCCTCTTCAGGTGCTGCCTGACCCGCTGAGCTCCTCCAGCACTTTTTTAAAAAATGTATCCGTCATTGAAAAGACACAGTAAGTTGAGACACAGTAGAGTTGCTGCCTTATAGCACCAAAGGCCCAGTTTTAAATCCTGACTACAGGTGTTGCCTGTACGGTGTTTGTATATTCTCCCTGTGACCACGTGGATTTTCTCTGGGTGCTCCAGTTTCCTCCCACACTCCAAAGATATCCAGGTTTGTAGGTTAATTGGCTTCAGTAAATTGTCCCCAGTGTGGAGGATAATGCTAGTGCATGGGGTGATCGCTGGTCGGTGCGTACTCGCTGGGCCGAAGGTTATTTTTTCATGCTGTTTGTCTAAAGTGTATCCCGCCTTAGTCTCTGGTAGAGTATCAAAATTTCTCATTCCAGTGTATGTTTTTTCAACTGATTAAGCCAAGAGGGTCCATGGTCCAATTTGGCCTGTAATGTAGAGTTTAGGTTTATCTACACTGTTCTTTGACGCTCACTGGCTTGAAGCATTTTCAGCTTTTGCCAGTGATTTGGAAAAATAACCACTGTCAAGGTGCAACTAACATGTCAGTGTATTCCATGTATCCAGTCCTCCGCACTGCAGCAAATAGTATGGAATGCAGTTAGGTCACTTTCTTTTTCTTGGGTACCTGGAGGTGATAAAAGGCTGTTAAGATAGCCCAAAGATGAGGCTACGGGATTGTTTATCTTGGGCCTGCTCACTAGTCGTAGATTCTTCCATCTTGTGTGATGGCAAAGACACGTTGTCTCTGGGGCCCAAGCGGTGCAAAAGTTTAAATGTAACCACAGGAATAGTGTGCTGTACACTGGAGGTTTTGGCTGGATTAAGCGTGATCTGGTCCAATATTTCATTCTTTTAATACAAACTTGAGACATAAGTTATTCGTTTCTGTACCATAGATCACATAACAGGAACAAAGCTAGGGCCACCGCTTCGATCTGATGTATAACAGGTTCTTTTGTTACCCATTTAAGGAGGTTTTTATCTCACCCTTTTAACTGCTTACTCACGAAAAGTTAATAATCCAGTTTTCGTACTGGACAAGAAACTTCACAGACAGTGTGTCAAAGATGAGATTCACCATTTAACGCATATCTGGGATTTGTGTTCATATTGGATTACTAGAATCCTGGCGCGGGTTCTGTTTCTCAAAACAGGTTTTTCAGCTTTTGTTTAACTAGCAAAAAAGATCAAAGAGAATTTTACAAATTGCAGACACGTTTGTCTAATCTATAATACACATCCTAAGAGATACTGAAAACTGATAGCACAACTTCCTAATGGAGAAATTACACCTAAGATAGAGATTTGCAGATCTTATGTGGTTATAAAGGTGCAAAATGAGTTGATAGACACCCTACACAGCCATTATGTGTAGGAAGGAACTGCAGGTGCTGGTTTACACTGAAGAACAGTGGATACAGTAGATGAGGTTGGAGGAGGTGCAAGTGAACCTCTGCCTCACCTGAAAGCACTGTTTGGGTCCTTAGACAGAGTCGAGGGAGGAGGTATAGGGACAGGTGTTGCATCTCCTGTGGTTGCAGGGAAAAGTACCTGGGGAGGGGATGAATGAATCAAGGAGCTGGTGGTGGGATCCCGTAGGTTCGAAGGTGCGGACTACTATATATCGGCAACGCTAAGTGCAGGCTTAGTGATCATTTTGCTGAACACCTCCGCTTAATCCGCCTAGACCTACCCAATCTCCCGGTTGCGAAACACTTTAACTCCCCCTTCCATTCCCACACTGACCTGGGCCTCCTCCACTGTCAGAGTGAGGCCCAATGCAAATTGGAAAAACACCACATACTTCGCTTGGGCAGCTTACAACGCAGCGGTATGATTATTGATTTCTCTAACTTTAAGTAACCCTTGGTTTCCCCCTCTCTTTGTCCCTCCTCATCCTAGTTCTCCGCAAAGTTTCATTGTCCTCCTGATTAAATATTATTGATTGTATACCTCATTATCACCTTCCCCAAAGCTAACAATGATACATTCTGCATTTCATTGATCATCGTCCCCTTTGATCTGTGTTTTCACACCTTAAGGGCCTGTCCCACGAGCATGCGACTCCATGCGGCAAGCGCGACCTAACGTGGTCGCTTGAGCCGTACGGCCTCGCGGGGTCGGTCCCACTTTGATCGCCGGAGCCGTATGGAGTTGTGCGGAGCTGGTCCCGACATCCCGCAGCCGCATCTACGCCGTACGCACCGCCTAGACGGGCGTGCGCAGCGTCTCGACGCCGTACGTCACGCGCGAACTTCCCGCGGACTTTGCTCGAACTTCACGTCACTCACTCGACCTTCGTGCGGCCCCCGCTTCCGGTTTGGTCGCGCTCGCCGCATGCAGGCGCATGCTGGTGGGACCGGCCCTGTACGGGGATCACTCGACCTCCACACGGCCCCCGCTTCCGGTTTGGTCGCGCTTGTCGCATGCAGGTCGCATGCTCGTGGGACAGGCCCTTTACCCTTCCACATCTCTATGCCTCCCTCTCCTCGACTTTCAGTCTGAAGAAGGATCACGACCTGAAATGTCACCCATTCCTTCTCTCCAGATATAATGCCGCTGTGTTACTCCAGCATTTTGTGTCTGTCTTCCCTATAAAGCCAGGATAGAAAGGAGAGTCCTTCTTCTGTGTTGCAGGATTTTATGAGCAATATGGTGGGTTGCATCATGGTACAGCTGGTAGAGCTGCTGCCACACATTGCCAAAGACCCGGGTTCAATTCTGACCTTTTTGAGCTGTCTGTGTGGAGTTTGCATGTTCTCCCTGTGACCGCATAAGTTTCCTCCGGTGCTCTAGTTTCCTCCCACATCTCAAAGACATGCGGATTTGTACGTTAATTGGGCAGGGAGTGGATACGAAAGTGGGATAACATAGAACTGGTATAAATGGGTGATCGATAATGAGAAGAGACTCGGTGGGCCGAAAAGCCTGTTTTCATGCTGTATTTTTCAGTTAATCAATTACTTTTGTGACCAAGGCCAACTTCATTTGTTATTATTGACTCAACTATTATGCAAATTAACAGACAAAATATATTTTCCAAATCCATTCAGCATCATTAAACAACATCAAAAACATGTAAGCAATAAGAGATGTAGATATGGCTCAGAGGAAACAAGATGTACTTCTGCAACCTGCGATCATACAGTGAGATGCTTCAAATAATACTTAGACATAGGATATAATTAACTCTATTCACAGTCTAATTTCAGTCGATTCTCAGTCCTATCAATTCAACATTTCCAGTTCATGAAATTAATAGATTGGCTCGATTATTTAAACAAGCATGGTGCAGATTCTCAGATGTTCTAGCTTAATCTAATGAAAAGTGCCCAGCACAATGTAGATCTGTTCTTCACAGCTCAATAGTTGAACTTGCATGCATGGACAACACATGACAAATTCTTGAAAAACCTATCATTACATCATAGAATCAGACCCTGGTCAAATACACCGCCACACCAATTTATATATTTCAGAAACATAATTTATACAGCACTGGTGTACTTCATCCAGGGAATAAGGATTTGAAATTAAATTGTTCACATTCAGTCTCTGCATGGAATTTGGAAGCACAGGGGGATACTGAGCATTCTGCTAGCTCACAAACAATATTCTACATTTAAAGTGAGCTATTTGACTTATCACCTCGATAGCAAGCAAGCTTCCACAGATTTCTTCTTTATTAGCTGCCCAGTTTCAGCTCCCATGTTCATAGTTAACCCCAAACTATTCAATTGTTGGATTTCAGGCAAGATCAAATAATTGTGGTCAAGGGACCAGGTGATGGCATTGCATGCAGTACAGTGGTGCAGCGAGTAGAGTCGCTGCCTCACAGCGCATGAGACCAAGGTTCCATGCAGTCTGTGTGGAGTGTGCATGCTCTCTCCATGATTACATGGTGTTCTAATTTCTCCCCATATCCCAAAGACGTGGGGGTGGGTAGATTAATGGGCCACTATAAATTATCCCTAGAGTGTAGGTGAGTGGTAGAATGTGGGGGGGAGTTGATGAGAATGTGGGGGAATTTTTTTTTTAAAGGGATTAACTTAGGTTTAGTGTACATGGGTGTTCGTTGGCGCGTGGATAAATAGCCAGTTTCCATGCTGTATAGCTTTCTGATTCTAAATCGGACACTCATCAAATACAAACAAGTCTTTGCTGGATTTTGTACCAATCAACACACACACACGCATCGCTTTCTTCACCAGCCTGTTATGCAGGCAGGGTACAGGGCAAGCGGGGGAGCGCAGTCTGAGTGAAATTCGCACGGTGCAAAGCCAATGTGATACAGACACACACCGCGATGAACAGGAAGGGTGGCACTGTAATTAAGACAGCTGAAGCACAGTGTACGGTAAGACCTTTAAAAGAGGGGGGGGGGGAGAGGCGGGAGAAGGGGAGAAGGAGTGGAGACAACTTTTAAGATGCCAGAGATACATGGCTGTGAAGCTCAGCAGACATTACATTACTGGGCGGTTATCCTTGGTTCTGAAAACTACTGCTTACGTTTTTTTCCCCCCCAATGAGCCAATGAAATTCACCGGTCAGCACCGGCTACAACCTACGAGAACCTTCGACCTCCTGGCAACCCACTAGGACCTCTTGGCAACCCACCTACGGCACGAGAATTCTCGCTACTCTCCATGGCGGCTTCATTCAGGTCGCCGCCAATTTTTCAACATGTTGAAAAATCGGCAGCAACCATAATGAAGCCGCGACTAGTTCCCAGAATGCGGGAACTCCTCATGACCATGAAGGCGACTCCCCGGCAACCTCCTGCGAACAAGTGGCGACTGCATAGTCTCCTGCAGTCGCCTAAAAAGTCCCCTAAGTGGGACTGGCCAATTAGAACCACTTCTTGCAGTACCAAAAGTTATTTTATTTATTTGCACTAATGTGGATAAGCATATCTCCTAAGCATACAGGAGGGTGGAAATCGCTTCTGCTCATTGCATCATGAGTTTGGTGCTGGGTGAGGTCTTCAAATATTTTTCTACTCAGCTGGCCAAAGACCATGCTGCTACATAGTAGACAATGGTGAAACTATTCACCGAGGTGTACCTGCTGCTGTGCACCAACCGCACACACCCCCCTCCCTGCAACAACAATGAACACTCCAACCTGCTGACATGGCTTTGTGCTATAGTAGGTACAATGTATGTGGGAGCATCTGCCTATTTTGTGCATGCAGCAGTATACGGCATCTAAACATCTTGAACCCCCTTGACCTCACACTAAGAACTTACTTGTTCCAGTATAAAATCCTAGTAGTTCACTAGCCTTATTTTGGACTCTCATCTACAATCCCAAAGAGTTTCATGTTCAATAGGAATGATAGGTGAAACGCGATTTTCTATTCTTTTTCCATTTCCACAGCATTGCAAGTAAGAAAAACATAACTGTGAGCAAAAACAAAGTTGCTGGAGGAACTCGGTGGTTAGTCAGCATCTGTGGAGGTAAAAAGGATGGTTGATGTTTTGTGTTGAGACCCAACATACTCCAGCAGCTCGTTTTTTGCTCCAGTTTCCAACATCTGCAACTTTATGCCCTCATGTGCGAGATTTAGCTCAAAATAGACTTTACGTGCAAAGGCAGTCATCAGATTTGCTGGACCAATGTGCAATACTGGCAAGATGCATTTTGCTATGTAAATATGTTCCTTGTGTCAGCACTATAGGGCCATCATCAAGGCAGCTGGCACTAATTACGTTGTCACTTTGTTTATCACAGTTACGGTGATAAACGATTTAATACTCATAGCTTCCCTGCGACCAAAGATTAACATTCATCATGATTCTTGGCTCATTTAATATTAAACTAAGGTTCACAAAGCCACAATGTGTTTCAAGCTCGCATTGGCTGCAAAATGATACAAACTGCAGATGTGATGCCAGACCCACCGTGGGTCAACTAATCTCAGCCAGGAAAGAGCTGCTTATGAATGGCCTCCTGTGCATTCACATGAGTGCATTCACAGGAAAATAATGGCAAAGCCATGACTAAGAGCTGTGAAGCTCTGCAATGGGAAGCTTACTTGCACCAAGACTGGACCACACTCAATGATTATCTGGATATACAGGGACCTGGCTTTTAAAAGGTTTTCTAGCCTTTTAGATTTACAGTAGGTTTCCTTACCACCTGATCATTTTAGCCATTAGAAGAATTACTGACAGAATAACAGCATGGGATTCATTCAACCCATTGTGCCTCAAGGGTTCGATTCCTACCTGAGACTTGAGCACAAAATCCAATCGTACGTTGCAGCATCGTACGATGTTAATCTGATTATCCCATTCTTTTGTGAGAATTTGATGTGCACGATTCAGCTGCCTTCTTCAGTAGCTGAATTGCACTCAAATTATTACACCCAAAGAATAGATCACTGACTGTGATTCTCATTGTTTCTGAAAGGTGTGATATCAATAAGTCTTTATTTTGAATACTAGTGTTGCATATAGTTTCAGCAGCAATTCAGACATTATAGTTCAGATCATAACTCACTGCATTCTCATCCTCCCCTGGGTATAGTGCAAATTATCTTACTCCAACAATTACCAGCTCTGGTATCTGTAGCCTAACCAAAGATTTATAAAAGGTTTGTCCTTTTGTACTCCTTGTTTCAATTTCTAAAACCATGGATCTAATGTGTGCTTGGAACAACTTGCCCCACTTTCTGCGTTGCAAATGTTATGAGAAGTGGGGATGTTCTCATATTTTGAAGAAGGGGATGTTCTCATATTTTGAAGAATATGAAGATGTTCTCATATTTTGAAGGTTCCACCACTCACCCATACCCCCCAACTGCGCAGGTGCGGCTGACATTTTTAAAGTTTAAAATGGCAATAACTTGTAAAATATAAGATCAATGTGAACGCATCTCACTTTCCCTCTTCAGTCCCCTATTCCTCTCCTCCATTAACCTCCCTCTCCCCACCCTCCACCAACCCTTCTCTGCTTCCTCCCCTCACCCCCTCTCTCCCCACCTTCCTCTTCCCCTCCCCTCCTCCATTACCTCGCCATCCCTCTTCCTACCCCTATCCTCCTCCATTTCCTCTCATCCCCCAGCACTCCTTCTCCTTCCTCTTCACCCTCTTCTTTCCCCTCTCCTCCTCCCCTCCCCCACTCCCTCCCTCACCTCTCCCTCCCTCTCCTTTCCCCTACCATGTCACTCCCTCCCTCCATAACCCCTTCCCCTCCCAACCCCCCTCCTTTCTCTCTATCCCCCTCCTTCCCCACTCTTCACCTCCCCCCACCCCAACCCCCACTCTCCCTCCTCACCCCCCCCACTGCCCTCCTCTCCCTCTATCCCCCACTCCCCCATTCCCCCCCTCCTCTCCCTCTATCCCCCCTCCATCCCCATTCTCCCTCCTCTCCCTCTATCCCCACGCCCTACCTCCCTAATCCCCCCTTCTCTCCCTCTATGCCCCCTCCTCCCCCCTCTCCCTCCTCACCACCCCCGCTTTCCCCTCCCTCCCCCCTCCTCTCCCTCAATCCCCCCAGACTCCCTCCTCACCTCCCCAGGATTTTGATGTAAACCACCGCTGGCCCCGTTTGCTCCATCACATCGGCCATGAAGTTGTAGTTGAGGTGGGAGCTGTCGGGGGGGGACGGGCCGAGCGGCCTGGAGCCGTGGGACAGGGAGGGAGAGGCCGAGGCTGCGGCCTAGTCCTTGCCCCGGGTCACGCTCTTCTCCCTCCCCGCGGGCCCACAGAAACAGCCCCCGTACCCCCCACCAGCTCGAACCGGAGTCGTGCTCAGGGCCCAGTCCGTGTCTATGTCCGCTCCCCAGCGCCCAAAGCCCGGGCCCGGCTACAGCCCCGGGGCTTGGCCCACGCCAGGCCTCTTCACCTTCCCTCTTCTTTCCCCTCTCCTCCTCCTCTCCCCCACTCCCTCCCTCACCCTCCCTCTCCTTTCCCCTACCCTCAGTCACTCCCTCCCTCCATAACCCCTCTCGCTCCCTACCCCCATCCTCTCCCTCTGTCCCCCTACTCCCCCACTACCCCCATCCCACCCCCCCACAATGAAAATCTTGATGTCTTTTTTTAAATGAAAGCTCCCCACTATCCCACCACCCCACAATGAAAATTGCGATTTAAAAAAAAATGGAATTCTCAATGAAAATCGCATTCTTTGCTTTAAAAAACACAATGTTAGCTGCCAATGAAAACAAAAGAATTTGATTAAAATAGCTTTTTTGAAAATCGCGATTTTTTTAATGTAAATGAGATTTGGGATCCCATTGTGACGTCATTGTGAATGAAAACACAAGAATTTGATTTAAACAGATTTTTTTTAAATCAAGATTTTTAATGCAAATATGATTCGGGATTCCATTATGACGTTGAACGTTGCTGACGGGCAGTGCGTGGAAAAGTGTTTTTTGTAAAGTTTAAAATGTCAATAACTTGTAAAATATAACATCAATCCGAACGAAACTTGTTTCTTTTACATCCAAGGACAATGGTGAGTAAGGTGGGGCAAAAATTGTAGCGCTATGTTTGGCGGGGTTTTGGGATATCACGTCCAGGTACGCTTACAAACAAACAAGATGAGAGTTTTAGTAATATATTTAGATGTTAATTTCTTTCCAAAACCATCGGTTCACACCTTTTTCACGTTTAAATTATCCTGACATATATATTCTATTTCATCAGACAGCACAAAGTCTACACTCCCTGGAACATTCATGCACATTTTGAGCATATATACTCAAGATCTTCAATGTTGCTTTTGTTTATTATGTGGTATTCCATCAAATACCTTTGAAAGTCCATGTAAATGTCAATAACTTCATCAGTCATTTCTGAATAACTCAGTTATGATACTCTGGCCTCGGAGAGTGTTTCTATTCCTGATGTAATTTTTTTTGGAGGACTTTTCCTGGGATCCCCATGAACTGGAGGAATGAAGGGATCCAGTTGTGGGGGGTGGCTGTCAATGGAAAGAATAGCTGGCAAGGGATTATCATCATGAGTTTGGTCAAGATTTATGTGGAAATGAATGAAAATTTAAGCAGGAACTTGATGTAGATCTTATTGCTGGTTTTAAATGGAATAGTCCATACAAAGTGAGAGCCTTGACTTCCTTGAACAACCACAATGGATTCCTGCCACGCCAGTATTGGACTAGAATTCAGAACAAAGTGGCAAACTCAAAACGGAAATATTCCCAATGCCACCAGTTGTTCGCTTCCACTTTAACGCCAAGTGAACAAGGGTCACTCAAGACTGCTGGATTCAAAGAATAAACCTGCACACGTGGAGGGATAACAACTGACAAGGCCATGTCATGGTGACTCGATGTTAGAAAGGAAAGCTAGATGAATTGAGACTGAGTTGTAATCAGTTTTGTGCATAGGAGGCAGTACATATTAATTTTAAGATTAATAATTTTAATATAATTTCAGGATAAGATTCTATAACATTTTAGAGTTGGAATAAAATATCAAGATACTCAGCACAGCTTTTTGTTCATCAACTAGAGATGCCGCTGTGTTTTGTGCATGACATGATTAAGAGGGGCAGGAAACATTGACCTATTTGTCAAGCTTCTAATCCAGTATCTGGGGCTCATTAAATGGATTTATTCCAAATCCATGGAGAATAAATAAGCACCCACGGGGGAAATGTCAAATACAATATCTCCTTTCGGGTTCTTTTGCTGGCCTTCGATGTTTAAGCTTCTGAGCACAGTAATATGAGTTCAAGTGATATAATGCCTAAAGGGGGGTAATGCAGGATAAACTGAATGCTTCATGATATAAATTGATCTATTTTTATTGGGTAGACAGCCATGCATTATGAAATTAAGGGAAGCAGGCAGAACAATCCCAGGAACAGTCAAAAACCAAGTGACATAAGGAATGGAAGTATTTGAAACAATTATCAGCGACAAAGTACCATGTAAAGGAATGGTACAATAGACAGATAAATCCCTTGCATCTGATGCCATATAGTACAGGGAACGGCAGCAATGAAGGTGGATCCATTGGTTGCAATCTTTAAAATTCCCCAGACGTTGTATATATATTCCACAGTTCTTTACAACATAGGAAGATGTTGTTCGGCCCAAGCAGCCTATGGTGGTTCACGTACAAATCCCATTCCTCCACCAATTTTTCTATAACCTATTCCCATCAAATACTCGGCAATCCTATCACCCACCTACTACGGAAAGATACGGTGGAACTATATTTAGCCCAGGAGGGAAATTGATCTGCCAACACAAGAAGGTACATGAAACATGATAGTAAAGTGACGAGTGGAAAGTCCAGGATTTGGGATGTGCAAAGAATGGCGGTGGGTAGGGGGGTGGGAAGAGGTCAGTCTACCCCAGGACAGAAGGGGTTGTACAGTTTGATAGCCACAGGGAAAAAGGATCTCCTGTGGTGTTCTGTGCTGCATATGATCTTGGTGGAACCAGTCTGTTGCTGAAGGTGCTCCTCAGGTTGACCAGTGTGTCATGGACGGGGCGAGCTGTATTGTCCAAGATGCTCCGCAGTTTGAGGAGCATCCTCCCCTCCAAGACCGTCTCCAGTGAATCCAACTCCACCCCCAGACCCACCGACACACACGGGGCGCAATTTGCAGTGGCCAATTAGCACATTTTGGGATGTGGGAGGAAACTGGAGGACCCCGGGGTAACCCACACAGTCGCAGAGGGTTCACGCAAACTGTATACAGACAGCACCGGTGGTAAGTATTGAACCGGGGTCGCCGGAGATTTGAGGTAGTTGCTCTACCAGTTGCACAACTGTGTGACTCAAAGGTTCTGGAAAATCTCCAAAAGATTAGAAAACGTTAAATACAAGGAGGAGATGTAAACCAAGGATCCAAATACCAGTTTAGCATCCCGTCCATACTGCAAAAACATGGAATTGAGGAAATAGCAGCATGAAATTCAGATAAAAATATTACAATTAAGCAATCTACTCATTTTGAGAATGGAAATTGATTGGGGTTACGAGTATGTAATGAGCAGGGAGGATAAAAAGGAACCAGTAGATATGCTGTATTCGGATTTGCAAAAGGAAATTCAAGGTGCCTCATGACTGAACACTATCCATTGCATAGGGTTCATACATTAACAGGGATGAAAGACTGTCTAGCTGACAGAAAAGAGTTGAGATAAAAGGGCCATTTTCAGGTTGATAGCCGCTGTAACCGCTGGGCGGCTGCAGTACTCAGTGCAGGGGTCGCCACTATTTGCAATCAATATAAATGGTGTAAATGAAGGCAAGGTGCACTGCAGATAAATTTGTTGATGGCCCGAAGATAGGTGGGAAAGCAAGTCATGAAGTGGATAGAGGGTCTGCTGCGGGACATTGATTGTATTAGAGTAATAGAAAAAACTGCACCAAAACAGACCCTTCTCCCCACAGATATTGTGCTGACCATCAACTATCCCCTTACACTAATACCATATTAATATCATTTTATTCTGCCCACGTTCTCAACAACTCCTCCCAGAATTCTACCACTCACTTAAACACTGGAGGTAATTTAGTGACTCAGTAACCCTTATGTCTTTGGGAATGTGGAGGAAAACTGGAGCACCCGGTGGAAACCAATGGGTCACAATGAGAACTTGCATACTCCACACAGACAGTGGCGAGGATTGATCCCGAGTCTTTGGTGGCGTGAAGCAGTAGCTCTACCAGCTGCATCACTGTGCGGTCACGGTGGCACAGCGGTAGCGTTGCTGCCTTACAGCTAAGTCAGCGCCAGAGATCCGGGTTCGATCCCAACCACGGGTGCTGTCTGTACGGAGTTTGCATGTTCTCCCTGTGACCTGCATCGGTTTTCTCCGAGATCTTCGGTTTCCTCCCACACTCCAAAGACGTACAGGTTTGTAGGTTAATTGGCCTGGTAAATGTAAACATTGTCCCTAGTGGGTGTAGGATAGTGCTAATGTGCGGGGATCGCTGATCAGCACGGACCCGGTGGGCCGAAGGGCCTGTTTCCGCGCTGTATCTCTAACCTAACCGGGCTGCCAGATTAAACAAGCAGGAAAAAATATTGATAGATAATATAACTTAGGAAATATAATGCAAAGTTGCCCACTATGGTTGAAAGAATAAAAAGTCGAATGAATGAAGACTACAAAATACCACAGTATAGAGAATCTTGTGCATGAGACACAGAAAAATCGATGCAGATATAACAAGCAATTAAGAATGCTAAGGGATATTAGCCTTCATTGCAAGGAGAGTTGTATAAAACAACTCTGGGAGGATTGGTGGAAGGAGGAATATACTTGCACAGATGGCAATTCAGAGAAAATGCACTAGGTTGAATTGTGAGATGAAGGGATTGATTTATGAGTAAGGACTGAGCAAGTTGGACTATTACATGTAACTGTATTACAACAGTTATGGTTCTGAAAGAGAACTGTGGGTTAACGTTCCCCATTGTCGGGGAATATAGAACTAGGAGCATTGATTCAGAATAAGTGTTCATGCAGAAAACAGTAGAGCACAGAAACAGGCCCATGACATCTGTGCTAAACATGATGCCAAGTTAAACTAACCCCTCTGCCTGCACATAATCCTTATCCCTAAAATCCCTGCATATACATATGTTTACCTAAAAGCCTCTTAAACACCACTATAATATACACTTCCACCACCACATCTGGCAGCAGCTCTGGACACTCATCACTCTGTGTGTGAAATACTTGCCCCGCACATCTGCTTTAAATTTTCCTCCACTCACCATAAAGTTATGCCCTCTAGTATTTGACATTTCCACCCTGGGATATAGTTTCTGACTACTTACCTTATCCTTGCCACTCATAATTTTATCAACTTCTTTCATGTCTCCCTTCAGCATCCGACATTTCAGAGAAAACAATCCAGTTCTCTCAACCTCTCCAGTTAGCTAGTACCCTCTAATCCAGACAGCATTCTGGTAAATCTCTTCTGCACCCTCACCAAAGTCTCCACATCCTTCTTGAAATGGGGTGACAACCTTCCAAATGTGGCCTAACTGACGTTTTACAAAACTGCTGCAAGACTTCCTGACTCTTATACTCAACCTCCTGCCCAATGGAGGTAAGCACACCATACGTCCTCTTTACCATTCTATCTAGTTGTGCTGCTACTTTCAGGGAACTATGGGTTTGAAGCATAAGATTGTGAAATACATTGCATAAGATTGTAAGCATACATTGTGAAAGGTCTTGCCATTGACTATACACTTTTCCATTACATTTGACTTTCAAAAGTGCAACAGTTCATACTTTCCCGGATTAAACTCCATTTTCCATTTATGTAATTGATCTATAGGTCACTTTATCCTTTGACAGCGACCTACACTGCCTGCAACTCTACTCATTTTTGTGTTTCTAACTTACGAACCAACCCACCAACATTTTCATCCAAGTACCACAAATAAGAGATTCCAGGACTGATCCCTGCAGAACATCACTGGTCATGGACCTTCAGTCAGAATAGTGCCCTTCCACCAATGCAATCTTCTATGGGCAGCCAGGTCTGAATCCACACTACTAGGTCACCATAGATTCCATGCATCTTACTCTTCTGGATCAGCTTACCATGAGGCTGGGGGGTGCTGGTCGGGTCTCCTCAGGGTGTTGGTCATTAACCAACTGGTGGCCTCCATGCTCAGGTACTGGTTGACCACATCGGTCCCATCGGCCACCTTTGCTGGGATCATCCAGAGGAAGTTGGTGGACTTCTTCTGGGGCAGAGGAAAGCACTGGGTCTCTCGATCGAGGAGGGTGGTCAGTTGTGGTGTGCATTCACACCCAGCTGGCAGCTCGCCGCCTCAGGACCTGGCAGAGATACCTGTACTCTGGGCATCCTTCCCGGTGGCACGTGATGGCGACGCACGTTTTCCAAGAGGGCCGCTGCCTTCAAGGAGGCACGCAGATCCGTGCTGTCCTGCAGAGGATGCCTGGCTTCTACCGGGACCTGCTGAGAGTCTGGAACGGATGCCGTCGACCGGGGCCCCCCCTCCGCCAGCCCTTGCCCCGTCCCACCGAGTGTCGGGGAGGCTTGAACATGTGCAGTACTTGCAGCTGAGCAAACCCCCGCTCAGCCGGAAGTACTCGTCGGACCCAGGCGCCAAAATCCTTCTCGGGAGCCGGTCCCACACAACCCAAACCACCTATCCTTGACACCCTTCATTTCCCTCCGAGACGCAGGGAGGCGTCTCCTGCACGAATTCCTCCTCTGCACCCTGCACTTCCTCGCCCTTGTCCACCATCCAGACACAAAGTGGCGGTCGGTGTTGCCTTTTGGTCGCGAGAGGTCTACGCAGGGATTCTGCCCCTCTACATTAGGAACTTGGGGTGGAGGGTACTGTACCGAGGAGTCCCTTGTAATCTGCTTCTCTCGCGGTTCACAGACTCGCCAGCCGCCTGCCACTTTTGCGGGCTGGAAGAGTCCATGTTCCACGTGTATATGGAGTGCATGAGGTTGCAGCCCCTGTTCCAATATCTAAAGGGGCTGCTCCTTGCCTTCTGACTGAACTTCACACCCACCATCCTCATCTTTGGACAGACACCCTGTGCGTAGGGCCAAAGATGTCCTGGTTGGGTTGCTCCTAGGCCTGGCCATGCGCGAATCACGGCGCCAGGCAGTAGAGGGCTCTGCCCGAACCGGCTGCCTGCCTCTTTTTCTGGGATTATGTCCGCGCCCAGGTGGTATTAGATAGGGACTACATGCGGTCCACGGGTGCCCTGGGGGATTTCCGGGACCGCTGGGCACCTCGGGGGTGGAATGTATCCTTAATAAGGATGGGGAAATAGTAATTTAATATTTAAGAATGTTTGCTTTATTTGGTATTATGGTGGTGGGTTTGTTTGTATTTTTTGTGTGTATTTTTGTAACTAGTTGATTACAATTATTTTTGGTAAAATAAAATGAGGGAGCTTGTCAAATGCCTTCTAAAGTCCACATAGACAACCTTGATCACCTTTGTCATCTCTTCTAAAAACTCAACCAAGTTTGTAAGACATGACCTGTCCAGTACAAATCCATGCTGACTGTCCCTAATTTGCCTATTCTCTGCCAAATGCAAATTGTATTCCAAATTGCTAATAGCTTCCCTCCCACTGATGTGAGACACATTGCCTGTAAGGTCCTGGATTATCCCTATCTCCCTCTTAAACAAAGTAACAACATTGGCTACGCTCTAGTCTTCCAGGACCTCCCTGTGGCTAGAGAGGATACAAAGATCTTTGTCAAGGTCACTACAATCTGCTCACTTGCCTCTCTTAATAATTTGGGATATCAGGCCCGAGGAACTTATCCACCTTAATGCTCTTCAAGAGACCCAACACCACCACATTTTTGATGCATGCGTTTAGTACCTCACTGACATACTTTGACTTCAAGCATAAATTTTCTCTTTTGTTTGTATTTTTTGTGTGTATTTTTGTAACTAGTTGATTAAAATTATTTTTGGTAAAATAAAATGAGGGAGCTTGTCAAATGCCTTCTAAAGTGGTTCTAGTCTCTCCCTAATTACCCTCTTGTTTTTATTATATGTATAAACGGCCTTGGGGTTCTCTTTAATCCTGCTTGCCAAGGGCACCTCATGGCTCCTTCTGGTCCTCCTAATTCCCTGCTTGAGTTCTTTCCTGCTTTCTTTATATTACTCAAAGGACCCGACATTTCATTTTCCTAAACCTTACATAAGCTTCCTTTTCCTTTTAGACCAAATTTACAACCTCTCGTCATTCACAATTTCCTTACCTTGCCATTCTTGTCCCCATCTCTTTACTGGGACATACTGGTCCTGAATTTTTATTAACTGGTGTTGAAGACAAAAACATGTCAGATGTGGACATATCCAATAACTGCTGCTCCCAATTTACTCTCCATAGCTCCTGCCTAATAATCATATAATTTTTCCCTCCTCTAATTTAATACTTTCCCCCAATTTCCAGCGATATCCTTGCTCATAACCATCTTAAAACTTAGAGTCGTGATCACTGTAATTAAAATGCGTTCCCTCTAAAATGCCAGTAACCTGGCCAGGCACATTCCCAATACAAGGTCCAGTACGGTCAAGCCGAGTGTATTGTTGTATGCACAAGTATTGTGAGGTACAGGTAGAATCAAACAGCTGCTTGCAGCAGCATCACAGGAACATGTAATCATAAATTCTATATAAATTACACAAATTCTACAATGTAAAGAAAAAGACTGAAAAAAATGTTGGGGGAAATAACATTATTATTTTTAAAAGAGACTCCTCTGGTTGGACTATTCACATACTGTTTCAAGACACCCTCTTAGATGCACCCAACAAGTCTGCCCGAAGGCTTAAAATTATGATGAGAATATTATCTTTTCTTCGTGGTTCCTCAACCTCCTTCCCCAGAGAGCTAAGAAGGCAGAGTAATTCCATATATTTGAGACATATTTTTTACTTTAGGTTTATGGGGAGGAGAATTTGAGGTCATGTCCTTTTCAGTTCTGATCTTATTGAACTGTAAACCAGGATTGGAGAGTGGACGCTGGCGCGGTTTAGCGGCCGCTGCTCTCTCTTCACATTGTGTTTCTGATTTTTTTTATCTTTGAATTGAATTCTGTCTTTAATTTGTGTATTGGTGGTGTCTTTATAACTTATTTTACTCCGATTTATGTTTCTCTGTTATATTCTGTAAGGTGTCCTTGAGACTTTTGTATAGGAGCCCACAAATAAAATGTATTATTATTATTATTATTATTGTTCGTCTATTCCTGATACTGGTTCTTAATACAATGAAGCTCAAGGGGTTGCATGGTCCCTTCCACTTCAGGTATTAGATAATATTTTCTATGCAAAGGTCCGGTAAATAACACTGCTTCAATAACTGCTCATTTCCCACAACTACCACTCCCAAGATCAGCAAGCAAGGGGTAGGAAAGGAAGAATTAGGAGGGTGTGGCAGGGAACAAAAGGGTGAGCAGGCAGGATTGTTGGAGCAAATGCAGGCGAGGACGAGAGGAAGGAGGAAAGGATATAGGAAATAGGACAAGAAGAGATGTATTCTGTGAAGGATTTGAATTTTTGAAATTCTCTCCACCAGAGAGCTGTGGAGACAAAGTAATTCAATATATTTTTGGAACACGGTGTAGGTAAGGGAAAGTGTGAATGTGGAATAGACGGGGATGGTTGGTTCCACTGGTTGGATTGGGTTTACATTTTATCGGAGAAAGTAGAGTTCAGGGGCTGTCCCACTTGGGTGACCTAATCTGCGAGTTCTGGCGAGTTGGCCCTCGACTCATACTCGCAGCATGGTCGACACGAGGTTGTAGGAGGTCTTTGTAACTCTCCTTCATGCTCGAGAGTAGTCCCCGTGTACTCGAGGCCTCAGCTAGGTCGCGGCGTATTTTTCAATGTTGAAAAATGCCCGCGAGTAAAAAAAGGTCGCCATGGAAAAAATCGATACTTTTTTTACTCGTAGGTTTAGTCGTAGTAGGTCGTAGTAGGTCGGCATGTTAGTCGTAGGTAATCGAGGGTAGTCGAAGGTAGTTGTAGATAGTCTTCATCATAGTCGAAGGGAGGCCGAAGGAAGGTCGAAGGAGGTCGTCTTCACGCTCCACTATTCGGTGTCCAATTTTCCCGAAGCTAGTCGTAGCTAGTCTTCTACATAGTCGAAGGAGGTCTTCAACATGACATTTTTTCAAACTCTCCTAAACTCGCCAATTAGGTCGCCCAAGTGGGACAGCCCCTTTCCTCATTCCTCTTATAGATTTGTTGAATCTGTTTGCTTATTTAGGGGAAAAGGATGGCTTTGAAAATCAACATAGCTAGTGCACACCAGAATGAGACCACAGATTTGTAAAGGACGTTTGATGTGAATAGCCATGCCCATTGGTGTTTTGGAATAGGACACCAGGAAATGCCAAACCACTTCAAGGAGAAACCAAACCGCAGGCTAGAAATCCTAAAGCAGACTCAAGCTGCTGTGAACTAAACAAACATCTGCGGGAATAGTCAGACTTAGGCTGGATTCTCCTTACCGCAGAGCCGAACAAAACAAGCGTGAATCACACAAATACTTGGGAACACAACCTTAGGGGCAGGTTTATTGCATGGTGAATTAGAGCACATCACTCCAAAAGGAAAACACATGGCAAACATCTTGAGTAGGGAGTTTCGGTGCAGGAAATTTTAAACCGCCCAACTTATTGCAGCCCTTCAAAATAACACAGTTGAAAAGCACGCAATGGAATTTTTCCTTTCCTCATGAAATATAGGCATTGTGGGAAGGCCGGCATGAACTACTCTTTCTGACTTACCTCGAGAAGGATGAGGCGAGTCATCTCCTTGAACCACTATAACAAAGATACCCTTACACTGCTGTTGAAAGTTAATTCCAGCATTTTAACCAAGTGATGGCGAAGAGCAGGAAGGCTTCCAAAGATAGACACAAAAAGCTGGAGTAACTCAGTGGGACAGGCAGCATCTCTGGAGAGGAGGAATGGGTGACGTTTCGTGTCGAGGCCCTTCTTCAGAAGAAGTATTTGTGTGATGCAGATGAAGGGTCTCGACACGAAACGCCACCCATTCCTTCTCTCCAGAGATGCTGCTTGGCGCGCTGAGTTACTCCAGCTTTTTGTGTCTATCTTCAGTTTAAACCAGCATCTGCAGTTCCATCCGACAGCAAAGCTTCCAAGACAGATTCATGTTCAACCTGAAAGGGAGGTTATAAGATTACTGATTTTGGATGATCAGCCATGATCATATTGAATGGCTTGAAGGCCCGAATAGCCTACTCCTGCACCTATGTTCTATGTTGCTCTTGTACTTTGTTTTTTGGTGGTGGCAATCGACTTGGGAGCTGCTGTTAAAACAAAAAGTTGCTGCAGTGCCTCTAGTAGAAGGCATATCTTGCAGCCATAATGCATGAGAAGTGACATGGTAAAATCTTTTTAAAGTGGTGGATGGCCTGCAAATCCTCGATACCTTGATGGTTTTTGCGTGGTGAAGTTATCTAGGCTCAGGACGAGAATTCCAACATGTACCTGCCTAGTACCTTATGGTCACTCTGTCTAATGTCCAGCCACTAAACCTGCTGTTTGTCATCAAAATGTGTATGCGGTTTAATCCATTTCAGATTTGGGTTGATGGCCCAATCCAGTGTGATGAGGGTGGAAGATCTGGCAACGGCCGTGTTGATCAGTGTTAAGGGGAAATGGTTAAGGTCCATCTTGCTGAAGATGAATTGTTTGGCAATTGAATGACACAAACCTCAGATGCAATATGAATGAAACTTAAGTGATACAAAGATCACAGTACACATAGACACTAAGTGCTTAATTACATGAGAAGCTGGAGAACATTACTACCTACTCTATTTCTGACTTTTTGGAGAGAAATCATTGATACAAATACTAGGCCCAACAACAACTATATGACTCCATCCAAGGAGTAGTTTTTTTTCTCTAATTTCCCGCTGACTTCAACTTTACTGTAACTTGTCAATGTCACATTTGGTCAATTCCTACTTTGATGTCATGGGTAGTTATTCTAACCTGACATTTGGAAATCGGATCTATGTTCCAATGAGGAATCGAGAGATCCTCCTGGGACCCAAACTGAAGAGCTGTGAAAAGTTAAATTTTCATTCATGATTTATGGGTTAATGATTGGAAATAGACTGATGAGACAGGAATTGCTTCCATGGGATTTGTCCTTTTTATGGATAGAGCATTGTTGTTAATCTGGCCATCTGGCAAATGAGCAATGTTTTAGGTTACTAGAACAGCTTGGCTCAAGGTATGAATAGTCCTCGATCTCACATCTTCAGCAGAACAGTTGTCAGTCTCTTCGCTTTTCTTGCCGCATTTTGCAATTCTACAGCATTTTTTAGATCACATGGAGTGAGTCAAATTGTCTGAAGAATAGCTTCTTTCATGGTAGGGAGAGCACCACCAATTCAGACTTCTGGCTGACAATGTTTGCAAACATTTCAGACTTATCTTTGACATATGTAATGGATGACCATTGTTGAAGATGGAAATGCTCATGGTTGCCAATCTTGCCTAGCTGATCCTGATTCTGTTGTAATTTATAATACCCATCTGATGGAGCTCCGGGAATTAGAAATAGTTTCCCATAGTTCAGATGGATTTATCTTTCAAAGGTACCACAACATTCATGAAATATGTGCACACTCTACGCACTGATTTGTCCCTTTCCTTTTTTTCCAGGAGTTGTGAGTGAACTAAAAAACATTGCACAAAATTTGATTCTAGTGCAGTTCCACAGCAGCTTAGCAGGCGACATAAATGTCCCATTGCTGTCATCATTTCAAAATAATACCAATATAACAGATGTTTGGAGAATTGCTAATCCGACTGGCAGGGAATACTCGTTTTATTCAATGGTACACAAAACATACCCACGTATAGATTATTTCCTGGTGGATACAAAATTAATCCCTCACACTGTGAACCCATTATACCATACAAATTCGATTTCAGACCATTCACCACTAACTTTCTTTTTAAAACTGGAAGGAATGTCTAAGAATAAATCGTTTTGGAGATTCAATTCTCAAATCCTAAAAGATCCGCAAGCGAGTATATATTTAAAAAAACAAATGGACGTCTTTTTTGAAATAAATGACACTCCAGATATATCACCTACTTTATTATGGGAATCTTTTAAAGCATTTATTAGAGGTGTTATAATCTCATACCAAGCTTTTCAAAATAAAAAGAATAAGAATGAACAAAGACAGTAAAACCCCTGTTACACTGTGCGAGCTGACCCACAAGGTACCCCGCGTTTAAAACAAATTTAACTTGTGGTAATCACGTACCATTAACGTAGCGGGAACGTCGGAACTCGTGGACGCAACTTAGCGACTCGTGCCGCTAACAGCAGGTACCCGTGAAACTTGTTAACTCTTGAAAAAGTTCAAACATGTTTGAACCTTTCCACGAGTAAAATGTACTCTTGAGGTTAAAATTTGAAACATTTCAACTCGTTGTAAGAACGTAGTGGCCCGTGTGTTTACCTTTGTGACTCGTGATTGTACCGTGGGAACTCTTTTTAGAAACAATAATCAGGGACAGAAATATCAGTTACTTAGACTTTTTAAAGACAAATTCTGCTTAACAAAGTAAAAGTTATTGATAAGGTGACAGAGTGGGTTGAAAAGAAAAAATTGCTTGAAGTTTATATATAGATTTTGTGTATTTGGGACTGAGCTCACAACCTTAAGACAAACCAGTATTGAGGAACAGCGTGAGAACATTTTATGACACTTCATGGCAGCCTAATCTGAGGTTTGCCAGTCACGTCCAGAAGCCATCTCTACCAGTGCTGTTGAAGAAGACAGGGTTGTGTTCACCTCTCCTGCACCCCTGCTCCGTAGGACAACACCAACTCTTTCATTATGCGGATGTTAAAGGCTGGGTTTTATTCTCAAGCCATGATGCCAGATTCCCGATCTCTTTACTGAACTTTACTGAATCAAAGGGTTCTATATGAGGTGCTGCCTGAAAAAGGCAGCCAGCATTGTCATGGACCCACACTACCCTGGCCATGCTCTCATTTCATTCCTGCTGAGCAGAAGGTATAAGAATCTGAAAACCACGACCTCCAGGTTCAAGAACAGCTTCTTCCCAACAACCATCGGGCTCTTGAACGCCACAAATGCTAACTAAACTATGAACTACAAACTGCCTTGGTTGCACTAAGGACTTTGGGATTTTTGCAATAATACTGGATTTTTAAATATATATTTTCTTAGTTTAGTATATTATCTATGAGTATTGTGTTTACTGGCCTGTTATGCTGCTGCAAGTGGGAACTCTTTAACAGCGGGCAGGCTGCATCTCTGGAGAGAAGGAATGGGTGATGGGATGACATTTCCAAATTGGGGGAGGGGGGGGGGTGAGGGGGGTGGGGTGGAGGAGAGGGGTGGAGAGTGGAGGGAGAGGAGGGGGAGACTGATGGGGGTGTCTTCATTCACTGGCTGCGGGTGCCTGTCACTGAAACAGGTAGGTGAGATTTCACATCCACCTTGTGTGTGTGTCTCTCTCTCCCTCCCTCCCTCTCACACAGGCTGAGAGACTCTGCCTCTGTGAGTGTACGTCCCTTTCTCCCCCTCTCCCTGGGCTCTATACGCTCATTGTTTCCTATGAGAGACTTTGAAAAATAAGAATCACATTTCACACATTGATTTTATGACTTTTAATTCTTAGCATGACCATATTCACAAACTTTTACCCGATGGCAAATAAGATCCCAAAGTGCAGTGTTAAAGTGCTAATGTTCCTGGGGAACATGAAATATTGTTACACAAATTCTGAGATGTAATAATTGATTAGTGATAATGCCAGTAATATTGCGAGTGCCAACAGTATGTCGATCTCACAATATTACTGGTATGATCACGAACCCGGAGACGACGGTATCCCGGCTGGAGTTTTACAACTTGGCACAGATTCATATCATGATCCTACCCCCCCCCCCATCCCCCATAAACTGGGATGAGGCGGACATGGTATTGATATTGGGTTATTTTGTCACCTGAATGTTTGCGAGTTTTGAAATAAAGCCGTACATAAGTGCAATAAATAGCTAGCGCAAAGAGAAAAAAATACCAGCGTGCAGATACAACACAACAAAGTTTCGAGTTTTTTTGTCCAAGAGCTGTAATGGGGTATATCAGGAGATCAGGACTTCATGCTGGTCCAAAATGCTGGACTCAGCGAGACAGGCAGCATCTCTGGAGAGAAAGAATGGGTGACGTTTCGGGTCGAGACCCTTCTTCACACACCGAAAAACTTCCGTTTCAGCAATCTGATGACAGTGAGGAAGGAGCTGTCCCTGAATCAGGTAGTACATGTATGTGAGCGTTTGTATTATCTGCTCACGGGGTGAAAGGAGAGGAAGGCTGCTTCCCGAAGCAGGTCGAAGTGTAGATTGAGTTGATAGGGGGAAAGCTGGCCTGTGTAATAGACTGCACTACATTTGCAAGTCTCTGTAATATATACTGCGCTCTAGGGCAAAGCTGCTCCCAAAACAAGCATTGATGCATCACAATATGATGCTTTGTACGATGTAGACTGTGGAAGCTGGTAGGCTGCCCAGGCAATCAGACATGACTCCGGTGACTCTCATGTGCACTCTGAACTCGTCAGCTGGACAGAGGAAAAAAAAGGTGAGTAAAAAAAAGGTGACTTCAACATCAGCATGTGACCTGGGTCAATCTTGGGCATTTCACCTCATTGCTGGTGAATCTTTTTGATAAGAAGCTTGCTAGAGATGGCTCCCAGAAAAGTTCGACGAAAGGGAAGAGCAGAGCCTTACAAAAAACCTGCCATGGAGGCTATAGTCATACAGGAGGAGGAGGAGGAGAGGCAACAGGAGATTCAACAGGAGATTCAACAGCCAATTTAAACAAGGCAGGCTTTTTATAGTATGTAAAAAAAAAGCATGACATCATTTTTTTAACATGTGATGATTTTTCAACACGTCGATATACATTGTTGCCTCAAGATTAACGGGAGAGGAACTTGGTACACTCGGGAGACGAACTTGGAACATCGCAGAAATGAGAAGTAAACGGCAAACTTAGACATACCCGTGGGAACTCGGTTAAACTCTGGATCATAAACTTGTAGTCTCGTACGCAACCACGAGTCTTTCACTCGGGGTCACTCGTGGGTCAACTCGCACAGTGAAACAGGGCTTTTAGAAGAACAAATTAGACAAATGGATATATATAATGCTAAAGATCCATCTATGGATAAACATAATAAAATAATAATTTTGAAATTTAAATTAAATAAACTATTATCAGCCAAACTTATGACTTTTCCAAATTACAAGACAGGAACACTTTGAATTTGGGGATAAACCACATAAACTTTTGGCTCGTCAGCTAAAAAAACGAGAAAAAGAACATACGATCCAAAAGATTAAATCAGATAGAGGGGAATTACTAACTTTACCGAATGATATTAATAAAAGATTTGCGCAATTTTATGAGAATTTGTACACATCTAAAACGACAATGGACACCAATAAAATTACAGAGTTCTTGGATAACTGTAATCTTCCAAAGTTAGAGTTGAAGGAACAAGAGGAATTGGGTGCACAAATTTCAACCATGGAATTAGAAGACACAATAAATTCATTAAAGAATGGAAAAACTCCAGGTCCTGACGGATTTACTAATGAATTTTATAAAGGTTTTTATGACAAAATTATACCACGGTTACAAAAAATGTATCAACATGCCTTTAAAGAACAAATATTACCTGATATATTAGCTGAATCAACGATCACACTAATACTCAAAAAAGATAAAGATATAGAAGAACCGGGTTCATATAGAGCTATAGCATTGTTAAATACAGCTAAAAAATTATTAGCGAAAACATTAGCTAGAAGATTAAGTAAATATATTAGTAAATTAATAAAACCAGATCAGACGGGGTTTATCCCAAAGAGATATTCATCTAATAATATGAGACGACTACTCAATATAATGCACTCACACAAAATTGAAGAACAAGAATTATCAATTATTTCGTTGGACGCTGAAAAAGCATTTGATCAAGTAGAATGGAATTATATGGATAAAGTATTACAAAAATTCCAATTGGGAGAGAATTTTATTTTATGGATTAAATTATTATATAATGACTTCCGGTGGTGCCATGTTGGACTAACAGACGTGCACCTAGCTCCTCTCCCGAAAAATTTCACGATTTATCGTGTAAAACGGGTCCAGAAATCGGGACTGATTTTAAAAACCTTACCGAAGCTTCTGGTCGCCGCGCTGATGACGTCATCATTAAGCGCGATGTTTTAAACGGTGGTTTAAAGCCCTTTAAATGAGTAAACTGCCTCCAGCTGTGAGCCCTCAGAGATCAGTGAAAAAGCTGCTGAGAGACCAGAAGAAGCCTGAAGCAGAAGTTACCTCTGAAGTCTCTGAAGTGGCTGCAGAAATGGATACAAGATCTAAGAAAGAGTTTGATGACTTGAAGAAATCAGTGAAAAATATGAAAGATGAGATTTTGGATGAAAATAAAATTATGATGGAAAATATGAAGGAAAATATGAAGGAAGATATGAAGGAAAATATGGCAAATACGATGGAAGGAATGGAGAAGATGATGAGGGATTTAAATGCTGGTAATCAGAAGGCTATGGATGCTAGCAATCAGAATATGATTGATTCACTGGACATTATGAATAAACAAATTGAAGAGGTGAAAGATGGACTATCAGAGAGAATGGACAAGATGGATGAAACTACTACGGACAAGTTCACGGCTGTGCTTGAAACAGTAGCTGCAAGTATGCGCACAATTACGGAATTGGAGAAAAACACGGCTCGAGTGGTTGAAGACATGGCGAAAATGAGGCAAGAACATGAGCAAATGAGGCGAGAAAATGAACAAACTTCACTACAGATGGTGACTCAACTCAATAAAGTTTCAGAAAAATGCCTGGACCTGGAAGCTCGCTCTAGACGTCAGAATTTGAGAATTCTTGGAGTCTCAGAGGGAGCCGAGGGGGAGGATGTGCGTGAGTTTGCCATGGGCTTGCTTAAACAACTGCTGAATCTTTCCAAAGAACCGAAAATTGAAGTGGCTCATCGTGTCCCAAGATTTAAACAAAGATCTGGTGCGGGAAAAACTTATCCACGACATATTATTGTGAAATTTCGGGATATTTTAGAACTGGAAGATGTTATGAGCAAAATCAAATACGGTGTGCAACTGCGGCTGGACAATGACACTATTAAGATATTCAGGGACTACCCGTATGAAATTGTGCAAAAAAGAAACAAATTCGAGAAGGTTAAGGATCTTTTAAGAGGGAAAGAAGGGATCAGATATGGGATTTTTTACCCTGTGAAAATGCGTATTTCCTTTAAGGGTTTTGAAAAGTCATTTGTTAAGCCTGAAGACGCGTTTAAATATGCCCAAACTGTCGTTGAAAAATAGAAATCAAAGGGGGGTTTGGCAGATCTGAACCATTCTAAGCAATGCTTTGTCTGGGGACAGTTAGACTGTTATCTTTGGAATGTTGAATCAAGGACACTTTCTGTTCAAAACGAGTAAACAGCTGAACAGATGGGAATGGTATATACCAGAAGCATTTACTTGCTTATTAGATTATAATATTATAACCAATTGTAAGAACTTATCCTATTAACAACTTAATAAGTTATGCATGTTAGATTAGAATACTAACAAAAACAAAAATAAAAAATAACAAACTAACATACTAATATGAATTTTTAATAAATTGAAACCTTATCTATAAGTGGGAGGAGGGGATGAGAAACGAGCACCTGGCTTAGGCCCAGGGGCACGTCTCGTTAACCCCTTCAACCAACAGTTGATTCTTATTGAAGTCAAAAGTATCGGTTTAATAATTAGTAGTTAAAATTCCGATATATATATATGTTATAATGAAATATACAGGGTAAAATTGTATTATATATCTGAATGTGAGGCCCCGTTTTAATATTTTAATATGTTATGATTAACCAAGAGAGCGGAGCTATTTGTGTAACAACGCAATGGAAGTCAAAACAAGGTTTTTTCCCACCTACAGGTGGGACACTCGCTACAGTGCCGACTATATCAGACACTGTATTTTCACTGTTTTGTGTTTAGTGATAAGCGTAAAATGGACATACCAACAAAACTTAAAAACTCAAAAGTTCCCCCAATACCCAAAGACCTGGGATATGGATGCACCACAAGATTTAAAGGTATTATAATTATTCAAAATGCATGACACCAAACAAAAGAACCTAGGGGGAATCTCATTTTGTAGTTGGAATATAAGAGGTATTAACGAACCTATTAAAAGGGGTAAGATACTAGCTCAGCTGAAACTGTACATCTCCAACATTACCTTCCTACAAGAAACACACTTAAAATCTCAGGATCAAGTTAGGTTGAGGGCGAAATGGATAGGTCAAACATACCATTCTTCATTTACTTCAAAATCTAGAGGCACGTCAATCATTATAAGAAAAGGTATACCATTTAAAGCAAAGAATATCATAACAGATATAGAAGGGAGATACCTAATAGTTAATGGAGAAATCCATGATACTCCACTTACCTTGGTAAATATATATGCCCCTAACTTTGATAACCCCCACTTTTTCAATAAAATTTTCAACATAATTGCAGAGTCTAACTATCAAAATGTTATAATAGGAGGAGACTTTAACTGTGTTTTAGATCCGTACTTAGATAAATCAAGCCAAAAACAGAGAGGGAATATGAAATCGAAAACCGGGGAACTTCTCAATACCTATATAAACAATACTAATATAGCAGATGTTTGGAGAATTGTTAATCCAACTGGCAGGGAATACTCATTTTATTCAATGGTACATAAGACATACTCACGTATAGACTACTTTCTGCTGGATACAAAATTAATCCCCCAAACATCTAACGCAATATACCACACAAATTCGATTTCAGACCATTCTCCACTAACTTTCTTTTAAAAACTGGAAGGAATGTCTAAGAATAAATCGTTTTGGAGATTTAATTCTCAAATTCTAAAAGATCCACAAGCGAGTATATATTTAAAAGAACAAATGGAGGTCTTTTTTCAAATAAATGATACTCCAGATATATCGCCTACTGTATTATGGGAATCTTTTAAAGCATACATTAGGGGTATTATAATTTCATATCAAGCTTTTCAAAATAAAAAGAATAAGAATGAACAAAGACAGTTAGAAGATCTTATTAGACAAATGGATATAGATAATGCTAAAGATCCATCAATAGATAAACATAATAAAATAATAATTTTGAAATTTAAATTAAATAAATTATTATCTGCCAAACTTATAAGACTTTTTCAAATTACAAAACAAGAGCACTTTGAATTTGGGGATAAACCGCATAAACTTTTGGCTCGCCAGCTAAAAAAACGAGAAAAGGAACATACTATACCAAAGATCAAATCAGATAAAGGGGAATTATTAACAACACCGAAGGATATTAATAAAAGATTTGCGCAATTTTATGAGAATTTGTATACATCTAAAACGACAATTGATTCCAATAATATCACAAAGTTTTTGGATAACTGTAATCTTCCAAAGTTAGAGCTGAAGGAACAAGAGGAATTGGGTGCACAAATCTCAATTAAGGAATTAGAAGATACAATAAACTCACTAAAGAATGGAAAAACACCAGGCCCTGATGTATTTACTAATGAATTTTATAAAAGCTTTTATGATAAAATAATACCAAGATTACAAAAAATGTACCAATATGCTTTTAAAAAACGAATACTACCTGATACATTAGCGGAATCAACGATTACACTAATACCTAAGAAAAACAAAGATTTAGAAGAACCTGGTTCATATAGAGCTATAGCATTGTTAAACACAGATCAAAAAATATTAGCGAAAACATTAGCTAGAAGATTAAGTAAATACATTAGTAAATTAATAAACCCAGATCAGACGGGGTTTATCCCTAAGAGATACTCATCTAACAATATGAGACGTCTACTCAACATAATGCACTCACACAAATCTGAAGATCAAGAATTATCAATTATTTCGCTGGATGCTGAAAAAGCATTTGATCAAGTAGAATGGAATTATATGGATAAAGTATTACAAAAATTCCAACTGGGGGAGAATTTTATTCTATGGATCAAGTTACTATATAACAAACCTACAGCTAGAATACTAACTAATAACATATTATCCTCGAAATTCCAACTATCAAGGGGAAATAGACAAGGATGCTCATTATCACCACAGCTGTTTGCTCTCATTATTGAACCGCTAGCAGAAAAAATTAGAATACACCCTGATATCCATGGATATAATACTAAAGACTCATATAATATAATATCTTTATACGCGGATGATATATTACTGTACATTACAAAACCTCAAATCACTATACCAAATATATTAAATTTAATTGAAGACTTTGGATCTTTTTCTGGATATAGAATAAATTGGAATAAAAGTGAAATTATGTCAATAAAACCGAAAGATTCAACACACCTTTTAAAATTCCTTTAAAATAGCTACAGAAAAATTTAAATACTTGGGAATCGAAATTACCAGAACATATCAACATTACCAGAACATATTTTGACCCCCTACTTAATAAATTAAACACACTAATTAAATTCTGGAAAACGCTCCCGATGTCTTTAATAGGCCGAATAAACACAATAAAAATGATCTTTCTACCACAAATGTTATACCTATTTCAATCGATTCTTATATACTTACCAAAGAAGTTTTTTAAAAAACTCGACTCAGATATCACTAATTTTATATGGGACTATAAATCACATAGAATACAAAAAACTCATCTGAATAAACCTAAAGTATTAGGGGGTTTAGCACTACCTAACTTTATGTATTATTATTGGTCAGTAAATATTAAAAATATGATTCAACTGATGGATAACTCCACCCAGCAAGTGGACTGGATTGTAATGGAGAAAGAGGATTGCTCCTCTGGAAACATTGGAGCGATCCTCCTTTCTCCAATGAAATTGAATAACATAAATTATAATAAGAACCCAATTATTCATAGTACAATCCGAATTTGGAAACAAATAAAACAAAATTTAAAATTAAGAAATTTATCACTTTTATTACCTATAGTTAATAACCCTTCGTTTAATCCCTCTATTATAGATAAAGCTTTTACACATTGGGATAGACTAGGAATTAAAACGCTTGGTGACTTGTATGAAACTGGAAAATTACTTTCATTTCAACAATTACAAATAAAATATAAACTCGGAAATAATCAATATTTTAAATATTTTCAAATATGCGACTATTTGAAAAAATATACAAAAGATCATTATAATAACCCAGTAGATGTATTGGATGAGGCAATGCAGATAAAAGCTGAATCAGCAAACTTAATATCATATTTGTATAATATTATCTTAAATGTACAAATACCATCTACGGAGGGTATCAGAAGAGACTGGGAACAAGAGTTAGCTATTAAAATTTCAAAGGAAAGTTGGAATGAACACTTATTAAACGTGCATAAATGTTCGATTAATGTAAGACACACTTTAATACAATTTAAAATTTTACATAGATTATATTATTCGAAAACAAAAATTCATAAAATTTTCCCAAATGTATCATCTATTTGTGATAAATGTCAATCCCAAGAAGCTACTATAGCGCACTCATTCATTTTCTGTACAAAAATTCAAAAATTTTGGAATGAAATTTTTGAAATCTTTACAAAGTTATTTAAAATAAGACTGATACCCAAAGCAGAATGGATTATCTTCGGAATAACGGAAGATGGTCCAGAACTAAATGTGTTTCAAAAGAAACTAATGGACTATGGGTTAATAACTGGAAAAAAGCTAATTCTAAAATTTTGGAAGAAGGCTCCAATACCAACTATAAATATGTGTATTTCAAATATGTTCGAAACATTACACCTAGAAGAGATAAGACTCCTCCTAGCAGGTAAACCAGATCACTTCCACCTGACGTGGTCTGCATTTATAGAATTATTACAAATATAGGGTGCAAAAGTACTTAAAAAAAAATTGAGGTCAGGTAAGGGGGGATGATAGTTGAAGAGTTGGTATGTCCCATTTACGTAATGCTCATAAAAATATTTGTTTCTCTCTTTTTCCTCTTTCTCTTTCTCTTTCTTTTCTAGGGTCTATTTCTGAACTCTTTTTCTTTTGTTTTTAATTTTGCTCTTATAGGGTCTTCGTCCTTTTTTGTTGTCACATTTTCTACACTTTCACTTTTTCCTTCACTTTCTTCTTTCTTTCAATCTTTTCCTTTTCTAGTGTAAAAAATAAATGGAGTACATTAATTGTAAGAAGACATAAGTGACGAGTACTAATGTATGTGGTTGTAATGTAATGTACTTCTAATAAGTAAAAATTAAAAAAAAAAAATAATTATTATATAATTTATTTATTTATCTATTTATTTATTTATTTATTTATTCCGAACAAGTAAAGACATTAAAGACATTAATATTAACAAAATCGAAATTATCAAACAATTGGACATTCAATATTACAATCAATATTTACAAAGCAATGAGAAGAACAAAATCAAAGTTCCAATGTCCAACTCTGTGTCTGTACAAGCTCGAAAAGGAGTGAGAAGAAGAATAACTTATTAAATCTCACCCCTTTTCCCCAACACTTCTATCATATTTAAAAATCAATTCATTACTAATAATAATACTACCCTAGGCAATTTCCCATAATACCTACAGACATATATATATACATACAACTATTATGTACATACAATCTTCATATCTTGTATAATAAGCCCACAGCTAGAATATTAACTAATAATATATTATCTTCGAAATTCCAACTATCAAGGGGTAATAGACAAGGATGCTCATTATCACCGCAGTTATTTGCTCTTATAATTGAACCTTTAGCAGAAAAAATTAGAACACATCCAGATATCCATGGCTATAACACTAAATATTCAAATAAAAAAATATCGTTATACGCGGATGATATATTATTGTACATCACAAGACCTCAAATTACTATACCAAACATACTAAATCTAATTGAGGACTTTGGATCCTTTTCTGGATACAGAATAAATTGGAATAAAAGTGAAATTATGTCAATAAAACCGAAAGACTCAACACATCTCTTAAAATTCCCTTTTAAAATAGCTACAGAAAAATTTAAATGCTTGGGTATTGAAATTACCAGAACATATCAAGGCATGTTCAAAGCAAATTATAATCCTCTACTTAATAAATTAAATACATTAATTAAATTTTGGAAAACGCTTCCGATGTCTTTAATAGGTCGAGTAAATGCAATAAAAATGATCTTTTTACCACAAATTCTATACCTATTTCAATCAATTCCTATATATCTACCAAAGAAGTTTAAAAAAAAATTGGATTCAGACATTACTAATTTTATATGGGATTATAAATCCCATAGAATACAAAGAACACACTTGAACAATGCTAAAGTATTAGGGGGCTTAGCACTCCCTAACTTCATGTATTATTATTGGTCAGTAAATATTAAAAATATGATTCAACTGATGGACAACTCTGCCCAGCAAGTGGACTGGATTGTAATGGAGAGAGAGGACTGCTCTTCTTGTAATATTGGAGCGATCCTCCTCTCACCAATGAAACTGAATAACATAAATTATAACAAAAACCCAATTATACATAGTACAATCAGAACTTGGAAACAAATAAAACAAAATTTAAAATTAAGAAATCTATTGCTTTTATCTCCAATAGTTAATAACCCTTCGTTTAATCCCTCTATTACAGACAAATCATTCATACAATGGGATAGACTAGGAATTAAAATGTTTGGAGACTTGTATGAAACTGGAAAATTACTATCATTCCAACAATTACAAATAAAATATAAACTGGGAAATAATCAATATTTTAAATATTTTCAAATATGTGACTATTTGAAATAATATACAAAAGATCATTATAATATCCCAGCAGATGTACTGGACGAATCAATGCAGATAAAAGCTGAATCAGCAAACTTAATATCGTATTTGTATAATATTATCTTAAATGTAGAAATACCATCTACGGAAGGTTTTTGAAGAGACTGGGAACAAGAATTAGCTATTAAAATTTCAAAGGAAAGGTGGAATGAACATTTATTAAACGTGCATAAATGCTCGATTAATGTAAGACACACTTTAATACAATTCAAAATTTTACACAGATTATATTATTCATAAACGAAAATTAATAAAATTTCCCCCAATGTATCATCTATTTGCGATAAATGTCAATCTCAAGAAGCTACTATAGCGCACTCATTTGTTTTTTGTACAAAAATCCAAACATTTTGGATTGAAATTTTTGAAATCTTTACAATATTATTTAAAATAAAACTGACACCAAAAGCAGAATGGATTATCTTCGGAACAACGGAAGATAGCCCTGAACTAAATATGTTTCAAAGGAAATTAGTTGATTACGGATTAATAACTGGAAAAAAGCTTATCCTAAAATTCTGGAAAAACGCCCCAATACCAACTATAAACATGTGGATTTCAAATATGTTTGAAACATTACACTTAGAAGAGATAAGACTCCTCCTGGCAGGTAAATCAGATCACTTCCATCTGACGTGGTCTGCATTTATAGAACTATTACAAACATAAGGTGCAAAAGTACTTTAAAAAGTACCGATGTCAGGTAAAGGGGGATGAAAGGTGGTGAGTTGGTATACCCCATTTGCGAGATGCTCATAATAAAGTACTTGTGCTTCTCTTTTCTCTTCTTTCTCTTTTTTTTCTTCTTTAGGGTCTATCTCTTAATCTTTTCTTTCCAATCTCTTTTCTACAGGGTCTCTGTTCTTTCCTGTTGACACGTTTTTACACTTTCACTATTTTCCCTCACTTTCTTTTCTTTCTTAATTTCAACCTTCTCTCTTTATTAGTTTTTAAAAATGATGGAGTACATTAATTGCAATAAGATATACGTGATGAGTACTAATGTAATTTGTTGTAATGTAATGTATTTCTAATAAATAAAATTTAAAAAAATCAAAAAAAAATCATTTCAAATGCACTCTGCACGCCCAGATAGTTGAATTTCAGTTTGCACCTCAAACTACTCATCCTGCTTGTTACGGAATCACAGTCAGCAGTATTTCATCCATATTTTGGGACATTCAAATATAACTCAGCAAAACAAGTACTTTAATTGCAGGCACAAGAAACTGCAGATGCTGGAATCTTGTTCAAAAAACAAACTGCTGGAGGAACTCAGTGGGTCAGGCAGCATCTGTGGAGGGAATGAACAATGTTTCGGGCCAGGACCCTTCTTCAGACGACACTTCATCAGACTGATCAAGCATTTTAACTCCAGCACATAATGGAAGTTTTAAGATTAAGTGGACACGGAAAAAGTTTATACATGTACACTAAACCTTGTCAAAATTCTCTTGATAACCCGAGAAACAGGTTCCAAATATGGAGAGCAGTTCTAAACAGATGTGAATTGAAAAAACAAAAAGCTGCAGATGGTGGATATTTAAGCTAAAGTCTGAAGGTGCTGGAAGTATTCAGCTCGGACAGCACATGCAGAGAGTAAACAAAAAGTGAGGGAAATGTCTCAGATCTTTGACCCAGAACCAGGAGATGGAGGTGATCATCTTTTCAGGAGAAAAAAGAACAAGGGATAACAGGTAAGATAGTCAGTGTGTGGGGGCAGAGACAGAGAGAAAAGAGGTGAAAATAAGCTGAATAATAGTGATGAGATGGACAACTGGAATTGATTAAATCATGATGTTAATGGTCCAGATTACAGGAGGCAATGTGAAAGAAATAAAAGATACATGGGGTTTTCACGAGGGATGGGAAGGAGAGCTGGAGTCATGTCCTTGGTGGAAGTGGTGTCGAGCTGGGTTCTCAACACGAATTGTTGCTGAAATAGAGTGATGGATTGGAGTAAGGATGTTTGGTTAGATATAGGACTGGGACCCTTTTGTCTTACATTTGATCAGACATATGGTGGCAGAGATGGATGGATGCCTGAGGTGAGGAATGTGGTAGTCTTTCCCGCATTGGGTTTCATCTGTGCAATATAATGAAATCAAAATACAGATGCATTGCTGCCTTTTGTGACACACTGATAACAAATGGCTCTGATAAGGACACCCCTTTAAGTAGCACACGTAGAGATCTCCTTCCTTGTATTAAGACCTGCTTTACTGCAAAGCTGACGCAATTTGCCAGTTGAACATTGCGCAGCAACCATTATCAATACTGCTTGCCCAGCAACCTCATGCAATTCAAACTCGCATTACATGCTTTATGAGATCGGACGAGCTGTTTGCTTTTTACAATTGATTTACACTTCAATTTAATCCCATTGCACATATAAAGCATGCACTGAGTGAGTGAGTTTCTTTGCCAGAACATCTTCATAAATGCATTACGTGATGACTAGAGGAACTCTCATCTACACTTTTTTATGGAATTACTTCCACACTGGATCTTTAAATAAACAATTACCTGCACTGTCTGCTGACTATAACCTTCTCAGCAGCAGTATTTAGACTCCACTTCACTCCCCATGTGACCTGCGATCAGATTTAATTGTATCTGACATGTTTTTCCAAGCCGTTGTTCCTTATAGTCCTATTGGGCACACTTTGCTTCCTCTGCTCTGCAGTTTGTTTTGCATCGTTCTTTCATGTCGTGCCATGAGAATTTGTTAGGTCAGTACCCATCAACCAGAAGAATATTTAGAGAAGGACATTACAAATGATTGTGGTTGAAATATCATGCAAAATCCTCCATATGACATGCACTGCTGCATTCCATTCTGCGTTGCTCAGCCCCTCCTTTCTCCTCCTGGCAAAGTGAGCAAGGAGCGGGCACTCAAAACCAACAAAAATGGCAACAGGACCCATCAATCAGCACATTTTTTGAGGACTGCATTTTCATTACAGGTACACCACTAGCAAGTGGTAAGTCCCCAACAGGGAGATGGGAGGTACAGCTCGTAGAGATTCATGGATTCATTATTATCACATGTACCGAGAAACAGTGAAAAACTTTGCAAGCTATCCAGGCAAATCATACGTACACGAGCACACCAGGTTGTGCAACAGGGAAAATAAACACAGTGCAGAATATAGTGTGACAGCTACAGAGAAAGTGCAGATAAAACGCATATGCCAGGGCTGCAATGGGATAGATTGGAAGATCGGGAATTATTCCTTAGCATAAGATAGGTCCATTCAAGAGTCTGATAACAGTAAAAAGCTGTTCTTGAATCTGGTAAGATGTGCTTTTCAGCTGTTGTGTCTTCTGCCACACAGGAGAGAAGAGAAAATGACTGGGGTGTGAGTGGTCTTTGATTCTGTTGGCTGCTTTCCTCAGGCAGCTGATATTAGAGTTGATAGTAAGAGGAAGGTTGGTGTGTGTGTGATGAATTAAAGTCCATCGTTGACTGTAAGTGCTTTCAGAGGATTTAAAACATGAAAGCTTCTATGCAAATGCAGACGCCTGTATATTTTGGCTACAGGATCTTGCCTGGTTCTTTTCAAATATATTCTTGGCTTCAAGCAGCATTAATTTTAACCTGTTCCATCCCTTCTCTCATCTGCAGCTTAACAACACTGCAATAATACAGCAGGAATCATTCCAAATCAGAAAGTAATTCAAGTGTACCTGCCATCACAACTATGGACATTGCTGCTCTCACACAATGGTTCAATGAAGACAGTTGCCAGTAGGGGAATATCTGCACTGTTTTGCATGTTGCCTACTTTGCCTCCTGGATTGCTATCATTTCTACCAGCAGGAGAGATTCAAGAACAAAATGCATGATCTTTGGCAAGAATGGTTGGGCTCCCAGGAGGTTATATCTTTCACACTGAGTTGTACGGGACGAGTTCCAATAATCTCACCTAGTAAAGCAGACACTCACTCACTCAATCTTTGACCAGACTGAACTCTCCTACTATGCAGCAGATTTCAATTAACCTACTACTCCAACTTCTAATCTGCAGGGAAAACCTCACATCTATGATCGTTACTCTGCAATATTCTGCAAATACATCAAGATACTTTTCATTTTCATCCTTCTTCAAAGTTAAAGGAGCTGAATGGCTCTACAATCAAAGATAATGATACCACAATAAATTGCTTCCAGGTTCACTTGACAGTTTGTGGTATCAACCAATGAGATAAATAGCAATGTTAACAGTAAACTTGAAAACAGCCATTTATATACAATTTAGTGCTTTGCAATAAGTGCTCATGATGTGGTCTCCTCTGCAGTGGAAAATCTGAACTCAGATTTTGTACGGTGACCAAGTGTGTTGCATTTCTCCATTTTATTTGCACTCTGGACTTTGGCACTGTTCCATGGAAGCACCATGTAATCCCCCAGAACAGCACCTCCTCTGTGTTACAGCTTTGGAACTTAACATTGAATTCAATCATTTCAGACCATCAGCCACTCCAGCTTATACAGGTCCTTCTCAGGTTACGAAGGCCCAATTTTATGTACAGCCCACAGATACAAACAAGCGATTTGTAGATCGGTGGGATGGATTTACTGGTTGCTGCGGGGCTGCAGGCATCTTTGGCGGGCTAGGATTTAATTGATCTCTTCTTCTGTACAACTTTGTCAGATGTACTTTTTGTTTTACACAGCAGTCTTCACCGCTCTCTTTCACACAGCACCACTGCTTGTCACTCAAATCGCTTCTAATCTTCCCTTTCATTCCCTCCATCTTTCCCCCCTTCTCTGTAACTTAAAAATTGTTTCATTTATGACAAATTAAATAAGTCAGAGAGAAAGGTTGGTTATGACGAATAGCAACTCCTGCCTTGGTAAGGACCTGGACCCACTTCAATTCATTGACTGCCATAACAGATCAAAAGCAGGTGTGACCTTGCTGGCTCTCCACTCTGCACTGGACCATTTGGACAACATGAACACGTATGTCAAGCTATTACTCATCGACCTGAATTTGATGTTCAACACCATCATCCCTTCTAAACCTAATAAAACAGTGAACTGGATCTCTTCATCCCTTTTCAACTGGGTCCTCAATCAGTTTAAATTGGCAACAACACCTCCTCCTCACCGACCATCAGCACAGGGGCACCTCCAGGCTGTGCTCTCAGTCTCCTGCTCTATTCTCTCTGTACCCAGGACTGTATAGCCAGATACATCTCCAATGCCATCGTTGCTGAATACTCTGTTGAATTTGTACAGGTACAGAGCATATTAAAATGGTTGTCTCAGGAAGGCAGATATCATCAAATAGATACACTATTCACACTCTCATCTCTCTCCTACCATTGGGAAGAAGGTCCAGAAGCCTGAGCACTATTTCCTCCAGGTTCAAGATCAGCGTTCCCATCAACCATCAAGGTCTTGAACCACCATGCACAATCGTAACCGCAACCCTACCTCAGAACTGAAGTACCATGCATTTGGTACTACCAAGGTTGTACTACGTACTTGCACAATCATGGTCTAGAAAAGCTACTAATTGATCTATATTTAATTGTTGTCATTGTTATGTTTAATGGGCCTGTGAAGTTGCAGCAAGTAAGAATTTCATTGGACCCGTACCAGTGCATCTGACAATTAAACACCTATGACTCTTGACTTTCCAAAATCCTGATAAAAGACCAGCGATTCTGAGATGCATCAGGTTCTCTCTCTTCAAGTGTTGCCTGACTGGCTGAGCATTTTAAGTTTTTATTATTTTCGAAGTATCTCCTCACGTCTTAAGTGGTCAATCCCTTTTACTGAGATGTTTACATTCCCCCACCAGGGAGATTATTTTCTCTGCATTTAACTTCAGAATTGTAGTGATTCCAATGAGGCCAACTGTCACCATGAACTATATATGGGCACTGTCTGCTCAAGCTTGTCTCATTGGACAGGTCTCCCCTTCCCAGAACTGAATTAATTCATCTTTCACTGACCTGCCCCCAAGGCAAATGTTTCATTCCTTAAACAATCCAATTCCATCCAGTACTCCATGTGTTTGCTCACCAAATAGTTGCAGGGCTGTTGCAAGATCTTGGAGGCCTTGGCATGAATCCCTGAGCTATCTAATGAATGCCATATTGACAACTTGAAAATTATCTGGTTCTCTCGAACATTTCCTTTCAGAAACTAAAACCGTCAGTTAATTATAGTTCCCTGGCATGAATTTCTAACACATTTAACCTACTTTTACAATAAAAGGTGTCTAAAACAATTACTGCTGCTCATTCCGCCATCTTGGGTCCAGAAGGCTGACCTCTGCTGGAAGCTCCCACTGCTGCAGGGAGCTTAGTCTAGCTCCCAAACAAAGTTAAAACAATTTTATCATGTGCTCTCAAGGGACTGAATCGTCCTCCTAGTAAATAGTTAATACCCTCAAATTCTTTCAATCATTTTAATGCACGCCAACACAGTATCCACCTTACTTCAACACCAAGAATATCTATTTCTCGATAGGTCCTGATATAGGAACCTGTTATAAAAGCAAACCAGATAAAGAAACATATAGAAAGCCAGCACAATTTCTTCAATGTTCACAATGAATACAACCGAGGGGAGAGGGGGGTGCATGGGAGAGAGTAGAAGAGAGGAAGGGAGTGGAAGGGAGGGAGAGAATTGGAGGGGAGGGATAAGGTGATAGCAGAGAAGTATTTTATCATTGTCTGATGACAAAGATTAGAATTCTGATACTTAACAGTGCAATGCATATGAAATCGCTTGACAGCCAGTCTGTTAATCAGTCCTTAACCCCGAGTGCCCTTATGGTGCAGCATGTATGTTAAAGCATGTGGAACGCCACAAAAAAATGCGGCATGTTAATAAAAGGCAGCAAACCTTGAGCTCAGGGCTCTGAATTATGGAAGGTGTTATTTACTCAATAAATAAGCACATTGTTAGGAAGTAAGAACAGAGATCACAGGGTTATTCTGAAATACAATAACGTGCGTCATTCATACACACACACACCTACACCTCTCTAAGATTTATATAAAGCAGACCATGTTTGAAGATCTAACCAGGATGAGTTAGAAATTTTCATTGCATCAGTGAACAATATCATCAACAGTGATAAAGCTGCCAGTTTCATCTCTGCTGGAAAGGGATTATGGCATCAAGTTGGGAAAAGGGGAAGTACAACAGGATCTGGGGGTCCTTGTACATCAGTCTATGAAAGTAAGCATGCAGGTACAGCAGGCAGTGAAGAAAGCGAATGGCATGTTGGCCTTTATAACAAGAGGAATCGAATATAGGAGCAAAGAGGTCCTTCTGCAGTTGTACAGAGCCCTAGTGAGACCACACCTGGAGTATTGTGTACAGTTTTGGTCCCCTAATTTGAGGAAGGACATTCTTGCTATTGAGGGAGTGCAGCATAGGTTTACAAGGTTAATTCCCGGGATGGCGGGACTGTCGTATGCTGAGAGAATGGAGCAGCTGGGCTTGTACACTCTGGTTTAGAAGGATGAGAGGATATCTCATTGAAACATATGATTGTTAAGGGTTTGGACACGCTAGAGGCAGGAAACATGTTCCCGATGTTGGGGGAGTCCTGAACCAGGGGCCACAGTTTAAGAATAAGGAGTAAGCCATTTAGAACGGAGACGAGGAAACACTTTTTCTCTCAGAGAGTCTGTGGAATTCTCTGCCTCAGAGGGCGGTGGAGGCGGGTTCTCTGGAGAGAGAGCTAGATAGGGCTCTTAAAAATAGCGGAGTCAGGGGATATGGGGAGAAGGCAGGAACGGGGTACTGTTTGGGGATGATCAGCCATGATCACATTGAATGGCGGTGCTGGCTCAAAGGGCCGAATGGCCTACTCCTGCACCTATTGTCTATTAAACTGCCTGCAATTGTCTGCCATGCATGTCTTTGCAGCAGTGGTTGCATTAAAAATTGTAATTGTGGCTGAGGTGTACTGTACTGAGGACATGAAAGATACAACATAATTGCTAGTTCTTATAAGGAGGCTAGAACAAAGCGGCAACAAATAGAAACCGCTGCAGGAGTCTGGGTAATCGTTTTGCTTTGGCTCTGAACAATGTGGTGGTTGGCACCAGATATGACGTAATAAAACATTTGGACTCTCACAGTTGCTGCGTTTGATTTGGTCAGATTTGTTTCCCACCACAACCTTTGGCTCCTGTGGAAACTAGAGGGACGGGGTGCATAGCTATTGTGTTTGCATGCCCAGGCCATAACACCCCCACCACCGTGTTTCACAGATGAGGTGGTATGCTTTGGATCTTGGGCAGTTCCTTCTCTCCTCCATACTTAGCTCTTGCCATCACTATGATATAAGTTAATCTTCGTCTCACCTGTCCACAAGACCTTTTTCCAGAACTGTGGTTGCTCTTTTAAGTACTTCTTGGCAAACTGTAACCTGGGCATCCAATTTTTGCGGCTAACTAGTGGTTTGCATCTTGCAGTGTAGCCTCTATATTTCTGTTTATGAAGTGTTCTGCGGACAGTGGTCATTGACAAATCCACACCTGACTCCTGAAGAGTGTTTCTGATCTGTCGAATAGGTGTTTGGGAATTTTTCTTTATTAGAGAGAGAATTCTCTGTCATCAGCTGTGGAGGTCTTCCTTGGCCTGTCAGTCCCTTTGTGATTAGTAAGCTCACCAGTGCTCTCTTTCTTCTTAATGATGTTCCAAACAGTTGATTTTGGTAAGCCTAAGGTTTGGCTGATGTCTCTAACAGTTTTATTCTTGTTTCTCAGTCTCATAATGGCTTCTTTGACTTTCATTGGCACAACTTTGGTCCTCATGTTGATAAACAGCAATAAAAGTTTCCAAAGGTGATGGAAAAACTGGAGGAAAGACTAGGTGCTGAGAACTCTTATACCTGCATTAAGGAGTCAATTAAGCACCTGAGCAATTACAAACACCTGTGAATCCATTAGCCCCAAACATTACAGTGCCCTGAAATGGGGTGCCCTGAAACTATGTATAAACTCAGCTGTTATTTCTACATGGTGAAACCAAAATGTATAAAAATGACCTTTAATAAAATTTGACAATGTGCACTTTAATCACATGTGATTTTTTTTCTATTACAAATCTCAAATCGTGGCGTACAGAGGCAAATAAATAAATGATGGGTCTTTGTCACAAACATTATGGAGGGCACTGTATGTGCTGGAGAGAAAACTGAAGGGGACACGCCCCCAAAACAAGCATTAGCTAAAGATGGCTGCAATACAGGCCTGGCAGAGCATCACCAGAGAACACACCCAACAATTGGTGATGTCCATGAATCGCAGACTTCAAGCAGCACAAAATATGTAGTCAACGTTTTTAAGAAGGAACTGCAGATGCTGGAAAATCGAAGGTACACAAAAATGCTGGAGAAACTTAGCGGGTGCGAATTTGGAAACAAATAAAACTATCTTTAAAATTAAGAAACCTATCATTGTTAATGCCAATAGTGAATAATCCTTCATTTAAACCATCTCTTATTGATAAAACATATAATCAATGGGAAAAAATGGGAATTAAAAGGATCGGTGATATGTATGAAATGGGAAATCTGTTATCATTCCAACAATTACAATCAAAATTTAAACTGAAAAATAACCAATATTTTAAATATCTTCAGATCTGCGACTTCATGAAGAAATACATACAAAGATATCAAAACATAACTTTAGATCCACTGGAAGAAGCAATGAATATTAAGGCTCTCACAGAAATTAATATCATATTTATATAATAGTATTTTAAATATAGACCTACCATCAACAGAGGCACTTAGAGAAGAGTGGGAACGAGAATTAATGATAAAAATCACAAAGGAAACATGGGAAAAGTATTTGATTATATATACACAAATGTTCGATTAATGTAAGATATAATTTAATTCAATTAAAAATTTTACATAGATTATATTTTTCAAAAACTAGATTGAATAAATTCTATCCAAATACCTCCCCCATTTGTGATAAATGTCTATCCCAAAATGCAACTATAACACACTCTTTTATTTCCTGCATAAAACTTTATAAATTCTGGAGTGATATTTTTGAAATATTTACAAAATTATTCAAGATAAAAATGGAACCTAATACTGAAATGATTATATTTGGAGTAATGGAAGATGGGAATAAATTGAACTCATCTCAAAATTTATTTTTAAATTATGGGTAAATAACGGCAAAAAAACGTATACTTAAATTTTGGAAAAATACACCCATACCAACGCTTAAAATGTGGATTTCAAATATGTTGGACACCGCACATCTTGAGGAAATGCGATTCCTCCTAACAGATAAATCTGACCAATTCTTAATGAGTTGGTCTCCATTTGTTGATTTTTTGGAAGCATATGGTGCAACAAAATCGTAGAAGCTAACTGTTTCAGGATTGGGTGAGGGATGGTCAAGAATATAGATAATGATCTCCTTAATCTCTTACTTTCTACTCTTTCTCTCTCTATCTTCTTTTCTTCAGTTTTCTTCTTTCACCCTTTTCTCCTTTTCACACACTATACATCACATGTTTTTCTATCTTTTATTATCTATTCTCTCTTTTTCTTTTTCATTATTTTAAAAAAAAGCTGTACATAAAATGTAACATGTCAATATATATTAGGCACCTTGGTGCCATATTTCTGTACTTCTAATAAATATATATTTTTTAAAAACAACAAAAACTTAGCGGGTGCAGCAGCATCTATGGAGCGAAGGAAATAGGCAACGTTTCGTGCCGAAACCCTTCTTCAGACTGTCTGAAGAAGGGTTTCGGCCCGAAACGTTGCCTATTTCCTTCGCTCCATAGATGCTGCTGCACCCGCTGAGTTTCTCCAGCATTTTTGTGTACCTTTGTAATCAAAGTTGTTGGGCTTAAAATGTAGACACAAGGAACTGCAGATGATGGTTTTCAAAAAAGTGCTTGAAGAACTCTGCAGGTCAGGCTGCATCTTTGGAGAACATGGACAGGTGACGTTTTGGGTCGGGACTCTTCTTTGGACTTAAATATGTTTTGATGTGTAAGACGGTGTAGACGGAGGAATTGGAAGTAGGGGGATAGGATCTTTGCAGGAGGCAGGGTGGAAAGACGAATGCATCGGGGCTACCTCCTCCACCCATGCAGAACACAGACTTAACCACTAATTTCCATCCTGCACTCAAATTCACTTGGACCATGTTCGATATCTCCCTGCCGTTTCTTAATCTCATCGCCCAATCACAGGAGATAGACTATCCATTGCCATTTATTATAAACCTATGGACTCCCACAGCAATCTAGACTACACTTCTTCCCACTCTGCCTCCTGCAAAGACTTTATCCCTTACGCCCAATTATTCCTCTACGCAGCATCTGGGCCCAAGATGAGATGTTCATACCAGGACATCTGAGATGACCTCGTTTCTTAGGGAACAGGGGTTCCCCTCTTTCATCAGAGATAAGGCGCTCACAAGGGTCTCCTCTGTATCCCACAACTCCGATCTTGACCCCCTCCTCCCCCCATTCGCAACAGGAACAGAGTTCCCCTAGTCCTCACCCATCAGCCGACACATACAGCACATAATACTGTTGACATTTTCACCACCTCCAACAGGATCCCACCACTAGACAATCCCCACCCCTTTCTGCTTTCCGCAGAGACCGTTCTCTCCGTAACACCCTGGTTAACGCATCCTTCCTATCCAAACCACCCCCTCCCCAGGTAGTTTCCCCTGCAACCGCAGGAGATGCAACACCTGTCCCTAAATGCCCTCCATCCACTCCATCCAAGGACTCCAACAGTCCCTTCAGGTAAGGCAGAGGTTCACTTGTACCTCCTCCAACTTCATCTACTGTATCCAGGTGTGGACTCCTATATATCAGCGAGACCAAGCGCAGGCTCGGCGATCGTTTTGCTGAACACGTATGCTCAGTCCGCCTAGACCTACTGTACATGATCTTACTTAGACTTAGTTCCTCCCACACTGCTGAGTGCATTGGGCAGCAGACATTTGCCATTCTGTTCGGTTACGTGCGACGTCTTCCACCCACGATTGGCTTGCGTCCCGGGCTTCTAAACCCTTCTGGAATGTTCACCTCCATGTGAGTTTTGGTTGGCCTCTTTCCCTTCTTCCGTCAGGTTGCCATGTCATTGCTATCTTAGGTGCACGTTCTGGTGACATTATGAGTACATGTCCTGCAAATTTCATCCCGCGTACCTCTATGTCCTGGCTGAGAGGCTTTGATCTCCCGGTACATGATCTCCCGGTTGCTAAATACTTTAACTCCTCCTCCCATTCCCATACTGAGCCCTTTCTGTCCTGGGCCTCCTCCACTGTCAGAGTGAGGCCCAACGCAAATTGGAGGAATAGCACCTCATATTTCGCTTGGGCAGCTTACAACCTAGCGTATGATTATTGATTTCTCTAACTTCAAGTAACCCTTGCTCTCTCTCCATCCATCCCCCATCCTAGTTCTCCGACTAGTTTGACTGTTCTCCTGATTAAATTTTATCTTTGTAATGTATCGTTGTCACCTTTTCCTAGCCAACGATGATCTATTGTCCATTTTCCTTGAACTTTGTTCCTTTTGATCACTCATTTTCACACCTTATCCTTCCATGTCTCAGTGTCTCCCTCTCCCCTGACTCTCAGCCTGAAGAAGGGACTCGACCCGATACGTCACCCATTCACATCAGAAATTGTTATGTAGACCAAATAATCAGAGCGAGAGAGTTACCTGAAGACAGAGAAGTAATATACAATGATGAACCTACTCTTGACATCGTTTTAGGGTCAACCACGGATCAAAAGTCACATAACTGCAGTGTGTCGAGTCAAGCGGTTCTTGGTTCCAGGAACAAACTCAACCTCAGATACTAGGGCCCAGCTGAGGATGTCACACTACTCAGGAAGCCAGTCTATGGACTGAATCAATGACTGTACATAATTGTGAAAAGTGATAGAGCACACTTCAGTGCATTTCTAGCAATCCTTTGGAGAACTTGCTTCCACTTCAGTTTTGTGGGTTCTGAGATGTCTGCCCCAGGTGGGACAATTTTCCATTTACCCTATACTTAATTTCACTCCGTCTAGTTGGAGACGAGGTGCGTGTGTAAAAGTGAAAGATAGAGAAGTGTTGGCGTGATGAAGCAGCGTTGCTTGACACCAATCTGCACTGTTAGAGTCTGATGTGGACAATGATTAATATTAATATTTACATCATAGATATAGGATACAAATAGCAGAAGATGGCCAAAGTCAAGGTCTTCCACAGTCCCTCATAATTGACAATGCATAAGGTTTTTGTATATGTGTAGGAAGGAACTGCAGATGCTGGTTTAAACCGAAGATGGACACAAAATGCTGGAGTAACTCAGCAGGACATGCTGCATCTCTGGAGAGAAGGAATGGGTGACATTTCGGAATGAGACCCTTCTTGTATATATTTAGGTAAACGTATGAGAGCAGACAACAGTGCGACAATATCTCATATACTGTATGTGAGACCATGTGCGATAAGTCTCTTACTTCAAAAACAGTACAGCACATAAAAAGGTTCCTCCTTTTGCAGAACTCCAGAAATATCCAAGGTCCTTCTTGGGATATATCGCAATGATCTTCTAAGGCACTTGATTAGATGCAGTTTCTGTGATTGCGATTGATGCTAATATACATGTCTACACTACCTCAAGAGTTGCATGCTTGACATGCATCTAACTCAATTGGACATGCATACAGACCAAATGACAAAACTGATATGACAAAACGGAAACTAGGTACACAAGGATGGTATTAGAACAGGCAAATTAAGGCTTTAAGGAAAGAATAAAAAGGAATGATCTCTTATCCTGATAACAAAGGGAGAAGGATAACCTAACTGAGACACACTGTGTGAAAGAGCAAACCTGTAGCCGCCCAACAATGTCACCCAGAAAGCAAATGCAATATTCATAATTTCTTTACCGAGAGTGGCACGGTTGTGGAACCGTCCACTGCGGGCAATAGTTAAAACCAAAAGTAATAGATGCCATTAAGGGAAAGCATGAAAAGAAAAGAGGACTGGAGCGTTATGCTAATGGAGTTAAATAAGGAAGGACGTGAAGAGACACAACTGGAGCATAAATGCCGACATGAACTGATTGGGCTGTATATTCCATTCACTTCATCAAGGGGAGATTAAGATGCACTTCTCCGTTCTCTTTCCAAATTATAACTGAGAGAATTCAATAGAGTGCAGTTCTCCTTTAAAAAAATAGATGATTCGCATTGAAGAGCAATTCATCACGATTTTAATAAGAGGCTTTTAGCTGCACCAGAAAGGGCACTGGATGCTGTTGGGAATGTACAACAAAGCACAAGAGTGATTAGCATGCAGAACACGCGGAGTTCCCTGCCTCCAGCGTATTACCATGGCGATGGGCTTCATACAGCTGGTATGTTCGTAAAGTCCAGTTGCTTTCCTTCTCACAAGCAGCAGTTTGCTCCATAAATATCCACACAATAGGAAAATGCATTTACCTGAAGACACACTAAATATTCTATTCAAATAAAGAAATGAATTTATCTTGCTTGAATGAGCGAGTTGGGCTGCGTGCAATAAATCATTCATTGTTTGATGTCGATGCTCATTCTCGATCATTAATCCCCATCAGTGTCTTGGCCAAGGCTCTGATAACAGTGGGCTCAGTCACAGTGCTGGTTTCCTCGGAAGATAACTTAAATGGGATGCAAGGCACCTATCATTTTCTTCAACAGTTAATTAGTTTATGATCACAGCTTTCCATTCGTTAGATCAAGAGGTGAGATGTTAATAGATTTATAGATATTAGGATAATCAAAGGATGTTCCAAGAAAGCGACGCTTGGGCAAATGATCAATAACAACATTACCTTTCTGTTTTGGTGGACCAGGCTGGGGGATTTTGTGAATGGATTTCTGCTTATGTAATTTCAGCAATGCAATACACTGTTGCATGCCCACATTTCTTCACAATGCTGAGCTTCCAAAATCTCAATTGTACTTCAACTGCATTTTGTCTCTGCAACCCATAACCTTAACTGGTAAGGAATCATCATCTGACAAATAGAGTCATAGTCATAGAGTTAAATAGCACATAAACAGCCCCTTCTGCCCAACCCATCCATGACGGCCAAGGGAGTCGGAGAGGGCCAGTAAGTAGACCAGCTGCAGGAGACAGTGCAGTGATTCCCTGCAGTGGGGGCCCTGCAACAGCCTGGGTCTCGGCTGGACTAGGCGCCGCTCCAAGAGTCCGAGCATGTGGACTGGACGCAGCCTGCAGTGGTGGAAGACACCCGGCTACGTTTGGCCAGGCTGACCCTGCAACGCCGGCAGGACAACGGGCCATCATGGTCAGGCCAAGAACCCTGCCCTTACAGCAACTGGGACTTGAAAATGGCACCAAAAACTGGTGACTCTGTAAACTGTCTCACTGTACTATTACTATACCCTTGTACTGAGATGCTTATCTCAGATGCATCTAAGTGCTTATGCATAGTGATACACATACTGAACTGTATATAAAAATGAATTTCACTGTACCTCGGTACATGTGCAATAAAGTATTATTGAACTATCGAACGTTAAACAGAGTGGGCTAGCCAGCCACTCACGACACCGATATCCTGCTGATTTGTCCAGCGCATCACCAATGGAATTACCACTGCCCTGCGCTGAAATCATTGAAGAGCAGACAATACCAATTGATGTGCAAAAAAGTGCACACAGCTTATTCCTATATTGACCTCCATGTGTCATGTGAACAGCAATATTACACCAACCTTTACCAACTGTGCCCTCCTGGGCCATCTCAAACTTTCAACAATTTTTAAGAGCTCAACATGATGCATTGGCTGCTCCCTCCCCATTATTAAAGAGTCATGCTCATTACTGTAAGTTGACTGCAAAAATAGAGACCTCCTTCTTGCCAAATTCTAATTCTTGCTGCAGATTTAATTTTGTCTGTGAGATTATTAATGCAATATGTGGCTGACTTAAAGCACTGACGCAGTGAGAGAAAAATTAGACTTCTGTTCCAAATAATGTTAAAGAATGTAGCAACAGAAATGCTGTCTCAGAAAGTTGAAAATAGCACGCTAGACCAAGAGCTTGTGCTGCTTGGCCCATTTGCAAACATTTAGACATGTTCAAATAATGTTCAACTGATGCTCCTCATAGGCTTTACTCGTCTTCAGTAGGTTACAAATCAAAATCTGAATCTGACAGGGGAGGCGAGTACAGCCATTTCTGGCTGTATTCATGCACAACCTGCACTTATATAATTGACTTCAAATGTTTGAAGGGAACCTGGCAGACAAGATAGAGAAGATGGTGCGAAAGTGTAAGAGTAATGAACACCGGCAAAATGTTTGAATTAGAAAATAACTGAAGTATTAGAAGGCAGGTTAGGCACATTAGACATTTTGGTCCCAGTTTCGGTCCATTAGATCTACATTAGGATCCAGCAAGTTGTCAGCATGGATACCATCTTGTAGGCCTCAGGCTGTGGCAGAATGCAAGATGTTATGTGCCTGCAAGTAGACTTCACTTCCTTACCCAAAGCTGTGCCTGCCAACTGTCCTGTACTATACAGGACTTCCTGAATCTGACTGTTGTCAGTACCACGCTGATGAAGGATGACAGCTTTTATTTGTTTATATTGTCTTGTGTATGGTGATGCAGGGGAAATCATACTATACACAAGTACAGGGTGAACACCAATGTTACGGCCACTGATGATCTGCCCCCACCCCCCTCCCCTATAATCCAGACAAAATTATAAGAGTTTAGTTGAAATTCCCAGAGCGACCACAGATGGATTGTAAACTGAATGTGAATGGAATGACCTGTCAACCCATCCCCCGCTCCCACCATCTCCCCGGCTGTTCAGGGCCTCAGCTTCCGATCCCACTCCCGACTCACCAGCGGAGCCCCTCTCAAGGCAGGAAACCTGTTGCTGTTTCTTGCTGTCAGCGGTGGTTTATCCGCTTCCCAGTCAACCACCGCCGCCTACTTCTGCCGACGTGTTGTCCAGCCAGCCTCTCCCCCACCCCACCACTGCTGCCTCCCCCGGAGTCGCTGACATACTCCACCTTGGAAGCAACAGCAGGTGAGAGGGGAGGGAGTCTCACGGTAACTGCGCCCAGTTTTAAAATGAAATGACACTAAATGCTGGAGTAACTCCGCTGACTGAATCAGTCTGACGATGGGTCCCGATGTCACCTATCCATGTTCTCCCGAGAACTTGATCTGCTGAATGACGTCAGAACTTTGTGTCCTTTTGTCTATCAACCATCATCTGCAGTCATCTGCAATAATGGACACCACTCTCTCCGCTTATAACGAGGGTTTACTGTAAATGGACCATATCGTTGTTTCATTATCATGTAGCTTCCGTTAGTCATGAAAATCAGATAATCCAGAAACACTCTGGAACCGATGGTGCCGTAAAATCGGTGTTCAACTTGTACAATCAAATAATGCACAAGTGCAACAGATTACAGTGTGATAGGTGCAGATTAATACGAACAGTGTAAAACTAGCCAGGCTTAGAGCAGAGACATGTGTAGAAGTGCTTCCCAAGACAGTGACCTAACTCAACCATAGTCGCCGCTACGGGTGGCCCGATGTTCAGGCCCTCTCGCCGGGAATGATGGAACCCCGGCGTCGAACGGGAGAACATCCTCAGCGGCCCGGACCTCTAAATCGGCCACCTCCCACCAGAGTCCGCGGCTCCCGAAGTCCATAGGCCGAGCTGGGCGGAGATTCACGCTGGCGACCCCCGACAAAGGGTCGCAGGACTCCGCGATGTTGGTCAGCGCCGCCCGCGTTGGGAGCTCCACGAACCACAACTCCGCGATGTCAATGCAGCAGGCCCAACACTCCGGAGCTCCAAACGGCGATCCCAGGTGAGGCATTGCCCGCTCCGCGATGTATCCAGTGCTGCGCCGCCGCTGCTGGAGCTCTGGTCGGTCCCGGCAGGAAAGGCCGTGCCAATCCAGTAGGTAGGTGGGGGGGGGGGGGGCGAGGACACGACTCGAATAATAGTCGCATCCTCTCCAGGAAGCGACTGAAGGATGGTTCCCCCCTGACCATACCCTCTTCCCCCCCACATAAAACAACAACAACAACAACAAAAAACATACTTTAAACATAACAAAAATAAAAAAGATACCAGACTGAAGGCGGAGGCAGCCAGCTTACAGCGCCACCGGATGTCCACTCAGATGGATTGTTAAATCGGGCTGGCAAGTGGTAGTTGGAATTTAATTTGAAAAAAAGTGTTATGAAATATACTTTATGAAAAGAGAAACATTACAGGCTGTGGCACAGTTTCAACAAGATGTGGGAAATAGTGGGACCACAGGACATTACTGTAAAAAACACTGAAAGAGACACACTGCTGAGCGAGCTGATAGGAAAGCAAATGGGATCTTTGGCTTCATCAACAAGAGATGGAGTGCAATGGTAGGAACGTTATGTTGAACATAAGTTGAATCAGGTGCATTACACTCAATGTTGGTCACATCACTTTAGGAAGAATGTGGAAGTCGTGGAGGGCGTGCAGAAAATATTTGCAAGTGATTTTAAGAGAGGCACTTCGGCCACAAGCTTACACTGGAGAAGCTGGGTTGTTCCCTTTGGATAAATTAATTTTGAGAGGAGATTGGGTGAGGTATTTCGATCACGGCAGATTTACAATGAGAGTAAAAGTGTGTTGTTCCCATTTACAGTTGATTTAAGGGCATGGGGAACCAGTTTAAGATATTGGGTCAAATTACAAAGGGAAATTGAGAGAAAACTATATATGCAGAGGACAGTTATGAGCCGGGTTGCCTCTGAATAGTTGAAAAAGTATTGTTACAGGCATTATTACAGGCCTCAAGCAGTCGTTCCAGGTGCGACAGAGGTTCACCTGCATCTCCTCCAACCTCATCTATTGCATCCGCTGCTCTAGATGTCAGCTTATCTACATCGGTGAGACTAAGCGTAGGCTTGGCGATCGTTTCGCCGAACACCTCCGCTCGGTCCGCAATAACCAACCTGACCTCCCGGTGGCTCAGCACTTCAACTCCCCCTCCCATTCTGTATCCGACCTCTCTGTCCTGGGTCTCCTCCATGGCCAGAGCGAGCAACACCGGAAATTGGAGGAACAGCACCTCATATTCCGCTTGGGGAGTCTGCATCCTGGGGGCATGAACATTGAATTCTCCCAATTTTGCTAGCCCTTGCTGTCTCCTCCCCTTCCTCAGCCGTCGGGCTGTCTCCTCCCATCCCTCAGCCCTCGGGCTCCTCCTCCGCCTTTTTCCTTTCTTCTCCCCACCCCCCATCAGTCTGAAGAAGAGTATCGGCCCGAAACGTTGCCTATTTCCTTCGCTCCATAGATGCTGCTGCACCCGCTGAGTTTCTCCAGCATTTTTGTGTACCTTATTACAGGCATTGATGGAGGGCTGGTCTGCACTTGATTGAAAATATTTTTTAGAGATATAGGGAGGTAAACTATCTGGTTTTCTCTAGAAGGAGCTAGCACCAACTCAATGGGACAAGTGGCTTCCTTTTGTGGTCTTTGTGATGGAATCTTCTCCATTTGTCTGAATGAATGCAGCCCCCACAATATTCAAGGAACAATACAATCCAGGACAAAGCCTGGATGGTTTTCCATCACCACCATTGCACAATATTTACAGTGTGCTTTCATCAACAAAATACACTGTGGTTACTTATGCAAGCTACCTTGAGACCATTTCTTGAACCTGTGATCCATTCCACATAGGAAGATAAGACAGCAATCATATAAGAAAACCACCCACTGCAAGTCTCACAACATTCAAGATGGCGGCGGAGCAGCTGCAGGGAAACAAAGGTACTGGCAAACAGATTAGGGGTCTTACCTTCTGTGCCCTCAAAAATGTTTTGGGTTCTATGTGATCGGCTGCAGGAGGTGCCCCTGGGGCACAAAGACTGATGGTGGCTGGGCGAGACAAGAGACGACGGTTCGCAGGTCGATGTGTCCGGATCGAGGTGTCGGTGGAGTGGGCTATTGGATGCCCTGCAGCTGGCTAGGGCTTGATTAGATCTGGTGCTGCCTCAAGACTTTGTCTGCAGTGGCACAGTGGTGGAGGCCACCAACAACTTTGCTTGGCCAGGTATACCCTACAAAGCCTCCAGGACAAATCTTTATGGCTAAGTTAATACATTTATCACAACTTAGACGAATCATGACGAATGCCGCCAAAACATGGTGACTCTTGTATACTGCCTCAGTATACTATTCATAGACACTTGTAATTAACTAAGATTGTGCTTATGTATAGTAATCCCTTTACTGAACTTTGCAAAAAAGGAATTCACTATACCACGTTACATGTAATAATTAACCACCATTGAACCAATGAACTATTCTTTCATTATTATTGGAACTCTCGGTCTAATAGCGCAGTGGGAATACCTTCAAAAGGATGATAGGAGCGGATCAAGAAGTTCATCACCACCTTCTCATTTAGGGGGCAATTAGGGATGGGCATAAATACTGGCTTTGCCTACAATGCCCACATCCTGTAAACAGACTGATTCCTATCATATAGAAATCTTAAACACAACTGTGTGATCAGAAACCCAGTTCTTTTATTCAAGCTCTTAGGACGTTAATCGCTGCCATCTTCCACAACCAAAAAAGGATTCAGCAGCTTTGAAACCTCATCCTATGGGGTCAGTGCTCAAACCCTAGATATGAGTCCCACTGACTCATCAAAGTTTTAAGCAAAGTGCAAGGATATAAAGAAGACATACTATGGGCTTCTTTTCGCTGTTTCCAGGGAAACCATTCACAATGTGCAAGTATTGAAGGGATTTAAATTTTCTCCACTTTGTCTCCTTAGTATGAATGTCAAATGTCAGGGCAGTCTAAATATTCAGAGCTTTGAGTGAAAAAAGAATTATGTAAATATTATCCAAATATTTATTGAAAGTGGGTCACTAACTGAATATTGCCAGTGTCCTAATTTAAATATGTAAATCATGGCGATGAAAAGGCAGGCTTTGTGCATTGAGAAGTTGGAATCTCTGTGTTAAGTACACTTTTTAGACAAAGTAGGAATTCACATTTATTGAAGCTAATTAGAAACACGTTGCACCAAAGGTTCCCAAGTGTTGTAAATGCCTCGAATGCCTGAGAATCAGGCATTACACCAAGGCAAGACCACATTTCAGAAAGTGTATGAACACCACAATTATGGAATTTGTGGAAGTGAGCCAAGTGCTGGGATCAGAGGGATATAACTTTCAAATTCATGTAACAGAGGTATTGGTTCCACCTGACTGGTGATATATTGAGTAACCTCAGCAGGAAAGGAAGAATAAAGCTGGTCCACTTTACAAGACAAGACAGAAGATGAAGCACTGAGGCAAGTCAGACTCCTGTGGTAAACTTGGTGATCAAGTGAGACGAGAGGGTGTGGATGCTGGAATCTTTTGTAAAAAGTAAGCTTTGGGTCGAGACCCTGCATTAATCCTGAGCCACTAAATATTTATATCTCAAGAAAATATAAGGGCTTTGAAATGCTGTATGTCAGTTCTTATTTACTTTTAATAACATTCTCCCTTTTCATTTAACATTAGAAAATTGGAACCTTCTTTATACTCCACCAATTTCTGCTTTCAGTCAAACATGTTTTTCATAATTGGAAAAATGTTCAATTCCCCAATATCAATAACTTCAGCTTGATAAACCAGCACACGAAACAAAATCTATAACACATTGGAACAGTGAAAATTCAAGCTTTTACAACCTTTGAAAATAATTTATGGTAGAGTTCTGAGATTAATCAAGGAATTTGAACATTGCTCAACATCAAATCAATTGTGAGAATCAACTAAAAGACATCCCAAATACACACAAAACTACTTTCAATGGCAATGATCATTCACCATACCTCTAACTCTATTGTACGTCTGATCAAATTATGAAATATATGACATTAATATCTTACAAACTTCTACGGAGGCATCACAGAAAGCATAATAGGGTTGTACCACTGCTTGGTTTGGGAGCAGCTCTGCCCAAGACCGCAAGATACAGCAGAGAGCTGTGGATGTAACCCAGCACACAGACCAGACTCTCCACCATTGACACTTCTTGATGCCTCAGGAAAGCAGCCAATATAATCAAAAATAGACAGACTAGTCGGAGAACTGGGAAGGGGGGGGGAGGGGAGGGATGGCGAGAGAGGGAAAGCAAGGGTTACCTGAAGGTAGAGAAGTCAATATTCATACCGCATGCGCTTGGTCACATCGATATATAGGAGTCCACACCTATACAGTAGATGAGGTTGCAGGGAACAAAGCGCAGGCTCAGCCATCGTTTTGCTGAACACCTCCGCTCAGTCTGCCTAAACCTACCTGATCTCCCGGTTGCTAAACACTAAACACTGGACCTCCTCCGTTGTCAGAGTGAGGCCCAGTGCAAATTGGAGGAACAGCGCCTCATATTTCACTTGGGCAGCTTCCACTCCAGCAGTATTAATTTTAACCTCTACTTCAAGTAACCCTTGCTTTCCCTCTCTCTCCAACCCTCCCCCCTTTCCAGTTCTCCAACTAGTCTGACTGTCCTTGTTTACATTTTATCTCTGTTTGCTTTGTTTTTACCTGCGCCTAGCTAACAATGATCTATTCTACATTTTCCTTGATCTCCATCCATTGTCTCGTTTTCACCTTACACTTTCTTATCTCTGTATCTCCCTCTCCCCTGACTCAGTCTGAAGAAGGGTCTCAACCCGAAACGTCACCCATTCCTATCCAGAAATGCTGCCTGTCCCGCTGATTTATCCAGCATTTTGGGTCCATCTTCGGTTTAAACCAGCATCCGCAGTTTATTCGCAGCATCCTACAACATAATCAAAGACTTGTCCCTTCTCCCCACTCCCATCGGGCAGAAGATGCAGAGGCTTAAAAGCGCTCGCATCACCAGCTTCTTCCCCTCTGTTATCAGGCTTCTGAAAAGTTCTCCCATTAGCTGGGATATTGTCACCTCAAACCTATTGCAGACATTGGAATTTTTCTATGAAACTGGTGCGCTACAATGCTGAGAATTATATATTGCACTCTGTATCTTCTCCTTTGTTCTATCTATTGTACCTGAGTTTGACGATTGTATTTATGCATAGTATTAGCTAATCTGATTGGGTAGCAAACAAAACAAAGTTTTTCACTGTATCTCGTAAACGTGACAATAATAAAACTAAACTTTAACTAAATATTGGAGTTCCAACCCAAAACAGGAGAAAACAAGATAGACTGTCCACTTACCGGATGATAAAAGGCCCTCGAATCTCCAGTAGACTTTTCTCATTGTTGAACTGCTTCAGTAAGTTTATCATGAACTTGAAAAAATAAGAGTTCATGGTGGGAGTTGAGGGGGAACACTCAAACGTGCGAGTCCCTATGGCACATAAAAAACATGTCAGGATATACAGTCGCCAGCTTATCAATCATTCTAATTTTTAAATATCAAAATTCATTCAATCCCAAGATGTGAAAATGTTCAGGGGGAGGGGGGTGGCGATATTGTGTGCTGTATTGACTGATACACTTAGGAAGAATGCAATTGCACTGGAGAAGGTGTAGAGAAAGTTCAGCAGGATGCTGTTTGGGATGCAATCTCAGTTATGAGGAAAGACTGAATAGGCTCTGTTTGATTTCTTGCACTGGAGGAAACTGAGGGGGTACCTGATGAAAGTATACAAAATAAGGGGCATAAATAGAATAGAACGTTGCAGGATTTTTGTCATAGCAGAGGGCATAGCTTTTAAGATAGGGATTTTGAGGAGATAGGAAGATTTGTATTCACCCAGGGAGTAGCTGGAGCTTAGAATGCATTGCCTGAGAGTGTTGGACGCAGATCGTCTCATAACATTTAAGTTCCAGGCAAGCGCTTTAATTATCAAGGCTTATAAGGCTGCAGACCGCGTACTGGTAAGTAGTTTAGTATAGATGGGTACTTGATAGTCACCATGGAGAGGTGGGTGGAGGGTTTGTTTTTTGTGGTGTACGACTCCAAGTACCCATGTTACATCATTTTGAGAGGCAATTTGCAAGAAAGAATGCTTAGCTTCATGCAATCAATTATTAATGGTTAAAGAACCATCACTCACTGTCAAAACTATTTGGGAATAATAATGACATGGGGTATCACTCAGTCTTGCGTTTTTTATCAGGCTACTGTTGCTAAAACACAATGTGAATGTAATACAAATGACATGAGATTGTGATATTATCTACACACAAAATTACAAGGTGGGTGAGACAAGTGGAGTTAATTGAAAATACAACATTGCTATTCTGTAGGAACCTTGTAAAGAAGTGGAAACCAGTACAGCATTGCATGTAAAACAGAATCTTACTGGGCCAACTATGTGCATAATGATTTAGGATCTAATGGGATTCAAACTCTTTACACTCCGGGAACCTAAACACTTCATTACGGACTGAACAAAATCCAGTACTCTTTCTTTATGTTAAGAGCAATCTGGTTTTGGTTTTAGGCACTGTAAACAAGGTGAAGTCATCATCTTTGGGCTTTAACATTTCATTTTGTAACAGATGACCTAGCTCCCAGACTGGCAGAGGCCACATTATAAAGCAATACCCCATCAAGCCCAACTCAGGATAGAAGTTTGTTGCAAGCCAACTGCTAGTGGTCTGAGAAACAGGATGAGAAGGCAAATTAGTAACACCTGGCTCCATAAAAACAATTCCTGTGTTTTACTATATTTTAGGTCTGTAATCCAGTCTAATTTGATTTGATTTAGGTCAGGGTAGGGTCCTTGGGCCAATCCAACATTTAATGACCATAAGCCCCAGAGAAGTCCCTCTCCTTAACAAGTCTCTGCCAAGGAGAAAATGCAGACGTGCTGCAAATTCTAATGGGAGTCTCCTTCCAGCCTAGTAGCATGCAAGCTGCTACATTTGATTAAGGCAACAGAGAGCTCCGTTGATTCCACATTTCTATTATAGTTGACCAAGTGGCAATACTGGGGTTCCAAATCAGGAGCTTCCCCCCTCCAGTACAGAACCATTTGTTTCCTACATTTTAAATGCAAACACATCAAGCAAAATGATACCTGAAATGGAAATTTTGAGAAAGGAATATCAGCTAAAAGCAAACAGAAATACTGTACACTGGAATTAGGTGATGACATAAAGTGCTTCCCAGAAAACCTGATGCAAATTAAAGTATTTGTTTAAAAGAAAATCGAGGGGCATGACTCAACCAAATGAAGCCATTAATAGACAAAACCTGCACAAAAAGAGCTGGATGAATGAAATGGGATTCCTTGTTAAAGGAATAACAATAGCGCAGAAACGTTTTACTGCCACCTAAGAACGTCACAGTCATGGAGAGATACAGCATGGAACCAGGCCCTTCGGCCCAAGCCTGTGATGACAATCAAGCACCCATTTATACCAATCCTGCACTATTTTATTCCCCTTCACTCCAATCAACTTCCTCCAAATTTTACCACTCTTGAGAAAATTAACAGAGCTCAATTAACCTTACTTAGGACCATACATGTTTGAATAAGATCACCACATATTCTTCAAAAAGTGAAGAATACAGATTCAACCTATATAACGGAGACACATGAGACTGCAGAAGCTGGAATATTGAGCAAAAAACAAAATGCTGAGGGAACTCAGTGGGTTAGGGAGCATTTGTGCAGGGAATGGACAAATGACATTTCAGGTCAATATTTCTTCAGAAGGATCCCAACCTGAAATGTCATCTGTCCATTACCTCCACAGATGCTATCTAACCCACGGAGTTCCTCCAGTGCTTAGACACAAAAATCTGGAGTAACTCAGCGGGACAGGCAGCATCAGGAAAGAAGGAATGGGTGATGTTTCGGGTCGAGACTCTTCTTCAGACTGGTTAGGAATAAGGGAAACTAGAGATATAGACGGTGATATGGAGAGATAAAAGAACAATGAATGAAAGATATGCAAAAAAGTAATGATGATAAAGGAAGCAGGCCATTGTTAGCTGTTTGTAGAGTGAAAATGAGAAGCTAGTGAGACTTGGCTGGGGGAGGGATAGAGAGGGAATACCACTGGGCTGTAAGCTGCCCCAGCAAAATATGAGATGCTGTTCCTCCAATTCACATTTAGCCTCACTCTGATAATGGAGGAAACCTAGGATGGAAAGGCCTGTGTAGGAATGGGAAGGAGAATTAAAATGCCCAGCAACCGGGAGATCAGGTAGGTTCAGGCGGGCTGAACGAAGGTGTTCCGCAAAATGATCGCCCAGTCTGCGTTTGGTCTCACCGATGTATAAGAGTCCACATCTTGAACAACTTGTTTTCTCCAGGTCATTGATGTGAATTGTAAATATTTGAAGGGCAAGAACTGATCGCCAGAGCACTCTACTAGTTACAATCCTCTAGCCAAAAGGACCAATTTATTCCAATACCATATTTTCGATGACAACCGTTTTCAATCCATGCTAACATATTTCCTTCAATACCTTGCGCTTTTCATTTATGCACCAGTCTCTTATGCAGCATCTTGCCAAATAACTTTTAGAACTCAAAATACACTACATCTAAGGTTCTCCTGTCACATCCTGAATTCAAGAAAATTTGCCAAGAAGTGTTACTTTTCAGGAAACCATGTTGAGTAGGTTTAATTATTTTCCATTTTCCTAAATGAATAGCTATTTCTGCTTTGGTTATTGGCTCCTGCTTCTTGCCAATGATACATGTTAAGTGAATTGTTAAGTTCTTTGCCATTTGTCTTCCTCTCCTTTGAACATTGGTTGTTTATAATGTTCTGGAATCCTCCAGAAAATTAGCTGGTTTTGGAAAATGTCAATCAATGGGTTCTGCTCCCACTTCCTTTAAAACTCTTGGGTGCAGGATATCAGGTCCTGGTAGTTTGTTCATCTTCAGCCCCATGAGTTTCTCTAATAATGGATCCCTCTGCACGAGACTTTGCAAGATATTTTTGCAAAAGAAAAAAAAACATAGGTAAAGCTGTAACAACGCCATTACGCAAAACCATCAGGAAGAGGTATGAAATCATGGTTTAATCACTCTTCTGAACATGGGGTGGCATAATGAAGCAGTGTTGGACCTGCTGCCTCACTGCATCAGACACCAGGGCTCAATCCTGACTATGGGTGATGCAGTCTGTGCAGAGTTTGTACATTCTCCCTGTGACCACGTGGGTTTTCTCCAGGTGCTCTGGTTCCCTACCACATTCCAAAGATGTTCAGGTTCTTTGTAGGTTAATTGGCTTCTGTAAGTTGCCCCTTGTGTCTAGGATGTGAAAGTGGGATAACATAGAACTAGTGTATGGGTGATCGATGGTGAGCATGGAGTTGGTGGGCTGTATCTCTAAACTCTAATGAATGTGAGGTGGTAGAAAATATGCGAATTAAACTAGGAAAAGACTAACGCAATATACTGAATGCGGATTTCAATGCTGAACATATCTGACAAAGTTGCAGCAGAAGAAAAAAAGGCATTGCAGTTCCTACTCTGTGTACAGGACTGCTTTCTACACATACTAGGGAAGATTCAGTCAGATCTGATAGCAATCAGGGAATCAGACAGCTGAGCGAAAAGAAATGACGAACAGCATGACTATTGTGATCATTATATAATAATGTACTGGACTATATGCAAAGGAGGACATATTTAAAAAACCTGATAGTGGGTTCCAAAAAAATTTAGGTCTGATAGTGGGTTCCAAAAAAGAGTAGTCAAGAACCAAACCTAGGAAACTAGAATGAACAATATTGGCAGACATCAAAGAATATCCAATCTGAAGCCATGAATCCAAAATAAAACTGCTCGAAAACAAGACTAATCTTAGGACGAATGAAAAATCGTGAATAAAGAAAGATGGGGGAAAAACCGAGAACAAGAGGCACCGCGTAAGCAAAAGCACGATACGGGTTGTCAAGATACAATTGGAAGGGCAAAGACAGACGAATGAAAAGGAAGACAAGAATCAAAACAGAAAATGCTGAAAGCACTCAGCAAGTTGGGCATCATCTCGAGATGGAGGGATGAAAAAAAATGTTTGAAAAGGAAAAAGATTCAGCAAGTTCTGAAAATGCTCATTGATTCAGGTAGCATCTGTAATGACAGCAGAGTTAATGCTTCAGGACAATAATCTTCCACCACAAGTTGGAATCACTGGAGATAAATTGGTTTTAGAATTCAGGGATTAGAAGGGATCAAGAGAATGGAAGGGGAGGTGTGTGATATTTTTAAAGCAGAGATAGATTGATTGATTCTTGATTAGTACGAGTGTCAGGGGTTATGGGGAAAAGGCAGGAGAATGGAATTAAGAGGGAGGGATAGATCAGCCATGATTGAACAGCGGAGTAGACTTGATGGGCCGAATGGCCTAATTCTGGTCATATCACATGACCTTATGTGACGGAGCAAAGATTAAAACACAAATTAAATGAGAAGAGGAAAGATGATGTGAATATGACATGAAAAGGATTGGTCTAAAGGACATTAAATGGGAGAAATCAGCACAACCCTACCATTGCTGGAAATTTGGAACAGAAAATGGTTGACGTACTCAAGCATCAGAACATGTTGAACTGAAGCAACTATTGTAAAAATTAGGCTCAAATGAAATAACATGAAGTAAAAATAAATAATGATTCAAAGGCCATTAAGAGAATATTGAGAAGCACGTAGCATTCAGGAAGGGAAGAAAGCTAGGAAAAGGCGGTGGTGAGATCCTATTAACTAATTGTTGTCTTGCAGCAAAAGAGAAAAACTATTTATGTTGAGAAAACCAAATGCAAGACCCTACCAGAAGGCAGCAGAAAAGGCCATTCAGCCCTTGCGTCTGCTCTACCATTCAAGAGGATCATGGCTGATCAGATTTCCTTTACATCTACCTTTCTGCCCTTTGTGGCAAGGAACCCATGAGCCCATGCTTCGTCGGCAAGGAGAGCAGCTGCAACAACTCGGTGGGTAAGACAGCATCTGTCGAGGGAAATATTCAGGCAATGTTTTGTGTCGAGATCCTTCACCCAGTCTAGAGGAAGGGTATTGACTCAAAATGTTGACTGTCCATTTCCCTCCTCAGATGATGCTTGACCTGCTGAGCTTCTCCAGCTGCTCTCCTTTCTTTGCTCCAGATTCCAGCACCTGCAGTGTCTTGTGCCAACAATTCTTCTTCACCTCAGTCTTAAATGGAAGATGCCTTATTCTGACTTTCGGTACAAATGATGAATAATAAAGGCAAGATCTTACAGGTGGGAGTGGTGCAGAGGGCCCCTAACAGTACTCACAAGGTTTGAAAATATATAAATTAAGAAATAGCGGGAGCTTGCCACAAAAAGACGGCAATAAGGAGCGATTTTAATTTACATGTTCACTGAAAAATAAACAGATGGGCAAATGTGGCCTAGATGAGGAGTTTTAGGAGCCAACCAGAGAGGTAGACTTGACCTGGGAAACAATTAATTAACAACCTCATTGCAAAGGCACCCCTGGGTAGCATCAATCGTAATGTGATTCAATTTTACGTTCAATTTAAAGGAGAGAAAAATGGGTCTCAGGCTCATATTTCAAACGTAAATAACGGCAGTCATAAGGCCATGAAAACAATGTTAATTAAAGTGAACTAGTAAATTAGGTCAAATTGAGGCACAGTGGGAGAGTCATAGATGCGCTCAACAAGTGCATACCAATGAGAAAGAAAAAATTTCAATGGGGGGGGGGGGAACCCATTATCCAGGGTTAAGTGAAAAAGTTAGTTAGTACCAAGTGTAATGGAAAATTATGTAATTACGCATAGATGATGATTAGAAGATTAGCAAAAACCTTAAACAATTGACCAAAAAGGTTAACGGATAACAAAATTAGAGTATGAGCTAAAAAACTGACAGCAAAGGTTGCTCTAGATATTGATAGATAAGAGTTTACAAAGAGGATCAGGGATATAGAAAGTAATCTTGAGGAAGTAATAACAGAAAAGAAGGACTTGGCAGATAAATTATACAGGTACGCTGCATCAGTTTTCAATTATAATAGAGGATACCAGAAATATGGAGACATAAGAAACTTCAGATGCTGGAATCATGAGCAAAAAAAAAGTGCTAGAGGAACTGGGGTTCAGGCAGCATCTGCAGAGGGAAAGGACAGATATTTTTTCCAGGTCGGGACCCTTCTTCAGACTGGAGTAAAGGGGAGAAAGCTGGAAAAGAGGAAGGGCTGGGACAAAGTCTGGCATATAATAGGTGGATTCTGATGAGGAGAGGTGATTGGCAGATGGGTGGAGTAAGTGACTCTGGCAATGGAGGCAGCCAAGGGTAGAAAGGTCAAGATGGGAATGGGAAGGGGAGTTAAAATGGACAGCAACCAGGAGATCCAGCAGGCCTTGGTGGTCAGAGTGTAAGCGTTTGGCAAAACAGTTGCCTTATCTATGCATGGTCTCGCTGATGTAAATGAAGGCACATCAGGAGCACTGAAAGCAATAGACAAGATTACTGTATATGCAATGCATATGAACCTCTGTTGTACCTGGAAGGGCTTTTGGGGGCCCTGGATGGAAGTGAGAAGAGGTCTAAAGACAGGTATAACCTGCAGTCGCAGGGGAAAGTGTCTGGGAAAGGGCGGCTTGGGTGGGAAAGGAAACAAGGAGATGCGGAGAGAGTGGTCTCTGCGGAAAAATGTAAAGGGTTGTGGACGGGAAGATTTGATTGCTGGTGGGATCACGTTGAAGGGACAGAAATGTCGGAGAATGATGTGTTGAATGCGGAAGCTGATCTAATGAAAGATGAGAATCATGGGAACTCTATCCTCATTTCATTTCAGGGAGGGGGAGTGAGAGCAGAACTGCGGGACACAGAAGAGACATGGGTGAGGGCTCGATCCACAATAGGAGTGGGGAAACAGCGGGGAAGAATGAGGACAACTCGGATGTACTAGAGTGGAAAGCCTCATCATTTACATCAGCAGTGCAGCGAAGGTTTACAAGATTAATTCCTGCAATGAGGGGATTGACATATGAGGAAAGGTTAAGTAGGCTGGAACTCTACTCTTTGGAGTTTAGAAGAATGAGAGGCGATCTCATTGAAACATATAAGATCGTGAGGGGCCTTGATCGGGTGGATGCACCGAGGATGTTCCCAATGATCGGGGAAACTAGAACTAGGGGACATAGTTGTAGAATAAGAGGGGGCTCTTTTAAAACTGAGATGAGGAAGAACTTCTTCACCCAGAGGGTGGTTAATTTATGGAATTCACTGCCCCAGGGAGCAGTGGAAGCAGAAACATTAAATATATTTAAGTCTAAAATAGATGTTTTTTTAGCTGCCAAGGGGATAAGGGGCTACGGGGAGAGGGCAGGGATATGGACCTAGGTATGGTTAGTATAGTAAGACCTGAGTGATCTCCTGGACAAGTGTCGATCGCCTGGATTGGGGTCGGAGAGGAATTTCCCGGATTTTTTTCCCGAATTGGACCTGGGTTTTTATCCGGTTTTTTGCCTCCCCCAGGAGATCACGCGGTTCTTGGGGTGGAGAGGGGTGATAGCGATATAAAGGGGAGGGTAGTGTCTTGTGTTCTGTGTCTTGTGTCTACTGTTTGTGGGTAAGGGTGTCTGTTTAGTGTTCAGCCATGAGCGAATGGCGGTGCGGGCTCGATGGGCCTGGTGGTCTACTCTCGCACCTACTTTCTATGTTTCTATGTTTCTATGTTTCATGGGAGCAGGTGCGGCGCAGATAGAAAAATTGAGAGTAAGGGATGGCCTCCATGCAAGGGACAGTTTTGGAGGTGGTGTAGTCAAGGTAACTGAGAGTCAGCTAGATTGTAGTAAACGTCAGTTGATGGTCTGTCCCTTCAGACAGAGAGATCGAGAAAGGGGAGATATTCCACGTGAATTTGAGGGTAGGGTGGAGGTTAATAGTAAAATTGATGAAATCAATGAGTTCTGCACAGGTGCAGGAGGCAGCCCCAAAATAATCATCAACGTAGCAGAGAGCGAGATGGGGAATAGTGCCAGGATTTCTTTGGAACAAAGTGATCATTGTAACCAACCAAAAGACAGGCATTACTGGGGTCCAATACCAGTAACACCCCTGACGTAGCTGTAAATCAGGAACTGGAAGGGTATTTGGGGGATTGGAGAGGAAATTGCAATTACCAGGGAACAGCAAATGTGCCAGTTGCTGCAGCTTTGGGAAGTCATGTCCCCCAGTCCTGATGGAAATGGTTAGTAAGCTAGCTGATGCATTGGCCTTTAATTTCCCCAGATTCCCTAGATTCCTGGAAAGTTTAATGAGACTGGAAAACAACAAATGTGATTCAACATGACAGACAGAAAGTAGGCCAACTGATTTAACATTCGTCATAAGGAAAGGGTTGGAAGCTATTATTGAGAGCAATATTGCTGAGCACTTAAAAATATATTCAAAATGGTTTTGAGAAAGGGAAATCACATTTGACCAATTTACTGGAGTTAACATGTGATGTGGATACAGAGAATCCTCTATTTAGATTTCCAGAAAGTTTTTGATAGGGTGCTGCATTAAAGGTTGTTGTGGAAAATAAAAGCTTATGATGTATGAGGTGACATGTTGGTGTGGAGATAAGATTGCCTGGCTAAAAGGAAACAGTAGTCACAAGAGGATATTTTCTGGTAGGCAAGGCGAGTAGTGTACTGGGGGACCGACGTTGAAACTGGACTTTCTATAATTTATATAAGCAAAGGCTCCAAAGATACGGTTGTTAAGTTTGCTGATGAAATGAAGAAAGGTAGAAGAGGAAGTTAAGTCAACAAGATTTTGAATAATTATGAGACAGAGTGCAGGAAGGAGATAGAGAGCCTAGTAACATGGCGTCAAGACAACAAGCTCTCTCTCAAAGTCAGCAGGACAAAGGAGTTCGTTATTGACTTCAGGATGCAAGGTGGTGTAAATGCCCCAGTCAGCATCAATGGTGCTGAAGTGGAAAAGGTTGAGAACTTCAAGCTCCAGAGTATCAATATCATAACTTGACCAACCACATAGGCCAAGAAAGCACACTAATGCCTCTACTTCCTCAGAAGACAAGGACATTTGGCATGAATGTCTCCCAACGACGGCACCGTAAAGAGCATCCTATGGATCACAGCTTGATTGGGCAACAGCTCTGCCCAAGACCACAAGAAATCGCAGAGTAGGGGATGTAGCCCAGTCCATCACATAGACCAGACTCCCCACCAATGACACCATGTACACTTCACGCTGCTTCGGGAAAACAGCCAACATAATAAGGAGCCATTTTCAGCTTTGTCATTCCCTCTTCTCTCATCTCCCGTTGGACAGATCACACTTTAGCTTGAAATCATGCATCACCAGTTCCAGGTACGGCTTCTTCCCCGCAGACTACTTAACAGTCCCGATCTTCCAACCTTCCTCTTTGCAGACCTTGCACTTAAAAAAAAATCTGCACTTTCTCTGTAAATGTAATACTATAGTGCTGTAACATTATATTCTGCACTCTGGTATTTTTTACTTTGTACTATCTGTTGAGTTTGGGTATGACATGATAGCACTCAAAATAAAGTTTTTCCTTGTGTCTTGGTAGAAGGACATAAGGAGGCCACAAAGAGGCATTGATAGGTAAAGGATTGGAAAAAGATCTGGCAAATGAAGTATCGGTGGGGAAAATACAAAATTGACCATATTCCAATATCTAAATTAGTCATTCAAATTATGTGATTGCAATGATGACACTGATGCTCGTGAGCCCCTGCTTGCCACCACTGCCACCCTGAACAGTTAATCTGTAGCTTACATCTGCAAGTTCCACTCTTAGTTCCCTCAGTCTGTGTTCTCTGGAGACAAACTAATTAGGAGCAAAAGCTGGTCATTAGGAGGAAAATTAAAAGCATTGTCTAAACAGTAAGTGATTGCAAAGCTCTAAGATGTCCAGGGATCTTGGCGTCGTTCTACATGATTTGCGAAAAGCTAATGTACATGTATAGCATAGTATGGACTGATGAAAAGAGAAATCACCCAAGGAGGCTCAGGAAGATAAAATATCCAGAGATCCGTCGTGAATAGTGTGGCTCACATCACTCAGCATAAAAGCAAGATTAAAAAGGGGTGTGTGTGTAGTCACAGAGCGAGCTAATGTACAGTATAAGACCAATGCAATTACTGTCAAAATCATTTGTTATGGTTCAGAGATTCAGAGCACAAAACCCTTAATGTGCCATATCATGACCTCGGAACATACAAGGTCTGGCAGCACATCGTTTTTAAGCTTCAAACTCTGCCACACGATTCGGTGCATCACTTAACCCTGCAGCGCAAAATTTAAGTGCGATTTCCTCTACATCTTCAGCCCAATTATTTCTGACAATCTCACATAGCTGACCAGACTTGACCAGGCTAAAAGTTATTACACAGCATTTACCTGAATAAAGAATTAGAAGTCTAATTAGGAAAGGCGTTACGTAGACTGCAAATTGGATACACTGTGGCCTTTTCAGTGGTTAACGCTATCATGCACAGCAGAGTCATGGCTCTGAAGATAGACATAAAAATGGGTAACTCAGCAGGTCAGACAGCATCTCTGGAGAAAAGGAATAGATGAGGTTTTGGGTCGAGACCCTTCTTCAGACTGTCTGTGTCTATCTTCAGTTTAAACCAGCATCTGCAGTTCCTTCCTACACACAGTCATGGCTCCTTTGGTTTATATTCGGTAAAAAAAGCTTCAACCTTAATTATTCTAATTAACTTAGAATTTGCTGTCCTTCAAATTCCAGATTTCTCCATCCCTGTCGGCGAAAAAATGTTTTCCTGATTCCACTCTTGACAAGGCCCTAGCTACAACAGAGTGACAATTACTTGTACTATGACAGAATCCCAAGTTAATCCACACTGAACCTCCACACATCAAACAAATACGTTCACTGCAAGAGTAATATACACCAAGCCTTTACTTTAGAGTTTGACAGTGGCTTGGAAATTTACTTTTTGAGGTTTCGCTTATGGATTTTAGTCCTCTTCGTTCTCCATTACATCACTCCAATAATGCTGCTGCAAGTTTGCCATTGCCTCAGCACCAGAGACCCAGGTTCAATTCTGACCTTGAGTTCTGTCTGTGAGGAGTTTGCAAGTTCTCCTTGCGACCACGTAGGTTTCCTCTGACATTCCAAGGACATGCGAGTTGATAGATTAAGCAACCACTGTAAATTGTCCTAAGTGTGCAGGTTAGTAGAATTTGGAGCAGTTGTTGAGAATATGGGGAGAATAAAATGGGACACGGTAGGATTAGTGCAATCCTAATGGTTGCTGTGGACCAGGGAGTTGAAGAGCAGGCTTTGTGCTGTATAATTCCATGACTCAATAACTTCATAAGTTCATACGTGTTAGGAGCAGAATTAGGCCATTAGGCCCATCAAGTCTGCACCTCCATTCAATCATGGTTGATTTATCTCTCCCTCCTAACCCCATTCTCCTGCCTTCTCCCCATAACCCCTGACACCCGTACTAACCAAGAATCTATCTATCTCTGCCTTACAAAATATCCATTGACTTGGCTTCCAGTCTTCTTTGCTAATGAATTCCACGCTAGTGGCAATGAATCCATCACTTAGACGGTCTTTTTTCTTGTAGAGTACTGGAATGTATAAACACGAGCAGCCTCTGGATCAAAAAAATTGCACTTTCAAAATCTCTCGACACCCACGTGGACACAGCCTGGACCTTTTTCCTGAGGTAAGCAATCGGGACACTGTTAGCACAAAGGGACCATAATTATAACAAAAAAATGACAGGACATCTACACTTCTCTGTAATGAATGACATGCTGATAAAACAGAAGGAATGTGAAGCTTTCAAAGGTGGGTCACTGGGCATTCGATCTCTTGTCAGTGTGAGGCTAATTAAGAGACCTTAAGCAGTCTCCTATTTTTCATTTGCGAACTTCATCTCCCGCCTCCCAGTAGCAAGCATCCACAGGGATTTACATTAACATGTCTCAGTAATAAACATGGAACAAACGAGTACAGGGCTTTGTATCAGCGGAAAAAATCTCCGCCACACTCCAAAAGGCCATTTACATTCTGGAAAAATTGAAACGGAGTGATTTAAAAATATTTTCTACTCGTCCAGCTGAATTATCTGGCACTTCCATTAATCATGAATGAAATGCAATTTGAAAGGTTGGAGAATGAGCCACGTTCACAGAGAAGCCAAGTCACAGAACACCTGCCTCTGTGACATTCTGACGATGGTAATTGCTTCATAGCCTGTGTGAAAAATCAACGTCTCAGCATCCAAACCGACAGATTAATTTAACAAACCAGCCCCGGATTCGTGTTTGTCGCTGCAGCCACCAGAATCCGGTCTCCCTGACAACAGCAATCAAATCATTTTGAACAACATCAGGAGGATTCCATCACTAGACCTGGCTGAGCGGGCTGTGTCCCAGATATGTGTTCATGGACATTTTGTGTGCATCCCTCTTGTTCTTAATTTGCTGCACAGCAACAAAATGGCCCAATTTGTCTGAGTTTTCACAAGGCATATCACTCAAAGTACAACAAGAGGGAGGAAAACTGGATCTCAAGATAATGTGGTGATTATGAGCTGAGTGCAGGACGTTGGACATTTCCTCCTGATTAACTCGCACATAAATTTCCCAATCAGCTTACTCTGGAACCGCTGGCAATGCCTCCAATAGACCCTTGCAACTCGGACCAGAACAAAGAGGTATAAAAAAATAGGACACATGTAAACAATGAGGTCATTGTGTCAATCGCTGCTGGTCTGGCAAGGCATCAAGAACACAGTATGTGCGTTTGCAAAGATGAACAGATAAAAGTGAAATATTGCTGGAGATCTGTAAAATAAAAAAGATAAAATGTTGGAAACATTCAGCAGGGCAAACAGAGAGAAACACAAGGTTCAACACAACAGGATGATAACCTTTCATCAGCACTGTAATGAAATGTCAACATGTTTCTGATATCGCCTGACCTGCTTGCTGCATGTTTCTAGATGTTGCAGTATGTAATGTTCCACATGATGGAGAACTCAAACGTTCACAATTTATGCACCTCTGTTGCCACTGCATTATTTTTGAAGAGTGAGGGAAGTTTTCCTGGTGACCTGACACAACACTCCTCGCTCCTCCAGTATTATTAACATAAATGATGCAGTTATTATTATACTGCTGCTGCGAAGGCTTTCGCTATGCAATTTAGTTGTCATACTTCTTACATTACACCAGCAAGACTACTATGGCTATCAATTGCTTTGTTAGGGTCTGTGCTTGTGAAAGACATATTACAAATATCATTTTGTTTGTCATCTGTGCAGACTGCATTATGACAGCTACTGTGAATGTACAGTAAGCTAATGCCACTCAAAGTGTGTATACTACAGGGTCACTTACATTAATAATTTAACAGACCCCCCCCCCCAATTGAAACATGGTTCCTAACTAATACGACTGATTAGATGCATTTTTCCAATCCAGATAGCGCACTGTGAAGCAGGATAGAACATGCTTAAGCTTCTTCTAAAGGATTCACTGAGAGAGCTCCCTTATCAGAAGCCATAAATTTAAAAAATGGCTTAGTAACAACATCCTTACAGTTTGACATAATAAGGATCTGTAAATCTTTTCATGCCGAGCCATTTAATTTGAAGGCCTCCGAAAGAGCCTCCCAAAGGCCACAAACAGCAAAGCCTTCAAGTTTTCCTGCTGCTCTATTTCAGTGGTTTTAGATGATAGCAAGCAGGAGAATCTGTATCACCATTAACGCTAGACAAGCTGACAAGGTCTATCTATTACTTCAAAGGATGTAAAACTCTTGGAAGCAGTGGATTGCTGGCTGACATTCATTGTGGCATTTGAGCAATCCAGACCTGCTGGAAGAGTACATTGCCGTATACCCAGCTAGTAGATTGTCAAAATCCAAGAGAAGAGCATCCTCGCTCTAATCTACAAGTGAAAGGGAAGAGATCAAACTTTTTTGACTCATTTCACTGCAAAATTATGTCTAAGCACATTGAAACAGATCTACTCTGGGATTATTTATCAACCAGATCAAAGAAGTGGCAGGAAGACCTCCAACAGACCTCTGAGATACCACTGTCTATGCACAGGACAGGAGGTTGGACTTAGACCAGAAGATCTTTCATGAAACACCACAACTAACGGCCATGCTCTCCAAAATGGGATTTGGGTAGGAATCCACAATTTTATGCAAATGGTCTACACAGACGTCCATAGCAGTCCTAATTAATGTTTTTTTCTTCTCTCACAACAGGGTACTATGTTTACATATTCTGTTATGCTGCTACAAGTAAGAATTTCATTGTTCTATCGGGGACATATGACAATAAAACACTCTTGGGTATAAAATAGAAAGCTCTTTCCTTTATTTTGTTTGTATGTGGTGTCAGTTCCTTGCTAAGTCCATTAAGAATAACATGGCAAAAGAGAGGCGATGATCTTGGGCAGTGGATACATTCGGGTGAAAATGTCCTCATAAGTGGATAATGTCACAGTAGGATCCATTATCAGACCACAGACTGAAGAACATCTGTGACTAGTTTAAGCTAGCTTGTGGCGCTCGGGTGAATCACTGCAAAAGTGAACCCTTTACTATGGCAAGTGGCCGACCGATTATATTCCCCTTTGTCCCTCAAGTCCCATTACCCAAAGGCGCAGGAAACATGACTTAGCTGAGCTGCGGTACTGAGAAAGAACTGGCTGGAATGCGTGGCCAAGGTGAAGCAGAAAGTTGGATTGTTGGAATGGCACTGAATAAATTACAGGAAAGAACCTGTTGTCAGGTGCAAGGTGTTTTTGGTGTTGCTGAACTTTCCAACAAGATGTATCCCACGCACTGAACTTACACTGTCGCAGTCACCCGAATTGCTGTCCACTTTATTCATCCCTTTCTGAATGGCAAATTTAATGAAAAGAGGGATTTTTTTAAAAATGGAAGCAATCACAGCCCACCAGCACTTTCTGTCCTGTGGAGGCACTCAGCCCATATTCATGTAGTCACACAACTATGGGCAGTCTCACCACCATCAGTTATAATAAAGGGAGGGTGGATAGTGCAGTCCAGAGGGGCAAGGTTATGCCTCTTGACTCTGCAACTCTTGGCATTATTCATGCACAGACCTCTGGATGCATTTCAGCTTTTCAATTCTGGGGCACAATAACCAATCCCAAAAACATCCTCGGCCAACATAACATATTCGCTTAGCAGGACGTCACTGGTGAGTGATTAGAATAATGCTGACCTGCTCCAGGTCTGGCAGTAACCTGGCCAAGGATTATGTCATAATAACAGTCATGAGGAAGCTCTGCGCAGGCTGAGATTTAGTCTGTACTGCTCAGTACTATTCCGGCATGAATCACTTTGCTCGTAAATAAACTTCTTTCTATGGAGCATTCAAAAATGCTAAATATTGCATGCGGCCAGCAGTAACGTTGACACATTTGATTAAACAAGCAGATCAGACCATATGTCCTAAAGTGCAGAGTTACTTGCCTTTTCAATAATTTGTGTAAACCAGAAAAAGTAATAACCTATTAATAGAATTTCTACTACATGACCTACAAGGCAAGATTCCAGAAAGCCTCCAGTTCGATTTCATGACCTATGTGAGTTTGGCTATTTGTTGCCAAGGGATTTAAGGGTTTGAGGTGGATTGGGGAAACTCTGAGACAGATTGCACCAAGTATTGTATTTTGATATCTGCAGCGTGTAAACGGTGGTCACATGGTCGATTCATAAAGAATCCGGCCAGAGACAATAGCATGGGAATTGGAGGTCAAAAGTGGAGGAAAGGGAAGACATGCTCTGGAACAAAAAACGGAGCTATTTACCAAAGTGAATCTATAAGGGTAGTGCTGAACAACTCTGTAAACGATGATAGTTTTCTAAGCATCGTGTGCTAGAACCAATCAGGAGACAAGTTATATTAAGTTTAGCAATGTCAGATTTAATCCCAAAAAAATATTGTGTAAACATTTAGGACTGAGGTTTTTGAAAGGACAAAATTCGAAACCAGCATTTGTTGTTCCATGTCTCCACAGGAAGAAACTCTACTTAGAAAGATAGACACAAAATGCAGGAGTAACTCAGCGGAACAGGCAGCATCTCTGGAGAGAAGGAATGTGTGACATTTCGGGTCGAGACCCTTCTTCAGGGGAAACATCGTTCGTTTCCCTCTCCCCTGATTAGTCTGAAGAAGGGTCTAGACTCAAAAAGTCACCTATTCCTCTCTCCAGAGATGCTGCCTGTCCCGCAGTGTTACTCCAGCATTTTGTGTCTATCTTCGGTTTAAACCAGCACCTGCAGTTCCTTCCGACACATTTGAAAAGTTTGAAACTAGCACAGACTGTGGCAATTGGGAGAAAGGACAAGTGGCAACAAATCAGCTGAGTCCAGACACATAGATCAAAAACCATGCCATGGGCATTGATACTAATCAGAGGCTAATGGAAAATTGGGCTTCGTATCGAAAGCAATAGATTACATAGTTAAAACGTCTTGCTGGGATACACCGTCCTAAGCAGGGTACAGCTGGAGGACTAAGTCAGAGGAAGGAACAGAGGAAGGTGCAGAACATGTTTATCAAGGTTTCCTGAACATTTGGATAATTAAAAGCAGCAATTACTGTCATTTGGCTAACATTTGATAGAATTGAGGAAATTTGCAGCTGCACCGAATGAAAACTTTCAAGATGTTAAGAAGGTACTGTGAGGGAGGGCTATGATATATAGAATGAACTCATTCCACTGGATGTGGAATTTAGAATTAATTAATAAACAATAAATTGGATAGTCAGGCTTTTCAGGGATAAATTAGGAAATAACTCCATGTATTGGCTGGTAGAATTTATGAATTCACTCCATAACCTGAGAACATGATACCAGACTAATGGCTAATTTAAAGTCTGATTTAATATATGTTTATTAACTAAAATATATTAATGGTTTTGTCTAAGTAAAGGTATAATGATTGCATTAGATTAATATCAGCCATGATCTAGTTACATGGTGGAACATACTTGAGGGGCTGGATGATATACTGCTGTTCCCAATAATGTAATACTTCTCTCGGCTTGAGCATTTGTCCACTGTCCATTGAAAGGGGATAGTGAAGCAGGGAGATATTGGGCTTAGTTCCTGAAGATACTTCAATTTGCCCAAAAATTGACATACTTATACTATGAATAGGCACCTTTAAGCTCTTGCTCAACATCACAAGAAAACCAAGGAATTTATTGTTAACTTCCGAAAGGGGGAGCAGGGAGACCAGGTGACAGTTTTCATTGATTGGTATGTAATGGAGAGACTTGACAAATTTCAAATCCTGGGCAATAAAATTTTGGATGACTTGGCCTGGTCCTGGCATTTAGATGTTACCATGAAAGGAGGTGCTCTAGCACTTCTATTTTCCTAGAAATTTTAAAGGATTCAGTGTGTTCGAATGTCCTAACAAGCTTCTGCAGGTGCACTGTGGACTGGTTGTATCAAAGTACGGCCATTCAGAGAGGAGCCGCCATCTTGGAGGAACGGCTGCTAAATAGCAGCCGTCCGTCAAATTCACTTTTTCTTTAGTTTTAGCGTTTTTTATTTCTTTGTTTGTTTGGGGGATTTTGACTTTTAATGTGGGGGGGTAAGGGGGAAACTATTTCTGGGTCCCTACCTGGTCGGTGAGGCAGCTTTTTCTCCAGGCTGCCTCGTCGACCCGTCCTCGTGGCCTACCAGCGGGCATGGAGCGCCGTTTCCTGACGGGGACCGCCCAGCACCTTCAGCTTCGGTGGCGGCACAGCGCTGGAGCGCAATCGGGGAGCGTAGCGGGCGATGCCTTGCCTGGGTCGCCGCGCTGGATCGACGCGCTGGAGCTCCGGTATGCGTTGACCGCTGAGATCAACACCTCCGGGCTGCGGAGCGACCAGCCGCGGGCAGCGGCGCCGACTCCAACATCGGGAGCCTCGTGGCTCCAACTCGGCGCGGCCCTGTCGGCTTCAGGTGCCATCGACTCCGCTGGGAAACCGGCCGTTCCAGCCGCTGCGAGGACTCTCCCGACGGCCAGGAACATCGGGCCTCCGTAGAGGCAACTGTGGCGGCCTCATTGGGCCTGACTCTGGGGAGAACTGGGTTGGGGACTGGACATTGTGCCTTCCCCCACAGTGGTGGTCATTGTGGGGGGATGATTTTTGTGTGCTGTGCCTGTTAGTCTGTGTGCAAGATGGCGGTCGGAGGGAAGAGTGGACGCTGGCGCGAATTGGTCGCCGCTGCTCTCTCCTCAAATTGTGTTTCTTATTTTCTTTTTGTGCTTTTGAAATTGAATTCTGTCCTTGATTTGTGTACTGTGGTGTTTTTATATTTAATTTATTCCGATTATGTGTTTTGTATTTTTGTGATTCTATGCCTTGTAAGGTGTCCTTGGGTTTTAGAAAGGCGCCAGTAAATAAAATGAATTATTATTATTATTATTCAAACAAGTGGTAGCCAAGTGGGGGACTTAGCCCAGTCCATCATGGGCACAGCCATTCTTATCGAAAGCATCTATGAGGCCTGCCTCAAGAGGGTGGCATCCATCACCAATGATGCCCACCATTCGGACAATGACTTCTTCTCACAGTGATCATTGCACAGGACGTACAAAAGCCCAAAGTGATACACCTGACTTCCTGACCTATGCATCACAATCATTGACGATAGGCAACAAAAACATCCTCTAGGATAATTCTCAACACAGATGCCCTGCAATGATGCTCTCTCAGCATATTGCTACTCTCCCTATAGACTCACAATTGCCTGGCCAAATTTTGGTCCAACTCCATTTACAACTTTGCACTCTCTCAATGTCAGCAAGACGAATGAACTAATTATTGACTTCAGGAAACAAGGTGGTGTACATCAGACAACATGAATGGAGCATAAGTGGAGATAGCTGAGCTACAAGTTCCTAGGCATAAATATCACCAATAATTTGTCCTGCCAACATTGAAGCTATGGCCAAGAAAGCACATTGGGCATAAGATATAAAAGGTTGAAAGCAGGTCCCAGATCCAGAAATAGCTCCCCCCCCCACCCCCCCCCCACCGCTGTTATCGGACTATTGCATGGTCCACTCATAAGCTATAGGTGCACAGTCCTAATCGCCAAACCCACCTCATTGCAGCCACTGCACTTTAAAAAAAATCTGCGTTTTCTCTGTAGCTGTAACAGTATAATGCTGGTATTTTTCTCTTTGCTCTACCTGTTGTATTTGTGTATGGGTTAATTCTACTCATGTAGCCTGGTTTGACGGCTAGCAGGCAAAGTTTTTCATTGTATCCCAGTACATGTGACAATAACAAACCAATACATGACCAGGTTCAGGAACCGATGTATTCAGATGGGAAGTCAGTAACCTAAAATATGAACTCTGTTTCTCTTTTCACAGTTTATCTTTCCTTACTGAGTGTTTCGGGCAATGTTGTTCCACCACCATCTATAACATTGTGGCAGAACATATCTTTTAGTATTGCCAAAACGTCTGTGGAGTAGGCTTACACTCAGCACATGAAGTCAGGCACAACCCACTGAAGTGGCCACTTGCATGCTAAACAGCAAATGCAACATATAACCAGGAAATTGCACATCCCACTGATCCAATCAAAGCTCTGTTGTCCGTCCACATATCACGAAAGATGGGCAATAAAACACTTAATAAAGCTGCTGATATTTGAATACTGAAATAAAATCCATAAAAATATCCAAATACTTGTGACTTACTGATAGCTAGTTTAAAAAATGGTAATATCTGCAGCTATAGCTAATTGCTTTTTAGAAGTTGTGAAGTTGCATTTTGCAGGTCTTAATTGCAGGTCTCCGAGTTGTCTTTATTTCTTGGTAACAAACAGGTTAAGGTCTTTGGAATCTTGTTCTATACATAACTAAAACTCTGATCTCGTTATCTTCCGGTTTGGCGGTCTTTCTATTTGCGAAAAAACGGTTCGCAGTAGTGCTACGATTTTTCGCCAATTCACTCACCGTTCTCCTATGCTGCGAGTGCGCCAAGTTTCGTTCCGATCGGTTGAATGTCGTAAAAGTAAGCGAGGTTTAAAAATCTCAAAAAATGCGCGTGCGCAGATCGAACTCTTCTCCTGCCAGTCGGTGCCGCACGGATTAGTCTCTTCCCCTGTCACTCCCCAAAACGGTCCGCCCCTCCCTGCGCCATCGCGTCTTTACTGGAGCTGAGGGACCCGAAGCAGCACAGCCCCAAGCAGCCCCCACAACCACCCCCCCACAAACCCCCTGCCCCCACAACCTCCCCACCCCACAACCCCCCCGCCCCCACAAACCCCCCCACAACACCCCCCCCGCCCCCACAACCCCCTCCCCCACAAACCCCACTACCCCTCCCGCCCTCACAAATCCCCCCCGCCCTCACAAACCCCCCGCCCGCACAATCACCCCGTCCCCACACCCCTCCCCCCACCCATATACACACCTCCCCCATCACACCCACCCTCCCCCTACACCCCCTCCTACACCTCCCCATCCATACACACCCCTCCTCCCCTCCCACCCCACAAACCCCCCCCCCTGCCACACACCGCACTTCCATTCCCCCTCCCCTCCCACACATGAAGAGGAGGGGGAGGGAGTGCTCGTGGATGAGGAGAAATGAGCTGAGCCTGCGCAATTCGGGGCTATGGGTGAGTGGTGGAATATTGCGTATGGGGAACGGGTTGCGCTGGGGGAACGGGAGAGTGGTGGAATATTGTGTTGGGGAATGGGTTCCGTTGGGGACCAGGCCTCCTATGTGACTGGGACCCAACGGGTCCCACTTAGTCTAGTGGTATTATAGTTTCAGTTGTGACTCAGTGATTCTGAGTCCACTACACGTAACTGTTGTGATTTCAAGGCTCATTGCAGAAAATTGAGCACAAGATCCGGGCCAACGATCCTGTGCTGCACTGATGATGATACTGCCTCACAGGGAAGACAGTAAATCAAGGAGGTAATGATCTCAAGGCACCACATCATAAAATGCAAGGGAAGTCGTTCTGGCTTCTGACCAATATTTCTGCCTCAGCAAGAGATTTTCAGATCATTATCAAATTTGAACACTGTGTCCAAAGTGTCTGTTAAATTTCCTCCATTAAATATTTCTGATTTGTGGTAGATGTACTCAGTTGTGAAGTGCTTTGTGAGGTCAGAAAATGTGCTATATACCATACATACAAATCTTGTTTCTTTCTATTAACAATCAGATTTAGATTTCAACAACTTTTTAGAAATTATCTGAAGCATTTTTTGTGTTAATCTCCTCAATTAATTCAGAAATGGTGAATTACCACGACATATCAAGCCAACAAAAATAAATCAACTTTTATCACATAATAACTTACTTTAACACTAATGAGTCCCTGTGCTCATAGGACAATGCAAGGAACATAAAAACAGGAAATCTGGGAGCTTTTAGCTAGGACATAATAAAATGTTCTTTTCATAAAGGAAGGCTATGCGGAACATTGACAGTCAGAGCAGCTCGCTTGTTTCCATGGAAACAGAGGGAGACCGATTCTTCCCTCACATTAAGAAGTAGCTGTGGTGCTTTAGCAGATAAAGAGAATCCGACCAGCACAAATGCGTACCCAGCGCAAATATTTGATCTGCACTGCAGCTTTCGAACAAAGGTGACATGGGAACAAGCAACACTGGTGTCACATCACAGGGACCAAGGACAGAAACATGGATACATTTACCTGATGCGATAGAGAGAACAACCCATGACAGGAAGGAGATAATTATCTGTTAATCCATGGACTTTATTAAACTTGACCTCTTTTTAACTGCTGATGAGAGAGGGTGTCAAATAGCAAGTTGAGAGTGGAGGAAAGCAGAGCTATATCAGGAAGCAGTGATTCAAAAGTGCCAAGTTTGGGTTATCAACATCCAAAGAGGAAAGAAGTTGACGTTTGGAGGCAATGGAAAAAGTTAGTGTAAGCAACTCCACCTCAACAGAAAGCACGCAGGGAGGAACAACAGCTGTTAGGAAAGCTTGTTGAGAATTTCAACAAGAACATTTCAGAAAATAATTTCAGGCTCTAAATTCAAAAGCTAGCAATACTTTAATAAAAATCCATGTTGGCAGGAGTTCTCATTTCTTAATATTGCTGATGGCCAAAATTATGCAGGAAGCTGCCACAAAAGATATGACTGACCTCCAAGCATGGCAATTTCTGATTTACCAGTTGGTCAGAGCATTCCTAAGGTGACTCCCTTACTCAAAGGCTTTGGACACATTGATCTTTTTGTCACAGAGAAATTCAAATTAAGCTGTCCCTAAGGATAACATCACTTCACTTGAAGTCCACAGAATTGAAGAAGTGCCAGTCCTTGAGAATCGCCCCCTTCCCTAGCTAGATGACAGTTGCTAACCCAGTGCTTCCACACCTCAAAAACATTTTTCCTTAAATAGAATCCCAAATTTCCCGGAATTTGATGGTATTTGTGGAAATTTTCTAAGCCTTCCCCAACTACACATGTGCGACTGCCGCCCCAACTGCTCACGCGCGAATACCGGGCCCACTGCGCATGCGCGGGGAGACAGCGTCATTTTGCGTCCCTACCGCGTCACCGGCGCCATTTTCAATTGTGATGCGGCTGACGGGCCTCCCCCAACTGCGCAGGCGCGGATGGTCGTAAATATACTTTTTTTTTGCCAAATCATCCCGCGGGCCGGATTGGACCCCTTCACGGGCCGGATGCGCCAATTCCCCGCAGTTATTTAATTATTTAATTTCCCTAAAATTGCCTGAAGACAACCAGAATTTCCCGAATTTCGGGTAATTTCCTTCAAATTGGAAACACAGGGCTAACCACTGGAAGAGGGCAATGGTGTCAACTGTAAAAAGGCTGTGGATAGATAGATAGACAAGAACTAAGTGGGATGCATTCCCATGTCATAATCCAAGGTTGTATCAATAATGATGACAATAAACTTCAGTACTGTGGCAGGTGTAGAAATATCATTGGATGGATTTATGCGAGGATGCTGGGAAAGACCTGGGTGCTGGTTATTTTGTATGAATTTGCAATCGAAAGGGCGGGAGCTGGGTAGGAATGATGCAGCAGTAGATCAGAGGTTGGAATTGTTTCTTTGTAGGGAGTCAATGACAAAAGATTTGAAGGAGAGGTGGACAATACACCTCGAGGAAGAATCATATTGGTTAACGAGGTGGAACCAGAACGAAAGATTAGTGGGTCAGCATTGCAGTGGGAATAAGATCAGTGGAGCTAGACTTGTGACTCGCTGGCAAGATAAAATCAAAGGGCCTGTGAGGAGTCAGAGACAAACAGAAAATTATAAACATTTGGAGCTATGGTAGGCTTTAGGCGTGTGTTCCTGTAAAGGCTCTGTCTCACATTGGCGGTGAAGTGCGGCGTCGCCGGAAGAGGGGACCGCACGGCAACCACGAGAGCGCCGCACGGATGCTGCGCGGTGGCCGAGCGATCTCCGTACAGCCGGTTCCACGAGCTTGCGGCATCGGGTGATGACGTCATCGCGCAACGCGACGCGCTACGCGATGACGTCTTTCGGATCGCGGGGCTGTGGCGGCGGCCGTGGCGCACACGTGCCTCACTGGCGGCGGCTGTGGCGGTGAAAGTTCGACTCACGGCGCTCGTGCCGCACTGGCGGAGGCTGTGGCGGTGACCATGCCGCACTCGTGCCTCACTGGCGGCGGCTGTGCGGTAAGAAATGATTTTTAGACATTGTTGACTTTTTGTGAGCACCGTGCGGTGTTGGGACCAATGCCGCACGGCCTCGGCAGTGTGCGTTTGACCGAACCCGCGGTCTCTGGCGGTCCACGAGCGGTAGATACTTCCTGTATCACCGCCAATGACTGCAGACTCGTGAGACAGGCCTTTAAGAGAAAGGAGAGGAGCAACAGAGTATCAACCCTTCTGTTGAAGTCTGATGGCTTTAATCTTGGCAAAAATGTCTCTGAATTCCTTGCACTTCAAAATGAGGGCGAAGGATCAAGAGTAAAGAGATTTTAAGACAATTTGCAATCGAGTTCACATTACATTTGCAGCCCAGATTGAATCTAGAACAATAAGCAGCTTTGATTCAAGAGATTTAGGTCTGAATATACGTTATGTAGTCTTGCTAAATCTGCTGGTGAATAAGCAAACAGGTTATCTACCCTGGGACAAGAAGAGGCTGACGAAGGTCAGACAAGGTTAAAAGTTAATGGAGACTGGGTTAATAAAGTTGGTGATGGTAAGCGTAAACGGAGGCAGATTGTCAACCATTGAACCATCGTGGTTAAAGGAATGCCAAAGGTAAATCAGTGGAGGTTTTGCATGTAAATTGATTGAGATTTTTCTCGAAAGAAGTGCAAAATGAAGTGCAGATGAGAGGGTGATGTGGTGGAGATCGACAAAGAACTGAGAGTTAGAAGGCCATGTGAGAGAGAAAGGTTGAGCAATTGACCAGGAATGGCAATTAAATCAGATTAAACTTCCTTGTTCATCCCTTAACTGCTACTTTATTTCACCCGATTAAAGCCATGCCCTTTGCTCCACCACAGTTGCCTTTGTCTACCTTCTTTGCGATCTAGGCACATTTGTTACACCATCACTTCTGTTGAAAGGTCCTGGACCCGACACGTTAACTGTTTTCCTTTCCACATTTGACAATGGTCTGCCATTGGTCAATTCAATTCAATTCAATTCAAATTCTTCCAGGATTTGTTTTTTATTTCAACTCCCTGTCAGTTTGTTTTGATTTTCATATATACCAAGTTTCATCTTATAATATTCCTATGAAAAGCTTTGCATCGTATTACCATAGTAACGATGCAAATTTAATTCAAGTTGTTGTGACTTAACATACTGCATAGATTAAAGGGTTTGGAAATAAGAAGTTCGACACACTGTTTTTTTTCTTATCACTATGTTTCTGAGTTGACCCATTGAAGATAGTTGCATCTTGAGAATACTGAACAACGTTGTACTTACTGGAAGAGTTCATTGGTGTGGATGAAGAAATAGGAATGTGCAGCTCAGTTTGGTTATTTTGGGTGCCGATGATTTCACTTGAATCGTGTCCTTCTGTCTGACCTGCTGGAGATGAGGCGATTTCTGCCAGTACCTCCAAGTCTTTCAAGATCACCTGCAATCACAAATCGACATTGCTCTTTAAACTCCCGACAAAGAAAACAGTAAACATTTTTTTTTCCCTCGAAACATCAGGTGCACAGCCTTAATGCAATTCCTTACAGTGAGTGGGAGTAGGAGAAAGGAAGCCAGATTTATAACCACGACTTGAGTAATTGAGCAGTAGCGCTAAGCTCAAATGACTATATGTTACGAGGATTCAAGCAACATAGATCTCTTATGCAATATACCATCAAACAGGATTTTGGATGGATCATTCTTCAAACTACTTTGTTCCTACCTGAAAATAATGTCACATGGGAGGTATAGTTTAAATTTAAGATGCTAAGTTGCAAAGTGAGCACCGTATTTGTGAGGGGAAACTAGGGCAAACATATTATTTGCTCATTATTTTTATTTTGGAGGGGGTGGAAACATGATGAGCCTGTGGGGAGCAGGGTTGCGGAGATTAATTTTGGCGAACAGTCGGTGCTTGAGAAGTAATCAGCAACAATAATCCTGATCCTGGTAAGTGCATTGAGGCAGTTGTAGCATCAAACAGCTTATGGGAAGGACGGTCTTAAAAAACCCAACTTGGCTGAAGGAACTGAGGTTTGGTCACTAACTTTGCTGATGACTCAAATATAGATATTTTGTGATAAGGACATGACACCACAAACAGGATAAAGATATTGAGTGTGCCAAAATCTTGCAAATGCGTTATGATGTGGGAGGGAAAAAAAAATCAATGTGCACTATCTAAATGAGGAGAGATTGCAGAGCTTTGGGATGCAGATAAATATGCTATTCCGAGTGCATGATTCACAAAAGGCTAGCTGCAGTTAGTAATTAAGAAAGTGAACAGAATGTTATTGCTCATTTCGAAGGAAATTGAATGAAAATGTTGAGATTATCCTCTGGGAAAAAACAACCAACATTGGCCACAATAATTTCAATTAATGATGGAAACATTTTAGTGCAGTGCCGCTATACGGCTGCACCATTGGAGTTCCAGCTTTTGAGTAACACATTAAACCAAGATCTCTCTCTCTCTCTCACTCTCTTCCAGTGACCTTTTTCCTCAGTCACTTTGAGATGTGATGTCACTGGCAGGGTCAGAATTTAGTGCCTGAACCTGGTTGTCTTTGAAGTGTTGGGCCACATCAGTAAAGAGAGAGCCCTATGTTACCAAGTAAATATTTCTTTGAAAGTGGAGTCACGGGGTGGTGATGAAAGCGTTTGACATTCTGGCCTTCATCAGACAGGGCATTGTGTAAATGTGTTGAACATTATGTTTCAGTTGGGAGACCACATTTGGAGTATTGTGTACAGTTTTGGTTACGCTGCTATAGGAAAGATGCCATTAAGTTTGAAAGAATGCAAAGACGATTACTGAGAATATTGCGAGGATTCGAGGGCCTTAGTGGTTAGGCAGGCTACAACTTTATCACTGGTGGTGTAGGAGACTAAAGGATGACCATAGAGATGTAAAACATCATGAGGGATATAGATAAGGTGAATGCAAACAGCCTTTTCCCAGGGTAGGGGAATCAAAAACTAGGTGGCATACGTTTAAGGTGAGGGGAAAGATTTAAATGGGACCTGACGGACTATTTCTTTAAATGGAGGGTGGTGGATATATGTACCAAACCCGACCCAAAATGTCACCTATAATGCTCTCCAGAGCTGCTGCTAGACCTGCTGATTTACTCCAGCACTTTGCATCCTTCATCATTGCACGTGTCAATCGAAGCGATTGCTTGTCAATTTCTATGGCCTCTACAGTATAACTAGCAGCCTGTGTTCTTAAAGAGACAGTGGTGTCTGATTAACGAGGGGACGCTCTGTCCGTTATAACCAAAATCTGTTATAAAGAGGGTTAACGAGGATTTACTGCAGTTCTAAATTATTAATCTGCAGAGGAGATATTTCAGCGTAACAAAGTTGAGATAATTGACAAACGTGAGAAGACATTAAACATCAGATACTGCCTCCATGCTCTCTTCTTGTTATATGCGAGCCATTCCGGAGTTCATTACCATTCATTATAAAAGGCGCATAGTTTATTATGTATACAAAGATATTAATGTTAAATTATCTGAATGTACGTAAACAAAGCCGTTCTCCTATTTCACACATTCCAAGGTGATAAAATATAATGCTCCCATTACTGCCATGACTGACCTCCAGTGCTTATGCAAGGCTTGGACGACAGGTTAGAGTAGGTACTTGCAAAACAAAGCAAGCTGTTACAGTAACTGTCCCCTGAGACCACTTCCTTAATTACACAATAAACAATCTGATCTGTCACTTGTATCATCAAATGTAGACCAGCGGGGTAACATGAAAGCAGTTTAAAAATTATTCCAAGGCCCGATTAATGGATACCACGTGCACAGGAATGGGCATATGGGAGACCGATTGGGATGGACGTGGATGGATTTGCCAGCTGCTGCGAGGCTGCAGGCAAGTTCTGGTGGGTGGGAACAGAACATTATTGCGTGACTTCTACTAGTTAGCAAAGAGTGCTGTGCTTGACTCTGTCTGCTTGTTCTGGTTCAAGGACAGGCATCTTCTACATTCTCCTCACCCTGCTTGACCAGACTCTCTTACCTCCCTTTCAATGCCATCTCAGCCTTTCAAGGATATCCAACATATTTACTACAGTGGACTGAGGGTCCTAACACCCCCAATGAAAGGGTTGTCTACATACTTTGAACAAAGCCAGTTACTTTTAGATGTTGAACTTAGTTTGCATACAACACACGCCAGTTTATAGAGTAATGGATGGTTGCAATAACAAGTTCGCACATCCTGCGAATAAAGCTTCAAAACAAATGTCTGATTTAAAAACTTCAACATGAAGTCTAAATACCAAATAGATAGAAACATAGAAAATAGGTGCAGGAGTAGGCCATTTGGCCCTTCGAGCCTGCACCGCCATTCAATATGATCGTGGCTGATCATCCAACTCAGTATCCTGTACCTGCCTTCTCTCCATACCCCCTGATCCCTTTAGCCACAAGGGCCACATCTAAGTCCCTCTTAAATATAGCCAATGAACTGGCCTCAACTACATGGTGCTTAAGTCATGTGGAAGGAGACAATGGGTCAGGTTTCTAAAGGATGTTCCACACTATGCAGAGTACAAATGGATGAAAAATCATAGGCAAAGACCAACTGGCCCATTCAACCTATTCTATCGCTATGTGGTGCAATCTCAAAACAGCATCAATTTCAACAAAACAATCCCTCCCCAAGGTCGTCAACTCACTATGTTGCTAAATTAAAGGCTCTGCATCTTGACCGCTACCAGCCTTGTAGAGAATACAGATGACTGTGCAATTTCCCCATCAATCACAATTAGATATCATATTTACATAAGGAAAATGGACCACTTTTACAAAATTTGCTTGATCCAATTATCCTCAATTAACTGCATTCTGCTGGAGAAATAATTGTACTGTGCCTAGAGAGCTTCAGCTGAAATTGTATTTGAATTTGGAGACATTTTAAAATTAAAATCATTTTAATATCTGTTGGGCACATTAATAGTGTGTAAACAAAAAGACATATGGGGAAAAACATGTTCTCTCATACGCTGGGAAATTCTGCTACAATTCTCGAGTCAACCCTAATAAATTGCTAGAACTGATAGGACAAGATACTTGGCCCTGGCTTCCTCCCGTAAAGGAAAAATCCTTCCACACTTGGCTTTCATCCAGCTTCCTTTTCAATGTGTGCAGCAAAACAATAGCTCGAAGATGATTTGTGAAGTTGAAGTCTGTCAAATCAAAAGCTTAATCTGTTCATATTTTCTAATTTTATACAATTTTCCTTGGCTTGGCCCTGGCCCAATCACAAATAGAATCTATTCCCTCGATCGTACATAACCTTCCAATCTATGCCATAATTTCCTAGGGCTTTCCCCCAATAACAAAATGTATAAACTTTAAATCTTTAAGAAGGTTTTGCTTTAGTCTTTCCCCACAGCCATCATCTGGAAGGATTAAAAACCTAATGAGAGGTCATCGGCCTGAAATGTTGACAATTTCTCTGTCCTAAGATGCTATCTAAACGGAGCATTTCCCTCATTTTTCTATTGCTGTTGCAGCAGACTAGATAGGATCAAATATCATATTTTAACTGCTACAGCTATGCTGAACTACATTACATTCTCACGATACTGAGCATGAACTTTCACCATTTCATAAATTATAACCCAAGGATCCTCCCGATAACTCATTGGAATTTTAAGAGGACAATTCAACATTACACATGCAGATTTGAAAAAGTCAAACTACAGTCAAGGGCAATTGGATTGAAGGACCTATACAACCTGCTGCTCACAGACTATAACAGAATCTTGCTGAGTTACATCAATGAGCTCAGTATCAGGCCATTCTCATAAATGATCCCTGTTGGAATAATGGGTGAGTGGTGTCAGTTATTGCTGATTGTCCACCGAGTAAGGTATTGTTTGTAGTTGAAACAAAGAATTGTAGATGATGGTTATTACACAAAATGACACTATATGCTGGAGTAATTCAGCAGGTCAGGCAGCATCTTTGGAGAACATGGATAGGTGATGTCGGGATCCTCTCGACCCTCAGCTACTCTACTGTCAGACTGACATGGCCCGCACCACAGCCCCCGGCCGTCAGCTCCCCCCCTCAGTTTGCCGCCAACGACAACACGCACCTGGACACTGCGGGGCCCCTTCCCCTCCCATTTGCCTCCCCTCCCAACCACCGGCCACTACTGCCCCCCCCTTTCTCCACCCCCTCCCCTGCCGTTGGCCCCCCTCCACCACGGACTGATGCCCCGCCCATGGGGGGACAGGGGACCACGTCCCCTCCATGTTTTGAGAGGTGGGGGACAATCCCCCTCATGTTTTGTAATCCAGATTTTTAAATTCGGTGAAAAAAAATCTATTAAAAATCTCCGCTTTCCACGAGACTGTGGGGGTGGGACTGATGATCAGCAGGCAGTGGGGAGTGGGGGGGGGGGGGCAGGACGTGATGATTCAGCGCGATGATTGGAGGAGGGAGGTGTCGGTGAGAGGCGTAAGTAAGGGGGTAGGACTGTGGATAGAGCGCGGTGATTGGAGGAGGGAGACGTCCTGGTGGAGCAAAGATCATAGAGCGGAGCTTGAATCGGCCCGTTCGCGGGATCTTCCATTGCCCCGCGGTCAAATTGCTGCGTCGAGGCGATCGACGCTCCCGATGTTGAAGCCCCCGCCGGGGGATGGAAGATCCCGTAGCCGGTTTTAAGCCGCGCCGGGCGATGAAACACCGCAAACGATTCAGGGCGGACGAAGCTGCTGTTGCTGGAGATCGGAGTCGGTCACCAACCAGGTCAGTTCCCGATGTTACCGTCCACAAGGCCTATTGCCGAAGCCTCCGAAATCTTGCATGTGTGTGCACGCGCGCGGCCGCCAAGAAATTGTGTCCCCCCCATGGTTTGACAGCGATTTCCGCCCCTGGCCCTGCCCGCTCCCCGGTAGAGCCCCTCACTTTTCTTTCTCACCCTCCAAGGCGGACAATACAGTGCATTAATATCCTCTTCTTTGGACGATTTGTGATCCATTAATGGGCTCTGTGAATTACATGCTTTTGCTGTTGCTACCAAAAGGTGTGTCATTCTGGCCAAATATAACAATTTCACAACATTTGACACCTGGCTGCCTGGTTCACATTCTAGTTTCCAGCAAATGGAATCAAGGGATATGGGGAGAAAGCAGGAACGGGGTACTGATTTAGGATGATCAGCCACGATCATATTGAATGGCGGTGCTGGCTCGACGGGCCAAATGGTCTACTCCTGCACCTATTTCCTATGTTTCTATACCAGACTCCTCAAACCTTTGTGGTCCACTTTCCTTGTAAAATGGAGCACTTTCTTACTGCGGGACCTCTAAGACACCAGGCCAGTTGTCAAGTTGGGTGGCACAGTGACACAGTGACACAGCTGCGGGGCAAAAATCAAAAAGGGCCACTTTTCAACATAATTGTATAAGGGGTAAGAGCGTTGTAAAAACAAGCCTGAAGGCTTTGTGTCTCAATGCAAGGAGCATTCGTAATAAGGTGGATGAGTTGAACGTGCAGATAGCTATTAATGATTATGATATAGTTGGGATCACGGAGACATGGCTCCAGGGTGACCAAGGCTGGGAGCTGAACATCCAGGGATATTTAATATTCAGGAGGGATAGAGAGAAAGGAAAAGGAGGTGGGGTAGCGTTGCTGGTTAGAGAGGAGATTAACGCAGTGGAAAGGAAGGACATTAGCTTGGAGGATGTGGAATCGGTATGGGTAGAGCTGCGAAACACTAAGGGGCAGAAAACGCTGGTGGGTGTTGTGTACAGGCCACCTAGCAGTAGTAGTGAAGTTGGGGATGGCATCAAACAGGAAATTAGAAATGCGTGCAACAAAGGCAAAACAGTTATAATGGGTGACTTCAATCTACATATAGATTGGGTGAATCAAATTGGCAGAGGTGCTGAGGAAGAGGATTTCTTGGAATGTATGCGGAGTAGTTATCTAAACCAACATGTAGAGGAACGAACGAGAGAGCAGGCTATTCTAGACTGGGTATTGAGTAATGAGGAAGGGTTAGTTAGCAGTCTTGTTGTGCGTGCCCCCTTGGGCAAGAGTGACCATAATATGGCTGAGTTCTTCATTAGGATGGAGAGTGACATTGTTAATTCAGAAACAACGGTTCTGAACTTAAAGAAAGGTAACTTTGAGGGTATGAGACGTGAATTGGCCAAGATTGACTGGCAATTAGTTCTAAAAGGGTTGACGGTGGATATGCAATGGAAGGCATTTAAAGACTGCATGGATGAACTACAAAAATTGTTCATCCCAGTTTGGCAAAAGAATAAATCAGGGAAGGTAGTGCATCCGTGCATAACAAGGGAAATCAGGGATAGTATCAAAGCAAAAGATGATGCGTACAAATTAGCCAGAAAAAGCAGCATACCAGAGGACTGGGAGAACTTCAGAGACCAGCAGAGGAGGACAAAGGGCTTAATTAGGAAAGGGAAAATAGATTATGAAAGAAAACTAGCAGGGAACATAACAACTGACTGCAAAAGTTTTTATAGATATGTGAAGAGAAAGAGATTAGTTAAAACAAATGTAGGTCCCTTGCAGTCAGAAACAGGTGAATTGACCATGGGGAACAAGGATATGGCGGACCAATTGAATAACTACTTTGGTTCCGTCTTCACTGAGGAAGACATAAATAATCTGCCGGAAATAGCAGGGGACCGCGGGTCAAAGGAGATGGAGGAACTGAGTGAAATCCAGGTTAGTCGGGAAGTGGTGTTGGGTAAATTGAATGGATTAAAGGCCGATAAATCACCAGGGCCAGATAAGCTGCATCCCAGAGTACTTAAGGAAGTAGCTCCAGAAATAGTGGATGCATTAGTGATAATTTTTCAAAACTCTTTAGATTCTGGAGTAGTTCCTGAGGATTGGAGGGTAGCAAACGTAACCCTGCTTTTTAAGAAGGGAGGGAGAGAGTAAACGGGGAATTACAGACCAGTTAGTCTAACATCGGTAGTGGGGAAACTGCTAGAGTCAGTTATTAAAGATGGGATAGTAGCACATTTGGAAAGTGGTGAAATCATTGGACAAAGTCAGCATGGATTTACGAAAGGTAAATCATGTCTGACGAATCTTATAGAATTTTTCGAGGATGTAACTAGTAGAGTGGATAGGGGAGAACCAGTGGATGTGATGTATCTGGACTTTCAGAAGGCTTTCGAAAAGGTCCCACATAAGAGATTAGTATACAAACTTAAAGCACACGGTATTGGGGGTTCAGTATTGATGTGGATAGAGAACTGGCTGGCAAACAGGAAGCAAAGAATAGGAGTAAACGGGTCCTTTTCACAAAGGCAGGCAGCGACTAGTGGGGTACCGCAAGGATCAGTGCTGGGACCCCAGCTATTTACAATTTATATTAATGATCTGGATGAGGGAATTGAAGGCAACATCTCCAAGTTTGCGGATGACACTAAGCTGGGGGGCAGTGTTAGCTGTGAGGAGGATGCTAGGAGACTGCAAGGTGACTTGGATAGGCTGGGTGAGTGGGCAAATGTTTGGCAGATGCAGTATAATGTGGATAAATGTGAGGTTATCCACTTTGGTGGCAAAAACAGGAAAGCAGACTATTATCTAAATGGTGGCCGATTAGGAAAAGGGGAGATGCAGCGAGACCTGGGTGTCATGGTACACCAGTCATTGACAGTAGGCATGCAGGTGCAGCAGGCAGTGAAGAAAGGGAATGGTATGTTAGCTTTCATAGCAAAAGGATTTGAGTATAGGAGCAGGGAGGTTCTACTGCAGTTGTACAGGGTCTTGGTGAGACCACACCTGGAGTATTGCGTACAGTTTTGGTCTCCAAATCTGAGGAAGGACATTATAGCCATAGAGGGAGTGCAGAGAAGGTTCATCAGACTGATTCCTGGGATGTCAGGACTTTCATATGAAGAAAGACTGGATAGACTTGGCTTATACTCGCTAGAATTTAGGAGATTGAGAGGGGATCTTATAGAAACGTACAAAATTCTTATGGGGTTGGACAGGCTAGATGCAGGAAGATTGTTCCCGATGTTGGGGAAGTCCAGGACAAGGGGTCACAGCTTAAGGATAAGGGGGAAATCCTTTAAGACCGAGATGAGAAAAACGTTTTCACACAGAGAGTGGTGAATCTCTGGAACTCTCTGCCACAGAGGGTAGTTGAGGCCAGTTCATTGGCTATATTTAAGAGGGAGTTAGATGTGGCCCTTGTGGCTAAAGGGATCAGGGGGTATGGAGAGAAGGCAGGTACGGGATACTGAGTTGGATGATCAGCCATGATCATATTGAATGGCGGTGCAGGCTCGAAGGGCGAATGGCCTACTCCTGCACCTATTTTCTATGTATCTATGTATATGTCTCACAGAGCCAGAGACTCGGGCGCTGTTTGTGTGGAGTTTGCGTATTCTACTCGTAACTGCGTGGATTTCCTCCGGATTCCTCCCATATCCCACAGTTGTGGGTTAATTAGCCTCTGTAGATTGCCCCTGTGTAGGGAGTGGATGTGAAAAATGTTGAAGGGAATCATATAAGAACAAACATCAGAAAGGTACCTTACACAAATTGAACTGCACTGTCAACTACAGATAGTTCAACAAGGCTTTCTGATTCTTATCACCACCCAACCTGTGATATTGTTTGGACTGATGTTAAAATGGGGTTGTAAACAAACCCACCATCCCCACGAGCTTTAAGCTCAGGGATGAACATTCAAAAGAAAATAATGTTATTCCCAGTGTTTCAACAAACACTTGACCCACAACCAACACAATTAAGACAAGTAACTAGATGTCAATCTCATAATTGAGGGACCTTCTGAAGAACATCTGCCAGGATTTGTAGTGATAACACATTGAAAGGTGCAAAAGCTTTGAGTTGTCTGAATGTAGTATAAGGTGTTATATAAAAGAAAGATCACACTCTCACTGATGCAATTTTCACTACAAGTAGAGCATCACAGTGGAGCTAAGTAACAAGTGTGGCTAAATCAAAGATTGCATCTTTCTGAATGAAGGTCAATTTGGATAGTGGCCTGATGCTTGAAATTAATTGGGATTGCTCTCGTAATTCCAAAACGGAAGCACTGGAATGGGACATTCATGGCTTACATTAGCGCTTATGTCACATAAGCGTCTTCCCAATTTGTCTAAATCAGAGCAATACTTCCTCTGTACCTTTCATCTTTATTTCAGCTAAATAAATCCGATCCATTGGGCTAGATCTTTCCAATAGATAGGAAGCTCCACAGTAAGCATTGTGTTAAAACCAAGGATTCCACATTAAGCATGCTTAAACCTTCAATGTTATTTTTCCTCTATTTTTTCCAACGCCTCAAGTCATTGCTTCTGTTTGTGATTTTTCGATTCCCTTCACTTTCTTGAATTGGACTAATATATCCGCCAAGCAGGCAATTGCCAAAATAACAAGCCTAATAAATGCCCTCAGAACAGTTTGGAATCTCAATGCTGTGCATCAGCTATGATTATGGAACAGCATTTCATGCCTTATTTACAAATGTAGCCAAAGTGGATAGCAAATTAGTTAAGGTAGACAAAAGTGCTGGAGAAACTCAGCGGGTGCGGCAGCATCTATGGAGCAAAGGAAATAGGCAACGTTTCGGGCCGAAACCCTTCTCCAGACTGATGTAGGATGGGGGGGCGTGGGGGGGGGGGGGGGGCGGGAAGAAGAAAGGAAGAGGAGGAGGAGCTTGGGCAGTTTATACCCCAGCGGCATGAACATTGACTTCTCCAATTTCCGGTAGCCCTTATTGTCTCCTCCCCTTCTAAGCTCTCCCTCAGCCCTCTGGCTCCTCCTCTTCCTTTCTACTTCCCGCCACCCCCCACCCTACATTAGTCTGAAGAAGGGTTTCGGCCCTATTTTGCCTATTTCCTTCGCTCCATAGCTGCTGCCGCACCCACTGAGTTTCTCCAGCACTTTTGTCTACCTTCGATTTTGCAGCATCTGCAGTTCCTTCTTAAACCGTAAATGAGTTAACCCAAGTGGATTGCCCAGGCAAATGCTTCTGTGTGTCATATGTCACTTTCTCCTGGACCAAAGCCTCATTTCAATAGGACAGCAATTCCAACTTATGACTGGTGAACTTCAATCTCTAGTGCAAATGGTATTGAAGACCTGTGCATTAACAGTCTGTGTCAGCACCTCCCTTTAGTGTGGAAATTTGGACATGACAAGAAATTCAATTTCATTAATCATGTTTTAGAAAGCCCCAGAAAACATAATACTTAAGTGGCACTTTATTTCATAGTTTATCAGCTGAAGTGGACTGGAGCCAAGCCTGGTCATACACAATTTACTTTGCCGGTAATCAATATTTCATGATAAGCCATCTTAGATTTTGTCTTTTAAAAATAGAGCAAAGGTAAGGCTAGCTCTACTTTCTCAAAATGTAAACTCTTGAAAATCCTATCAGTCTGACACAGGTCTTTCACATAACATTCAATGTCCACCTCAGCCAACAGCTGGCCAACCAATCTCTTATTCATGTTCATAAGTGATAGGAGCAGCATTAGGCCATTTGGCCCATCACGTTTTCTCCGCCATTCAATTAAGGCTGATCTATCTTTCCCTCAACCTCATTCTGCCTTCTTCCCATAACCCCTGACACCCATACTAATCAAGAATCTATCCATCTCTGGCTTAAATATATCCATTGACTTGGCCACCACAGACTTCTGTGGCAATAAATTCCACAGATTTATCACCACAGATTCAACATATTGTATGTTGCCTTAGCGTAATCAAGTAAATGATGAATACAGGTCAAGTAATGCGCTTACATAGATGTATTGATTTTTAAGTATCGCATGCCGCAGAAAAGATATCAATTACTAGTTTAAATTAACTCATTTTGACTTGGTAAACTGAATGTTATCAATAGTATAAACAAACGCAAAAGGCTTTTAACAAAAAGTGTGAAAGGCACTTTGATTATTCAGTCACAACAGATCACTGGTATTCAGACACTGCATTAATTGTGTTACCATAGAACGATGTCAAGTCTGAAAGATAAATGCAGCTGTTATAAATCACAAATGAAATGGATCACTAAAAATGGATCATTACAGCTAATGAAGTGAAGGTTATGTACACTTCAGCTAAATGCATCCTAATGTATTTACTCTGACTCCTTACTGCAATAAACTCATGATGAATTGCCTCCATGATCCGTCGTCTCAGCAAGGGGATGCATTATAAAGATCCAGAAGCTTGCGATATATTACTGCTTCAAGTAAACCAGCTCGGACGTCCCTTCATTTCAGGGGTACATTTCCAGAAGAGGCAATGCTTCCTCCTTGATCCACCACATCATAAAATTAATAATTTCACCTGGTTCATTAATAGGTTTCCCACAAGAGGAAATACCCTTTGCCATATTCATGCAATCAAGACCCCTAAGTAACTCGGTTTCAATTATGTACCCCTTCATTCTTCTCAATTCCTGTGAAACACAAGCCTAGTCTGTCCAACGTTTTCTCATAAATCCCGCCATTTCAGCTGTTAGTCAATAAACCTGCTTTAAACTACTTCCAATGCATTAACACCCTTTATTCAATGACTAATACTCCAAATGAGGTCTCCCCAATATAATCGATGCATTACCTCACTCGTCATAGTCCTTTCCCCTCGCTCAAACCAGTATCATGCTGTTAGCTTTCCTAATCTTTAGTGAATCATGAACTAGGACATCCAGATCCCTCTGCCTCTCAGAGCTCTGCAATCTTTCACCATTTATTTTTATTTTCCCTATAAAAAATAGGCAATTTTACATTTTCCCACACGATACTCCATTTGGCAGATCTTTGCCCATTAGTTTAATCAGGAACCTTATTGAGGTGGAGAAGACCATGAGAGCATGGATTAAGTGAACACTCTCAGTCTTTTTCCAATGGTAGAGGATTCTAAATCTAGCACGCAAAAGCTTAAGATGAGAGGGGAAGGATTGAAGAGGCAATCTCAGGGCAACCTTTTCACTCCGAGGGCAGACCATAGCTGGAATGAGCTGCCAGAGGAAGCTAATACAATTGCTACTTTCAAAAGACATTTGATCAGATACGTGGAATGGAAGAATTTAGATGGGTATGGGTCAAATGCAGGCAAATAGGACTCACCCAGAGTGCCAACTTGATAAGCATGGTCAATGTGGCCAAAGGGTCTATTTCCATACTGCATAGCTCTGTGACTATAACTCCCATGGTACATAATCCACAACACCCTGCCAGTCAGGGAAAGATCTGTTCATGCCCACTCTCCATTACCTGTTAGTCAGCCAACATTCTACTTATACCAATAAGTCACCTCCTTAAACAAAAGCTTGTAGAAATGTTGGTTGCACAAGGAATATAGGCACCCTCCAGTGGATGCCTGTTATGTAAAATAAGCATTTTGGGCATTTTACAAACAAAATTGGCATCTCACTACGCCCTCTCTGCCAAACTTAACGTGGAAGGGATGAGCAGCTGACAGTTGCTGGTCCTGGCATATCAGGTAGAGTCGTTGCATGTTCCATTATATAGGAGTACACTCCTGAACCTGATGTGAACCCAGCTCATCGACTCTCCACACCTTTGGCAGCCGGAGAAAATGGATGGTGGACAGCCCTTGCACTGTCTCTAATGTGCTTTAAGAAGGTGGCAAAGATGAAGCTATTCAAACATTGTTATACATCTCTGATACTAAAGTCTATAATTAATTTAAAAGTATTTATTTTCCCCGTTGCCTCCCTTTTCACAGGCCAGGAACCCCACTAAAGTCAAAGTGGACTTTGGAAGGGGTAGAATGGGGACCCACAGTCCCGTTTATATCAACGGGTCGATGGTGGAAAGAGTCAAGAGCTTCAAATTCCTGGGCATGCACATCTCTGAAGATCTCTCCTGGTCCGAGAACACTGATGCAATTATAAAGTAAGCACATCAGCGCCTCTACTTCCTGAGAAGATTAAAGAGAGTCGGTATGTCAAGGAGGACTCTCTCGAACTTCTACAGGTGCACAGTAGAGAGCATGCTGACCGGTTGCATCGTGGCTTGGTTCAGCAACTTGAGCGCCCAGGAGCGGAAAAGACTAGAGAAAGTAGTAAACACTGCCCAGTCCATCATCGGCTCTGACCTCCCTACCATCGAGGGGATCTATCGCAGTCGCTGCCTCAAAAAGGCTGGCATTATCATCAAGGACCCACACCATCCTGGCCACACACTCATCTCCCCACTACCTTCAGGTAGAAGGTACAGGAGCCTGAAGACTGCAACGACCAGGTTCAGGAATAGCTACTTCCCCACAGCCATCAGGCTATTAAACTCAACTCAAACAAAACTCTGAACATTAATAGCCCATTATCTGTTTATTTGCACTTTATCTGTTTATTTATCCATGTGTGTATATATTTATATAATGGTATATGGACACACTGATCTGTTCTGTATTCATGCCTACTATATTCTGTTGTGCTGAAGCGAAGCAAGAATTTCATTGTCCTATCTGGGACACATGACAATAAACTCTCTTGAATCAGGCTGCTAATCTTTCACCAGGCCTGGCCCAGAATCTGACAGACAACTCCCCAAGTAATGCAAAGAAATCCAAGCAAAACCGTGCTATGTTGCTGGACTCCATGAGATTGTTTCCAATATCGCTGCCCAGCCAGATGAACTGTAAATAGGAAAGTAATTAACATTTCTATTTGCTCTCTGAAGAGATTCCAAGTGGAGACAAACAGGAAGCAAAATGAAGTCACTTCAATGAATCAATAATCACACAGGGTGCAGGGGCCTTCTGACTTAGCAACACCCCATAAAACTGGAAGGCAACTATTGTCTTTACAGAGCCTCTGCTCTGTTCAGTTTACTGTTGTAATGCAGTCTAAGTACTGGAGATTGTCCAAGATCTACCAAAGTCACGATTTTTACATCAACCTTGGCCCTAGAGGAAATTCTTAACAAATAGCTGGGTATCATTTCTGAGTTTCACCCTTCTTTGATCTGCTCGAGTTGCAATAAACTAAAAAATAATTTCTCAACCCTAACTAAACGAAAGTCATTTCCAATATAGCTTTTAAATCTTATTTACCATATCTCCACTTTCATCATGTGTCATTTTGGCCAAATATAATAATTTCACAACAATTGACACTTGACTGCTGTTATATTCCGGATGGCAGAATTAATAACAACTTACACACAGGTTGCCTGGATCACGAGAGAGAGAGATTTATTACCCAACATTCCCTGCTTATATACAACACCAACTCATTAACATATACATGAATATGTATGAATAGATTACACTTCTCTCCTTCATTTTTTGTTATTAAATCTAAGTACTCAGTTACAATGTTGTTGTTGTGATACTTGATTTAAACCAGTATTTATGAAATCTTAAATGATAAACATAATATATTTATTTTACATATCTACACATTTTCATTTTACTTATACAGTGAGTTACTTAACTTACAAACCTAATCTGACTACTGGTTTACGGATCCTGCCTGATCATCTAACAGTAACAGGTGTAACAGGTTTAGGTGTTGACTCAACTGTTGGCTTGTTTGGCTCTGTTTTAGTACCCTGACTTTGACCAGAGGAATCTGTTCCTTTGTCTGTACTAACTGAACTTTGTGTTTCAATCACAGTGGTCTCTTCCAATTCACTTTCCGATAAAAACTCAGGGATTAGGACCATGCTCAGTTTTTGGTTCATCTTTGGCTGGAATCATTTGATCAACATTAACACTTTTGATCCTATCTCCAACTTCAACTAAGTATCTTTTTGTTCCACACATTTCCCAACATCCCATTTGTCTCGACTGTAATTGTTGGGAGGACTAAGAACACGAACCTGCTCATCTGGCTTGAAGTACCTCTCCTTTTTGTGGGAGTCAAAATGGCGTTTTTGACAACTGTTTTTGCTCAACTCTCAAGGCCAAATTGGGTTGAACTAGACTTAGGCATATTCTTAGCCTTCTCTTCATCAACAGTTCTGCAGGTGAGTAACCTGTTGTTGTGTGGTTCTGTACTTCAGCAAGAAACTAGCCAAACGATGTTTCATGCTGAGCTTTGAACTACCCTGCAAAACCTGTTCTTGAGAGCATCTTTGACAATTCTAACAGACATTTCCACCGCCCCGTTGGAGGCTGGATGGTATGGGGGAACAAGTGTGTGTTTTACACCATTCCGCTGTATGAACTCTTTGAACTGTCATGAACGAAACTGAGGCCCGTTATCAGAAACAAGTTCTTCCAGTAAACCATGGCATGCAAAAATGGATCTCAACTCATCTATGGTACGCTCAGCAGTAGTGCTTGACCCCATATGCTTAACCTCAATCCATTTGGAATGACTACCTACTAGTACCAGAAAGTGATCATTACCCTTTCCACAAAAATCTACACGAACTCCCTGAAAAGGTCTACTTGGCCATGACCAGGGTTGCAGTGGTGTTTTTGGTGGTTTACTCCGGCAATTTTGGCAGACGCCACATTTGCTCACCAGTGACTCGATGTCACTGTCAATACCAGGCCAATACACAAAACTTCTGGCAATTGACTTCATGTAGGTATGTTACAAAACTTACCTTCAGTCGCGCTGTAATTCTGCCACTGGCCGTGTGCGCGATTTTGGCGCCTTTAAGGGGGGGGCGGGGTTAAAACGCGGGTTTCTCCCTTGTCCTGGAAATATTTTGTTGGAGTACAAAACTTCGCTGACAAAATCGTTCCTACCGGCGATTTGTGAATTTTTTTTTTTAATTAAATCGTCAATGTCAGCGCTAGAGTCATTTTAAAAGCAGCTCCTGAAGCGTCAACGCCAATAACGGGGACGGATTTCACACAATGGACAGGTAAACAAAAGTGCTTTCTTTAAATGTATAAAAGTGCTTCTTAAGAAGCCTTTAATTCACATTTTGTCATGCGACACGGTGATTTTATTCCCCGAATTAACGGCAGTATTTTTCATGCCAATACGGGGTTAAATTCACCGCAAATGAACGTTCCAAAAGATCGCGTTCCAGTAATTCTCACTCGCAAGATGAATTAAATCCCCATTAATTTACAGGTATTAAACATTCAATTCCTTCCATTTGGCCTGTAAATTCATGAAAATTAGATTTAAAAATTATGTTATATTGTGAATTATTGTGTGAATGTTATTTGGACACTTAGGCTATTTAAAAATGTTAATCTATTCTTAAGAAATTGATAGATGTTTAGATCTAGTAATTGAATTTTGTAATTAGCTACAATTAGGTAACTAACTAATTATATGCTTTACTTTCATGTCTTCGAAGTAAGATTGTTTCATATTTGTTTCAGAATGCTTCAATCTATAATACCTGAAAATTTCTTTCAGTTACCATAATTTTTAAGAAAGTTATGGGCTTTTAACTGTCCTCGATCACAGCTTTTGTGTTAAGTCAATGGAAAAGCAATAGGGAACTAGATGCTAATTTCTGAGTATGATAATGGCCATAACTTTTTTAATACTGAAGATATGAAAGTGAATTAAGTGTCAAATTAAACTTCTTTTTATGCTTTATCTGATGGGATAAATTGCAGACTTTATTTTTTAAATCTCAAAATTTTGTAACATTGCTACTTCATGCTTACTATGCCAGGATGTTCGGCATGAAGTTCATTCATAATTTTGTTTCTCAAAGACTCTGGTACAACCACTCTGTAACCCTATTTAATGTATCCTTGCTCACATGATAATTCATGGCGTCGATTATGGAAAAGCTTCAGCTCTGATTTCAGAACTGAGTTCAATCCACTATTGATTTCAATGTCTGTTCATAGACCCACTTCAGCACAGTGTCTTTCTCTGTTTCTGCTGCAATTTCTGTTGCAGTCACCGGAAAGTCTTCATCTACAACTTGCAGTGTGTAGATTGAGTTCTCACTTCCCACGTCAGAATTCTCATGGGGCAACCGGGACAACGCATCTGCAACTGCGTTGCACTTGGAGCTTCTGTACTCAACCTTGTAGTCATACTGGGACAGTGAAATTGCCCAGCGCTGCATCCTTTATGCTGCCATGGAAGGTTTGGCTGACTTGGGACCAAGTATCATTAGTAGTGGCTTGTGATCAGTCACTAGGGTGAATGCTTCCTTTTCTATCTGTGCATAATTGCATTCACTCGGTGATAGGGTGTGGGATGCAAAAGCAATAGGCTTTTCCTGTCCGTCATTCATTATGGACAGGGAGATCACTGCACCTACACCATAACTTGAAGCATCACAAGCAAGTTTCATCTCGCGTGTCGTATCGTAGTGAACAAGGAGTTTGTCACTTGTCATGTTTTCCTTGCAGATGTCATATGCACGTTGCTGTTCCTTTCCCCACGTCCATTTCACATCTTTTAGTAGCAGATGATGTAGTGGCTTTAGCACAGTTGTTACATCTGGAAGGAATCGTGCATAGAACTGCACCATCCCAAGGAATGATCGTACCTCTGACACATTGTTGGGTTTTGAAGCATTTACTATTGCTTCCACTTTCGCCTTTACAGGATGAAGTCCGTTGGCATCTACTTTGAGTCCAAGGTAGACCCACCTCTGACTGCGCAAATGCACATTTACTTTGTCGCAGTTTGACATTGTGGCAGTTCAGTCGTGTGAGAACTTGCTCAAGGATTTCCAGATGTTGTACCATGCCCTCTGTGAATATCAGTAGATCATCCTGGTTCCACACACAGTGCGGAATGCCTTGTAACATTTCGACAAGACTGAAAAATTTTCGGGGAGGATTTCACACCATAGGGCAGCTTTGTATATGAATACAAGCCCTTATGTGTGTTGATAGTCAAGTGCTGCTGACTTTCCTTGTCGACATTGAGTTGGGCGTAAGCGTGAGACAAATCCAGTTAAGTGAAGACTCTTGTTCTGCGTACAGATCTTGCGAGGTTGGTAACGGATATTGTTCGTCATCAACGGCTTGGTTGATTGTGACTTTGTGGTCACCACATAGTCGAAGTTTTGTCAGCCTTGGGTATGGCCACAATTGGCGTTGCCCAGTTACTCTGGTTTGTCTTCACGAGTACTCCATTCCGCTCTAACCTGTTGAGTTCTTCCTTCACTTGATGCTTTAGTGCATATGGTACAGGTCTTGGTCGACAATACACAGGTCTCACATCGAATGTGTGCAGAGTACCCTGTTATTCCCGTTTAACTGTCAACAAAAATCTCTGCATGTTTGCTTATGATGTTTTCAAGACGTGATTTGGACAAATCGACGCTGAAAATGTTCTTCCAGTCTATTCTACTCAGCCAATCCTTTCCAAGGGGTATTGGTTTATTTCTGTAGCTGGCCACTATGATGGGCAGTGTTACTGACTGACCATTATGCTGAACTTTACAGTTCATTTGTCCACGTCTCCAAAACTTCGCCCGAGTAGGTTCTCAGCTTGTCCTTACTCTCAAACAACGGTATCTGTGGGAACTTTGTTTCGTACAGGTCTTTGCTCATGACTGCTGCCGTGTCAATACACATATCCATTAACTGTTCATTAATCAATAGTTTAGTTCGAAAGTCCTTGCCTTGGCTGGTTGTAGGCTTATCGATGTTGGTTGCATAAATGGTGTACAACCCGTTCATTTCCATCTGGGTTCACCTCCAAGTTGTGAACTCCTCCTGGTGTTGTCGCTTGATTCCCGCAGATTGTTGGTTTCCTGTTTTAAGCTTAGTCCGACATGCTGAGGCGATATGGCCTTTCTTCTGGCACTTGGTCATTTTGAACTGACAAAATTGGGATGAGTGATTACCGTTGCAACGATAACAACTGGCTGAACTCAGCTCCCACTGGTTTTGGTTCAGCACCTCTTGGTTTTGCCATAGGCACTGCCTTGTGACTGTAAACGGCCACTGCAGTCCATGGTGGATGAAACTCGCGAGCATTCTTTGATGCCATCTCCATTGTGGTAGCAATCTTGCATGCTTTCTCGAATGTAAGATCTGGAGTGTTCATGAGTTTGGACTGAATTCGTTCATCCACTAGACCACAAACAAATCTGTCGCATAGTGCGCGTCCGAGAAAGGTTCCAAAGTTACAGTGCACAGTTACAGTGCCAAATTTATAGCTTTCTGCAATTTCCAAAGGCTCTGGGTTGAAGTGCTCCTCCAACTTCTTTATAATGTCATTAAATGGCACGTCTTTTGCCTTTATGGGCGCAAGGAGATTCACGAGTGTGCCGTACACTTCAGGACCGATCTCCGTGAACAGAATCGCTTTCATGCGTTCGCAATCGGCTTTTTTAGTTTTATTTTTTATTTTTTTTATTTGTTATTTTATTAGAAGTTAATACAATACAGAACAATACAGTGGTACCTAATTTTAGGTGCCAACTATGTCATAACGTAGTACATTCTATGTACAACCTCTAGTTTTATGTTTTTGAAAAGGAAGTAAAAAAAAAAAAAAAGAGAGAAGAAAAAGAGGAAATATAGATAGTAGAAAATAGAAAAACGTGAAGTGTGTATATAAGAAAAGAAAAAGTAGAAAGTAGAAATAGTAGAAAAAGGCCCTTAAAAAAGAAATTTTCAAATCTTTGTTCGGAGATGTAAATCTATCCACGACCTGACCTGGAATCAGTAATCTTTACGGTACTGCTGCATCACATGATTCCAAAAAGTCGATGAAAGGGGACCAACTCCTTAAGAATTGGTCATATTTATCTATTAGGCGGAGTCTCATTTCTTCAAGGTGTGCTATGTCCGTCATATTCCTAATCCATATTTTAATAGTTGGTATAGCTGTATTTTTCCAAAATTTAAGTATCAATTTCTTTCCAATTATTAACCCATAATTAAAGAATACTTTTTGGTCTTTGTTTAAATTGATATCTTCTACTATTATTCCAAATATAATCCATTCCGTATTAGGTTCTATTCTTGACTTGAAGAGCTTTGTAAATATATCAAATATATCGCTCCAAAATTTATTCAACTTTGTACATCCTACAAATGAATGTGTTATATTGGCATTTTGAAACAAACATTTATCGCATCTGGGAGAGACATTTGGGTAGAATTTATTCAACCTCGTTTTTGAATAATATAGTCTATGTAATAATTTAAATTGAATTAAATTATGTCTTGCATTAATGGAACAATTATGTGTGTTCATCAGATACTTTTCCCATCTATCTTTCGGGATCTTTATCATTAGTTCATGTTCCCAATTTTCTCTTAGTGCCTCTGTTGAGGGTAATTCTCTATTTAATATACTATTATAAAAATATATTAGTTTTTGTGAATTAGCCTTAATATTCATTGCTTCTTCTAAAGGGTCTAAAAATATAGTTTGAAATCTATGTATATATTTCTTCATGAAGTCACATATCTGTATATATTTAAAATATTGATTATCATTCAGTTTAAATTTTAATTTTAATTGTTGAAATAACAAATTGCCCAATTCATACATATCTCCTACTTTCCTAATCCCCAGTCTATCCCATTGTTTATATGTTTTGTCGATAAGAGATGGTTTGAATGCAGGATTGTTCAATATTGGGGTTAGTACTGATAGATTATTTAATTTCAAGGATAATTTTATTTGTTTCCAAATTCTTATTGTATTGTGAATAATTGGGTTCTTCTTATATATTATACTATTCAATTTTATCGGTGAGAACAAGATCGTTCCTATATCGTACGGGAAACACTCCTCTTTCTCCATTCTTATCCACTCCGACTGGTGAATGGAACTATCCAACCAGTACATTATGTTCTTAATATGCACTGCCCAGTAGTAATACGTAAAATTAGGTAGTGATAAACCCCCAACTTCTTTAGGTTTACACAAATGCTTTCGTTGAATTCTGTGTGCTCTATAATCCCATATAAAATTAGTGATATTAGAATCTAGTTTTTTGAAAAAATATTTCGGAATATATATTGGGATCGCTTGAAACAAATATATTAATTGTGGTAAGAAAGTCTTTTTTATAGCGTTAATTCTACCTATCAATGAGAGTGGGAGCGTTTTCCTAAATTTAATCATAACATTCAGTTTATTTAATAGTGGCATAAAATTGGCGCTAAATAATGATTTGTGTCTTCTCGTAATTTGAATATCTAAATACTTGAATTTTGCTGTTGCAATTTTGAAAGGGAATTTTAATAGGTGTCTCGCATCCTGTGGTTTTAAAGACATAATTTCGCTTTTATTCCAATTTATTCTATATCCTGAAAAAGAACCTGCGAGTTATTTAATATTTGTGCGTTGAATCTCCAAAAAAGTTTTATACCCGGCATTCCCTCGATTTTATGTATAAAGGTCCGTGGTGAATGATCGGAAATAATACTATTATGGTATGATGGTTTAGTCGTATACGGGATTAATTTGTATCCAATAAGAAATAGTCAATTCGTGAATAAGTTTTATGAGCCGATGAGTAAAACGAATATTCCCTTCCAATTGGGTTTGCTATTCTCCAAACATCAGTTATGTTATTCTTTTTTATATGTATTAAAAAATTCACAGGTCTTACTTTTAACAATACGCTTCCCTACCTTTATTGATTTATCTAAATATGGGTCTATAACACAATTAAAATCTCCCCCCATTATTATATTTTGATAATTATGCTCTGCAATTATATCTACTATTTTCTTTGAAAATTGGGGGTTATCAAAATTAGGCGCATAAATATTTATCATAGTTAATGGTGTATTATAAATTTCTCCAAAGCAATCGGCTTTATTTGTTTCAGTCACCATCTCTCCTTCACCACTAATCTCCATTACGTTGTTTGCCGTGAAAAACATGTTTGCTCTCTCCATATAGGAGCTGAACGGCTCTCTACTCTTGTCAAAAGTGCCACGGTTTCCAATGTAGCCCGTAACGCTGCCATCGTGTCGTTCTCATTTTTCTGATTTCCCCGATTTCCCCCGATTTCCTGTCTGTTCTGGTGTAACAATTCACCTAAAACTTCGCTGTACAAAGGCTATTCAGCTTAAGGAACTTGACAAAAAAAACTGTCTAAAATGTTATACAATCCCAAGGACGACATCTTGCCACATAGACACAACATAGAGATAGCCTGACAAACTCTCGCCGATTTGTACAGCTGCTGTTTTAAACTACAGTCCCCTGCATAGAAGGATCTGCGGCCTATCGTGTCCAGCTAGCAAACAACTGCGACACAACGTATTTACTGTTTAAAATGTTAAACAATACTGCATATTGCAAAACAGTCCTGCACTGTATTTAAAGGATTAGTTCACAAACTCTATTCCATCCTCGTCGCCAATTTTGTTATATTCCGGACGGCAGAATGAATAACAACTTACACGCAGGTTGCCTGGATCAAGAGAGAGATTTATTACCCAACATTCCCTGCTTAAATACAACACCAACTCATTAACATATACATGAATATGTATGAATATATTACAGCTGCCTGGTTCACGTTCTAGTTTCCAGTAAACGGATTCAAACGATATGGCGAGAAAGCAGGAACAGGGTACAGATTTTGGATGATCAGCCATGATCATATTGAATGGCTCGAAGGGCCGAATGGCTCGAAGGGCCGAATGGTTTACTCCTGCACCTACTTTCTATGTTTTTATACCAGGCTCCTCAAACCTTTGTGGTCCACTTTCCATGTAAAATGGAGCACTATCTTACTGCGGGACCTCGAAGACACCAGGCAAGTTGTCAAGTTGTGCGGCACATTGACACAGCTGGTCTCACAGAGCCAGAGACGGGCTCAATCCTGACCTCGAGTGCTGTCTGTGTGGAGTTTGCATATTCTACTCATAACTGTGTGGAGTTTGCATATTCTACTCATAACTGTGTGGATTTCCTCCAGTTTCCTCCCATATCCCACAGTTGTGGGTTAATTAGCCTCTGTAGATTGCCCTTGTGTAGAGAGTGGATGCGAAATGAAATGAAAATGTCTATTTTCTACATACTCAGCTTATAGAAACATATAAAATTCTTAACGGATTGAACTAGATGCAGGAAAAATGTTCCCGATGTTGGGGGAGTCCAGAACCAGGGGTCACTGTTTACGAATAAGGGGTAGCCCAATTAGGACAGGGATGAGGAAAAACATTTTCACCCAGTGAGTTGTGAATCTGTGGAATTCTCTGCCACAGAAGGCAGTGGAGGCCAATTCACTGGATGTATTTAAGAGAGAGTTAGAAATAGCTCTTAAGGCTAACGGGATCAAGGGATATGGGGAAAATGCAGGAATGGGGTACTGAGTTTAATGATCAGCCATGATCATATTGAATAGTGGTGCTGGCTCGAGGGGCCAAATGGCCTACTGCATCTATTTTTCTATCACCCCAGAACACATCTACCCCAACTCCCCTCCTCAGAATCAACAAAAAAGAGCATGTGTTCCAGTCCCCTCTCCCTCAATGTCAGCAAGACAATGGAGATTGTGATTTACTTCAGGAACAAAGCAGTACACACACACCAGTCTACATTGATGGCGCCAAAGTATAGAAGGTCGAAAGCTTCAAGTTCTTAGGAATAAATATCACTAGCAAATTGTCCTGGACCAGCACATCGAAGCAATGGCCAAGAAAGCACACCAATGGCTCTGCCTCCTTCGAAGGACGTTCCGCATGTTCCAACTACCCTCACCAACATGCACGGTGGCGCCACGGTAGAGTTGCTGCCTTACAGCGCTAGAGACCTGGGTTCGATCTTGACTACGGGTGCTGTCTGTATGGAGTTAGGTGTACAGCGTGGGTTTTCTCCGAGATGTTCAGTTTCCTCCCACACTCCAAAGCCGTATAGGTTTGTAGGTTAATTGGCTTGGTGTATTGTAAATTGTCCCTAGTCTGTGTCGGATAGTGTTATTGTGCGAGGATCGCTGGTCGGTGCGGACTTGGTGGGCCAAAGGGCCTGTTTCCACTGTCTCTCTAAACTAAACTAAACTTCTACAGATGCGCCGTTGAAAGCATTTTATCAGGATGCATCACAGCGTGGTTTGGGAACAGCTCCATCCAAGTCAGCAAGAAATTGCAAAGAGTTTTGGACGTAGCCCAGACCATCACACAAACCAACCTCCTTTCCATTGACGCTATCTATACTTCAAGCTGCCTTGGCAAGGCCACCAGCATAATCAAGGACCAGTCTCACCCAATCACTCCCACTTCTCCCATCAGGCAAGAGGTACAAAAGTTTAAAAATGTATACATCCAGACTCAAGAACAGTTTCTTCCCAGCTGTAATCAGGTCACTGAACCATCCTCTCATCAGCTACAGCGCTGTCCTGACTTCTCATCGACCGCATTGGAGACCTTTGAACTATATTCAATCGGACTTTATCTTGCACTAAATGTTATACCTGTTGTATAACATTTAGTGCATGTTATACATTATAACATGTTATATCATAACATGTTAATTCTGTATCTGTACACTGTGGACGGATTGATTGTAATCGTGGATACTTGTATAGTCAGTTCACTGGATAGCAAGCAACAAAAACCTTTTCTCTGTACCTTGGTACACATGACAATAATAATAAACTAAACTAAACAGATCAAGGACATGCTCATACCAAACTTACTGCCTCAATTGAAGTGATAAATGGAACAAAACGTTTATTTAGGAGACTAGATTTAAACCATCTCTTCCAGGAGCTAACAAGTTCAATGTAGCTTACTAGTAGATTGCCATAATTCGTATTACAATGTAACTGCAACCAAACAGTCAAAAGATCTGAAACCTCATTGTGCCAGAGTCAAATCTGGCACTCGAAGGTCGTTGTGACTTTCTTTGAATGCTAGCTAGGAATACTTTCCAGTTACAGGGAACGGGCACAGCTAAGCTGCTCTTCCGTCAATAGCAAAAATCAAAGGATGAAAGAGAAGACTTTGGTCTCTTTGGGGAGGTTGGTGTTGTGCAGGGACGGCAGGGGTGTTGAAAGATATTGGCAATAACCATGAAATGGCCATTATACTTTAGATCTGGATATAGGCTCCACATGTTAACTAGATTGGCGAAGGCAGAAGGGAGAGTTTCAGAGGGGTGAGTAGAAACTAATTCATGGTTTGATTTAGATTATCAGCATAATGAAGAGCCTTGAATGTCTAATCCTTCAACATGCTGTCAGGGATTAACCTAACTTCAAAAGGAGTCCAATTCATCATCGGTGATAAGAGCTGCAAAATAATTTAAAGGCGAGAGAAAAAGGAGGAAAATAGCTTTTTTTAAACAGCCTTCATCTGCCAGTCTCAGAAGTCAGACTCATTCAGCATAGCGTTTCTGTCAAAACATTTCAAGGCATTTTGAATAAATCCATCCAGATGAGCCCATCACACAGAAGCATACGGCCTGCATCCACTAATCGAGCTTTAAAGCCTTGCAGTTTTACCTGATAATTATTCAAGTATTCTTTATGAAGATTATACATACTCCCACGATCAATTATTTGCAATTTCTGTTGCTCATTTTGTTTCCCTAAGGCACAGTTGAAACCAGCAGCCAGGGACAGTTACATTTATGAAAGGGTTTAAAGGTATTTCAACTCAAAGAAAGAATTTAAAACTAGGCATTATAAGTGCAAAATGATCTGAAATTTTTCATTCGGAATGAAGATATTTCCTTGCTGGGTGGATAATGGAATTTGGTTTTGCCATTCAGCAGTTGAGGCAAGTCGCAGCGATGGATTCATGAGAGAGTCAGATAAGTAAATGGGCAGAAAGGAATGAAGCACTTGCTGATAGGATTAGAATAAGGAATGGATGGACGTGCTTCTGCAGCTTAAAGTCGAGCACAGAGCACAGTTCAAACGGCTCATTTTTGTGCAGCTAATTCAATGTAATTTTTGTTTAAAAGGATTCCGAACTTTGCCCTCTTGTTATGTCAACACACTCCATTGAGTGGCATGCAACACACAAGGAATAAAGACACTTTGGAAATGGGACAGTCACCTAATCAGCTAAATAGTGAGCACATCCCCGCTCACTCCATTTAACTGAAAGTCTCCACGAAGAAATGCAACTCCTGGGAATCCATGGCCCATGACTGCTCAAAGTAGAGGAGGGGGTTCGGGAGGCCAAGAGGCCATGCCTTGGGTCACACAGAACGCCTGCATAAGTGGCAAAAGGAGTGCATCATCTTATAAAACTACCAGTCTGACTGCCCTGTCAGGCACTTCCAACCCTGCCTGTGGAAGAATCTGCAGTCCCACGTTGGGCTCATCAGCCACCTCAGCACCTATAAAACCTAAGTGGAAACAAGTGATAGAAACATCCAACACAAAAACAGGCCCTTTCAGTCCACTGATTTATCACTGACTGTCAAGCATCCAGTTACACTAATCCCACACTAATATTTTATTCCCCCCATATTCCCATCAACTTCCTCCTGCGCATATCCTACAATCTGAGAATAATTTATAATGAAGAATAATGGTCCTGTCCCACAGTACGAGTTCATTCCAAGAGCTCTCCCGAGTTTTAAAAAAAGTCAAACTCGTGGTAAGCACGGAGAATGAACGTAGCGGGTACGTCGGAGCTCGAGGACATCTCTTAACGGCTCGTAACGCTAACGGCGGGTACTCAGGAAGACTCGATAACGGCAGGTAAGGCTCTTGAAGATTTTTCAACATGTTGAAAAATGTCCACGAGAGCCCCGAGTACCGACGAGCGGCCATTACCGTAAATGTCAGCGTTCGAATCAGGGCAAACTCAGGAGAACTCGTACCGTGGGACAGGGCCATTAAGCTTCCAACCCATCAACTCTGGGACGTGGGAGGAAACCAGAACATCTGGAGGAAAACACTCGGTCACAAGGAGATCCTGCAAACTCCAGACTGTCAGCACCCAGGGTCAGGATTGAATCTGCGTCGCTGGACCTGAGATCTGCAGCTTGACTCACTATTTCACTGTCCACAGGTCATCCTCAATCCAGAGGTGGAGTGGGATCTTGCCTTCATACTCTACCTCTTTAACCTGGTGGTCAGGGCTACAGCTTTTATACCAGACGCCCTGTAATTATAGACTATCCCATAGCTTTCTCATGCTTCAAATTCTCAGTATTGTCAAAAAATCAAAATGTCAGTGAAAAATTATTTAAAATGTAACTAGCCAGCAAATACAGTCTAAATGCCATTACTGGGCAAGGCAAAATGCCTAGAGACGACTGCATGATCCAGTAACAGCTGCAGTTAAATTATGAATGATAAAACTTTCTTCGTAATGACCCAGATTTCACAAGAGAACAGTTGAGGCTCCCAGTATCGTAATATTTAACTCAAGCAGAGTACATGACTGGTATTCTTTAGCTAATGCAATTTTTTACTTTACCATTTAAAGATTTATTTAACAACCTCAACTCTGAGATGATCAACTCAATTACATGGGTAAGCAGCTACTGTTTGCACGAGAAAGATCACATAAAATGAGGCCATTTGGCCCACTGGATTCATACTAGCCCCCCCCCCCCGGCAGAAAAATCCAGGCTACCCCTTTCTGCTCTTTTCTCTATCACTACAAAATTCCAACTCAATGCCTGTCCATATCCTCTTTGAATGGTCTGAGAGAGTACAATTCTAGCAAGTTCCAAATGTATGAACAAGTTTTCTGCACAACCACCCTGACTTTCCGCCCATGACAAAAACAAACAAGCAGTGAAAACTTGTTCTCGTGGTTGGTTGAGGGATAAATATTGAATTGGATGGGACTTTCAATGGGGATGGTTATCAGTAAATGTGGTGCCAACAAATAAATGAAATTAGGTCAAGAGGAGTCACAACCTAATGATAAAAAGTATTCACCTTTCCTTATTTTCAAAACTCTGTTCTTCAGATTATATTGTGAGATCTTGAACCTCCAATAGGAAGTCCACAATCTTATGAACACAAACTGTGCCATACTATTCTATGTTCTATGTATCAACCTTAGCAGTCAATGCACTGGCTTTAACATCACATTTATATGTAGCAGCAGTGAAGGCATAACTTGAAAACTACAGTGTATCTAAAGCATTTGTATAATGTCTTGCGTGACTGCAGATGTTGAAATCTGGAGCAAATGTACAAGCCAATGGGTTTTTTGGGCAGGTCAGGCAGCATCTGTGGAGGCAAAGGGATAGGCAATATTTTGGGTCAAGACACTGCACCAGGACTGAGATTGTAAAGGGGAGATAGGCAGCTTTTCCAACCTTATCAATTGCATTCAGTGCTCCTGATCCACGAGATCAGTATGACAAATTGCAGCCTAGCAAGCTATAGGTGAATTCTGATGAGGAGGAATTGACAGGTAGGTGAGGGGGGGGGGGGGGGGGAGTTAGGGACAAAGGCTAGGAGATGATACGTGGAAGCAACAAAGGGCTGAAGATAATGGAATCTGATAGGAACGGAACCAAATAAGGGAGGTAGGGTGGGCAGATGGGAACTGTTGGGGGAGGGGATCCAGTGGGAGGAGTGTGTGCGTAAGGGACAGATGAAGTTGGGGGGAGGGGGGGAAGAAACTTGGAGATAGGGAAATTTGGGGAAATGGTTGAAAATACGGGTGTGCGCAAAAGGATCTGGGTAAATGAGGAGGTAAAGAGGGGCAGAGGGAAAACAAGTAACTTGAAATTGGAGATTTCAATATTGATGTATTGATTTATTGGCCGCAGAGGAGGCAGAGGACAAACGGGTCACTGTAGTAACTGGAACAATAATTACAATGCCCAGTACCTGGAAGATCAAGATGGCCATAACAGACAGAGCACAGGTGCTCAGCAATGCAGGCACCTAGTCTGTGTTGGGTCTGATTGATCCAGAGGAGGCCAGATTGAGCACATTGAAAGCAACAGACAAGGTTGGAGAAGGTGCAAACGAATCTATGCCTCCACTGGAAATGATGTTCAGGTCCTTGGGTGGTGATGAGAGAAATATAGGGACAGATGCTACACCAATGGTTGTGAGGGAAATTGCTTGGGAAGGGGGAAGGATGAACAGACCAGAGAGTGATGGGGGGAGTGGTCTGTGCAGAAAGCAGTAAGGAACAGTAAGGGGAAGATGTAACTGGCAGTGGGATCACATTGTTGCTGGCAGTAAAAAATGAAAGAATGATGTACTGGATGCAGAAGCTGGTGGGGTGGAAGGTAAGGACCAAGTGAACTCAATTCCTGTGTTTTAATTTATTTTTTGTGTTATTCAGCATGAAGAAGGGTTCCTTCTTCACCAATCCAGTTGTCGATGTAGTAGAGAAAGAGTTGGGAGTGGTGCCAAAGTAGGTTTAAAACAAAGACAGCTCCATGTAGTCAATGAAAGGGCAGGCATAGCTTGTTTTATAAAAAGTGGGAGGAATCATAAGAGAATAATAGTAGGTGGATTGTATTTTTAAATACATAATTGTGCTGAAAAATAGAAATCAGGTTTGGTGCCATAATAAACAGGATTTTACATATTCTTTCATCACAACATCTGTGTTATAGACTAGGTTAATTTTACATGGCAAATGATTGTACCTGTTGGTAGCTGGCATTGACCAGAAATAGAGTGATACAATTCTCACTACATCTCTGATCAATTTTAATATTCTCATCTTTGTTTTAGACCCCTCCCATTTCTTTAATATCTTCCAGTCTTAGATCAATCCTACGGGAGCAATCCTCCTGTGCTTCCCAACTTCCCTTGCTCAGCCATCCGTGGCCGTACCATTGGCTTCCCAGACTACAAGCTCGGTTTTTCTATCCTTTATCCTTTCAGCCACTCCTTTTAAACCTGTACACCACGTCCTAATATCCCTTTGTGAGGCTCAGTGGTATGTTTTACCTGACAGCATTCCCATGAATTGCTTTAGATGTTTCACTGAGGTAAAGGTGCTCTACATAGCCAACTCATGATAAAACATCTTATGGGAATGACCTACAAAAGCTCACAACATCTACTGGAAAAATGTACTCCTTCAGATTTAGAAAGACCACATGTAGGGAAGCTCAATTCTTGAACATACATAACTACAGTTAGAATAATAATTAAAACCTTATAGTATTTACGCAGCAGTAATGTCCCTAAGGTAGAATAGTGCACTGTAAACACATCTGCAAACCGAAACTTGCAATTTTCACCATTAAAAGGAATCTTGACGTGCTTGAGAAACTGAGCAAACAGCACTCAGCAGAATATTGAACTGGTGAGCAGAGCATTCTGATTTAAAGAGGCAAAGGCAACACCAATAACATGATTACCTCTTCTTCAAATGGTGTGTCTAAGAGAAAATTAACAAAGAAAGTAACTTGCAGAAACCAAAGTTAGAGGATCAATTAACAGAGTGATAAAAATAATTCTGGTGTCTGAACAGACCAAGTTTGATTTGATGCACTGGGAATGGAAGGCAACTTTAGCACTTTTGTTTAACTCAAAGTTTATGTGGATGGTGCCAGGATTTCAAAGCCTGAGCTATAGGGAGAGATTGGGCAGGCTAGGCCTTTATTCCTTGGAGTGCAGGAGGCTGAGAGGTGATCTTATAGAGTTGTATAAAATTATGAGGGGGGGATATATCGGGTGAATGAACAGAGTCTTTCACCAAGAGTAGGGGTATCAAGAATCAGGGAACACAAGTTTAAAGAAATAAACTGAGGAACAATTGTTTCCACAGAGGGTGATGGGTATATAGAGTAAGCGACCAGAGGCAGTAGCTGAGGCAGTACTATAATAACATTTATAAGATATTTTGACAGGTACATGGATAGGAATGGTTTCAAGCAATTTGGGCCAAATGTGGGCAGGTGGAGGAAGCATAAATGGTGCAGCTTGCTCGGAATAAGCAAGTTGGGCAAAAGGGCCTACTTTCGTGCTGTATGACTATAACTGCAGATGCTGGTGTACAAATAGAGACAAAATGTTGAAACTCAGGTCAGGCAACATCTGGGGTGGGAGATTGCAACCTTCATGTGGTCCGCCCTGTTTCGACGAATGCAATCAACCCAGCGTGCACAATCAAATAAGATCAAATAGAACAAGTTGTCCTACAACTTTAGGCTGTGCACGCCATACGCAAGATGAAGAAGGCAACATCTCTGGAGAACATAGATAGGTGATGTTTCAACTTCGCACCCTTCTTTAGGCTAATTGTAGTGGGGTGCGGTGGGGGGAATGGGAAGAAAGCTGGGAGGGAGGTGCATCCAGGATAAATACAAAAAAAACACATAGTTGTGGAGTACAAAAAAAGGGACAAAATACTGGAGTTCAATCATACCATATATATAATCAAAACACACATAAGTATAACAGGTAGTGCAAAAAGAAAATGGAGTGAAGAATATAATGTTACAATTATAGAGAAAGGGCACATTAAAAAAGTGGAAGGATGACAAAAAGGTAGATTGGGAGATCAGGAATTTACCCTTAACATAAGAAGGTCCATTCAGGAATCAAAACTGCGGCGAAGAAGCTGTTCTTGAATCTGGCAGTACGTTTTCCAGCTTTTGTATCTTTTGCCCGATGGTAGAGAGGAAGAGAGGGGGAATGTGGTATTGACATAGTCAACCATGATGTAATTAAATGGCCTAGCATGCTCAAAGGACTGAATGACGCACTCCTTTTTTATTTGTTTCTCTGCTACAAAAGCGTAATAGTGAGAGGAATAGTCAGAAATCTTTTTGCAAGATGCTGACTCTTTTGAGTAGCCAGTGTGTAGACCAATCATGTTGAGTGGCCCAGAGAACAAAACCGTTCCAGAAGAAAGTTTTTTATCCCGGCTTGTACAATGAGGAATTGGCAGCAATGGGTTAAGCAGAATCTGAACAGTGAATAGATAGCAGTGAAAATGTTGACGAACATTGATTGCCAATAGCTTGGATGAATAAATTGAAGTGGTTTATTGACATTTGCACATGTACAGAGAGGTACAGATACAATGAAAATCTTGCTGGAGGCAGCATCACAGGCACAGACTCAGTCAACACACAAAACATAAATTATACATCAACTACACATGAATTGTACAAGACAGTGAAAAGAAAAATTATGTACAAAAAAAAAAGTAACAAGACAAGACATAGAAAAGAAACTACTGTGTGTTTGCTGACTTGACAAGTAAACATGAAGGGGAGAAGGAAGACCTGATTACAGAGCATACGCTTCTCTGTGCACTGAACACTGCTTGATTATGTCGAACAACATGCTGCAGCTTAAAGGAAAATCTATTTCTGCAAGAGCTATGGATGACTGCTAGAAAAAAGACAAATCAAACAATGATCCAACTAAACATGACTTATTATTTTGAATAGTGCATTATACCTTCAGAGCGTTTAATCTGTTTTGCGTTGAGTTTTTGAATTACCAATGGAGACACTCCTCTTCATTACCCTGGATAATCCGATGACCATAAATTAAATTGCTGCAGTAATCTGGAAACTTGCCAGGGTTTGCATCTTCAATACAAACTGAGTTGCCTACAGATTTGCCAGTGGGGATCAAGCTTTACAGTTGCATAACATTTTAACTTTCCAGTTGTAAATAATGATAATATTTGAAAGCAAGACTAATTGCTTTCAGAATTCTTTAAATGTTTAGATAAATTTTGTTTAATAATATTTTGAATTTTAGATCACCCCACCATGAATCAATGCCTAACAACTGAAAAGTGTTTCAAACCAGAGATGTGTTCAAAATTATGCATTATACACTGCAGAAACATAAACCCTTCTGGCTTGTTTCCCTTCTAGTGACTATTTTATATTTTTTCTGAAGCCAATGTCCCCAGATAGAAATCTCAGATTTTGATTACAAATGTTAATGACCTACTTTTATTTTTTTTGCTTGATTAAAATTGTTGAATAATTCAAACTTCAAGCACAAAAAATGACGATTATCAGTCTATTTTGTATGGCCCGACTGATTTTGTTTGATATTGTAGCATGATGCTAAGCACAATACGGCATCTAGTCTCTATTAATCTTTAGATCACATGAGCTCTGCTAGAAAGGATTAATGAACAATACAGCTCAGACTTTGGAACGATACATAACAACACAAAACTAATGGGGACTAACATCAATGCAGGCAGGCACTGTACCCCTTTTCACATACTCAGTGTGCCAAGATGCTACTCACCTCATCCGACTCATCAGAAAGGGTCTTCAGTAACATGGGAAACAGGCTGTCTGTGTGCCAAAACATCTGTAATACAGAGAGAGGTGTGTTATTTTCTTTACTGACAGCCTTTCTTCAACAAAAACATAATACAGTTTTCGCTCCAGCCAAGGTTAAGCTATGTTGTCCTCATCAAATGCTCAGACTCAAACTGTCTTAGGAACACAGTACCATATTCCAGTTGCAGGGAGCAGTGGTTGCACAACTATTTCATTTTACCAGTGCATCCTGAACATTTTACAGTTACAGTGGGGCAGTGAAGGGAAAAGGCAGGTGAAGGCGAGTGGTGGCAATGGCATGGAACTAGCGTGAGAGAGACCAGCGTCTGGAGTATGGACTGCTGTCCCAGGTTGTCTTTTGTCCAGGGAGCACTAGGATATGTTTGGTAAAAAAGAAGCTAGATCCAATTATCTGAAAATGCTACAAATTTGTCACTTGTAGGAAGAAGTAGTAACCCTCCCATTACGTGGACTTCTTGGTGCTGACAGAATGTCAAGCCCACTGACTTTGTGTAGTTGAAACCAAGAAAATGCTGTTGCTGAGAAATGTTTGTGCATACATACTATATTACTATACCATTACTATATTTCATACGAATGATTCTCTGCATCTTTCAGTGTTTCCCTGTGCAATACATGTTGAAATTGCTAGGATTCCTGCATTTCTTTATATTATCCATAATTAGAAAGAATGAACAGTTTGACACTTTCAGGAGGTCCCAAAATAACCAATAAAAACTCTGAAATTTATGTTTTAATCTAAAAAATCTTATATACAGCGATGAGTTGACAATCAGATAACCTATTTTAGCATTGTTGATGAAGGAATAAATCTGACTAAGTCAATTTTTAACCTCTCTACCTTTCAAAACATTGAAGTGATATATTTTTTACCGTCGCGCAAGAGCACTGGTTTAAAGGCTCAAAAGACAGTACCTCTAACAGCACAAAATAATGATATTACCTGGAACGCTCTGTGCGTGCAGCAAGACCATTTAGCTCACCGACAACTGAGAGTTGGGGTAGGGCCCATTATAACATTAGCTTTATACTTTTCATAGTTCTGAGTTCTTTGACCTTTCTACAGGAGTTTCTATGATCCTAAACAAGAATGTGTGCGGCTTTTCCTCCCTCTAAGACTAGTTTTATTTCAATAGTGTTCTGGGAGAGGATTGTTATTAAATTCAACAGCAGAATGACTATTCTGTATCTTGAAATTAGGTTCCTTTTTCATCATTGCTCTGTGATAACGATGCATACATTACTACCAGACTAAACCACAATTGCTCAAAGGTTCAATACTTTGACTGATAAATGCTGAATGGGAAATTCGAATCAAATTAAACTGACGTGCAATTAAACTTACCGAAGGCAGAACCTGTTAATTATAGGCCACGTCTATAGATCTTTCCCTGAAAATGCAATTTAAAGGAAACTTTCCATTAAAGCAAAGGAAGAAGACAGAGAGCTCAAGGCTTCTTATCTCACAACTCAGGGACATGGTTAAATCTCACTATATCCAAGTTCAAAGTCTGTTTTTTTTTTAAACTTCATACCAGCTCTCTAGTGGAGTAACCTTTGACATAATTGTTATGTTTTTTGTGACACTTCAATGAGAATATGCTCATCTTATTTGTAAAGCAATTCTGGGTCAATTAAGCTGTATTTGGTCACAAGGTAGCAAAGCACAGAGGGACTAAGTGCCGCCAATTAGATCAGATCCTCATTAAAATTAATTTCAATTGCCTTCTGTATTGTACTGATTAGCTACAAGTCTCAAGCATGGATCACTTCTGACATGAGTACATTTATTCAAAATACTTTGGGAATGCCTCAGTTTGATTGTTTTGGTAGCATTGCTGCCTCTAAATTAAATGCGTGTGTGTTCAAGTATGTCTAAAAGTCCAGAAAATAGTCCAATCTAATACTTCAATGTTATCTTCACTTAGGCCACCCTAGATGGGTGCATGTAGAATAACCAGTGCAAGGCAATACACAGTGGGCATCTTCCCACTACTCTTATCAACAAACTCTCAAACAGGGCCATCAAAAATGGATTAATTAAATGAACACATCATAAAAACATGATACATTGAGTTCTCAGTCTTTGTTCAGAATCATTAGTAGTGTTTAGAAGGATGATCCATCCTCAAATTGATGATGTTGGTGCAACCAAGTCAAGGAGATCCCATGGCAGCACATGACAAAAACCCAAGTTATTTGCAGTTTGATGAAATATTCTACCCATGCCTCTACAAGGTATAGAATAGTACAGCACAGGAACAGGCCCTTTGGCCCACAATGTCCGTGCTGAAAATGATGCCAAATTAAACCAATCTCCTCTGATTTCATGTGATCCATATCTCTCCATTCCCTGCATATTCATGTGCCTACCTTAAAGCTTCTCGAATGCCACTATTATTTCATAATCATAATCATAATTTATAAGCCAAGTATGTTTTGCAACATACGAGGAATTTGATTTGCAACACAGTCATACCAATAAAAAGCAACAAAACACACAAAATACATTTTAACATTAACATCCACCACAGTAACTCCTCCACATTCGTCACTGTGATGGAAGGCGAAAAAAGTTCAATCTCTTCCCTTCTTTGTTCTCCCGTGGTCGAGGACCTCAAACCTTCTGTTGACAGGGCGATCTTGGCTTCCATAGCTGGCAGCATTTGGGCCCTCGCGTCGGGGCGATCAAGCTCCTACATCGGGGGGGAATCTCAGCTCCCCCGGGTCGGGGCTGGTCGAAACCTTCTCCGTCGTTTGGAGCTCCCGACATTGGTCTCTACCAGAGACTGCAAGCTCCTCGATGGTGAAATCCGCAGGCCATGGTTGGAGCATCGATCCGAGGCAAGGGATCGGCTCCGATGGCAAGTCCACGTCCCTGCGGTGGGGCTCAAAGTCAGTCCCGAGCAAGGCCGCCAGCTACATGATGTTAGGCCGCAGAGCGACCGGAGATAAGATCCGCAAAACAATTGCCCCCCCCTCCCCCGAGGAAGAAGATTGGACTTTTTTGCCTTCCATCACAGTGAGGAATGTGGGGAATCCGCTGAGGTGGATGTTTATGTTAACTTTTATGTATTTGTGTGTCTCGTCGCTTTTTTTTCTTATGGCTATATGGCAATGCGCATATCACCTTAATTGGTACATGTGACAATAAAAGAACTTGGAAACCTTTGAAAGGGCAAAGGCACAGTGCAAAGAAACAACATCCCCTGACATCCCCTGACAACTTCCACCAAATAACATGATCCCGATTTGGAAATCTATCATCAGTTCTCTATTGTTCCTTTGACTAATTTAATTCTGGAATTACCACTTGAAAAGCAGTTGGTGTACCTTCATCCCAATAGAATGACAGCTGTAGTTCAAAACCCAGCTCACCACCACCAATCACCATCTCAGGGACTACAAGCAACGAGCAAGGACGCTCACCTTCCCAATGCATAAGGCCAAAGGCTCACCACTCTCCCTTTGGCAAAGGGGTTGTAGGTATGGTGTGCCTTTTGCCCGCAAAAGGCATTGCAGGTTATCTGCGGACGTGACATTCTCCCTGTGACTGGATAGGCTCCTTCCAGCTGCTCCAATTTCCTCTCACATTGGTATTAGTATTGATTAATTATTGTCACGGGCAATGAGATGCAGTGAAAAACTTTGTTTGCATGTTATCCAGTCAAATCATACCATGCACAAGTAAGACAGAGACAACAAAAAGAAAAATACCAGAGTGCAGAATATAGTGTTATTTATAGCATTACATTTTTTATAGCTTTATAGTTACAGAGGAAGTGGAGGTATAGAAAAGTGCAAAGGCCGCAGGGAGGTCATTTGGGGGATCGGGACACCCCATTCGATTATGAGAGGACCATTTAGTAGTCCGATAACAGCAGGTAAATAGCAGATATGTGCTTTCGATTTTTTGTATCTGCTTTGCTTGAAAGGAAAGAAGAAGAAATGAGCAAGGTGTAAATCGTCCTTGATTAGGTTGGCTGCTTTCCAGAGTTGGTTGGGAGGGGAAGGGGTGAACTTGATTTCAGAGTTGATTGGGGTTTGGGACTTTGTGATGGACTGAGCGACATCCACAACTCTCTGCAATTTCTTGCAGCCTTTGGTAGAGCAGTTCCCAAACCAAGCTGTGATACATCCCAACAGGATGCTTTCTACCGTGCATCGTAGAAATTGCAAACACATTGAACCCTCTACAGTTTTCTAAGAAAGTAGAGTTAGTTGGTTAATTGTCCACTGTAAATTGTTATGTATAGGTGAATTTCAGAATCCAGGGAGTTGATGCAAAATTAGCGATATTATAATGGGATTGGTGTAGATGGATGCTTGATGGTCAGCATGTATTCGGTAGGCCGAAGGGCATGTTTGCGTGCTATATGACTATGATTCGGGGGGTCAGGAGTTTGAACCATGCAAAAGCAATTTCAGTTTAAAAAAAATGTCAGACATGCCCATAAAATGGACAGGCAATCCACACTGCTGACTAAGATAGAGGAAACATCAGCTCTGCCATTACGGCAAAAAAATGGTTACTAGACTCATGTGGAGAACATTCAATCCACTCTGCCTGTGCCTCTTCGAAAATACATTTCCTAGACCTTCTGCCGATTTCTCTGCATATCATTTTGTCTGTGGTAACCTTTTTTCTCCTGTTTTAATCACAAATCTTCAATATTTTGAGCGTTCCTTTCACTATATTTTAAGGATAACAATAGCAAATTCTCCATGTAGCTGGTTCTTCATCCCTGCTTCCAGAAATCCTATGAACAATATGTCTGAAAAAGCATTCATACTCAATTATGGTGCCAGAATTGGGCACAATAGTACAGCTGATTTAGTAAGTGTTTTCATGCAAGTTACTGGGAAAACACTAACTGGATACAGGAGTCTCAAAAGAATGATGATGTTTTGATTGACACATAATTGACTATGTGCGCTCTTGTGTCGTTCATAATAGAGGACAAGAAGGTTAACTTGAATACACATGGTTAGGACATGCCAGATGCTGAGAGGACATATTTAAGACCATAAGACATAAGAGCAGAATTAGGCCATTCGGCCCATCGTGTCTGCTCCACCATTCGATCATGGCTGATCTATTTTTCCCTCGCAACCCCATTCTCCTGCCTTCTCCCCATAACCTTTGATGCCCTTATTAATTAGAAATACCCAATGACAAGGCCACAGTCGTCAGTGGCAATCAGAGCCTTGGCTCCGAGTCACTGGGATGAATACGCGGAGCTGTTTTAATCTTTCTTTTAAAAAAGATCTGCAAAAGGTCTATATTGCCTGTGCAGCGATGTTTGCAAATCTATGCATCCAATTTTGCTTCAAAATGTTGAATTAGTTTAGAATTATGATTTTACAACAGAACATTGGGTGCAAACTGAAGATCTTCATGTATTTCATATTTACTTGTGACAATGGATGCGGCCATTTGGCCCACAACTCCAAACCAGTTCTCACAGCAATCTGATCTCCCACTCGTTTCCCTGTAATCTATTCTCCCTCACCTCTCCATCAACTCTCCACCTACACGCACAGTAATTTACAGTAGCTAATATACCAACCAGCACATATATCTGACGGTCACAGAATGCAAGTGCACTTTCCACACATACAAGACTGATTAGGATTGTACCCTGGTCACTGGAGACGCAAGGCAGCAGTAGTGCAGGTAATCTGCTATTCCACAACTCAAGTTAGATATAATACGATTGATAAGGAAACATTATGCATGTCTAAATGGTTATAACCCAATTTCGATCAGGACTACTTAAATATCACTGGAAATTAGCAAGCAGTAAAAAAAAGCTGTCTTGGAAAAAATATTTCCACTAAGCTTCCCTGCAGTAATCAGATGCCATTGTCTCTTAAGAACACAGCTGCTATTTTAACCGGGAAGCTATTGAAATTGATAAGCCTTCGCTTACGTTGATACATGGGTAACAATACTCTGTTAGCCTATAGTATTTTAGCTTGCAGTAACAAAAATAAACTTATAGCTATCAAAAATAATTTTATTTTTGGAACTCCTGTTGATAAAGTAACTATTAATGTGTGTCTGAAACTCTCCAGCCCCTATCCCCCTTTTCATCGTTGACATAATTGATGTTATAATAAGATTTTCTATAATGTTAATTTTCTTAGGAACACATCTATCACATTAGAGAACTACTTGTGCCTGTGTGCCACCCTTCGCTTTGCCGTAATCCTATTATCCTTTCCTAGACTATTTTAAATGAGTCCCTAGCTGTCAGAGGTCACATTCTTGCCCAAGTCAGAAGGCACTTGGAAGATTCTTGAATAGACAATCCAGGGTGGTAGCCCAATGTGGCAGTGAGGGTGCTCCACTGTGAAAGACTAAATATTCAGTCAGGGATGGAAGTAGTAGGTCAAAATCTGGCAAAACTTAGGAAGCAAATTTAAAGCATCAAATCATGGCAACTTAAAACATAACTGGCAGTGATGAAGAGATAAGGGGTGAATCAGAATGATAGAAGTGCAGCACCTTGGAGAGTTGCTAAACCAACGGAGATAATGGAGATGGTACCCAGTGAGGCCATGGAGGAACTCAGGAGAGTTTTCGTACTGAAGCAACGTATAAGAAACATTTATATGTACACTAGACCAAGAGCAGACCCGTTGGGTCTGGACCCCGAACGTGCTTCAGAACCCGGGGTCTGGTTCCCGAACGTGCTTCAGCTAAAGAAAAAAAATTGCGACGTTTTTGGAGCAGAGCCGGGCGGCAGCAGCCGTTATGGTGGCTGGCCAGCAGGAGGAGACAAAATGAGTGAGTGGGGGGGGGGGCGGGGAGGGAGAAGGATTTTATTTAAAATGTATACATAAACACGACGAAATTTAATCAGAAGTGGATACTTGGAATGAAAAGTGAAATCTCTACCGAAATGGAAAAAATCTTGGCGTTTCTGCGTGTGGTGTTGGCGTAGGAACGAATCAAAGGCTGGCACCCACAAGACAGGCAGAAACACACACAGTTTTAAATATAGATAGATGGATAGAAAGGGTTTAGAGGGCCAAACGCACACAGGTGGGACATGTAGATGGGACATAGATACATAGATACATAGATACATAGAAAATAGGTGCAGGAGTAGGCCAATCGGCCCTTCGAGCCTGCACCGCCATTCAATACGATCATGGCTGATCATCCAACTCAGTATCCCGTACCTGCCTTCTCTCCATACCCCCTGATCCCTTTAGCCACAAGGGCCACATCTAATTCCCTCTTAAATATAGCCAATGAACTGGCCTCAACTACCCTCTGTGGCAGAGAGTTCCAGAGATTCACCACTCTCTGTGTGAAAAAGTTTTTCCTCATCTCGGTCTTAAAGGATTTCCCCCTTATCCTTAAGCTGTGACCCCTTGTCCTGGACTTCCCCAACATCGGGAACAATCTTCCTGCATCTAGCCTGTCCAACCCCATAAGAATTTTGTACGTTTCTATAAGATCCCCTCTCAATCTCCTAAATTCTAGCGAGTATAAGCCAAGTCTATCCAGTCTTTCTTCATATGAAAGTCCTGACATCCCAGGAATCAGTCTGGTGAACCTTCTCTGCACTCCCTCTATGGCTATAATGTCCTTCCTCAGATTTGGAGACCAAAACTGTACGCAATACTCCAGGTGTGGTCTCACCAAGACCCTGTACAACTGCAGTAGAACCTCGCTGCTCCTATACTCAAATCCTCTTGCTATGAAGGCCAACATACCATTCGCTTTCTTCACTGCCTGCTGCACCTGCATGCCTACTTTCAATGACTGGTGTACCATGACACCCAGGTCTCGCTGCATCTCCCCATTTCCTAATCGGCCACCATTTAGATAATAGTCTGCCTTCCCGTTTTTGCTACCAAAGTGGATAACCTCACATTTATCCACATTATACTGCATCTGCCAAACATTTGCCCACTCACCCAGCCTATCCAAGTCACCTTGCAGTCTCCTAGCATCCTCCTCACAGCTAACACTGCCCCCATGTTGGCTGGTGGTGGCAACTTGGGCCAAAGGGCTTGTTTCCACACTGTAAGACTTTATGACTCTAAGAATTAATTCACTAGGAGGTATGTAGATTATGATGGGTAAATAAAAGGAAGGAGTGGAGCAGATGATTCAACAATTGCAGCAATTGCCTCAGGGAGAGGAGGAGGATTGCTTATTATTAACAGTGCTTACAATCACACTGCAATAAGGGTGCCCATAAGACTCATGGGGAAGCTGGAGGAAAATCACTTTCTCCAGTGGTCAGCCCCTATATAACCAGTTACCAAAATTTAGCTGCGAATCTGTGCCAGGCCGAGAAAGTGCTCTGCTGATTGAGCCAAGAACAGGAGAGAAGTCAGAGAATATTTTGAAAAGTTCCACCACAGTCCCGACGTTGGCAAGGTGCATGTGGGGAGCGTGGGGGAATCTAGAAATAAGTGGTCTCCCATTTAAGACTGAGATGAGGTGATTTTGTTATTGATTATCTGGAACTCCCTTCCTCAGTCTTTCAATATTTTTAAGATAAATTCTTCATCAGGAGGAGAAAGGTTGCGGGGTAGGTGAGCTCAAAGCGGACGCAAGCCATGATTTTATTGAATGGCAGAGCAGGTTTAAGGGGTCATTCCTGTTTGCAGTTCATTAATTCCTCTTTCAAAGAGGTTGGGTGGCTTTTGTTTAAATAAAGCTGGGGCTGTCAAATCATCCAGAGTGAAAGAATGTGCTGTACATAGGGGAATGATCAGGTGTGGCTGGGATCCGAATGGAGTCAAATGGTCTGTCAAAAGCCAGATGCATGAAGAAGGAAACATTTTTAAATGCAATGTCATAATTTGAATTGAATAGAACTGGAGTGCAACACAAACAGCACCTTGAGAAGATGAAGAAAATGACACGGTAAAGTGTAGATTTATTTATTGAAAGAAAAATACTGTCACTGATTGATTGTGAAAACACTTGCAAGGTTGCATTCTAATACCGTTCAGTCTCCAGTGATTCTGAGATTAACTTGGTGTGGGGACACAAGTACTTGCCAACTACAGGCATTTGTCAAAGCACAACCACTCACTTCTCAGATTTACTAAAAAGCATCCATTAGCAGAAGCCATTTAATTGTGCCTGTCATAATCTATATTACCTTGCAGCCCCATGGACCCAATTCTGCAAACTCAATATCTTCTGTTGGCCTTTTGCCATCAATTTACAGGGAGCAGTGGTTACTACTGACCCACAACACATATCACGTGAGCTAAAAACACTGCAAAGTGGCTTCACTGCGAGGTACAATTGATGCTGCATGCCATATTGTATAAAAAAGACCAGCAATCAATTGCTCTGTTGAACTAATCTCATTAATCACACAATCATAAAGCCTGCAGGAAATCAGTTGTGTGGTTTTTAAGCCATCGGGCTCAGTGTTAGACCCAACTTGTACCTTTTTAACATCAAAAACATAGCTATCACTATGGCCTGACCTGTACACCTAATATGGCTGATCCACAACTGTCAAATAAACTCAGCAGATGCAGAGCAGCAAAAACTCATGGTAATCTGGCATCTGACAGTTTGGATATTCTGTCTGGCTCACTCAGTCGTTCAAGCGCAGCCAGAGACCTGCACTGCAAGTTAGATGTGCAGCCGGATCTGGGGTTCTGAGAAAGTCTCAGTGTTATTAAGTTTAAAGGAGTAAAGAGAATGTGCATGTTCCAACCAACACCTAAGGCTGGGGGGGGGGGGGGGGGGGGGGTTGAGGGGGAGGATGAGACTCGACAGGTTTAAGCAACAAAGGTCATTTGGGAGCGAAGTTGTACCAGTGAAAGAAAGAAGTTTAAAATAAAATGCGAAACCTTCTGCTAACTCGAGTCAGCAGCCCCCATGAATGATTCCTCCACCACCTTAAACATTTGTTCAGTCCGCCACCAGTCCACAGTGGCTGTATTGTGCACCATCTACAAAATGCACTGCCATTACTTGCTCAAGCTACTCCAGCAGCACCACCCACATCTGCAACCTGCACTATCAAGATAGACAAGGGCACCAGAGGTACGGTAACACCGCAGGGTTCCTCTCTAAATTGCATATCATCCTGACTGGAAACATGTTGGCAGTCCTTCATCACCACTGGGTTTAAAACTTGGAACAGCCTTCCCAGCAGTAAGGTGTGTGCACCTTCACCAGACCAAGAAATTGTTCAGCACCTTCTTCGCATCGGAAAATGGGAATGATCAAAAACAATGGCTCGTCCAGTTAAACCCAGATCGCGAGATTGAATTTAAAAAAGGGTACAGTAACAAAAATCAATAGCTACAGATGTTGATATTTTGAAATCTAAACAGAAAATACAAACCCAATTTAGCAGGTCAGACAGCATCGGTGGAAAAGGAAACAGGATTAACAGTTCATGTGAAATGTCCTTTATTGGAAATGAAACAGAATCTTCAACCTGAAATATTAATTATTTTCTCTTTCCATAGATGCTGCCCAATTTGTTGAGTGAGTTTCAGCATTTTCTGTTGTTTCTTATGAAAAAACATGCAGCTGTGTGTTCCAGGGCAATCCCAAGCAGCCATCTAATTATCACCATCAGAACAAGTTTGCACATTGTGTATACAGAATCCTGTATACTTGCACCTGCAAACTGACAAAGATGGCTAATTAGTGTCGGCAGTCCAGGACTTAATTTGGCCCATCTCAGCACAGCTGTCCCAACCTTTAGATGTGTGCAAATGAATAGCATCAGGAACAACATATTGGGAAATGTTTTGTAATTTGATTGGCTTTTCTCTGTTCATAATAAAACATTTGATTATTTACAGCTTCCCCCCCCCCATCCCCCCATGCTATTAACTATTAAAAATAGTTGCTTAAAATGCCTAATTTTTTTAAATATCACTGAACGTTTCGAGGCATCCAAACAATTTATAAAATATAATTGCTTTGTTATAACCATAATATCTCCATTCCAAGGAGCAGACGTGTGGATCCCATGCCAGGGATCCCGATTCCGCTGATTTACTCTCAGTTATTCCCTTTTTGATCCAGTTTTTCCTTTCGATTTTGACCACTTCAATTCTATCCACTTAATTCTTCCATGCAAAACTAAGTTGCTCTTTTTAATTCAATCGAATACTTTAATTTACCAAAGATGGAGCACTTCCTACGAATCGATTATTTCTAATTCGAAAGCAACTCCATATGTTTCTCAAATGTTGTATCATTACTCATCTATTCTTACGTTTTTTTTTTCAATCCACACTCCCCTTTGGCAGCCTGATCCTCAACTCATCAAAACATTTAAATCTATTTAGATTTCAAACTCGAGATTATACTACAATTTACCTTTTCAAAGGCAATCTTGCTCATACATTTATTATTAAAGTATACCAGTATACTTAATGTTTTATAGGTCTTATAAACTTCACCTCAACTCAACAAACTGCTGGAGTAACTCAGCAGGTCAGGCATCATCATAGGAGAAAATGGATACGTGACGTTTCGGATTGGGACCTTTCTTCAGACTGATTGTCGGAGGTAACGAGAGAAAAAAAAAACTGGAAGGAAGAAGGGGTTGGACAAATCATGGCACCAGATCACCTCAGGCAAGGGGGTTCATTACTCTTACCTTCCTAGGAGTTTTGATATAAAGGTGATACAACCACTTCAAGATAGCAATTCGTGTCATCATTCCTGTAACTGTATCGTGAAGGTGGCGATCCAGCACAAGCACGATCCCATCCAAGTCAAGGGTCTCTAGAGGACATTCGATCCTGCAGCAGAAACAACAAATGGCGCATGATATGCGGACGATAGGCTTTTGGTTGCGGGAATCCTTAAACAGATGCACAACATTAGCCATCTACCAGTCTTCGAACACCTGACCTGTGTATTTCAATGAAAAGATTTCTGCCAGTGGCCCCATAGTTTCTTCCCAAGCTTCTCACAATGTCCTAGGATACACTTGATCCTAGGGGATTCATCTTACAGCCTTTCAAGAAATTCAGCAGCTGTAATGTCCCTCTCCAGGTTCCCAAGCATCCATGTAATTCTCCATGGTACATACAGATTAGATATGTTCATTTGTCATCTCACGCATCTGCAATACCTCCTTAGAGATGACCTTGTTAATACGAATATCACTGTACCTTAATTGGTACACTTGACAATAAAAGACCTTTGAAACCTGATCCTTAGTTACACTTTTACCCTTAATATACTTATAGAATCTTTTTGGATTTTCTTTTACCTTATCTGCCAAAGCTATTCCATGCTCCCTTTCTGTTCTCTTGATTTCCTTCTTACATGTGCTCCTACAACCCCTCAACTCCAAGGGATTCACTTGATCCCAGCTGCCCATACTAGACATATTAACATATCAAAGAAGGATCTGCAGAAGGGTCCAGACCCAAAAGGTAACCTGTCCATTTCCCCCCACAGATGATACCTAACACATTGAGTTCCTCCAGCACTTTGTTTTTGTTCAGGATTCCAACATCCACAGTCTTTTGTGTCTCACGAAACTGGACATATGCCTCCTTATTCTTGATCGGAGGTTCAATATCTTGTGACATACAGGGATCTCCTCTGCCAGCCTTCCCCTTCACTCCAAGAAGAACCTGCCGGGCCCCGAGCTCTCGCCATCTCACCTTTAAAAGGCTCCTACATAATTGATGTCCCTTGAACTGCAAACAGCCTCTCCCCATCAACTTCTGAAAGTTCCCTTTAATATCATCAAAATTGAGCTCTTATATTTGGTGACAGAGCAAAGAAGCATAAGATGTAAAATAGGAGCAGTAGCAGCAATCCGATCTTCAAGCCTGCACTACTAGTCATCAAGCTCATGGCTAACCTTCTATTGCAATGCCGTGTTCGAGCACTAACCCCAAATCACTCAATTATTTTAATATCCAGAAAAAGTATTTTGGTTGTGGACAATGTCCGAGTCTACATTGCCTACAAAGTAAAGATTTCAAAAAGGTTTATCACCTCACTAACAGTGGGTCCTGGTATAGCTGGGGAAACACACTCCCTGCATCTAGGCTGTCAAGCCCTTCAAGAATTCTCTTTGTCTTGATGTAGTCTCCTATTTTTCTAGACCAGAGAAACACATTTTCAAACACGAGTCTGTGAACCATCTACTCACATAAAAATTGGTCATTTCGTCGTGGAAGCATTGCCCTTCACTGTAATTTTGTAGAAAACTATGCTTCCTCTAGAAAATTGTCCTTTACCTCTGAAAAGAGGAAAGGGCAACGTGTTTATGTATCAGATATAAAAAGACAGAATCCCTATTTCATAAATACCAGTCGGTAAAGCAGGCAATCCTGAAGGAAGAAATCTTTGATCAGCATTTTAATTAGAATGTCTGAAGGTTCTTCTTGGATACATAGTCGGAACCAGGCTACGCTGTTTGGACAAATGCAATAAAGCATCTCCACGTGTCTAGATCGAGATTTATAGGTGCAACATTAGAGAAACCAGCAACAATGTAAAATCTGCAGCTAGAAAACCAGTACAAACTTTATAAACTGTTCAAAGAGTAATTAAAATCGGGATGAGGCAAGATTAACAATGACCTCAGTACCAAAATTAATATCTCCCCACCGTGAAATAATCAACAACGATCTATCATTTCAACATCAGTGCAATTTTCATTAACAATTTTCTTGAGTTTACTACTTTACATTTAATGGCTTTGAACACAGCTGTTTATTCTCTAAAGCAATTGACCTCTCCTCTTCAATAATTCAGCATATGAAAGCTGACAAGAAAATGACAGCTGACCAGTCCTGTCCCTTCTGGTTATAATGTTTCAGGGAGTGTCTTGAGATGATACATGTGTTCTCACAGCCAAACAAGGAGGAAACAGTGATTGGGAGAATTATGGCAGGTAAGGAATGTAGACTTATACCTCCAATATCTTGAAGGGAAATTTATCCTTGTTTGAAACTAAGTTTAATATGCATCGTTATTAGTCTGTGGATTAAGAATCATATAGGTCTTGTAAAGACAATTGGTTTCAATAGTACATAGTCTTACAAATGCAAGTTAATCATCCCGCTTCATCCAGCTGTATGCATTCATGAAGCAAGTTGTTACCTGTTTGAGAAAATGAAGCAACTCACAATATTTATGGCGACTACTATGCTCATAACAATGGAGTCAGAGGCCAGAATCAATATCTGGAGGGAAATTGGTTTGAGTTACTGGTAACTGGCTTGCCTGACTGCATTTAGTAACTTGCCCACTTCGTTCAGTCAAGCAGCTCTCCCGCCTGAATCAAAAGATCACAGTTCCAGCTCCTAGGACATAAGCACATTATCTATATTGCCATTCTAGCAAAGTACCGAGGGACTTCTGTTATTTTGGATGAAATCTTAAATCTTGTCTTGCTTCACAAGTAAATATGAAGCGTGGCAATATTTTCAAGAGCAAGATAATTCATCCTAGGTTCTTTAGCAATATTTATCTCTCAATCAATATCACTAAAATAAGATCATGCCATCATTGTCACTTTGTTGATATTAAACCATACATTAAAAATTACCTGGCTCCAAACACTTTGGATATACCAAGATTGAGACAGATCCTATATAAATTGTCTTTACAAGACCTATATGATTCTTAATCCACAGACTAATAACGATGCATATTAAACGTGTGGACGTTGCAGCGGCCTCTGCAGTCCATTTGTCTTTTTTACATTTTGTTTCTCCTGTTGAGGGTATAGTTTGTAGTGTTTTTTAAATTGTTTTTAACTGTGTGTGTGTGGGGGGCGGGGGGGGAACTTTTAAATCTCTTCCCTGTACGGGGACCCGACCTTTTCCCTGTCGGGTCTCTGTTGTCGTTGGGGCCTAGCACCGTGGAGCGGCCTCCAACCGGAACGACCTGGGGGCTCCAGTCGAGGAGCCGGCGGAGCTGCGGACTTACCATCGTGGAGCTGGCCGGCTTCGGAGCGTGGAGAGCTGTGGTGGCGCGCCGCTGCGGCCCGACTCCGGAGCTTCGGAGGCTCCAGCCGCAGGTCCGGTGTACGGTGACATCGGGAGCTCGCGGGTCCCTGGTGGGAGACCACTTTTCGGAGCTCCCGCAACGGCAACTTCTCCTGCCCGAATTGCTGGGGTTGAAATTGCCCGCCGGGGGCTTTGACTTTGACTTTGACATCGGGAGAAGAATGGAGAGCAGGGACTTTGACAAGACTTTGCCTTCCATCACAGTGAGGAGGAGATTCACTGTGATGGATGTTTGTGTAAATTGTGTTGGTGTGTGTCTTGGTTCTTTTCTTGTTGTATGACTGCAGAAACCAAATTTCGTTTGAACTTCATTTGAGGTTCAAATAATAAGCGGTATTGTATTGTATTGTAAATGTAAGTTTTTCTTCAATTCATTTTAGTGAAACACTCATCCACAGGGAGAATAAGAGCCTTCAAAGGAGTAGCTACTGATATAAGTTCAGCACCCAATTTGTGCACAGCAAGTTCCTCAAACCGCAATGTTTTTTATTGATATTTTTTTAAATTGCAGGTGCAGTTGATATAATATTTGAGATGTACTTGAGACTTGGCATAGACCTGGTGGACTGAATGTCCTTCCTCTGTGCTGCATGGCTTATGATTATGAGAAAATGGTATAAGGTGAGGGCAGCATCCAAGGAGAGATGAACAGAGTTCAAGTTTTAGGTCAATGAACTTCATCAGAATTTATTGTCAATTTCTTGGACAATTATTATCCCACAAACAACAATGCTAAAGCAGATCATGCTGGAGACAGCAGAAGACATAGCATTTGCAGAGAGAAAGACTACTGCTCTTCTGAGATATAAAAGTAGAGATTTTACAGTCACGCAAGATACCACGTGGGTTTAAGTTTAACATCTGCTTTGAGGGAATGGCCCCACTTATAGTAAGATACTCTCTAAGAATTACACCGGAATATCAGTCTGGAATTACGTGTTGAAGTCTCCCAAGAAGGATGAACAGGTAAAACTGATCCCGAGGTAAGGGTGCTATCAAATGACATAAGGACAGTAGCAGGTTTGTAGTCATTCAGGTGGCACAGACTGATGTTGAAAAGAAATGACAAGGCATTATTGTCAACTTACTCCTCTTCACAAAACATGATTCACAATCCTCAGACCCCAAACTGACTGCTTCAACCTTTGTAGCTCTTTGCATTCCTTCCCCAATCATCTGTAGAGATTCCCAAGGTAACAATGCTTCAGAAAAGATGCAAGCACCCCAAAAATCTGGGTAACAAGTCTGTGTCTCTATCAAGATACAAACGCTTCAGAGTAAGCACATTCTTCAGGATATTGTGATCCACAATGCAATTGCATTAAGCAGCCATCCCATATAATATCTTGCTAATCAACATTCTCATATAGCTCATCTATATAATTTCATATTTGCCATTCTGCTTTGGAGTTATATTTGAATAATCTTACGTGGGTCCTTGACGTGAAAACTGTTTAGAGATTTGGTATATAGAAGAGAATCATATAAAATAATGGCTCATTAATAAAATTAAATGTTTTGCTTTAGATCATAGGTTGTTATTGTTGCAGGGTGGTCATAAAGGCTTTTGGCCCATTGACCATAATCAGTCAGAGTATTGAGTATAGAAGTTGGGAGGTCATGTTAAAGTTACAGTTGTATAAGACTTTGGTGAGGCCATATTTAGAGTATTGTGTTCACTTTTGGTCACTATGTTATAGGAAGGATGTTGTCATGCTGGAATGGGTGTAGAGAAGATTTTCAAGGATGTTGCCAGGACTCGAGGGCCTGAGCTAAAGGGAGAGGTTGAGCAGGCTGGGACTTTATTCTTTGGAGCGCAAGAGGATGATCTTATGGAGGTGTACAACATCATGAGAGGAATAGATAAGGTAAATGCACAGAATATTTTGCGCAGAGTAGGGGAATAAAGAACCAGAGGACATATGTTTAAGGTGAGGAAGGAACGATTTAATGGCTGCCTGAGGAACAACTTTGTTTTTACACTAAGGGTGGTGGGTATATGGAATGAGCTGCCGGAGGAGGTAGTTGAGGCAGGTACTTTCATAACGTTTAAGAGATATTTAGACAGGTACATGGATAGGATAGGTTTAGAGGGATGTGGGCCAAGCGCTGGCAGGTGGGACTAGTGTAGACAGGGCATGTTGGTCGGAGTGGCCAAGTTGAGCCAAAGGCCCTGTTTCCACTGTATGACTCTATTCAGTCTTCTAAAGGACCAACATTCTGATACTTTACTATTTCTATTTGTGAACTCTGCTTCAAGATCTACATCTGGTCAAAGTAGAATCAGGGTCACAAATATGCAAGTTGATCCCATCCTAGATGATGATTAGAATAGTTTCCAAAGAGCCTTAGCGCACAATAACAGATTATCTTGTGCTCCACAGCTCCCTGCCTCCACCACCTCCTCTGGCAGCTTGTTCCATATACGCACTATCCTCTCTTTAAAAAGACTTGCCTCTCAGATCTACATTAAAGCCATTACTATTCTGACCATGTCAGCAGAGAATGAGAGCACTTTAACTTGGTTTAAAGTATAGACCAGGGACCAAAATGAATGTGTTTGTCTGCATAGTTCCATATTGATTTAAACAATGCAGTAATCCATCGCCCACTGGAGCTCTCGCGATTTCAAAGTGGGAGAAATGAACTCGGGTACTCACGTGACACCCGCCCCATTGTTGTTGCTCGTGGATAAGTCTAGTGACGTGTCCGACACTGAAATGGGAAGGAGATAAGTTTTAATTCCATATTTAGGGTTACATCTAAAATGTCATCAGTAACTGGTTGTATTCTTCCCACCAAAGCTTGGACTTTTGCAACTGTTAATGGGATGACCATTCCATACCAATGCTGTTTTCAATCAGTTCTCAACCTCGATCCACTTTAATTAATAAGCAGCGGCAATACACTTTAGAACATTCCTGGATAGGGTCAGGCTCCAAGATGTGGTCTATCAGACATCAAGCATCAGCAATACTTAATACACATGCTGGGAAAGTCCTGCAGCAGATGCAGAAGAGCTTTCCTCGAACAGTATTGGGGCTGAGGCACTTTACAAGCTGGGACTGTTCTCATAGAGTCATACAGTGTGGAAACAGTGCCTTTGGCCCAAATTGCCCACACCGACCAACATGTGCCATCTACACTAGTCCCACTTGCCTGCATTTGGCCCACATCCCTCTTGGAGCAAAGATGATTGAGGAGGGACATAATTATGGCATTTGAAGCTGTAGATTCAGAGGAACTGTCCCCAGTGATAGATGAGTTAGCAACTAAAGGCCACAATTTAAGGTAAAAGGACCTTTCAGGATTTTTCTTTCAGACACAGCAAGCTATGTTTAAAACAGATTTAATTGCATCTTTCAGGAAAGTGCAGGAAAATACTTGAAACAAATAAAAATTGCTGGGCCATGAAGAAAACAGGAAGAGGGATAATTAGAGAGCTTGATGATTGATTTGTCACAAACACAATGGCCCAACTATTTACCTTTGGTGTTGCATGCTTCTATCAAAAAAAAATTAAAAGCCAAAGATTTAGATTCTACACCAGTCCAACTAGCCAGTACTGTATAGAACTAAAAACAGGTTCCAGCTCGAGGAAGTTAGCAGGTCAAACAGCATCTGTGGGTCAAACAGCATCCTCCATCGATGCCACGATGCACAAAAGCAGTTTGCTTTTGGCTCCAGCTTCCATCTTTTGTGTCTCCAAGCCAGTGCTATGTTTCTCTACTTCCAACTGGGCATCAACCTAATCTTTACCAATAACCAGACTTGTTTTCTTTACATATGGAACGGGTGCTGGAAAGTAATTTCCCTCTTCTTTAGTTGCTTACTCTCCTTTACCCTGCACTAGTAAGATAACCAATCTGGACCCATCCCTGATAGAAAGCCAGTGGACAAGGACGATGATCTGCACTGGAAATGCCAATTACATATTTCTGTTCAAACCTACAAGCTCATAAACACTATAGCTGCCCTATCCATGGAGGGATCGACTTCAGGACTCCACTGATATCTGCCTTTATGGAATCTGCAGTATTTTGTTACCTGTGGGAAGACACGAGTCTTCACGAGTAACGAGGACTTGGTGTAACCAGCACAATAGTTCAGCGAAAAACATGGAACACAGTTCTACATGTAGCAACTTTTCACCCTCAGATTTAACCAATTTGTTTTCCTCTCCTGAGTTTAATGCCCTGCTACTCTCCGTGCACTTGTAAAAACTCTTGATTTCTCTACTGCATAGTCTTCTTCAATTCCTCACCGCTCATTAATAAACAAATGCAAGAAACTACTGGATTTCTATGCCAATATGATCACAATATTTCAGATTTGTATTTGCAGCGGTGTGTTGAGGATTTCAGTATGCTATTATCTATTGTGACACCTTCTAGCTACCAGCAGGCAGTCTCACAACTGGTATCAGGAAACAGTCCTTAAAAGGGAACACATATGACAAGCAATACACCTCCAATGACCCCAGAGTGCTGCTGTTGAAATAATGGGCCCGACAGTGATGGAAAAGGATTCGCAGAGTCTCAGAGGGACCCATACAGACTGGTGAAGAACAGTATCCAGAGGAGGCACATTCTTTGTACTCAGCCACTGTAGAAATCATCCACGGTTTCAAGCCGACTTCATACCATCATAGAATTATATAGCAGAGACTATGGCCCTTCGGTCCATTCCATCCATGTTGACCATCAGTAGGCCCTCCTCGGTCATGACTGACCATGGGTGATGCATCCTAGTTTGTCGAATGCAAGCCTGGGTGATGTCATATGGAGGACAGGCTATTTCCCATGCAGCACGTCCCCCCTCTCCACATCGCTGATCGATCCAAAGGAACAGCAGGGCCGTGACAGTTTGGCACCAGCGCCGTCGCAGGAGCTGTCAGAGCAAGGTTCTGCACAACGACAAACTGCCTTAGGGACTCCCACTCTGGCTTTTCTTGAGGTTTACTACTGGAGCGTTTTCCATGACTGGATATGGCCACAAGACAGCGGAGGTTTTAAATCAGAGTTTTCCCTCTCCTAGACGGACTGCCTTCCCAGGCTGATGAGCCCCATCTGCCCGAGACTCGTGGGGGCGGGAGTGTCTACCTTCCCGTGCAGGTCTATAGCACCTGCCCACTGCATGCTATACTAATCCCACTTGCCTGCATTAATTCCATACCTCTCTATGCCCTGCTCATTCAGTAACCTGTCCAGATGATCCTTAAATTATTTTAGTTCCTGTCTCCATCACCTCCTCTGGTAATATATTCCAGACACCAACTGCTCTCTCTATCTGTGAAATATTTACCTCCCTTTAAACCTCCTCCCTCTCACCTTCAAACCAATGCCTTCTAGTTTTAGATACACTCAGCATGGGGAAAAACTCTGGCAATCTACCCTATTTACACCTCTCAAAATGTTATCTACTGTATTGTGTGACCTCATTTCTTTGCTCCAGGCAAAGCAGACCCAGTTTTGAAGAAGGGTCTCGACCCGAAACGGAGTCTGAAGAAGGGTCTCGACCCGAAACATCACCTATTCCTTCGCTCCATTGATGCTGCCTCACCCGCTGAGTTTCTCCAGCATTTTTATCTACCCAGTTCATCTAATCACTGTTTATAGCTCATGCCCTCCAATTCAGGCAGACTCCTTGTGAATCATCTCAGCACCCCCTCAGGCTTAATCATATCATTCTTACAGTGCAGTGAGCAAAATGCACAATACTCCAAGTAATTGACATTTTGTGCATTTGAAATCTGAAGTCTCAACCCCTGCACTCATCAGAGACATAGGAACTGCAGATGCTGGAATCGAATAAAACAAAAAACAAAAGGCTTGAGGATCTCAGCAGGTCAAGCAAGGTCTGTGGAACAAACGGACAGTCGATGTGATGAGGATCTTTGCTTCCTCTCAAGCCACATGCGAGGTCCCGGAGGACTGGAGAATGGCCAATGTCGATCTTTTGTTAGTACAGAGAATCCAGGGAACTATAGTCCAGTGATCCTCACATCAGTGAAAGGGAAACTATTGGAGAGAATTCTTTGAGATAGGATTTAGTCCCAGTTGGAAGAGAATGGGCTAATTAGGGATAGCCAGCACGGCTTTGTACGCGGCAGATCTTGTCTCACTAACTTGGAGTTATTTGAAGAAGTATCAAAGGAGATTCATGAAGGTGGGGCAGTGGATATTGTATACATGCATTTTAATAAGGCTTTTGATAAGGACCCTTATGGTAGGCCGATCCAGAAGGTTATTATGTACAGGATTCATGATGATTCAGAACTAGCTTATTCGGAGAAGACAGAGAGTTGTGCTGGAAGGTGGATATTCTGGCTGGAAGTCTGTGACCAGTGACGTTCTGCAGGGATCTGTGCTGGAACCTCTGCTGTTTGTGATATGACCCAGACTTAAAGTAGATTGGTTGGTAAGTTTGCTGACAACACCAACATTGGAGGAATTGCAGATAGTGAGGAAGGCTGTCGGATATACATCAGCTGCAGAAATAGGCAGAGAAACAGAAGATGGAGTTTAACCCGAGCGAGTATGAGATGTTGCACTTAGCACTAAGGAGAGTATACAGTTAATGGCTAAACCCTTAACTGCACTGATGTGCAGAGGGATCTTGGAGTCCATGTTCACAGCTCACTAACGGTGGCAGCCCATGGAGATAGGGGATTAAAGAAGGCATATGATATGCTTGCCCTCATTGCTAGGAGCATTCAATATAAGAGTCAGGAAGTCAAGTTGCAGCTCTACAGGTTAGGCCACGTTTGGAGTATTGCCTGCAGTTCTGGTCGCCCCATTACAAGAAAGATGTGGAGGTTTTGGAGAAGGTGCAGAGGTGGTTGACCAGAATGCTGCCTGGATTGGTGGGTTTTAGCTACAGGGAGAGGTTGGATAGAGTCATAGAGTGATACAGCGTGGAAAGAGGCCCTTCAGCCCAACTTGCCCACGCTGGCCAATAAGTCCCAGCCATACTAGTCCCACCTGCCCGCGTTTGGTCCATATCCCTCCAAACCTGTATTATCTATGTACCCGTCTAACTGTTTCTTAAATGTTAGGATAGTCCCTACCTCAACTACCTCCTCTGGCAGCTTGTTCCATAAACCCACCACCCTTTGTGTGAAAAAGTTCTCTCTCAGATTCCTATTAAATCTTTTCCGCTTCATTTTAAACCTATGTCCTCTGGTCCTCAATTCACCTACTCTGTGGAAGAGACTCTGTGTATCTACCCTATCTATTCCTCTCGTAATTTTATACACCTCTATAAGATCACCCTCATCCACCTGTGCTCCAAGGAATAGAGTCCCGGCCTACTCAACCTCTCCCTACTGCTCAGACCCTCTAGTCCTGGCAACATCTTCGTAAATCATCTCACAATTCTCTAAATGCAGTCTCACCAACGTCTTATACAACTGCAACTTGACCTCCCAGCTTCTATACTCAATACTCTGACTGATGAACGCCAATGTGCCAAAAGCCTTTTTGACCACCCGATCTATCTGCAACTCCACCTTCATGCACCTGCACTCCTAGATCCTTTTGCTCTACAACACTCACGAGAGCCCTACCATTCGCTGTGTAGGTCCTGCCCACTTCCCAAAATGCAACACCTCATATTTCTCTGTATTAAATTCCATCAACCATTTCTCAGCCCATCTGGCCAATCGATCCAGATCCTGCTGCAATTTTTCACAATCATCTTCACTATCTGCAAAACTACCCACTTTTGTATCATCAGTATACTTGCTAATCTTGCCATGTATGTTCTCATCCAAATCATTAATATAGATGACATACAGTAACGGGTCCAACACAGATCCATGAGGCACACCACTAGTCACAGCCCTCCAGTCCGAGAAGCAACCTTCCACAATCACCCTCTGCTTCCTCCCATGAACCCATTTTTCTATCAATTCAGCTATCTCTCCTTGGATCCCATGCGATCTAACCTTCCAGGGTAGCCTACCATGCGGAACCTTGTTGAATGCTTTGCTGAAGTCCATGTATACAACATCTACAGCTCTGCCCTCATTGACCTTTTTGGTCATGTCTTCAAAAAACTCAATCAGATTTGTGAGATAAGACCTCCCAAGTACAAAACCACGCAGATTATCCATTATTAGCCCTTGTCCGTCTAAATGCCTGTCTATCCTATCCCTCAGAATACTCTCTAGTAACTTTCCAACTACAGGTGCTTAGCTCACTGGCCTATAGTTCCCAGCATTATCCCTGCGGTCCTTCTTGAATAAAGGCACAACCTTTGCCATCCTCCAGTCTTCTGACAGCTCTCCTGTATTTAAAGACGATTCGTAAATTTCAACCAGGGCTCCCACAATTTCCTCTCTAGTTTCCCACAATGTCATCGGATATATAGACTTGCATTGTTTTCTCAAGAAGGTTGAGGGGAGACGATAGAAGTATATAAAATTATGTGAGGCATAGAATCTTTGTGTGAAATTATGTGAGGCACAAAATCTGAGGCATCAGAACCTTTAAGCCAGGATGGAAATGTCCAACACTAGAGGGCATAACTAGAAGGTATGGGGTGGAGAGCTTAATGGAGATGTGCTTGGCAATTTTTTTTACACCCAGTGCGTTTTGGGGGCCTGGAATGCATTGCCAAGGTAGCAGTGGAAGCAAATACAATTGTGGTGTTTAAGAGGCTTTTAGACAGGCACATGGAAGTACAGGGAATAGAGGGATATGGATCATGTGCAGGCAGATGAGATCAGTTCAGCTGGGCATCATCTTTGGCACAAACATTGTGGGTCAAGGGGCCCTTTCCTGTCCTGTTCTGTTTCAATCTATGTTCTAGAACTTTGGTCAATTCAGAAGTAGGAATATGAGCTCGGTTAAAGCCAGAATGAAGTACGAATGGCTACAGGTTAGTCACAGGTGGTTCCAATTTAACGTGGATTATCAGTGTTGAGTAAATTAATTCCAGTATGTTTTCCAAAATAGATTGAACTCATTTACTATCTCTCTTCATTCTGCATAATTCAAATCAATAAACTGATCTGTAATACCAAGGGTGGCAGTAAAACACCAGCTTCATATTTCTATTTGCTCGCAATGTTTATATCCAAGGACAATTGCTACACTTTCAATTACATTACAGAAACCGCAGCAATGTCTGCCAAGGGCTGAAACGAGATGTTCAAATAAAGTACTTTTTGGCTTGGCTATAAAAGATGCATGAACTCATAGTTTCATTCCTCTCATGCCTTTTGCAAGTTTTAAGTCATGTACTCAAAGACCATCCAACAAAATGAGTTATCAAAGCAGACAAGAAACAGATTTCCAAGTTGCAGGATGTGGCTCAATGCTTCCCCTCAATGGTTTAAGATTACATTATTATCACATGTATCTAGGTAGAGTAAAATGTCCTTTTTGCATACAATTCAGTAAAATCTTACTATACAAAAACACAATTATACCCATGTACAGGGGTGTAAGAATAGTAGGTTACACCGAGGCAGTATAAAAGAGTCGCCATTTTTCCAGGGCCATCTTGCATCCTTCAAGTTCAACGTTCTTAAAATATTGTCTTAACTTAGCCATAAAGGCTGGTTGTCCTGGCGGTAGCTCTGGGTTGGAGTTGCAAGGCGTCGGCCTGTGCTGGTGATGATGTTGGTGTCCTCCATCATGACTACGACCCCTAAAGTTCCTATGGAGTTGATATGAGTTTGATTTCCCTAAACCAGTCACTCCTGGTGCAGTAAACGCAAGGAACTGGAGCTGTTGGTTTACAGGACTAACACAAATGCATGCACTTCCGGGTGGGATACTAGGGTGGAGGAGAGAGATTGGGTTGTTACCAAAATTGGAGAATTGGAGAATTGAATATTCATTAATATCCAAGCGGAATATGAGGTGATGTTCCACCAGATTGCATGTAGCTGCACTCGGGCATTGGAGGTGGTCTAGGACAGAAAGGTCGGTATGGGAAGGTGAGTTAAATTGGTTAGCAACTGGGAAATCCAGCAATCGTAGGCAGACGAAATGCATGTAATCGGCGAAACGGTTGCCTGGTTGAAACTTGGTTTTGCCGATGTAAAGGAGGACACATCAGGAACATTGAATGCAGCAGACAAGGATAGAGGAGGTGCACATCAACTGCTGTCTCACCTGAGAACTGCTGGGGTCCCTGGATGGATGTGAGAGTTGGTGTAGTGACAGGCGTTATATCTCCTGCTTTTGCAAGGGAAGGTACCTGGGGAGGGAGTGGTCTGGGTGAGATGGGACGAGTGAACCAAGGTGTTGCAGAGGGAGTGGTCTCTATGGGAAAGCAGAAAGGGGTGGGGATGGGAAGATGTGACTGGTGGTGGGATGGTGTTGAAGGTGTGGAAATGTCAGAGAATGATGTGTTGGATGTGGAAGTCAGTGGGGTGGAAGGCAACTACCGGAAAACTCTCTCCTTGTTCCTTCTGGAGGAAGGGGGAGCAAGAGTAGAATTACGAGGCGCAAAGGAGACATGGGTGAGGGATCCATCCACAGAAGCAGGAGGAAACCATGCCCACTAAAGAAAGAGGACAGCTTGGATGTCCTAGATTGGAAAGCCTCATCTTGGGAGCAGCTGCAGTAGAGACAGATAAATTGAGAATGGTGTATTTTCTGGAGGCAGAGTGGGTGGAGGTGTACTCCAGATAACAGTGGAAGTCAGTGGGGTTTATAACAGGTCATTCAATAGTTTGTCCTGTGATGGAGACAGAGAGATTGAGAAAGGAAATGGAGGTGTCATAGATAGTCCAAATGAATACCAAGGCAGAGCAAAAGTTAGTAGTACCGTTAATGAAATCAACAAGTTCTGCATGGGTGCATGAGGAAGCCCCAATGCAGTCATCAATATAGCAGATAAAGAATTGGGGGACATTGCCAGTGTATAGTTGGAACAAGGATTGTTCAATGTAATTAACAAAAAGGCAGGCATAGTTAATGACATTGTCCATGGCTACACCTTTAACTTTAAGAAAGTGAGAAGAGTCTAAAGGGGCTGTCCCACTTGGGCGACTTAATTGGCGAGTTTAGAAGAGTTTGAAAAAATGACATGTTGAAGACCTCCTTCGACTATGTAGAAGACCTCCTTCGACTGTTGAAGATCAGCTTCGACTAGCTATGACTAACTTCGGGAAAGTTGGACACCGAGTAGTGGAGAGTGAAGATGACCTCGTTCGACCTCCCTTCGACCATGATGAAGACTATCTACGACTACCTTCGACTACCCTCGATTACCTATGACTAACATAACGACCTACTACGACTAAACCTACGAGTAAAAAAAGTATCGATTTTTCCCATGGCGACCTTTTTTTACTTGCGGGCATTTTTTAACATATTGAAAAAAACGGCGTGACCTAGCTGAGGCCTCGAGTACGCGGAGACCACTCTCGAGCATGAAGGAGAGCTACGAAGACCTCCTGCGACCTCGTGTCGACCATACTGCGAGTATGAGTCGAGGGCAAACTCGCCAGAACTCGCGGATTAGGTCGCCCAACTGGGCCAGGCCCTTAATGTCGTCTAGATTGGAGCAGCCTCTCCAAAAACCATTTCAAAATACTGTTTGTCACACCAGGACGTGTCTGCATCTGGCCAGCATCTCCTAACCTATAATCACTCAATTGGTGTATTTAAGGGAGCTGTGGATCCTTTCCCACATTTTAAAGCTGCAGACAGCAATAAGCCTTACACAAGGTGGGACATAGATCTGGGACCATGTAGCATCTTGAATGCAGAATTACAATGTCAGTTGGAAACAAAAGAGAGGTGGTAGGGAGTTTTGAGACCCTAATCCCTAATTAGAGACAGAAGACGGATGGTAGTTTGCCTACCTGGTGCCAGGGTCAGGGATGTGTCTGAACGCGTCCAAGATATCCTGAAATCGGAGGGAGAGGAGCCTGAGGTTGTGGTACATATAGGTACCAATGACATAGGCAGAAAAAGAGAAGAGGTCCTGAAAGGAGAATTTAGGGAGTTGGGAGGAGAGTTAAGGAGAAGGACCGCAAAGGTAACAATCTCAGGATTATTACCTGTGCCACGCGACAGTGAGAGTAGGAATGGAATGAGGTGGAGGATAAATGCGTGGCTGAGGAACTGGTGCAGCGGGCAGGGATTCAAATTTCTGGATCATTGCAACCTCTTTTGTGGAAGGTGTGACCTGTACAGAAAGGACGGGTTGCACTTGAACACGAGGGGGACCAATATCCTGGTGGGGAGATTTGCAAAGTCTACTGGGGAGACTTTAAACTAGAATGGTTGGGGGGGGAGGGACTCAAATAGAGAAAGCTAGTAGAAAATGTTGGAGGCAGGAGGCAGAGAAGGGAAGCACTCGGACCCAAAATGTAGGGGAGAAAGAAGAAAAAGATAATAAACAGAGAATAAGTGGTGGTGGGTTTCTTAAATGTGTATATTTTAATGCTAGGAGCATTGTAAGAAAGGTGGATGAGCTTAGAGCCTGGATTGACACCTGGAAGTATGATGTTGTGGCGATCAGTGAAACATGGTTGCAGGAGGGCTGTGATTGGAAATTAAATATTCCAGGATTTCGTTGCTTCAGGGGTGATAGAATTGGAGGGGCAAGAGGTGGGGGTGTTGCATTGCTTGTCAAGGAAGATATTACAGCAGTGCTTTGGCAGGATAGATTAGAGGGCTCGTCTAGGGAGGCTATTTGGGTGGAACTGAGAAATGGGAAAGGTGTAGCAACACTTATAGGGGTGTATTATAGACCGCCAAATGGGGAGCGAGAATTGGAAGAGCAAATATGTAAGGAGATAGCAGATATTAGTAGTAAGCACAAGGTAGTGATTGTGGGAGATTTCAATTTTCCACACATAGACTGGGAAACACATTCTGTAAAAGGGCTGGATGGTTTGGAGTTTGTAAAATGTGTGTAGGATAGTTTTTTGCAGCAATACATAGAGGTGCCTACTAGAGAAAGGGCAGTGCTGGACCTCCTGTTAGGAAATGAGACAGGGCAGGTGGCGGAGGTAAGCGTTGGGGAGCACTTCGGGTCCAGTGATCACAATACCATTAGTTTCAATATAATTATGGAGAGGGTCAGAACTGGACCTAGGGTTGAGATTTTTGATTGGAGAAAGGCTAACTTTGAGGAGATGCGAAAGGATTTAAAAGGAGTGAATTGGGACATGTTGTTTTATGGAAAGGATGTAGAAGAGAAATGGAGGATATTTAAAGGTGACATTTTAAGAGTACAGAATCTTTATGTCCCTGTTCAGTTGAATGGAAATAGTAAAAATTGGAAAGAGCCGTGGTTTTCAAGGGAAATTGGACACTTGGTTCGGAAAAAGAGAGAGATCTACAATAATTATAGGCAGCATGGAGAAAATGAGGTGCTTGAGGAGTATAAAGAATGTAAAAAGAATATTAAGAAAGAAATTAGAAAAGCTAAAAGAAGATATGAGGTTGCTTTGGCAAGTAAGGTGAAAGTAAATCCAAAGGGTTTCTACAGCTATATTAATAGCAAAAGGATAACAAGGAATAAAATTGGTCCATTAGAGAGTAAGAGTGGACAGCTATCTGCAGAGCCAAAAGAGATGGGGGAGATATTGAACAATTTCTTTTCTTCGGTATTCACCAAGGAGAAGGATATGGAATTATGTGAGGCAAGGGAAACAAGCAGAGTAGCTATGGAAACTATGAGATTCAAAGAAGAGGAAGTACTGACACTTTTGAAAAATATGAAAACAGATAAGTCTCCAGGTCCTGACAGGGTATTCCCTAGGACATTGAGGGAAGTTAGTGTAGAAATAGCAGGGGCTATGACAGAAATATTTCAAATGTCATTAGAAACGGGAATAGTGCCGGAGGATTGGCGTACTGCGCATGTTGTTCCGTTGTTTAAAAAGGGTTCGAAGAGTAAACCTAGCAATTATAGACCTGTTAGTTTGACGTCAGTGGTGTGCAAATTAATGGAAAGGATACTTAGAGATAATATATATAAGCATCTGGATAAGCAGGGTCTGATTAGGAACAGTCAACATGGATTTGTGCCTGGAAGGTCATGTTTGACTAATCTTCTTGAATTTTTCGAAGAGGTTACTAGGGAAATTGATGAGGGTAAAGCAGTGGATGTTGTCTATATGGACTTCAGTAAGGCCTTTGACAAGGTTCCTCATGGAAGGTTGGTTAAGAAGATTCAATTGTTGGGTATTAATGGTGGAGTAGCAAGATGGATTCAACAGTGGCTGAATGGGAGATGCCAGAGAGTAATGGTGGATGGCTGTTTGTCAGGTTGGAGGCCGGTGACTAGTGGGGTGCCTCAGGGGTCTGTGTTGGGTCCACTGTTGTTTGTCATGTACATCAATGAACTGGATGATGGTGTGGAAAATTGGATTAGTAAGTATGCAGATGATACTAAGATAGGTGGTTTATACTCGCTAGAATTTAGGAGATTGAGAGGGGATCTTATAGAAACGTACAAAATTCTTATGGGGTTGGACAGGCTAGATGCAGGAAGATTGTTCCCGATGTTGGGGAAGTCCAGGACAAGGGGTCACAGCTTAAGGATAAGGGGGAAATCCTTTAAGACCGAGATGAGGAAAAACTTTTTCACACAGAGAGTGGTGAATCTCTGGAACTCTCTGCCACAGAGGGTAGTTGACGCCAGTTCATTGGCTATATTTAAGAGGGAGTTAGATGTGGCCCTTGTGGCTAAAGGGATCAGGGGGTATGGAGAGAAGGCAGGTACGGGATACTGAGTTGGATGATCAGCCATGATCATATTGAATGGCGGTGCAGGCTCGAAGGGCCGAATGGCCTACTCCTGCACCTATTTTCTATGTATTCTATGTATTCTATGTGGTGTTGTGGATAATGAAGTAGATTTTCAAAGTCTACAGAGAGATTTAGGCCATTTGGAAGAGTGGGCTGAAAGATGGCAGATGGAGTTTAATGCTGATAAATGTGAGGTGCTACATCTCGGCAGGACAAATCAAAATAGGACGTACATGGTAAATGGTAGCGAATTGAGGAATGCAGTTGAACAGAGGGATCTAGGATTAACTGTGCATAGTTCCCTGAAGGTGGAATCTCGTGTAGATAGGGTGGTAAAGAAAGCTTTTGGTGTGCTGGCGTTTATAAATCAGAGCATTGAATATAGAAGTTGGGATGTAATGTTAAAATTGTACAAGGCATTGGTGAGGCCAATTCTGGAGTACAATTTTGGTCGCCTAATTATAGGAAGGATGTCAACAAAATAGAGAGATTACAGAGGAGATTAACTAGAATGTTGCCTGGGTTTCAGCAACTAAGTTACAGAGAAAGGTTGAACAAGTTAGGTCTTTATTCTTTGGAGCGCTTTAAAGGTTATGGGGGGACTTCATAGAAGTCTTTAAAATGATGAGCGGGTTAGACAGAGTTGACGTGGATAAGCTTTTCCCATTGAGAGTAGGGAAGATTCAAACAAGGGGACATGACTTGAGAATTAAGGGACAGAAGTTTAGGGGTAACATTAGGGGGAACTTCTTTACTCAGAGAGTGGTAGATGTGTGGAATGAGCGTCCAGTGGAAGTGGTGGAGGCAGGTTCGATTTTATCCTTTAAAAATAGATTGGATGGGTATATGGACGGGAAAGGAATGGAGGGATATGGTCTGAGTGCAAGTAGATGGGACTACGGGGAAGGAAGAAGGGGAAAAGGAAAAAAAAGAGAAATGTTCGGCATGGACTTGAAGGGCTGAGATGGCCTGTTTCCGTGCTGTAATGGTTATATGGTTAAGAGCTGCTCTAACCTGCATTTATTGGAAGGGCTTGAAGATCCAAGAACTTTAAGGAAATAGATCAATCCATCCCAAAATCTGAGTGGACTTCTTTCATGTTTTTGATGACTTTCCTTTTGAAACAGGAGTTGCACTTAATAAATTCAATGCAGACACATATGCTAATCCTTTGGGCAAAATCCACTAATTTTAGAATACACCTATAGATAATCTGGATAATAATATCCGAGGAAATAACATCAAAATGTCTCTCTCTATATTACCAGTCTAGCCAACTCAAAGATTTGAATGATATTGCAAACTCAAAGAGTATAAGAATCCCCAAAGACAGGAATTTCACACATGGATTTCAGAAGCAGACCAGATTTTGTTTGCAATGCGCAAACTTCCCTATCGTCGTCTTTAACCATGTGTTGGAAAGAACTGCAGATGCTGGTTTAAATCGAAGGTAGACACAAGATGCTTGAAGGTAGACAAAAAACCCAGGAAGGGTCTCGACCCAAAACATCACCCATTCCTTCTCCCCAAAGATGCTGCCTGTTACTCCAGCATTTTGTGTCTACCTTCTTCTTTAACCACATGTACAGGTGCATTCTACAACTGCCCTCACCCTTCTGTCTGAATCAAACCTAGAAAGAAATTGTTTTTTTGTACATTGCTGTCTCAAAATAATTTGGAGACAATTAAATACTTTTGGAGTATAGCATGAAAGCTAGTTTGTGTACTTTCATGCTATACTCCCTTGCCAAGGCCTTGAGCAGCAATGACTGGACTATCCAATTTCATGGTGTTGGGTTGGAGATTAAAAAAAATTAGCCAAGCACAGGGAAAATCTCTTCTGCTCTTGAAACTAATGCTAGGGATCAATCAAGTCTATAAATGTCTATTTCATGCATGTATTTTAACTCTCTCTGTACTGTGCTGAAACTCATGCATCCACATTCTGCTGTTTCTTCCAATTTATCCAGAATACAGCCACGTGATCATATGAAACTCAACACTCGAACGTCCATGGGTGATTTAAGGTCTCCGAATTTAGGGTTGTGAACGAGACCTATATTAAATACATAGCTAGCAGCTACAATGTGAATAGAGACCCAAATTTAGAAAACAATGCAAAACTAGAATTAAACTGTCAATGAACATACAACATAATTCAAAATAATCTCACAGGCACTTCAATAAAACAAAGAGGTTGGGAAGAGAGCAGGGTCATCATGGAGAAATAGACAATGCCATGGGCAACAACAGGGCGATGCTAGAACATTAAATCATTATTTTGGTTCAGTATTAACGAGATAGATAGAACAACTGGACACATCATTAGACAGTGCGTGAGTAATGCGATAAATGTTTCAAATGGCAACCAAACTTAAAAGGGCTAAAACCCTGGGTCAAAATGGATTATGTCCAATTATTTTAAGAAAACCTAGGCAAAGTACGGTGGCGTTGGGTTTTCATCCTATGTCAAGACATACCCTTCATTCTATCTGCCTCTCATCTTGTTGGCAACTTAAAATGCGCTTATTTTCTCAGCTTTACAATGTCATGGAGAAAGATATGCAGCACAAAAAACAAGCACTGCCATTCCCATTTACTGCTCACCAGCCATCAATCATTAGTACACTAATGCTATATTAATCCTTTTTTTGAATTCACCCCGCATTCTCTCGATGCCCCTACCCCACCTCACCTCACACACACCACTGCCCTGATTACAACCACTTATCTACACACAAGGGATAATTTATAGTGGCCAATTAACCTACTAACAAACACATTTTTGAGTTGTGGGAGAAAGCGGCATTACTGGGGAAACTCATTTAGTCACAGGGAGAAAGTACAAACAGAACACAGACAGCACCCAGGGTCAGGATTGCATCTGGGTCACTGATGCAGTGAGGCATTAGCTCTACGAGCTGTGCCGCCACTAATGCAAGGTAAATTCCTTCCCCCCACAGATGGCTGGTGGACTTTTTCCTACATTTTCTGCTCTTATTTCAGATTTTCAGCATCTGCAATTTTTTTTTGCATTTAGATTATTTGGATCTTTGTTGGCATTTCATTAGACTGGCTGCTAGGAATCACAATGTCTACATTTTAGAAGGGAGAGATATATGCCCAGAGGGTTTACAGATCAGACAGCATAAGATTGGTGCGAGGAAAAGACAATGGAATTCCGACAGGGGAAACAAAAGAAAATCTTGAAACAAATTGTGCAGTAATGGATTTCAACATGGATTTCACAAGGGTAAATCTCATTTCATTAACCTTACTGAGTTCTTCTGAAGAGTTAACAGAACACGTCAATGCAGCAGATGCAATTTATCTATTTTAGTAAATAGGTCGATAAAGTAGCAATAGCAGGCTAATTAATAAGATCAGGAAATGCAGATTAAGAAAACAGGCAGCTGAATGCACTGCTTTCTGGCTTCAGAACAGTTAAAGGCAGCCATTCAGTAGATTATCATATTTTCTACTGGTCTCACTGGACCCTTTCTTCCAGTGAACTATGCAACTATCTTGAGCCCAAGCCATCAATGCTTCTGTGTAGTTTGAACTTGCAGGCATGTTATGCTTCAGCCAGATTTCACCTTCTGCCAATGCACTTTCCAGTTCAGGAGAGGAAGCCACCTTCTTTCCTCGTTGTCACCACCCAATTCAACCCTCGGGCAATTGTGTTATCCAATTATACTGTTTCGATTTTACTTCGGAGTCACGTGAGTGACTACGTGAAGAAGACCCCGTCCAGCCGCACACGCGTCATATCGATCAGACGCATAGCGTTCATGACCGTGTGTGGAGGAGCAGGAGCTCCTCTGACCGGTGAGTAAAGCAAAAGTAAAGCAAAAGTCGGAAGGTAAGTGGGTTTACTTTCACTTACAGTAGCGTTTCCTTCCCGTTCAGACTTGTTGGTGGAGCTCCACACAAGTTTATTATGGAGAAAGGGGAAGGAGAGGCGGCCAGGGACGCACCGTAGTAAAACCCCAGATCCTAAGGGTAGCGGGCGTCAGTCAGGGGAGTCAGTGGCAGCGAAGCCATTAGCTCCCGTTGCGGTCGAGTGTGCCGTTAAACCGCCGGCGGCGGGGCGCAAGGCTGGACAAGAGTCCGCCCGACCTATAGACTTGGATGAGTCAGACCCGGAGGTATACCCTCCTCAGGCAGGAAAGAATATTGCACTGATAGGGTCAAAACTTTAGAACTCCTGATGGGGAAGATGATTTATAAAGAACCCCCACAGGATTTAAGTCGGTGTTGGCCAATGGACGATATAGCACGGGGGTGCCTTGGATGGGTCAGGCACAAGGGTGGCCTACAGGAGAGCCATCAGAAATGCCTGTGCAGAAACATTACAGTGGTTGGCCTACAGGAGAGCCAGTACCCCAAAATGCCAGAAAAAGGCAATATATGTGTGGGCATATTGGAGAGCCAGTACTAGAAATGCCTGAACAAAAGGCAGCACAAACGTGCAATGACAAATGTGCCAGCACCGACAATATAAAGAGAAAAAATAATGAAGCGTTGGCCTAGAATTGAGCCAGCGCCAGCAGCACCTGAAACAGGGCTGCCTATCCGTGGGCCTACAAGAGAGCCCGCGCAGGGGGAATCTGGCAGAAACTTACCTGAAACAGGGGAGCCAGAAATTACCCAACATAAAGATGAATATCTAGATTCAGATGATGATTTATATGAGGACCAGAGCCCATCATCAGAGCTAAAATGTTCCAAGGCTGGCACTAAAGTTTGCTGTTCCCAGAGTAACAGGGGAACATTTGAGAGAGGAAATAGCTATGACTATAAATTATCTACTCTCCCATCAGCCCCAGGAATTAATTATGGATGAGACTATCAAAAAGTATGAGACCCCAGAAAATTGTGAATTGCTAGCAGTTCCAGCGGTGAATAACTTGATATGGGTTATTTGAGCAGTGGTTTACGCTCACAAGAAGTGAAATTACAACGAGTGCTGAAATTGCTGGGGTCAGGCATTACGGCGTTGCCAGTGATATTGGATGAAGATTTTATATCGGATTCACAACAAAATGCCTTAGCACTCATGTGTAGTGCGCACTTTGAAATAAATTGTATTCGTAAAAATCAATAAGACCAAATATTCATCCTAAAGTATGCAGGCTCTGCAAACCATCCAATATACAAATGCCAAAATCTGCTTTTTGAAGAAAATCTAGCAAAGAAGCTAAAGGATCACCTATGCTGAGCAGAGCGGTGCAAAGGCAGTATCCCTACAGGCGAAATGCTGGTGCTGGAGAAGGAACAAGCCTATCATTCTCGTATACACGTTGACGTGCTGCACCAAGGATACGTGGAGGTTACAATGTGCCTACTAGAAGGGGACAACAATTGCCGGTGGCAAACCCCGAGGTAGGGGGGCTTGGTCTGGTAAGAAACACAACAAATGTTTCACACTCACAAATAGGGGGAAGGTTACGATTCTTCCTAAAAGAATGGCAATCAATAACAAATGATTCATTTATTCTTTGTAGCATTGTAGGATTCAAAATTGAGTTCTCTCCACGTTTGGATCCTCCAATTCAGCATAATTCAAACTGGTCACGGATTTTCTCAAAGGAAGAGAATAAGTTGATCAAGGGAGAATTGAAAATTTTATGCGGAAAAGGGGTAATAGAAAAGTCAGTAGAACAACACCATCAGTTTGTGTCAAATATTTTCCTAGAACAAAAAAGGATGGTGGATGTAGAATCATTTCAGATCTGACAAATCTTAAAGGCTCTGTCTCACGGTGTTGCGGTCATCGGCGGTGAAGTGCGGCGTCGCCGGTAGTGGGGACCGCACGGCAACGGCGAGAGCGCCGTGCCTATGCCACGGGAGCGCCGCACGGGTGCTGCGCGGGGGCCGAGTGATTTAAGTACGGCTGGTCCCACGAGCTTGCGGTAAGTTAAAAAAAAAGGGCTGGCCGACTGCGATGACGTCATTTCGGATCTGCGGGGCTGTGGCGGCGGCCGTGCTGATCGCGGCGCTGTGGCGGCGGCCGTGCCGCACACGTGCCGCACTGGCGGCGGCTGCCGTGCCGCACTCGTGCCTCACTGGCGGAGGCTGTGCGGTAGGAAAAGTTTTTTGAACAGTGTTGGCTTTATTTTAGCACCGTGCGGTGTTGGGAACAACGCCGCACGGCCCCGGAATTGTGCGTTTGACCGAGTGCGCGGTCTATGGCGGCCCAGGAGCGGTAGATTCTTCCTGTTTCGCCGCCAATGACCGCAGACACGTGAGACAGGCCTTTAACCTTTATGTACAATAGAAACATTTCAAAATAGAAACATTTACTAATGCCATTCAGCTGGTCACAAAGAATTGCTACATGGCAAGCACAGATCTGCAAAATGCATATTATTCTGTGGCAATGCGTGGTAATGATCAAAGATATTGTTCCATCATGTTTCAAGACAGCTACCATCATACCAGTTCCCAAAAAGTCTACAATAACCTGCCTAAATGATTACCGCCCCGTAGCACTCACACCAATAATAATGAAGTGCTTTGAGAGGCTTATTAAGCAGCACATGGTCTCTAAACTCCCCTCCAGTTTTGACCCGTTCCAGTTTGCTTATCGCCCGAACCGCTCCACAGAGGATGCAATCTCCTCTGCAGTCCACCTGAGCCTACAACACCTGGAGGAGAAGAATACCCAAGTGCGGATGCTGTTTGTTGATTTCAGCTCAGCATTTAACACGATAATCCCCCAGCATCTGGTGAGCAAACTGGCACCCCTAGGTTTCAATACCATACTATGCAACTGGATCCTGGATTTCCTTTCCGAAAGACCCCAGTCTGTGCGGGTGGGGAAGAACACCTCCTCTGTCATCAAACTGAGCACCGGCTCCCCTCAGGGCTGTGTCCTGAGTCCGCTGCTCTTTACATTGATGACACATGACTGTGTCGCCAGGTCCACCACTAACCATATCATCAAATACGCGGATGACACAACAGTAGTGGGCCTCATCCGCAATAACGACGACCAGGCATATAGAGAGGAGGTGGAACAGCTGGTGAGCTGGTGCAGCAGGAACAACCTTCTCCTAAATGGCAACAAAACCAAGGAGATTGTAGTCGATTTCAGAAGGAAAATTCAGCCCAGTCACACTCCACTTTGCATCAACAACTCAGCAGTGGAGCAGGTGAAAAGCATCAAGTTCCTGGGGGTGCATATAACGGACACCTTAAACTGGTCCACAAACATTACATCTCTGGCAAAACGGGCACATCAGCGGTTGTACTTCCTCCGCAGGTTGAGAAGTTTACACCTCCACCCTCCCATCCTCGCCACTTTCTACAGAAGCACAATTGAGTCGGTCATGACCGGCTGTATCTCTACGTGGTGCGGCAGCTGTACAGCTGCAGACTGGAAGTGCCTTCAGAGAGTGGTGGGGACAGCGGAAAAAATCATTGGGACTTCTCTTCCTTCCATCATGGACATGGGGTACAAGCGCTGTCTGAGTAGAGCTAAGGGCATTACCAAAGCCCCCACACACCCACAATTTGGACTGTTTATACTGCTTAACTCTGGGAGGAGGTACCGCAGCATGAAGAGCGGGACAACCAGGTTCTGCAACAGCTTCATCCCCCAGGCCATAAGATTATTGAACAATCAATTAAACCAAGGCTAGAACTTTTTAAATATCGACACTTCTAAAAAAAAATTAAAAAAAATAAAAAAAACTGGAGAGTCAAATGCAACGAAATTTTGTTCTAGGTGCACTGTGTATAGGTGTATATCTGAATGACAATAAAGTTTTCATTCATTCATTCATTCATTCATATTTGAAATTTAGATGGACGAGTCAGTTATGGCAATTTAAAGCATTGCCCAATGGCCTGACTTCAGCACCAAGATTATTCACTAAATTACTCAAACCAATTTTAGCTCTGCTAAGAGCTGAGGGCCATGTATTAATGGTTTATTTAGATGATATTCTGATTGTGGGACACTTTGGCTACTGCAAAATTGTCAGTATCTAGAGTCAAATACATTTTGAAAAAATGGGTTTCATTATTCACCTACAAAAATCAAAATTGTTACCAAGCAAGAACATTGATTACCTAGGGTTCACAATTAACTCTGAACACATGGTAATCACCTTGCCAAAAGAGAAGGCTGCAGTTAATTGAAGATTGCACTAAACTCATAAACGAGGACAAGCCTTCAATTAGAGAAGTGGCAAGCTTGCTGGGCAAATTAATTGCTGGGTTTCCAGCTGTCAGGTTTGGACCATTGCATTATCAATGTTTGCAGAGGGCTAAGGTACAAGCATTAAAAATGAATACAGGGCATTTTGACAGGCCCATGAAATTAACAATTGGATCCATTACAGAAATAGAATGGTGGATTAACAATGTCTCTAATGCTTCCAGAAAAGTTCTGGTAGAAACACCTTCCGTCATTCTACAGACTGATGTAAGTGCTCTTGGATGGGCGCAACTAACATGATTTCCAGCTGTGGAGGTAGGTGGAATGTCAATGAAGTACCTTTGCTTGAAAATTAAGGAATAAATTACCTAGAGCTGTTAGGAGCATTTCATGGCCTTAAAGCTTATTGCACTAATATGGGAAATGTGCATGTTCAGGTACAGGTTGACAATAATACAGCTGTAGCATACATAAATCACATGGGTGGTATCAAATCAGAATCATGTGATAGATTGGCAAATGAAATTTGGACCTGGTGTATTGTCAGGAAAATCTGGCTGTCAGCAATATATTTACCAGGAAAATTTAACACAATTGCAGACAAAAGATCACGTAAATTTAATGATAAAACAGAATGGATGTTACATCAGGAAATATTTAAGCAAATTGTAACATGATTTGGAATGCCAAAGATTGATTTGTTTCCATCAAGACTAAACCACCAATTGCCTAAGTATGTTTCATGGGAACCTGATCGTGGTGCGGTAGCGGTAGATGCTTTCTCGCTACATTGGGGTGATATGTTTCTGTATGCATTTCCTCCATTTTGTTTAAATCAATAGATGCAAACAGAAAATTAAACAGGACTCAGCCTCGGGGATTTTGGTGGTACCAGATTGGCCTACACAGCTATTGTATCCACTGGTGTTAAACATAATCAAAGAACCCCTTATGGTTATTCCAAAGCAGGTGAAACTGCTTGTAAACCCTGTAACTAATGAACCACATCCTTTACATGATCATATTGGTTTGTTGATTTGCAGATTCTGAAAAGGCCATATCTTGGAAGAGGATTATCAGACCGTACGGTGGATGTTATAGCAGCAGCCTGGAGGAATAGTACCCAGAAGCAGTACATTTCTTATATAAAGAAATGGGAGGTGTTTTGTTCAGGAAAGAATATTGCATATAACACAGCAGAAATTTCAGATGTATTAGAGTTTCTTTCAACTCTTTACTACGAATTAAAAATTAAGTTATAGTGCAAACAATACTGCACGAAGTGCACTCTCTGCATATTAAGCAGTGAATCAGAACAAAATCCAATAGGATCACATCCTTGGGTCTGTAGGTTTAGGGAGGGAATTTTCAATTCCAATCCTCCTAGACCTAGGTATACAGGAATCTGGAATGTAAAAGATGTACTGATGCTGCTGAGGGATTGGAATCCTATTAAAACTCTGTCATTAGCCGAAATCACCATGAAATTGGTTATGCTGACGGCATTAGTTTCAGCTCAGAGAGTTCAAACATTACAGAAATTAAATTGACAGAATGAAAGTAGGGGCAGATGCCGTTACATTCTATGTCTATGATTTACTGAAGCAAAGTAGACCTGGGTTCACGGGATGTAAGTTGGAGTTTTCAGCATATCCTACGGATCCATGGCTATGTGTAGTAACATATGTAAGATGTTACATGGAAACAAACAGAATCTTAAGAGGCACAGAATTAGCATTTTTTATTAGTCATAAAAGTCCTCATAAGAAAGTGTCAACACAGACAATTTCAAGATTGAAACAGGTGTTGATTTATTCAGGTATTAATACTGATAGATTAAAATCTCATTCCACCAGGGCGGCATCAACATCGGCCAGGGATTCAGACGTTCCAATAGACCTTATCCTCGCGGCCGCAGGATGGGCAAGTGAACAGATGTTTCACAAGTATTACCATAAGGAGATTAAAGATCCCTGGGTGGTTGGTGATGCCATGCTGGGTTCAGTATTAAATCCCCCATTATGATAAATGGGTTAATTTGTTAAAATAAATAAAACCATTAACTGATTACATTTAATGTTGTGGTTATGCATTGTTGATTGTGCTTACTCAATAGAGTCAATCAGTGCAGTGAGCACCTGGATTTTAATCCACGGTGTGAAATCACAGAGCTTTGAAATCTTCACGTAGTCACTCACGTGACTCCGAAGTAAAATAGTAAGATTAAACGAGAACTTACCAGTTTGAAGTTTGATCTTTATTTATTGAGGAGTTCCGTTGAGAGATTACGTGCCCTCCGCTCCCACCCTCATAAAAGGATCGAGCTGGTAGCTCTAGTCTTTATGCATCTTACTATCATACTTCAGTAATTATCGTCTGTGATTTTCACTCCGCTGCTTTGAAGATTGACGCGTGTGCGGCTGGACGGGGTCTTCTTCACGTAATCCCTCAACGTTACTCCTCATAAAATAAAGATCAAACTTCAAACTGGTAAGTTCTCGTTTAATCTTACTATTCTTGTTAAGTACCACATGGACTAAATAACAACCCAGAAATAAACTATAAGGCCATAAGACATAGGAGCAGGATTGGGCTATTCAGCCCATCGCGTCTGCTCTGCCATTCGATCATTGCCGATATATTTTTCCCTCTCAACCCCATTTGCCTGGTTTGTACGGCTGAGCATCGCATAAGCAGCTCAACACAATGGCAATTGGCATTGATATTCCATGGAAACAATACTGATTATATTTCACACTTATGCTGTCAATGAAATCCTCCCCCAAGTGGTACAATGCCAACCAGAGTCCAAGCACAACGGCAATTGCCTGGAACACATGGAAGACTCAATAAAATATCAACAAGCCCTCTTGCTCAAAATCAGGGACACCAGTGCTGCAATTGGAGCCCTTTCAGCATGCAGCAGTAAACATATTATCAATACACTAGCCCAGAGGTAAAAACCAGGAACACCTCCACACCACTGATATTTCCCACTCAACCCATCTTTAAAGGCTCCAGAAGATGCTGTGTGCAGGGGATATTTCTAAACTGAGCGGCATTCACCATTTGTGTAGGGAAGAACTGCAGGTGCTGGTTTAAATCAAAGACAGACACAAAAAGCTGGAGTAACTCAGCGGGTCACGCAGTATCTCTGGAGAAAAGGAATAGGGGACGTTTCGGGTCGAGACCCTTATTCAGACCGAGTCAGGGGAAAGGAGAGATATAGACGGTACTTAGGACAAATGAATGGAAAATATGCAGAAAGTTACGATAAAAGCATTATCTTTGCTTTCCACGTTGCTTCCATTCATTTGTTCCATTCTTTTCTCCAGTGATACTGTGTGACCCGCTGAGTTACTCCAGCTTTTTGTGTCTGACATTCGCCATTTGATGGAAAGTGCATTGGACTCTAGTTTCATATTGTTCTAGTGGGAGAATATGGTCAGTCTGGAGTGCAATAGCCATCAGCTCCCCAGACACTAAATGGTTAAACTGTCAATTCTCTTTTTGCTGATACGTTTCTGAGACCAAGGGATGAACATGTGAAATAATCTGACTTTCATAAATTCTAGTAGCAGATGTAGGCCATTCAGCCCATCAAGTCTATGCCACCATTCAATCATGGCTGGTTTATCTTTCAATCTCAACCCCATTCTCCTCCTCATTACCCCTTACACCCTGACAAATCAATTATTTGTCAATCTCTGGCTTAAAAATATCCTCTGCAAACAATTTTAAAGGACTGTGCATTTTATACCTGAGGGGTAAGAATTCAAAGGCAGAGTGGAAGTAATGTAAAATTCTAGTCAGACACACCTGGAATTCTGAGAGAGCTCCAGGTACTGAACTCTGAATAGTCATATTTTCCTCCTTCACCGATAAAGAGCAGGTTCAGGAATACAATAAGTCTTGGCACGGGTAGCAGTCTCAGCATACACTTGGAGTATTGTGTCCTGTTCTTGTCGCCACACTCCAGGAAGGATGGGTTCAGATAGGATTAGTACAAGTGGATGTTTAGTGTCAGTGCAGACTCAATGTCAAAGAGCCTGTTACTGTGTTTTATCCCTCTATGACTCTATGAACATAGAGAAGGTAGACAAAAATGCTGGAGAAACTCAGCGGGTGAGGCACCATCTATGGAGCGAAGAAATAGGTGACGTTTTGGGTCAAGACCCGAAACGTCACCTATTCTTTCGCTCCATAGATGTTGCCTCACCCGCTGAGTTTCTCCAGCATTTTATTCTACCTTCGATTTTTCCAGCATCTGCAGCTCTTTCTTAAACCTATGAACGTGGAGAGCGGACTTCAAAATGCTCAGAATAATCCTTTGTGGTTGGCTCCTCCCACATGTGAAAGATCAGAGGGTTGGTAGGTTAATTGTCCACTATGTGTAGGTGAGAGGTAGAATCTGGGGAGAGTTGTTGAGACTGTGGGAAGAATCAAGATGGGATTAGTATATGAAGAGTGTAAATGGGTGGTTGATAATCAGTGCAGTGCTAAAGGGCTTGTTTCGTGCAAATCTCACTATGACTCTAACCCCAGCTGAACACTGTGTTCCCATCTGGTCCAGCAGCTATCATACTAAAACTCTGGCACTGCATCTGACAGTAAACATAGACCCACACCAATTTGGACAATGTACAAAGATGTACTTGCCCTGTTCCCTGGCATCAAACAACCAAGAATTCATAATTAGTTTAGTTTAGTTTAGAGATACAGTGGGGAAACAGGCCTATCGGCTCACCGAGTCCGCGTTGACCACTTGGGACAATTTATCATTTTTACCGAAGCCAATTAACCTACAAACCTTTACGTCTTTGGAGTGTGGGAAGCCGGAGCACAAGGTGAAAACCAACACGGTCACGGAGAACATATAAACTCCGTACAGACAGTGCCCATAGTCAGGATCATACCCGGGTCTCTAGCGATGTAAGGCAGCAGCTTTACCACCGTGCCATCATGCCACCCACGTTTAGCAGGAGAAGATTAGTCATTTGCTATTAACTATGGACAGAAAAGAGGAGGAAGAAACCAACATGTTGCACACAGTTTTCATAAATAGTTTGTGTACAAATAATCGAGTCCTGATGCAAGGTTTCAACTTGAAATGTTGCCTATCCCTTTGCCTCCGTAACCTGATTAACTCCTCCAGCAGTTCTGTTTTTGCAATAGTTTGTAGTCTCCTGAAAGAGATTGAGGATGCTAAACTAATCCTGTGGGCAGTAAGGGGCTTGGCAATCCCAGCAAAAACTGAGATTTGTCCCAGCAGCATTAAGGGCCTGTCCCACTTGGCCGTCATTGGCGTGCCATTTACGCAATCTCGTCATCGCGTTGAGACGCACGGGTAATGTGTGGGCCGCGCGGGACGGTCGCATGGAGAAGCGCGGAGGGGTATGGAGTTGCGCGGAGTATCGCGCGGCGCTCCGGGGTTTTTTAGGGCACAATATCTTCGCACGCCTCTGGCGTGACGTATCGCGTACGCACGCGGGCATATTGCGGTAGCACGCAGGCGTCCTGACCTCGTACATGTAGCGCGTGGCGACTCATGGTTACGTCACCGTGCGTAACCATGTGCCGCCGCGCGCCGCCCATACGCAGTCGGCCACAATGAGAAAATAATTACGCCGTAAGCATCAATGCTTTCAGAGTAATGCCTTCAGAGTAACACCTTAATAAGTATTTTTGAAACATCCTTAGTTAAGGATGTTTCAAAAGTTAACATCCAGGTAAGGATTGCAGATTTTATATACCAGTAATCAAATTAGTTTTTTTTTAAATAACCACCAACAATTTTACTAACACCATTTAAAAAAAAATTGCAAACTAATTCTTAAGCTGGGTTCAAACCCTCAAACTGCTATAATGGAATACAATTTTGTGTTTGTTGGGGAGTAATTCAGAAAGTTTAAAAGTAAATGAATTTTTCCAGCAAACAATAATTTTATCAATGTTTCACTTAACAAATGATGTCAATACGCTGACAAATTCTACTTGCAGAGCAGATAAAGTAGATTGAAGACGCATGATGAAGGGTGATGACGCGTACGACCGTCGCGCGTCAGTCACTACCGGCCTGTTGCGTAAATGACGGCCAAGTGGGACAGGCCCTTTACATTACACACCAAATGGCCCCACCTTTTTTATTTTTTTTATTTTTATTTTGTTTTAAATATTTTAATTTTATTAGAAGTAAGTACAATTGTATACAATCATATTTTCATAATACCTTTTATGTACAGCTTCTTATTTTTTAAATTTTTTGTAATAAAGAAGAAAAAGAAAAAAGTTAGATAATGAAAAATAGAAAAATGTGAGATATATAGTGTGTGAAAAAGAAAAATAAAGAATGAAAAAAGAAAGTTGAGACATAGAAAATAGAAGAAAGAGAATAAAAGAAGAGAAAAGAAAAGAAAATAGGTAAGGAGATCATTTATAATCTTGACCATCCGCAGTCACGGATTAGCTTTACACCTGTTTTGCACCATATGTTTCCAAAAAGACGACAAATGGAGACCAACTCGTTATGAATTGGTCAAATTTATCTATTAGGAGGAATCGCATTTCCTCAAGATGTGCGGTATCCAACATACTTGCAATCCACATTGAGCGTTGGTATTGGTGTATTTTTCCAAAATTTCAATATTAATTTTTTTGCTATTATTAAACCATAATTAAAAATCGACTTTTGAGATGAGCTCAATTTGTTCCCGTCTTCCATTACCCCAAATACAATCAATTGATTATTGGGTTCCATTTTTGTCTTAAATAGTTTTGTAAATATTTCGAAAATATCACTCCAAAATCCATGAAGTTTTATACAAGAAACAAAAGAGTGTGTTATAGTTGCGTCTTGGGTTAAACATTTATCGCAAATGGGCGATATATTTGGATAAAATGTATTTAATCTTGTTTTTGAGTAATATAATCTATGTAAAATTTTAAATTGGATTAGATTATGTCTTGCGTTAATCGAACATTTGTGAATGTATGTCAAATACTTTTCCCATGTAGCCTTTGTAATTTTTATCAATAATTCCCGTTCCCACTCTTCTCTAATTACCTCGGTCACAGGTAAATCTATATTTAAGATACTATTATATAAATATGATATTAATTTTTGTGTATCAGCTTTTATATTCATTACTTCTTCTAGTAAATCAGGAGTTATTTTTTGATATCCCTGTATGTATGTCTTCAAAAAATTACAAATCTGAAAATATTTAAAATAATGAGTGTTTTTCAGTTTAAATTTTAATTGTAATTGTTGAAATGATAATAAATCTCCCATTTCATACATGTCCCCGATCCTTTTAATTCCTAAACTTTCCCATTGATTATATATTTTATCCATCATAGATGGTTTAAATAAAGGATTATTCGCTATCGGTGTTAACAATGATAGGTTTCTTAATTTTAAGGAAAATTTTATTTGTTTCCATATTCTTATTGTATCTTGTATAATTGGGTTTTTCTTATATATTGTATTGTTCATTTTTTTCGGGGAGAAGAGGATTGTTCCTATATTACAAGGATAACAATCCTCTTTCTCCATTTTTATCCATTCTGTCTGTTGAGTTGAACTATCCAACCAGTAAATTATATTCTTAATATGTATTGCCCAATAGTAATACAAAAAATTTGGGAGTAAAAGTCCCCCGACATCTTTTGGTTTACATAAGTGTTCTTTTTTAATTCTATGTGATTTATAATCACAAACAAAATTAGTATTATTAGCGTTCAGTTTAGAAAAAAAATATTTTGGTACATATACTGGTATAGATTGAAATGGGTATAATAACTGTGGTAGGAAGCTCATTTTAATAGCATTTATTCTGCCTATTAATGATAAAGGGAGTGTTTTCCAAAATTTTATCATTATATTAAGTTTATTTATTAAGGGTATAAAATTGGCATTGAATAAAGCTTTATGTTTTCTAGTAATCTGAATACCCAAATATTTGAATTTTTCTGTTGCTATTTTAAAGGGGAATTTCAATAAGTGTGTAGATTCTTGAGGTTTCAACGTCATGATTTCACTTTTGTTCCAGTTTATTCTATATCCAGAAAAGGACCCAAATTCCTCTATTAAATTTAATAAATTTGGTATGCTCGTTTGTGAATTTGTTATATATAACAAAATATCGTCTGCATACAATGAAATTTTATTATTTGAGTCCCTAGTATTATAACCCTGAATATTCGGATGGCTTCTTATACTTTCAGCCAGAGGTTCTATCATAAGGGCAAATAGCAGGGGTGATAAAGCACATCCCTGCCTATTACCCCTTGATAATTGAAATTTTTTAGATAACATGCTGTTAGTTAATATTCTTGCCATCGGTTTATCATATAATAATTTCACCCATGCAATAAAATTCTCTCCCATATTAAATTTTTGTAATACTTTGTATAAATACTGCCATTCTACCTGATCAAATGCTTTCTCTGCGTCCAAAGAAATAATTGCTAAGTCTTTTTCCTCCACTTTATGCGAGTACATTATATTAAACAGGCGTCTCAAATTATTAAATGAATATCTTTTGGGTATAAACCCCGTTTGATCAGGGTTTATCAATTTACTAATATATTTGCTTAGTCTTCTAGCTAAAGTCTTTGCTAGAATTTTCTGGTCTGTATTTAAAAGTGATATAGCTCTATATGAGCCCGGTTCCTCTAGATCTTTATCTTTCTTTGGAATAAGCGTAATAGTTGATTCTGCTAATGTTTCAGGTAGTTTATTTTCTTTAAAAACGTAAGTATATAAATTAAATAGATAGGGGGTCGTTATCTCATGAAACTTTTTTATGAAATTCATTACTAAAACCATCTGGCCCCACCTTGAATGTGGTTTGACAGAGTAACCTGGGTGAAGCTGAAAAGTCTCTGGACACGGTCACTTCAGGACAACTCTTTGTAAAACAAAGGAGATAAACACAGAGAGATAAACACAGAATGTAGGGTCCAGCTAACTGTGCATAGAGAGCACGTGCCCTCTAGATCAGACAGAATCTGCACATTGAGCAGCAACATTGGATAATGGCCACTGATTTATCTGTCATTAACTGATGCTAAATAAAGGAAGAGACTCAAGCTTTGACAATGAGTCTATGATGCCACCTGCTGGATGCAAGATTCTACTTCCTGCAGTTGCTAATTTACCCAAAGCCATTTAAATCAATGACAATACCCCATTCAACACAGTGTTGTTAATTGCACCATTCAGACAACAAAATAAACATGAAAGCAAAGAATGAAGTGAGGAAGATGCCCAGAATGCACCACACAGAGTTTAGGGTCAGCCTTAAAGAATAGGCAGATAGATGAAGGGAACCTCATGGAATTCAGTGGCTGAAACAGTCACATACTTGTTACATGCAATTCATTATCTCAGGTGAACGCTGCAAAAACCTCTTCAGTTTAAATGACTCGATAATCCACAATCCACATAATCCACAATCTCCAATTCCACGGAATCCCAGGGGGAACCATGCGAACTCCACCAAATCAGCTATCATTTGGATTGCTTTTTCCTGTATGTCAGTCGCTGTAAACCAGTAAACACATTGTTTTCTCCGCAGCTCCCCAGTTTGTTCTTCCAATTCAGTAACCACTTCCAGGGCTATTTTTCTTCTCCAGAAAACTCTCCATTCAGCTGACAATGTCAAGCATAGCTTCTTCCCAACTACCGTCAGGCTCCTAAACACTAAACAAGGTCTGAAGAAGGGTCTCGACCCGAAACGTCACCCATTCCTTCTATCCAGAGATGCTGCCTGTCCCGCTGAATTACTCCAGCATTTTGCGTCTCACTTAAACTACAGACTGCTGTAGTTGCACTGACTTCAGGCTTTTTGTTTGGACTAGTATTGGGGTTATTAATTTATTTTGTTGATTATATATTATGTGTATTGTGTTACAGACAGGTTATGCTGTTACAAGTAAGAATATCCTTGTTCTGTTATCGGTACATACGACAATTAAACACTTTTGACTCAAATGTAATCTCACACCAGTCCCCTCATCCTCCACTACTAGTCTTCCCGCACCACCCTTAATACCTTCCTTGAAACCCACCTTTTCAAACAGCAGTCTTGTTTTCTGACCAAAGGCACATTGCTTATATTCAAAGAATATCCTATTTTAGATGAGCTTCATCCTTTCACTGCCTCAGTCCTTCCCAACGTGGACATGCTATTGCTTTCTTCAATTCCCTTGAGATATATTATTGCATATTTATAGTCAGGTTGAAAGAAATTTCCCAGGTAACAGAAGGCTAATAGTGCAGGGGGGAAAAACGCGCCTTTAGTACTAGTCACCATCAAACCAGTGGGTGAGGACATTGCCTGTGGTGATTCTTGGTCAGAGCATATGACCCAACATCCATGCTTGACATTTGTTCATTAATCACATCCCAGTACGACCAGTAGCGGGCACTGGTGAAAAAGATAATGCATATTCCCAATCACGATGACCATCATAGCCCCAACCAGGTAGGTTAGGGCAGGTTCAGATGTTATGGTTTCCACTGAGAGCAACAATGCAGTGCAGTCAGACATGTAAGTGAATGTGTCAACCCGATCATACATGGGAGAAACAAGGAACGGCTGACTGATGTTATTCTTGCTGGTGTTGGGCACGAAGCGTAGGCCATCAGAAAGGATTTTGGTCCTTCAGGCAGGCCTGGGAAATCTCCCATTTCGGTCACCAAAACAAAGTCTCATTCAAAGGAGAAAAATATATGAAATTATGCGATACTAATCAGGAAAGACAGAAAGAGGAAAACAGATGCTGGCACTAGGAGGAACATTGGCTTTGGACAACAAATTTGGAGAGGTGAGATGGTATCTGGAACCAATTAAAAAGATTTTCAAGTTAGCAAATACTATGTAAAAGCAGTAGAAAATTATTACCTTTCCAACAGAGCACAGAATGTATAATCCAATAAATAGTAATGGGTGGCAGGGCTGGGGACAGCAGACTATAGCAGAAAGGTCAAGACAGCCAGTAGATGCAGTAATAGCCTCCTCGTCTCCCATGAAGGTTATTATTTATTATTGGCATTGGTTTATCATTGTCACGCGTATCAAAAAACAGTAATATAAACTTTTGTTTTGCGTTCTATCCAGGAAAAGCATACCATGCATAAGTACAACAGAGGCAAAAAGGGAAAGGAAATAGAGTGCAGAATACAGTGTTACAGCTACGGAAAAATGTGTAAATAAAAAAAGTGCAAGGGCTGCAATGAGGTCGATTGGAAAATAGGGAATTCATCCTCAAGAATGGAAAAAATGGTTTCTCTGATTCTATACACTGAAATTTAGAAGCAGGCTATATGATACAATTAGAGCTAGCAATACAAACCATATGTTAAGTATTGCTTGAAGCCACAACCTTCCAAGTCAGAAATGAAAGTGTTGGCACTGAGGCAAGCCAAGACCAATAAGAAGGGCTTGTACACCCATTACCAGTGAGTCACTGTTTATGATAAAATTCCACTCTGGCACATGGCAAGGTAGGGTGGTTTTCCTACATTCACAGCCAAATGCATAGCAGAGTAATGGTTGCTACAGTAAGCTACTACTAAAAAATTCTGAAAAATTTGATGAAGCATATCAGTGAGCAAGCTGAGCAAGAGCTGGCCTGTCACCCAGCCGACGACCACATTTACAGCAGAGTCCCAAGCTTAACCAAGTGGCAATGGCTGCACCACCCAGGACCTCCCTACCACAAGTGGCTGATGCAGCTGGTGATGTGCATCCCCAGCTCCTTGGCAGTCAAATGTATTAAGCACTATTGGTCACAGCGAGAAGAGGCTCCAGAAGCACTGGGAGTATATTGCATGGGAAACTCTGCAAAGGTTTGGGGCTTCTTACACTACCTGCTCATTAAGAAACAAATGTCTTCACCTTACATCCTCTTAGCATCAGTTGTCATCTGGAACAAACTGCCTGAGTCCATCTTTAAGCAATTGAGTGCAATTTCTTTCTCTTTCTTGGGCATTTACTTTGCAAATTATTTAGGGACTCCGATGTCTACCATTTATTTGAGCACAAAATAAATCTTGTTAATGTAACATATTTTACAATTCCCCTTGATTGCTCTTCATTATTTCTATTCCTCAGGTGCCTCATAAGCAACAGAAGAACTCAATAACTTGTAGGAATTAATTCCTCACAATTCAAACACTGGAAACAAATCACGAGGTGCAAGGTTGATTTGAAATTAGATCCCAAAGGCTTTAACATAGGGTGGGAAATTAATCATTTATTCTGAATAGTAGCTACTTTCCACCAAGTTGTTGCAATGTGTTGCATTGTTGCAATGTGTTGCATTGAAACAAACAGCACACATGCAGGCCCTTCAGTCCATCATGCCCATGCTGACCCTGAAGTGATCATCTATACTAATCCCCTTTTTCAGTAATTGGCCAGAGGCATTCTATTCCTTAGCTCGAAGTTAAATCTACAAAACGAGCAACATTGGTGTCTCAATGAGTCAAGAGTAGGACAGGGTTTAGCTGATTCACCTTTCTTATGCCATACCATCCTCAAGCACCATTACATGAGCCACTGCAGGCGCTTGTGGGTAAAAGCGCAAGGCGATGAGAAAATGAGCAAATTCACATCTTGCCGTTCCCCTGTAAATACCCGGGTGTGCTGATTTAGGTTGGGAGTGGGGGTCTTTGAAGAGTTCAGGAAAGCTAGTGCTAGAATAGGAGGCCAACAGTGGGATGCCAGCCCATCCACATTCATGACTGCCTGCATGACTTTCACAGATCGGCCCCAGTCTCATCAGATGGCAGGGGAAGAAGATGCAACTGCTACCAAATGCATTTCAAATTTCAGTCCGGCTGCACTCTCAATGATACAAAAAACAAGCTGAGGCAGTGCTACTTACAGTCGGAGGAGTTCTTGCAACCCGAGCTAGCCTCGTAGGTGATGCCGTCCTGGTGCGGAAGCGTTGTCTGGCGGACATGATCACCATCGTCCTCGGGCAGGATCAGCTTCATCAGGGTCTGGTTACACACATTTACCACCTCCTTAATACCTGGTCTTTGCGTCAAGGAGCAGACACAGCGACAACTCGAAATGATGCCAGCATAGATGCAATGGGCTGAAGAACCATGCTGTACAATTCTATGACCAAAGCCGGACGAGGGGGTAGTGGCCAGCAATATCTGTACATTGACCTGCGGCCTACATGGGAACTACAGAAGCAATCATTCTGCTGCAGGATAGATAATCCAGAAGTTTGGACTAATAAGCTGCACCCATGTTTAAATCCCAACAAGACAGCTGGAGAATTTAGCATCAATAATTATGACTGGAAACCTACCACGTCATTGAAGAACCCATTTGATGTAATTGTCATTGGGAAGTCCTGAACAAGTCTGGCCTGTGTGAAACAAGACTCAGGCAAAGTTATGGAAAAGGTCATTAGTGAAACAATTGAGCTCTGGGCATAATTTTGAGAAGCTTGTCTGACATCTGGGTATTCCATAGATTGTTTCCAACAACTCAGCATTTAGATAGACTTAATAACTGGAGTCCTCCGCAAGTCCAGTACAATTTTGTTATCTCTCCCAGCTCATATGCTTAGGTTTCCTACTAGGCCAAATATAGTTGGATGCAGTTATTATGTTGAAGGAAATTAAAAAAGTCTCCAGGATCATCCAGAATAAAGCAGATGCTGGAAAAGTGAAATAAAAACGTAATCAGCTAAGACAGCACTTATACAGAGAAACTCATGAAAGATTGTGCAACTGAAACATTCATTCCTTGACCTTTCATGAGAAAGGATGTAGCAGGAAATAAACTGGTTAAAGATACAGAGAAGAACTGCGGTGGGTTTGTGGATGGAGACACGATACAAGACCAGAAAATGAGACGGGACAGAAAGCTGTAGAGCAGGAGGATGTATAAAGAAATGTTTTTTTGATTAATCATTCGAATATACCACAGTAATATGAAAGGAGACGTACATGAAAATGCTGGAAATGTTCATTTGCTGAAACGGTTAACTTCACTAATTGGAATAAGGTAGGTGGAACTGAGAAAGCAGTAATAACCTTTTAGTGCTTCGATAAGGAGGTGACTTCTATTCTGTACGAATGAAGGCAGCTAATGTTTTTATTGCAGAAGGATGGCCTGGATAATACGCAAATTACTGGGGCTCTAACAATAGATATTCTCCCTGGCAGAAATACTTTTAAATATCAGTATTGCTGGCAAATGCTGCAATTGAAGACCAGGTTGAAAAATAATACATAATGGATTAAATGTTATCTGTCTGAACTCTCAATGGAAGCTGTGCAGAAAAAAACAGCTGCATCATGTTTGCACCACCCAAAATCTGAGGCAGATCATTTTTGCAGTTAGTCGTTCTGGTGAAAAGGATACTCTTCTTCCTATCATCGTAGGAGAGGCATGGCAGAACGGCAGTCAAAATTCCTGAAGAATAGGGCAGCATCACGCGGCCAGCTAACTGAATGAACTCCCTCATCCACGTCATTGCAGTCAGCTGAATCAAATCATCTGTAATAAGAACAACAAAAGCTGTTTAACCACGATTCATACAGCACTCTGCCTCAATGAGACACACATCAAAACGTTTTAGAGGGAGTGACATACAAGTTTGAGACTGAAGTTTTGCTATTCCAATCTGGGCCAACGTCAGTGCTGGGTTGAACAATAACCAACATTTCAAGAATAACATTAGTGTTGCACACTCCCAAGTCAAGTATAACACAGTTAAAACAAAATCTTCCTGCATGAAGTCTACAGTGAAGAGGTTCACCAACTAACAGATGAATGTCGCTTGGATATTGATAGATTTAGCAGGCATTCAATTATAAATGAGACAATATTTGGAGTCAGAATAATACCATTATTTTAATTACTTAAACCAGGTAAAATGAGGAATGATTTATGTGAACAATTTCACAGATTCATTGCAACAAGAAACTAGACTGTGGGAATCCAATTTATTTCAGGTATTTTTTACAATCAGATGCAGATTAAAACCCAGGCCAGTCGGAAGGTAGTAGCCTGGTGTTTCACTTGATTCCACTGTCACATTGGGCAAAATTTCTCCTCCACTTTTGCAATCTAACGTGTTAGTTTTGAGCTGGGAATAAACTTTATACACAAAATGTGCCATTCCCAGGGTGAATTGCTCTCGGCTGAGAGCTTTGGCTGATTTCCACGTTTGTAATACACTTCAAAACTTTGTCTGATTGCAAACACTGACATGCGAGTTTATGTACAAAATCTTTGGTGTGGTTAGGGATTTTGAGGTGGTCAACAAATAAAACTGAAAAATGTACCCAATTTGGACAAAAATTACTGAATGCATTTAATTTAGTTTACTGCATTATTTAGATCTGCAGTCGTTTTCATCCCCACTATTTTAACTTTGTGCTGCGAAAGTTGACACATCTTATAAAGTGCAAACAACAAGCTGCTAGAGTGACAGAAAAGGTATTCTTTTGACTTCAACTGAAGCCTTAACCACTGACCCGAGGTGAGAAAGAATTGGGAACTTGCGACCACATCCAGTGACTGAATGCTTTAGCACAGGAGCAATTTAAGGGGAAGTTAGACAGTTTCATGAAGGTTAAACAGTAGCTGAGATTAAGCAAGCAGAATGTAAGGATGGTAATGTAGAGCATGGACTCTAGCTTCATTTTTTGAGCTATTGTGAATTGAATTGAATAATGTAGAATAATTTCATGTTATTCAGCACATTTTGTAAAAATGGATTCATACTGGTCGGACGGACCAGGTAGCATTAGTGATCTGGATGAATATTTGTTTCATCGTCAGATTTATAATTGATTGACACTGGCTGGGTTAAATTTAAAATGAACCAACTGAATTTAAATTCCTCAACTTGCATGGTTGTATTTGAGTTCAATTCTATGGATCATTAGTCCACCCGACAAATCCAATAACAACCACTTTATTGCCTTCCCCATGTGAAGCCTTGGTGTTAAAATAGGTAGAGATAACAAAATGAGTCCATTTTTAAGCATGTACAGCAATAATGATTGAAGATAGCAGCATAGGTTGGGAAGGGTTTTGAACAGGCATATTGAATCGTTGGCTTTATAAAAGATGGCAGATTGTAAAAGCAAAACTGATATGCCAAGTCTTGCGAAAATAATTATAGGTTTCAGTTGACCGTGTCCAATTGTGCACACCAGGCATGAAGAAAGATACCAAGAAGGTAGTCTAAGAAGTGCAGAGGAGATATACCAAAGCAAATTATATTACTTTCCTAAGAGCAGTGATTGAGCAGATTTGATTTTTTTTCCAGAACAAATCGTAAGAAATTATTTTTACTCCCAGAGGACACATATTTGGAGTATTTGGTAAAAGAAGAGATGAACGTCATGATCTGGCCAGAAGGAGGCCAGAGGCATGCTGAGTGGCTGGAAGTGAATTCGGCGAGGGTCTTGAAATGGGCCACTCACCAGAGGCCTGGCAATGGATGACCAAGATGTTGGCCATTTCCGCAAACTTGACACTCGAGGGTTTTTTCTTGATCTCTTTCAGAAACTCAATGAGGACTGTCTCACACCTGCAAATGATGGAAGAAAATTGTTGTACTTTCAGTTCAGTACCCAGAAGACATTCATCCCACCTGTACAAATTTCTTCGGCACCTTTTACAGGCAACAAACCTACTCATTTGGGATAGACACAAAAAGTTGGAGTAACTCAACGGGACAGGCAGCATCTCTGGAGAGAAGGAAAGGGTGATGTTTCGGGTCGAGACCCTTCTTCAGACTTTTTGTGTCCATCTTCGGTTTAAACCAGCATCTGCAGTTCCTTCTTACTCATTTGGGATTTCACCTGCGTTAGTCCAGGTCCAGGACAAAGCCAGTGATAAGTGGACCCATCTAGGACAAACACCAAGCCTCTGGGCAATTTTTATGAAAGATGGTAACTGGCCAAGACAGCTCAATGTCAATGAGCATCATCCAAAACAAGATGCAAGGGTGATCCTAAACTAGGGCCTTTCATCATGTTTGGATGTACACTAAATTTGATTGACCTCGTTGGAGTCAGTACTTCTAACAAACCAAGGCAGATTAGCCTTGAATCAACTACATTTTAATAATAATAATAATAATTCATTTTATTTACTGGCGCCTTTCTAAAACCCAAGGACACCTTACAAGGCATAGAATCACAAAAATACAAAACACATAATCGGAATAAATTAAATATAAAAATTTAGGATGTATCATAACACTTTCATGCAGTGGTAGAATTGGAACTAACATAAAAACAATGGCCCTTCGGTGTTACTGCTGTTATACTGCTGACAATGGGCTGAAAGGAACCATTCAACCCATTATCTATAATGGGTCCTAACAGAGCAATCCATAAGACTATTCTCTCCATCTAACTCATGACTCTGCACCTTGTTTTTTTCTCCTGTGCCTATTCAATTCCAATTGATTCTGTTTCCACTATATTTGCGGGGAATGATGTCCAAGCCATGACACCTCAAAGCACATTTGTTTTCCTTCACATTTTCTGGTGCACATTTTGCTTAAAATGTTTTAATGCATCCTTTAACTATCTGAGTATCCTGTATCTACTATTTTTCCTGATCTTGTACACCTCCATCAAATCGCCTCTTAATTTTGTTTGTTCCAAGGAGAATCCTAATTTCTCCGGTCAAATGTTAAAATTGAAGCCTTAAATCTCTCTAACCATTCTGGTATATTTGTTTTTCTATATCCACTTCAGAACTTTCAAATACTTTGAAAATAAGATGATCAGAACTTGATGCAATACTTACAGTTGTAGCTAGTGTTTATTGGGACCCAGAATCACCAGGCTTAACTAGACACGCGATTCAATTTTCAAAAAAATGTGCACATATGCACTCGGGTCTCTTTGCTCTTGCCATTTAGCTTGTCTCTTATTAGTCAATGTGTCATAATGCATCACTTTACATTTCTCTACATTAAATACCCTCCGTTACTTGTCAATCTAGCTGAAGATTGCGCACACTCACATTTTGCGGATCTCTTTACTGTTATCTCCAAGGATCTGAAAGAGCCCATCCAAGATTTCCGGCAAGTAGTCTAGCAAGTTGATATCGGGAACACATTCCAATACAAGGATCTGCAACATGGAAGGGTTGAAAATAGTTGGATAGCCTTCCCACTTTGATATTCAAGCGATCATTCAAATATCAAGCCAGACACAAGAAAGTGACCCAAGTACATCTGTGTATGTTTAAATCTGGAAATATCTACATAATATCTATCAAATCATTCCTTCATGTTTATAATCGGGCCACAGATATGAATAAAGGTAATAAAGCTAATGGTACCTTAGCATGACTAAGATGCTAGGAGCTTTAGCGAGGACACCGATTCTGCTAGTTAGTTCTTGTTTTACAGGATTCAGTCAAGCACCACTTAAAGTAACACGAATGCAAGTAACTTTGGTGGGTCTTGGAATATTAACTATTTTTCAATTAGGTCTTAAACGATAGCTTCTGATTCAAACAACAAAGTCAACTTTTTCTTTTAAACAGACGATGTGGAATGTGCTTTGGAACTCACCCAGGAGATTATGAATTGCCTGGCATACTGATTGTTGGAATAAATTCGCTCTCTCAAGAGAGGGACAAAAGCCACAAGATCAAACTTGGAACTTTCCGTCACAATGTCCTGTGAGATAAGAAATGACACAAGTATTAAATCATCAATCGTAAACAAAATAATTATTGGTGCAAAACAAAGCAGCAATTGCTGGAAATTCAAAAGAAACACAGATGTTTACGAAGCTTCAGCAGCAATGCCCAACATAATCACGAGGAACAGCACCTCTTCTTCCAGAGTTTATTGCTGGATACGCTATAACCTCGGAACTTCATGTTGAGTTTCACACTTAGACTCTCAGAAAAACAGCAGCGAAATGGGCCTTCGCCCACGATTATCCGCCCTTTACACTGATCCCTTTTTTACTTTTCCCCACATTGTCATTAACACCCTCCCACCACCCAAAAATTCTACCACTCAACTACACCCTAGCAGCTGCTACAGCAGCCAATTAACCTGCCAACCCACTCAGCTTTGCGGTGTGGGAAAATCCAAAAGCTCGTACAGTCAGAGAGAACGTGCAAACTCCACACAGGCAGCACAGGATTCTACCCGGTTCTCTGGCACAGAGGCAGTGGCTTTGCTACCTGTGTCAGCCCAAACTTAAGAAACCACCTCCTTTTGTTTTCTCTCGACAGATATGGCTATACCTTGCTGATTCAGTTTCCTTCTTGCCTTCTGCCCCAATTTCTGATTTATGGGATGTTGATATATCCGGCTAGCACCATTCATAGACATTCCTTCTGCTCTTTCCAACAATCTATCTTTCCCTCCTACTTTACTAGTTTTGATAAAGGCCCTATTTCTTGTGTTTGACTGAGACCCCACTTCTCTCCCCAATTTTACTACCTGCCCTGCTGAATGTTTCCAGCATCTTCTGTTTTTGTTGGAGACAAAAGTCGGTAAAACATCTGCGCTAACAATAACGGAAGGAAACAAAAAGTAATTTAGGATATCAAGATATAACAAAAATTACTTCACAAGTTCTGATTCAAAAACATATTTTCTCCCTCATCCCAAAAATGTGCAGGTTTGTAAATTAATTGTGTACTGTAAATTGTCCCATGGATATGTAGTAAAATCTACTTATTATATTAAGCTTATTAAGATCTGCTTCCAAATCAACTCCTCGTGGTGCTTGGACATGATGGTCCTGATGAACTCTTGCTTCCCAAATCTGGAATATATAACATGCAGCGGGATTTCAATTCTGCTATCCTGACAGTAGTGCACATACGACTTGCTAAGCTTGCACTGGATGAAATATACACCACTACCAAAAGCATTGAATCACAGCACCCCTATGCCTTGTTCATAATAGTTGGGGACTTCAACCAGGCCAACCTCAAGAGCATGCTACCAAATGTTATCAGCACAGCTTGTGTCCCACCGGTGGCCCAAACACCCTGGACGACTGCTACAAAATCAAAGATGCCTCGCACCCCATGCCCCGACTACATTAAAAAAATATGACCACCTGTGTGTGCTTCTAGTTCAGTTTAGTTTATTGTCACGTGTACCGAGGTACAGTGAAAAGCTTTTGTTGCGTGCTCATCAGTCAGCAGAAAGACAATCACTCCCTACTTGCAAGCAAAACCAGAAAGTTGTGCAGCGCTGGTTTGAGGAAACAGGTGAGATCCTTCATGATTGCTTTGAGTCAGTGAACTGTTCTGTCAGGGGCTACAATGTGAGCCACAACAACAGCCACGTCAACTGATGATGACGGGGTCACTGGTGCAGACCAGCGGCAATTGGCACTTGGTTTTAGGGAAAAACAACACAAAGTGCTGGAGTAACTCAGCTCACTAAATTGTTCTGAAGAAGGATCCCGACGTCACCCATCCATATTAGAAACATAGAAAATAGGTGCAGGAGTAGGCCACTCGGCCCTTCGAGCCTGCACCGCCATTCAATATGATCATGGCTGATCATCCAACTCAGTATCCTGTACCTGCTTTCTCTCCATACCCCCTGATCCCTTTAGCCACAAGGGCCACATCTAACTCCCTCTTAAATATAGCCAATGAACTGGCCTCAACTACCTTCTGTGGCAGAGAATTCCAGAGATTCACCACTCTCTGTGTGAAAAATGTTTTCCTCATCTCGGTCCCAAAAGATTTCCCCCTTATCCTTAAACTGTGACCCCTTGTTCTGGACTTCCCCAACATCGGGAACAATGTTCTCCAGAGACGCAGCCTGACTTGCTGAGTTACTCCAGCACTTTGAGTCCGTTTGTGCACTAAGCATCATCTGCAATTCTTTGTTTCAACTCCATATAATGATACTCGGTTATAGTGGACAATTGGCAATATCAGACACAACTCCCGCACTAACCCCCATGGTTCATCATAACAAGAGCTAATTGAAATTCTCAACTGTACCCCTTGCTATACCCCTTGTACACTCACGACCATGCAGCCAACGTAAGGAGAAATTTTCCATCAAAAGAGTTAACTGAAGAAACTAGATGTAAAGTATTTGGCAAAGAGCAAGATATGTGATTAAATATTTTTAGTGCAGCATCATCTAAAATGTAAACACAAGAGACTGCAGATGCTGAAAATTTGAGCAGAAAAAAAGAGTGCTGGAGGAACTCAGCGCATCAGGCAGCATCTGTGCAGGGAATGGACAGACAATGTTTTGGTCGGAACCCTTCTTCAGACTGAGGAACATGGTGGGGAAAGTTGGAAAAGAGAGATGGGAGTGGGGCAAAGCCTGGCAAGTGATAGGTGGATATAGGTGAAGGGGTGTGATTGTCAGATGGGTGAAGATATTGGCAGAGTCTAGAGACAAAATGGATGGCAGATAAGAAAAGAAGAACGAAATGCAAAACTGGAGGGATATTGGTAGATGAAAACAGGGATCCAAAATGTGCTGCCTTAAACAATGGTGAAATAGATTCAATTGTAATCAAAATAGAAGTAGATAAATACTTAAAAGCCATGGGAACTAAATGGATCGCTGTTACAATAAGCCACCTGACGCCAAAAGGTCTCCATCTATTGTGAGATTTCAGGACTAGTTGAGAACAGCTGAGCTTAACGATGCAAGTTTGGTGTGGAGAAAGGGTCCTCTAACTTGGAAACAAGTGTAATGAGATAGAATCTCAACAACCACCTGTCTTGAGAACCCTATTAACCTCTATCACCCGCGAATATTCCTTCAAATTACAAACTGATGGTGAATTAATTTGACTGACATTGCAGAGATTTATATTGAAAACAAGCACTTTGTTCATTTCTGACTTAATTACCCCACTGGAACACAAACACACAACAGTAAATGTGTTATGCCTTGCATGGCCCTGCTCCTTTTGAATACATTAAGTGCTCCATTATTTATACGTTTCACAAGATGCAATGTGCACCAGATACACTGAACATGAATCTTCATGTTTTAAACACGAGACACAGTGGCGGTTGTGATGAATGCATAGCTCGGTAAGGTGCCACGTCATGCAAACGTTCTGTGTTTAATTATTGTTCTTTAACCTTGATCAGTCCCAATCAGAATAATTACACAATTTCCCAATCGGGAAACACACAGAGACAAATTATTTTTGTGTAGAAATTCAAATTGTTGATTGTGACCCTTCATGCAACGTAGCCTTTTGCAATCTGGTCAAAATCTAATGCAGCATAACATCTGACCATCACGAATGGAAATGCTTACCTTTAATAACCGGTCCAGTAACTCAGAGCCACTTTTAACATTTGGATCTGGATCAGCAGCCAACTGTGTACACAAAACAAAACCAACATAACTCGGAGCAAATAGCATCAAGCACAGGCCTTTCAGCCCATAATGTCTGTGCTGTACGTGATGCCAATACCATCTCTTGTCTACCTGCACATAATCCATGTCCCTGCATTCCCTGCATTTCCAAATGTCTATCCAAAAGTCCCTTAAATACCACTATCATATCTGCTTCAACCACCACCCCCAGCAGTGCGTTCCTGGCACTTACTGCCTTCTGTGTGAAAAGAAACTTGCCCCACATATCTCCTTTAAACTTTGCCCCTCTCACCTTAAAGATATCCTCTCTAGTATTTCATTTTTCCATCCTTGGAGAAAGGTTCTGACTGTCTACCCCATCCATGCCTCTCATAATTTTGATATACTTCTACCAGTCTCCCCGCAACCTCTGGTGTTCCAGAGAAAATAATCCAAGTCTGTCCAACCTCTCACTGTATCTAATGCCTCCTAATCCAGGCATCATTCTGGTAAACCACTGCACTCTTTCCAAAGCCTCCTCAATTCTTCCGATAATGGGGCGACCAGACAGCATCCAATGCGGCCTAACCAAAGTCCGATAAATTAAAGTTCTAATGAACTGCAATGGCCTGGCAGAACCCAAAGCGGGTATTCTTGGATCTATAAGTACTAACTTCTGTTAGACAGTCAATGACACATTCCCTCTTAGTTGCTAATTGGAAATCGGATAATGGAACTGTAATTATTTGTTCTGCTTCAGGTGAGTAAGACATAACTCAGCAATTTTCCAAAATGAGTGTTGTGGCTGTACTTAAACAACCTGCTCTAAGAACCAAGCACCAAGCATTCACAATACAAGAGCTAGAATGCTGTTGATACAGTTTCAGGTCTATCGCATGTTCTGTCATTTCTTGATAGTGGGTACATGCTGGTTTTAGGAGGAGGTACCTCTGGCTGAAAGTGGTTACAAACCCCAGCATTATCCTTGGCAATCACTTATTTGGCTTATTAATACTCCTTTCATAGACAATGAGAGCAGTGGGTCGGTCATTCAGCCTGCTCCACTGTTCTCCACGACCACCTATCTCAATATCTTATTGGTACTCTCACTTCTACAACTGATGCCTATTTGCATCTAGGAATTTATCTATATTACAAATATTCAACACTTGGCCTCTGCTGCTCTCAGGGGTGGGGAACTCCAGATTGACTACACTGAGTGGAGAATTTTCTCCATATTTCAATCCCAAATCTGTTGTTTTCAACCCAAGAGAGTGAATGTCCTTTTCCTGATGTGCCAATCATCGAGCACCTTCCCCAAAGATGTGCAGGTACAGGTTCAACAAACCTGCCTCTCTTTTTTCAATAATCAGAGGAGAAAAGGCAGAAATATGCTGAAAGGCAGAGGATGGACCATCCACACATTGTATTTTATTGTCCAACAACATTGGTAATACCATTCGTTGTCCCTCGCGCTGTATAAACAGGGCAGCTATGATAAGTGCACAAAAGGGTGATTATACTTTACAAAATTAACTAGCTCCCTTGCCGCCTCAGGTACAGCAGCAGCAAGAGCAACTTACATTTTTGCTTACATAGGGACTAAAAGAAGCCCCAATTACCTTGCTAAGTCCGTTGAACAGGACATTGAAGTGCGGAAGAACGGAGCCCCTGGCCACCTTCACGATGTTGTACAGAGCTTCGCAGGCATAGTAACGCAATCGGCTATCAGCATCATTGAAACATGTCAAAACAGGTTCAATCAATTCCTTCAGATACAAACCGGAATCCTGCAAGGAAAATAGATACATATTGAACACCGTCACTGAATGCTTTGAGAATGCAGGATTTAACACAAGGCTTTCAATGTTTGCTCTCTGATGGCATTGTAGCAGAATTCCAGTCTGCCAGATGTCCTCTGCTACAGCATTAAACTGTTTTCTCCTCATGATGACAAAGTATCCCATCAGGGAAAAAGACAAACTCAGACGGATCTTTCATACTACTTACTACCACATCCCAACCTAGTTTAGGATTAGCTGCAGTTGTCCTTCCTGCCCGTAAGCTTCCCTGTGAATGTGATCAGTGGAAGATTCAGGAATTGAACCCTTTGTCAAGTAATGCAGCAAAGACTAGTTATTTGCACAGGGTTCGAGAGCCGGCATCCTCAATTAAATACCGTCCCTGCCAATGAACATACTGAACTTTATCAACTTTACGTTACCATTCCATCCTTACAACAAACAGCGTCATACCCACATCCAATTTTGTTATCTTCCATTCAGCCCCTGTCTCCCAGCGCTCTGCCCAACATTCAGTCCTCATATGACTACCCAGCACAACCTCCCCAAACATAACATCTCGCCTGGTATCATGCCTGACCCTGCCTGCTCCCGGCAGCATCGTACCCAAACCCTTGCCTGCACCTAGCGGTATCACACAAGTTCCCTGCTTGTACTTCCATGTCCAGCCCCTACCTAGGCCCTGCAGCCTCACGTCCACCCCCCCCCCCCCCGATTGTGCTTAGGTCCAATGCCTGCCCATGTTGTGCATTGTTATCTCAAATATGCCCCTTTTATGTGGTGTAGCAACACACCCAGCCCATCCTTTGCACTGCTACACCCATCACCATCTATGTCTACAGCATCTCAGCCACATCAGCATCACATCCTATATCCACCCTATATACCTGCACGCTGTTGTTATACTCTTTGATGCTGAACATTGGACATTTGGGCCCAAGGAATAGCAAATGGAGTTTAATCTGGACGTGCAAGGTATGTTGCACTTGGGGAGTTAAAATGCAAGAGAAAAGTACACAGTAATTGTCATGACCCTAAGGCACATTGATGTACAGTTCAAATACCAGAAGGGCATAGGTTTAAAGTGAGAGGTGGAAAGTTTAAAGGAGATGTGCAAGGCTAATGGTAGGTACTTGGAACATGCTGCCAGGGGAGGTAGTAGAAGCAGATAAGAGTAACATTTAAGATGCATTTTGACAGGCACATGAACAGGCAACACCTGGAGGAATATAGATCATATGCAGGCAATTAAAGTTTATATTGGCATCATGGTTGGCACAGACAATGTGGCCTGAATGGTCTGTCCTGAATTGTTCCACAATCCATGAACATGCCTTTATCAGCAAGAGGCTCAGTAGTTGGATTCATATCCGCTGTGACTAAAAGGAAGATAAGCAGGAGAGAGAGCTGGTACAGGAATAATGCACACACTGGTAAACCACTGGTCTATTATCCATAGAAGTTCCCTTTCTTAAAAAAGGGAAACAGATTTCAGCTTACCTAACATTTTGCAGTACATGATTGTAACATAGATTCCACTCAAACATCAATATGAATTTGCTATTTAATCCAAGACTCATATTACTAAATCTGAACTTCTGTTAAATAGTTTAAACCATTCCCACAAAATATATATTACAATGCTTAACTTTGTCCACTAAACTGCTCATATCTCTAACAATGCTAACTCCTTTTTGGAAGCATTGTTAATACTGTTAGAAAAGCACCGTAACGTGCACTTTGTGCTCGAGCTGAAAGGAAAAAAAGTATTTTTGTACCAACGTCTACAGGTATTCCCATTTTGCAGCAATAACCCAGCCTCTGCAGTTATCTCCACCCCTCTCTCCCGCACCTGATGCCATCCACCCCTCCTCATCTAGATCCATCTATTGCATGCCAGCTCTTGTCCCACCACCACTCCCACCTTTTCATACTAGCCATCCATCTTCCACCCTTTCAGTCCAGAGGAAGGGACTTTATACATTGACCGTCCATTATCCTTCACAGATGCTGCCTGACCCACTGAGCATCTCCAATAGTTTGATTTTTGATCCATATCAGCTGTTTGGGGCCCTATAGTTACTTTACAGGCTGCACTCTGTAACTCCACTTTTAACCTTGCAGCACTTGTTATTTGGTGCACTCGCTATCACATTCGATGTCTTAGTAAAGGATTGCAAGATGCAAAGATTCGAGCATGTGATTCTCTGGTTTCACTGCAGATTCTACTATGAAATTCTTCTCTACTGCACACCAAGGACCAGACAAAGCTCAAACTATGTCAACGCTGGGAGAATATTACAATAATTACAAGCTTCATTAATCCCTGCAGTCATTATTGGGAGCAGTAAAAATGCATACAGTTACCTTTCAGCTTCTCTATGTAAAAGGTATCAAATCTGGAATTAACTCTCTCCAAAGTCTGTTGGATAAGTCAGATGAAGATGACCATGTGTTGAATTTATTTGCTGAGTTAAGGTTTTAAGGAGTAAGGAATTGCGTGGATGAAAAGTAGGGTACAAATCAGCCACAATCTATTTGTCAAACTTGAGTGGCTGGGTAGCTTGCTCCTTGCAGTACACAATCTGGTCCAGTTGTCTGCAAACCGTCTGTTAAGACATTATCCCCACAAGGGGAATCTTTTCCATGTTATTGCAGAGAAGAGGAAAGGATGAGTGAGAAAACAAAACACAAAGAGATGTGTGTTTAAATTAGACAGTTGGCCATTCTTTCACAAGAACTTAGCTGAACATGAAGATGACAACTAAGATCATTGAAATGATTAAGATATCAACATTTCTACTTAGCACAGCCATGGAGATATGAACCTCAACTCAGTACACATTAAATAACTTTAGATGGTACAAAATGGCATGCCTATGTTCTTGAGAGCTAGTCATATAATTAAAGAAGTGTGTTTGCAATGTTATTGGTAAGAGGAATGAAATCAATAATCTAATGTACTCAAATGGCATTTGTTATTAGACGCTGAAGTTCATGAGGCCTCACCCTCATAAACAAACACCCCACACTATTGTCCTAAAAACAGTGCAGGAGGAAATCAGCGGGTCTGGCAACATCTACGAAGGAAATGAATACATTTTGGGCTGGGATCTTCTTCAGACTGCTCAAGATTCCAGCATCTGCAGTCTCCTGTCCCTAGGGCAGTAGAAGAGCAAATAGTAACATTAATGTTGGATGCATGAAACATCTCCAGTGAAAGGCCTGAAAGAATGTTAGCAAGGAACAAAGAATTATCCATCTGAAGGAGTTTAAATGAGCTTGAATCATTCCAGTACACTATCATTAGTTTATCACAAGATAAGCATAACCCACCTTGCCAAGAGCGATGGAGCAGGCGGCAAGACCAATCAGCCCACCCTTGCGGCTGTGAGGATGTTGTGACAGAGCAAACTCTTGCGACAGGATCTGGATTACATGTTTTATCTGCCCAATGTTATTCTGTGCAACAAATTCTCGCACCAACCTGAACAAGGACAAAAATCAAGATTAATCAACCATAAAGGAACAATTGTTAGCTATTCCTCCACTCATATCCTCCCTCCCTATAGTGTTGATTTTGCTTTAAGGTGCGGATTTACCGTCCAGTGATGCTGTCCACTCCAGATGCTCAAATACCACATGATTATGAATATTCACATTATCTAGAGTCTCTCAGTAGGTCACAATGATCAGATGTTGTTTTGCGGGACAAGCTGGTAGAGGACCCGACAGTTCATCCACCACCCTAAACAGTTATTCGCTACACCACCATTGCAGTTTCCCCCGCAGTGCGTACCATTCACACAACATGGATAGACACAAAAAGCTGGAGTAACTCAGGCCCAGTCTGAAGAAAGGTCTCGACCTGAAACGTCACCCATTCCTTCTCTCCAGAGATGCTGCCTGTCCCGCTGAGTTACTCCAGCTTTTCGTGTCTATCTTCGGTTTAAGCCAGCATCTGCAGTTCCTTCTTACACATTCACAAAACGTACTCGAGTTACTCATCGAGGCTACTCCAATTACACCTCCCAAATCTGCGACCTTGACAACCAAGAAGGGAAACGGCAGCAAGCACATGGGAACGTCACAGTTTGAAATTTTCTACCCAAATCACCAATCATACTGACTGGGAAATATATCACTATTCCTTCATTGGCATTGGTTCTAAATCTCCACACCCAACAACACTGTGATGAATGCAGCATTTCAGCAAGGGAAACTACCAATGTTATGGCCCGGGCCACCATCTCCAGTACTCATGCTGTGATCATATTCAACTTGCTGCAATGGATGGACCATGTATTCTGCACGCCCAGCGCAGATATCCATCACAGCAAGAGATTCTCAGAAGGATGGAAAAATATATTGAAAAAATATACCGAAAAACTACAAAACGCCAAAGTACGATGAAACTGGCATATCTAACTGAAATAAGTAAATTTTATCCAAATGTCTCTCCCATCTGTGATAAATGTCTATCCCAAGAAGCAACTAAAGCACATTCCTTTGTTTTTTGTATAAAAATCCCAAAATTTTGGAATGAAATATTTGAAATTTTTACAAAATTATTTAAAATAAAATTGAAACGGAACGCAGAATTGATTATTTACGGAACAATGGAAGCCAGCTTTGAGCTGACTTCGTTCCAAAAGAGCTTCCTTAATTATGGCTTAATAATGGCAAAAAACCTTTTACTTAAATTCTGGAAAAACGCTCCCACACCAATGATAAAAATGTGGATTTCAAATATGTCTGAACTATTACACCTGGAAGACATGAGATTCCTCTTAGCAGGCAAATCAGACCATTTCCAAAAGATTTGGTCTCCATTTATCGACTTATTACAAGCATAGGGTGCAACATAACTTTGAAAATAAATGGTTTCAGGACCTGGTGAGGGGTGTGTAAAGATACGAAGTAGGTACATCCCTTTTATCTTATCTTATTTTACTTTCTTCTGTTCTCTATTTTTCTCTTTCTTTTTCTTTGGTTTTCTTTTTAACTCTTTCTCGTGGTTTACGTTCCTACGGGTTTCTCTGGACCACTCTTTCACGCACTCACTATCTTTGCTAACTCTTTCTATTTCTCTTCTTTTTAAAGTTTAAAATAAGAAGTGGTACAAGAAATGTATTATGTTATTTTTGGTTGATATCACTGCAATGTACAATACTTCTAATAAATAAAAATATTTTAAAAAAAAAATTTAAAAAAAAGAAACTCGCAGATCTGTACTTTAATAATGTTTTAACAAATTTCAATTGCGAATTGTATGCTGTAAATATGAAATTATCCAAACTGAATAACCCTAAAATACATCAGAACAAGTTCATCTAAACAAGTTTACCATTCCTAGACAAGTAGACCCATTAAAAAAAACACTACTGCACATTGGCATCTTAAGTGACAATCTACTTACATTTTTAGATAATCCTACTCAAAGAAAATGAATGAACCTTATGGCAGCGATAGCAGTTGGCAATATGCAGTGGGAAATTTTACCATTAAGAGTATGGAACATGAGATTGAAAGGATCCCTCTAGGATTCCCTTTGCTCATTGCTCAGAAAGGATATTCTTGTGAGATCATAAAATAACACAGAAATGGGAAGGAAATAATCACTTTAATGGGATTGCATTATAAGTCCGCCAATAGTCAGTTGAGGTGGAGAGCAGTTATGCAGGAAAATTGCAGATTGCTGCAAAAATAATAGTCTGGTATTAGTGGGATATTTTAACTTCCCTTATTGGAGCTCCCATAGTGTTAAGAGCTTGGACGGGGTGAAGTTTGTTACAATGGTCCAAGAAAACTTCCTTAATCATTACATGGATTGTCCTACTCGAGAGGGCACGACACTGAACCTCCATTAAGGAACAAGGTAGAGCAAGTGACTGAAGTGTCAATGGGGAGCACTTTGGGACCAGTGACCATAATTCTATTAGTTTTAAAGTGGTTATGGAGAAAAATAGGGATAACCCTCGTTTAGGTCCTGAATAAGGGCAAGACAATTTTTGGAGGCATTAATGCCAGGAGTGGTGTTTCCACCACCACCCCTGGCAGTGCATTCCATGCTCCCACCACTTTGTGTAAAAAAAATTGTTCCATGCATCTCCTTCAAACTTTCCCCCTCTAACCTTAAAGCTATGCCCTCTAGTCTTGGACATTTCCACCCTAGGGAAACGACTGACAATATACCCTATCCATGCCTTCCATAATATTACTGTATAGCTTCTATCAGGCCCCCCTCAACTTCCGACGTTCAGTAGGAAACAATCCATATTTGTCCAACCTCTCCCTATAGCCAATACCCTCTAATCTCGGCAGCACTCTGGTAAATCTCTTCTACACCCTCTTAAAACATGTTCTTTCTCGCTTTCCATACAGCCTATTCATAGTCTCCACATCCTTCCTGTAATTCCTCAGTCTCCACATCCTTCCTGCAATGGGGCAAACACACACAATGGGGCAGATGCGCACAATACTCCAAATGCAGCCGAATAAAAGTTTCATGAAGCTACATCATGATTCTTTAACTACTATACTCAATGCCCCAATCAATAAAGGAAAGCACAGCATTACCATTATATCTAATTGCATTGCCACTTTCAGAGAGCTATGGACTAGGACCCCAAATTGTATACTTTCCCCCTTACATTCGGTCTCTGAATGTGAAACACCTCGCACAAGCTCAGATTAAACTCCATGCCATTTAACATAGAACATAGAATAGTACAACAAAGAAACAGGCCCTTCGGCCCACATTATCTCTGTGGAACATAATGCCACAATAAATCTCTCTCCCCAGCACATGACTCCCAAACCATCATGATATAGAATATTTTCAAAAATAAGGCACTTCAAACAAGCTTGCAATACGAATTAGATTGATACATCCAAAGCAGCAAATATTAATAAATATGCTCCTCGCCCTATTTATCTTGCTTAAAGCTCAGTGAATAAGAGGATTTCATCAGGGTACTGTGCTTCAAACAAATGAGAGGTTCGTGAGAATGCACCAATAGAAGGCATTTTTGTATATTAATAACAATATGCCTGGGCGTAGAGGTAGAGACAACATCATTAACCAAAGTCATTGTAATACTGAATGAAAATAGATTCTATTGTCATTTAAAATAATTCCAAACTAGTAACTAGCATCTAAAGCTCAGTACTCCAGCCACTGATGTTCTTGCATTTGGCACTAGTTTCTTGTGGACCATGCACTATACAACATGCAGCACATTCACTTCAGAACTTCTGTATTACCCAGAGGCAGAATTTTGAACAAAAGGTGACCATTATATTTCCTCAAACAAATCATACATTTAAATAGTGCGAATAATGTAAAACACCAACCATAGAACAAATATGTGAAGATGAGGAACAATCAAATGGAGGGAGATTAAAGATGCATCATCAAACATGGATTTTGAGGAAGAGGGAACAAAGCTTTGAGAAGTGAATTACAGAGCTGAGTATATAATCGAGTGAAGGCATAAGTACCTAAGGTGGACAAGGACAATGGGAGACCAAGAGATCAGAATTATGAGAAAGCAGACTTTTGCAGAGTAGGGGGTGGGTGGCAGAATAGACCCATGCAACCCTTGCATGCGACAACTCACGATTTTCAAATTAACTGGTCAGAGATTGCAAAGGTTATACATTAGTACAGTTTGGAAGAATAGACCATTTGTTTTCCATTACTTCTTCAAAATAAGCATTGCTAACCATGATGACTGACTGCACATCTGAATTAATGCAGTGCAAAGTCATGTGAATGATGATGAGTGCACTCCAGAGCACATGATTTCACAGCTGAAGGCACAGCTGCCAATGCTGGAGCATGACAGGGAGACATTAAAAAAAAGCCAGCGAAGGAGTGCAGAGATTTTGGTGGTTGCGATACTTTGGATAAGTGGTTGGTATTGACTACATGATACTTCACCATCTCTAAAACAGCTTTTTTTCACCAATCCATTAACACTCTCTGTTGCCTGCAGCCATCTTATCATTTAATTTTTTCTGGCCACTCATCTTCCAGTCAACAAGTATCACTGCAGTAATGCTATCTGTATTCCCTACCCTTCTCTACTGGAGAACCGATTTACTTGGGGACCTGACCCATGATACAATCATCTATATCAGAGAGATACCGCACAGAAACAGACCTTTTGGCTCACTGAGTACATACTGATCATCAACCTTTCATTCACACTAATCCTACACACACCCCATTTTTTAATAATCCTTCCTAGATACCTTTAACCTACATTCTAGAGGGAGAGGGGGAAGCAAACACCTCTTTGAGGGGGAGGATATAAACACCTGGAGGAAACTCACACCTGGAGGCTCTCGGGTACAACGTGCAAACTCCACAAGGACAGTACCCAAGTCTGGGATTGAACCTGGGTCTAGGATGCAGTGTGACTGCAGCTCCACTTGCTGCACCACAATGCTGCCCTGCTGAACAATAGGCATCCACAATTGGATCTGTCATTACTGTCAACTACCATTTGCGTAGAATTTTTAAAGTGATAAACTATGCCGGGATGCCTCTCAGACTAAAACCTGTTACCCTGTTGCATGAAGATGGGAGAAAAATAACGATCAATGAAGATCGTTTGAAGGAGGATGTTGAAGGAGGGGAAGGAGGTAGTGAGGCAGCAAGTTTCAGAGCTTAAAGTGGGAATTCCAGAGCATCCCATGGCAGCTGAAAAGACAGCTGCATAGGATGGAACAATTAAGATTGGGTACATGCAAAAACCAAGGCGAAGCATTCTTAGGTCAAGACATTGGAGACAATTTAGGTCAGGTGTTACGGGTAAACAGATCTGAGTATGGAGGTTGTGATAGGGAATGGGATCCTACTTTTATTTCCCTCCCCCTCCTATCCTTTGCTGAGGGAACCCCAAGCCACAGCTGTGCTCATTCATCAAGCCCTTTGTGCAGTTTTCTCGATCAGCATGGCTTAAAGTCAGAAGACATGGTGAACATTACATTTTTATTACTTTGAAACTTGATAAGTTTAAAACTGCTGCAAAAAGAGCCCAACATCTGGCAAACAGGAGAGGAGAGATACAAGACTGGTGATGAGGTGTAAAGGGGAGCGCAGCTGGCAGGAATGGCAGGCAGCCTGTTGAGTACTGGAAACATAACACGGTGGATGCAGGGATCTGACAACTCTCAAGGCTGTAAGGGAACGCGAGTATGTGGGGCAATAGCATCCAAGGGACAGAGCAACAGCTCAAAAGACAAATGATGTCCCTTCTTGGAATCAAATTGCACAAATGTTCTTCTTAATTCAGGAAATTTAGAAGATTGAAGAATATTTCACTTGAGGCTTTTGAAGAATTTGAGTTGGCAGTTGCAATGAAACTATCCACTGGTGGAAAAATAATCTGGAGATGAATTAGGCAGCCTGGGTTGAAATGAGAATGCACTTTTTGCACACAAAGGAAAGCAAAAATGTGAAACACTTTCCCTGAAAGGCAGACACTGGACACAATTAAAGTGACCAAAGTTGCTAAATCATTTGTTTAGTTTAAGATGTTGTGGAACTACAAAGCCAAACAAAAACAGAAATTGCGGGAAATATCAAGGTTAGACAGCCTCTGCGGAACGCGAAACAGGTAATGTTTCAGGTAAAGATCTGTTTTCTCGCTCCACAGATGCGGTTTGATCTGCTGAGCATTCCCTGTATTTTCTGTTTTTTATTTCAGATTTACAGCATCTGCAGTTTAACTTTTGACTCCAAAGCAAAGACTAGTAGAATCAAGAACAGAACATCAATGATCTAGCTCAGTGGTTACCAATCTTTTAAAATGAAAGCCCTCAGCAAAATCCATGCCCCACCCACATGGGCCACCCTTAAATTTGGATTATCCTGGCACTCACACCGATTAGTAGTCGTACTGTGACTGCTGCAGCTGGAAGACCAAGTATTTTTTGTGATTTTTCTCACTGACCTTTCCCACTACTATAGCATTACAAAAGCCTCTAATATTTAAAAACCTTCCGCATGGGTGCAAGATAGGGGGGAGAAAATCCTATACTCTAGATTGGAAACCACTAACCAAATAACAGAAACAATACTGAGCTAATTGATTTGCTCCTATTTCTAAACCAGGTCAACTCTCCATCAGAGTAACTACATTGAAATACAAGATTCCTGTACTGCATCCCAGGATTAGCCATCTTCAACTGCTTAGTCACTGACCTTTGCTTCATCACAAGATCAGAAGTGTTTGCTAAAGATGGTATTATTCACTTCCACCGACTCCATCAGAGGCAGAAGCGGTCGGTCTGCAGCCAGCATCTGACAAGGTCCAGCTTGAGCTGGGACAGGTGTGTATAATTTGCTCTGCATAAACTCCAGGTAATGACATGTCCAACAATGCAAAGTCCAATCATCCATCAATTATCAAATTCAAAGTTTGAAGATCATCACTTTGCAGAAACTTATTTAGACCAGCCATGTAGCTACTGTAAATACAAGAGGCTAAATACTCTTCAGCAGGTGATTCATCTTCTCATGCTCCAAAGCCTTTTCATCAGGCACAAAGCACAAGAAAGCCATGTGAGACATTAATTCCCACACCTGGATGAAGGCAGCTCCAATATGTTCAAAAGCTCAGCACCACTTGTGAGAAAGTAGTCAAATCTACCAAATCAAAGTTTTGTCGTTTTTCCTTTGCAGTTTAGTTGAATACTGGAGATCAGTCACAAAACTTTCTGAAACAATCAGAATTACTCAGAGTGAAAGGCCTTAGCAAAATCTTAGCGTTCCATCACACGCGCTTTTGTTTTTCCAGCCAACATTTATATCCATTGTCTCTGCCCCCTCCCCCCACTATTGTCAGCCCATTGACCACTGCATCTCAGTTAAACTGGGACAGGTCAGCAGTCCAGATGCACATTGAAGCCATGTGCATCATTCTAAAAATATGTAAACTCTGCATGCTTCCCATTTATTGTTGGCATAGCATTTTATGAGAGAAAACAATTCTAAGAATCCCCCCCTACCCATTTTTGTATCAAGTAAACAAAAGTTCAATATTAAACCTCACTGAAAAATGAGTTGAGAAGTAAAAGTTTTATAGGACTGTAATTTCCATACAGCACAATATTCTGCACTGCAGGTAAATTGGGTTTATTTAACCTAATCTGCTCATTTGAAGCCAGAAATTTCCAAAAGGAAACACACCCCAAGGCACGTCCTTGTGCATTTTGCAACATTTAAAACATTCTGATAAAAGCCTTCTCTTTTTTTTTGAACCAGGGACAATAACGGTCAATTCTGTCCTCCTGAAAAACATTGATGTAATGAGCATGGAGCAGAAATTAAACTTTACAAGGCTGCTCTAATTCAATTTTAAAGCTATAAAATCTGTGGACAGAGTTAAACTTTCAGGTTTCCTTTTCACATTCAGACCAAACAAAAAGTGCCTCAAATTACACTTACAGGTCTTCGTGGATATGACATGAAAAGCAAGTAATAAATGGAAAAATATTCACAAGATTATGTAATTCAGGAAGTTATGTGCCATTCAAAAGACATTTATAAATCTATAGGGGAAGTTCAAGTTCTCTCAACGTGCCTGCAGTCTAAAATGTTTAAGGGGATAGGCTCTCAATCACTCACACGCTATCCTTGTAAAAACGTCCTATGAATTTACAACTCTCCCTGGACAAGATATCCCACACCTGTGAAAGAAAACAGTGCTGCCTAGAGGCAGAAAGCCTACACCAATTGAGACCAGTGGAGTGAGCCTTCAGTACTTTAGGTTTGAGGGGCCCAGCAAGTGATGAGAAGGACAGTATTCCTCCCTTTAAAATTTGACAGCATAATAATCAACCATGCAGCTACTTCAACGTTTTTCACATTCAATTAGACCATTTTTTATATATTATAGAATCAAATAAAAATTACAATGGAAATTGAATGATCAGAGTAATTGTAGTTTCAGTGCAATGACATTTTTCATTAAGAAGTATTGGTGAAACTCCTCCATGATATTTTGTAAATCTATCAATCCATCCCTGCTCCATTTATTGTTTTGAAATTGATTGAGCTTCCGCACCATTGTTAGGAAGTTGGACATTGCACCGCCCTGTGAAATGCAGCAGAATTTCACTTCTTGCACGAGTGTCCCAGAGATACGGGATACATCTCCCTATGCAACCAGGACTCACCATAACAGACATGAGGTCGATAATATATCTGTGGTGATCTTGCAGCATGGTGGTACAACAGTAAAGTTACTGCCATACAGTGCCAGAGACCAGGGTTCAATCCTGATTACGGGTGCTGTCTGTAGGGAGTTTGTACGTTCTCCCCATGACCTGCGTGGGTGTTTTCCGGGAGCTCTGGTTTCTTCCCAAACTCCAAAGTTTGTAGGTTAATTGGATTGGTAAAATTGTAAATTGTCCCTAGTGTGTAGGATAGTGTTAATGCGTGGGGATCGCTGGTCGGTGCGGACTCGGTGGGCCGAAGGGCCTGTTTTCTTGCTGTATCTCTAAACTAAACTAAACTTTACTATCTTGGTGCAAATAAAGTTTTATTTTCATGTCAAAATGGTGCAAAGGACCTCCAAGTTTGTCGAAAACTATTTTTACATACATTTTCTTTCTGGGATTCTGCACAACCGATCTCGTTATTTTTCCAACTTAATATAAAACGGCTGCTGTCATATAACAATATTGCCTATCTGCAGTAAAATTGCATCGCTGCCATTAGAAATAATTTGAATGCATGTCATTTTCACTAGCTAAAATCGTCAAGGAAGAGATATTGCCTGCAGCAAACCCAGAAGGCAAGGATGCAGAAAATTATACGTTTAGCCATTTTCCCATCTCGCCCAGTTGGAAGGTGACAGCTTAGTTCTGACCCACTGTGGATCACATTATTCTCACTTCCTGTTCTCTTGTCTGATCCACCCATCATCAAATTCTCTCTTAAACCAAATATCAGTTGCTCGCAGCTTTCCATTTATTCAACAACTGAGTATTCACAGGCCTAGGGTAGAACTTTACAATGATTTATAACTTACAAGGTTAAAAACAATCCCCCGCCCCCTGTTCACAACCGAGCTCAAAACCATAACAGCCAATCTCCAAGGTTAGAGGTTTTCCAGATGGAAAAGCTCTCAGCTTCTACCTTGCCGATTTCTCTCAGAATCATACAGAGGTGGCAAATTGGCGCAGCAGTAGAGTTGCTGTCTGACAGCACCAGAGACCCAGGTTCGATCCTAACTATGGGTCCTGTCTGTATGGAGTTTGTACATTCTCCCTGTGACCACATGGATTTTCTCCAGTTTCCTCCAACATTCCAAAGAAATGCAGGTTTGTAGGTTAATTGGCTTTTGTAAATTGCCCCTAGTTTGTAGGATTAGAAAGTCTGATATAACTTAGAACTCGTTGGTCGGCGTGGACTCAGCCTGTTTCACCGTTGTACCTCTAAACTAAAAAAAAGGGATATCAAGGGATATGGATCATGTGCGAGAAGATGAGATTAAATTATTTTGGTACCGTGTTTGGCGCAGACATTGTGGGTGAAAGGGCATATTTCTATGCTGTATTTTTCTATATGTTATGTTTTATTTACAGCACATGCAGCTCATGTGTCCATGGCAATACATTCAAGTAGGTCACCTCCAGTTACCATAGGAATTAATCTTCATCTCTCTTTATAGGACAACTCCCTCAAATCAGAAAAATGATTAATGATCTCAGCAAGACTTCTGTTCATCTATAACGTGGCATTCTCGCAAAGCCCAAACTACCATATGCCATCCTAGCTGCTGGTGCACCAGCATTCTTATTGTCTAGACACAAAATGCTGGAGTAACTCAGCGGGTCAGGCAGCATCTCTGGAGAGAAGGAATGGGTGACATTTCAGGTCGAGACCCTTCTTCAGACTGATGTCAGGGGAGGGGGTGTGACAAAGATAGAATGTAGTCGGAGACAGTAAGACTAGTGGGAGAACTTGGAAGGGGGAAGAGATGGAGAGAGAAAGCAAGGGCTATCTGCTCCCCGATTCTCCTGCCATCAATCCAAGTCAAGTGCAATTCACAGCATCTAATTAACCTACCATTATATTTTTGGGATGTGGGAAGAAGCCAGGGCACCCAGAGGAAGCCCTCGCAGTCAGATTTAAACCTGAGATAAGGATTGAATCTGTCTCCATGGAGCTGTAAGGCAGTAGCAGTGTGATGCCCCGAGCATGTGACACCAACTGTTTCTTCTCCGTTGTCAGCGGTTTGTTGTGCGCCGACATTACTCTTGGAGTTAACACATGCAAATATTACATTGATTGTGCCAGACTGTGATTTAGGGAGCAACACTTTGGCCAGAGGATCTTGATGACTTTCTCCATTACAGATAACTGAAAAATTATTTTGTAGTTTTACAGTCAGATTTCTTTCCCTCTTGTCCAATTACAGCATTTGAGATCTCTGTCATGTTCACTTCCCAGATTACCTCGAGCTGTGAAAGTCACTGAAGCTCACAACATCTGTGGGTATGCCACCTGAGGCCTTGTTGTTTTTCAGTAGATACGTGACCTTCATTATGCCTATCAGCCTGGGGTGTAGTGAGATTGGACCAATCAATTTGCTGGGGATTTAGCTCAGGACATTCTCTTCAAAGACAGAATCACTGTTGAAGTAACTCATGACATGTTTGGGCTGAAGGGCCAGTTTCCACACCGATTGCCTCTGACTGTTGGTAAGGTCCTTGAGAATAGAATCGCATGCAGCAGCATTTTTGTTGTTGCCATTGTTTCGCAGCTACAGTGATGGAGGTAACAGAACAGATTAGGTACTGTTCAGACCCGCAGTCACGGTACAGGTGATGCAAACACCTTGCTCGGATGTACTAGTACTAGTAGCAGTACTTGGACCAGGGGCATAGACCAGATGACTTCTGCTCATCCCTCTGACAAAACAGTCTGCTGGTTATGCCAAGACCTTGCTTCAAACATTTTATCAACATTAAGGAAAAAGATGGCTGAACGAGGCCTGAACACCCCATTCACGTTTTGAAACAATATTTCGGCCTTGCTTTCAGTTTGATGAACCTGTTGGCCGATTGTCTTTTATGTTAAAGTTAAACCCCTGTCTCACGGTGCGAGCTGACCCACGAGGTACCCCGAGCTTAAAACAAATTTAAGTCGTGGTAATCACGTACGATTAACGTAGCGGGAACGTCGGAACTCGTGGACGCAACTTAGCGACTCTTGGCGTTAACGGCAGGTACCCGTGACACTTGTTAACTCTTGGAAAAAATCAAACATGTTTAAACTTTTCCACGAGTAAAATGTACTCTTGAGGTTAAAATTTGAAACATTTAAACACGTTGTAAGAACGTAGTGGCCCGTGCGTTTACCTTAGTGACTCGTGAGTCTACCGTGGGAACTCTTTAACTCAGCGGGCAGGCAGCATCTCTGGAGATAAGGAATGGGTGATGGGATGACATTTCCAAATTGGGGGGGGGGGTGGGAGGAGGGAGGGGGGGTGGAGGAGAGAGGGTGGAGAGTGGAGGGAGAGGAGGGGGAGACAGATGGGGGTGTCTTCCTTCACTGGCGGCGGGTGCCTGTCACTGAAACAGGCAGGTGAGATTTCACATCCACCTTGTGTGTCTCTCTCTCTCCCTCCCTTTCACACAGGCTGAGAGACTCTGCCTCTGTGAGTGTACGTCTCTTTCTCCCCCTCCCACATACAGTAAGACCGAGGTAAGTCCATCTGTGTCTCCCACATACACAGTAAACTCTGCTTTGTGTGTGTATATACACGTCTCCCCCCATTTCTCTTTCTCCCCCCCCCCCACCTCTCTCTTTCTCCCCCCCCCACCTCTCTCTTTCTCCCCCCACACACAATAAGACCGATGTATTCTGCTTAGTCTCTCTTCCCTCCCACACACAGATAGACCGAGGTCCTGTGCGCTCCTTCTCTCTCCCCCACAGTCACGCCGAAGTACACCACACTGCCTCTGTGCCTCTCTCTCTCTCTCTCTCCCCCTCTCTCCTTCATAGTCAGAGGTTCACACTGTCTCTGTCTCTCTCTCCCCTACACACACACACAGACTGAGGTACACACTGCCCGTTGTGTGTGTGTGTCTGCCTCTGTCTCTCTCCCCCACACACACAGTTAAAGGTGCTCCACGCTGCCTGTGTGTGTGTGTCTCTCTCTCTCTTTCTGTCCCACCCCCCACACAGTCAGTCAGTCAGAGGAACGCGCGCGCGTGTGCGTGTGCGTGTGCGTGTGTGTGTGTGTGTGTGTGTGTGCGCGCGCCTCTGTCTCTCCCTATCACAGTCAGAGTGAGGTACTCCCCCCACAGGCTCTCCCCGGACGACTCGGGTGGCAGGCTCCATGCACAGCTCCTGCCGGCCGGCTGGGAGCGGCGACGGAGGACAGGGGGAAGTTGGCCATCAGCGGGGCAGTCTCGGCTCTCCATGCAGTCCGAGTCTCGCTGGATCCTCGTAATCCTCTGCCTCTGACAAATGGGTGAGTTTAACCTGACCCCCCCCCCCCTAACCTCCCTCCACCTCAACTCACGCCTGGGCACCAAAGCAGCTCAGGAGGCGAACCCTGAGCTCCGTCTCCCAACAATCTGATGTGCGCATCCGTGCACATTCAAAGATTTCATCTCCAGTCTCCCCGCAGTGTGTAGACCTGGCAGTAAATTTAATTAAAATATAGCAAACCTCCGCCTGCTGGTCTTCTAACTACGTGATGTGTGTTTCAAACAAATCATCAATATAACTGCTCTGGCACTGGATGGTGCCCATTTTCCCTTTGTAGGTCACATCAATAGATGCAGCCACGCTGAATTCTATCTTTAACTCAAAGCCGCAGGATGGAGATGTTGCTTATTAAAACAGACCTTCATTGAAGGTTGGCTCAAGAGTAACTCGGGAAAGGAACTTGTTAACTCGGGAGACGAACTTGGAACATCGCAGATATGACAGTTAACGGCAAACTTGAGTCATACCCGTGGGAACTCGGTTAAACTCTTGATCATACACTTGGAATCTCGTGCACAACCACGAGTCTTTCGCTCAGGGTACCTCGTGGGTCAACTCGCACCGTGAGACAGGGCTTTTAATGTGTGGCCTCTCTCGCCAGAGCAGGGAGTGACAGAGAAACGTGGTTAATTCTGGGATCTGGGGGCTTGACAAGTCAGAAGATTTATCCATCTGTGGGGCAGCACAGTGGCCCAGATTGTAGGGCCTGTTTCCATGCTGTATCTCTAAACTAAGTTTAATGTGAGAATGTGACTTAATCGAATTGAGCTTCTCTCCTGTTTCGCCATGAGTGCTGGTTTTCAAGATCTTCGCCGACCTTCCAAAACCACGCATTGGGCTACCCGTTATAGTGAACAATCAGCAATAACAGACAACATTCCCTCTCCATCCCCCATGGTCTGTTATAATGAGTTTAATGAATTAAGAATGATTGTCTTGAAATAACATTAACTAAATTGTCTAATGACACAAAACTTACAAATACATAAATACCTCATTAATATCTGGGCATGGATACAATACAGGTAGTTCTGCTATAATGCAACCAACTAATCAGGGAACTATTTCTATTACTAATTTGTTAAAATGCAATTTTGATTGAAAGAACAAAGTCACTTTGGAAATTGACAAGCAGAATAAAAGCTGTCTCACATGAGAAATCAATCACATCCACGAGTTCCTCCGAGACGTGCCGTCCAAATTACGACATCATTGTTCCTCCATATTAAGTCGGACATCCTCCAACTCGCCACTAACAATGGCATGTAAGAACTTCACCACACTGTTTCTGACAACGAAGGATGCTTGCCATATCAAGACACAAAACATAAAAGTATAGAAAAAAAGGACGATAACAGAGAAAAAAAAAAGACTGTGGAATGATTGGATAGGTAACAGATTAAACTTAATGCCGAGAAATGTGAATTGGTACATTTTGGTAAGAAGATTGCGAAGAGGCAATATAAACCAGAGGCACAATTCTTCAAGAATTTGAAAAGCAGAGAAATCTGCGAGTATGTGCATAGATAATTGAAAGTGCCAGGAGTTGAGGGACTGGTTTAAAATGCAACAGGATCTGAGATTTTATATATAGAAGTAGAGATTACATGCATAAGGAGGTCATTGATGAGCGTTTATAGAACACCAGTTGGGCCACAAATGGAGTATTATGTGTTTAAGAAGGAACTGCAGATGCTGGAACACAAAAATGCTGGAGAAACTCAGCGGGTGCAGCAGCAACTATGGATTTCGGGTTTCGGCCCGAAACGTTGCCTATTTCCTTCGCTCCATAGATGCTGCTGCTGCTGCACCCGCTGAGTTTCTCAAGCATTTTTGTGTACCTTGGAGTATTATGTGTATGGGTGTCTGGGTGTCACATTGTGGAAAAGATTTAAAGGCTTTGGAGAGGGTGCAGAAAAGATTTTGAAGCATAGAAAAATAGGTGCAGGAGTAGGCCATTCAGCCCTTCGAGCCAGCACCGCCAATCAATATGATCATGGCTGATCATCTAAAATCAATACCCCGTTGGGGATCATGATAGAAGCCTTCTCGTGGCGATCCCCGGAAACGACGACACGATGAACTCTGTGACGCGTCAGGCGACCAATTCTGTCAACATGTTGGACGACGACAGAAGCCAACAGCGAGCTATACGTCGTCTGACACACGAGCGAATGAAGTACCCCGTTCCTGCTTTTTCCCCATATCCCTTGGTTCTTTTAGCCCGAAGAGCTAAATCTAACTCTATTTATTTAAATGATTCTAGAAATGAAAGCGACACAGAAGACTACAGATGTTGGAATCTGCAGCAGAAAACAAGCTGCTGGAGGTCAGGCAGCATCTGTGGAGAGAAAAGGACTGATCAACATTTTGGGTCCAGATGAAGAGTCTCGACCAAAAATGTCAACTGACCATTTCCCGCCACAGATGTGGCCTAACCCACTGAGTTCCTCCAGCAACTTGTTTTCTTCTTCGAGAAATTGAGACTAGTTCGTTGGATAAAGTGGAGAAACTGAATTTTTTTTGGAGAATAATTGAGGTGATCTGATATTTTAAATCATGAAAGTCTACACAAAGTAGATAGAGATACTATTTCACTGAGGAATTAATGTCTGGGGTGAACTAGAATGATGTCAGTTGACGAATGAACTGGAATTGACACGAAGATAATGTCACTGGCAAAACAAGTGGTCCAGATTTGGAATGCAATGCCAGGAGCAGCAGGGGAGACAGATTCAATAGTAGTGTCCAAAAGGATTCTGAATTATGGGAAGAGACTAGGACTTGCTGAATTGCTGTTATATAAAGCTAGTAGGGATTACACAGGACAAATGAGTTCCTTTAATACTGACAGTGCTCAGTAATTCTGCATCTCGTGACATTCACACCCTCAGAATTAAAGAGAGAACATCTACACTCAACCGCCTCACCTTTCCCTCAGTCGAAGTTAGATTCTTTCTGCAGAGAAGTACAACATGCTTCTTTCAGCTCAAAATAAGTATCAACATTCATCATGCATTAGATAGTTACATCACCAGAATCATGAAGTATATTTGCATGGATATTGTCCATGCAATGTAAATGCACGTGATTATACAGACAATACCTGAAAATACAATCAAATTGGGAAGGGCCAGTTCATTCTTACTTCTCTATCTCCAAGGCAGCCACCTTCCTTTTCTCATACAGCTTGTCATTGAGAGCTCGCACGATGTTGGAGGTAAGTGGTGCAAAGTCCTTTTCTGTATTCATCCTGCCGATATAAAAACTTGATGCCGAATATTGTGTACACAAGCTGTAGAGAGAAAGTAAATTAATTAATGCAACAGGATGTAAATATACATAATCAGGGAGAGTTGATTAGAACAAAGCATGGACAAGGAGACAGTATAGCACAAGAAGGGGATGAAGGAGAAAAGGAAAGCAAGCTGGGTGGGGGAAATATCATGAAAGCGATGAGGAAAATGGATGGTGAGAGGATATGACAAGGGGTTTGGATGGGAAATATGTGAAACAGGCAGGCGGTATTCAGGGCAGGGCTGATGAGTGGTGTGGGTAGGAAGGGTGGAACAGAGTGCTGGGGGGAGTTCAGGCACCATCAGGTAGCAAGTGATTATCGTTGAGGGTTGGAGGCGAGCTTCAAGCAGGTGTGTGGAGAGGAGACGGAGGGATGGAGAGAGGAGGGGTGAAGAGATGGAAGGGTGAAGAGATGGAGGGTAGAGAGATGGAGGGCTAAAGAGGTGGAGATTGAGGGATGGACTGGAGGGATGAGGGGTGATGGAGAGAGGAGTGATGGAACGAGGTGGGGTGGAGAGATGGAGGGGTAATGGAGAGATGAGGGGTGATGGAGAGAGGAGAGGTGGAGTGATGATGGAGAGAGAAGGATTGGAGAGAAGAGGGGTGGGGTGGAGAGATGGAGGGGTGGGGTGGAGAGATGGAGGAGTGGGGTGGAGAGATGGAGGGGTGGAGAGATGGAGGGGTGGGGTGGAGAGATGGAGGGGTGGGGTGGAGAGATGGGAGGAGTGGGGTGGAGAGATGGAGGGGTGGAGAGGGGAGAGGTAGGGAGGGGTGGGTAGGGATAATTGGGGAGGTGGGAAGGTGTGGCCTGTCAGTGGGGGGCCGGTCTGATGGGAAGGGGTGTCAGTAGGGTGGGGAAGCCCGTGCTCTGCACAGACCAGGAGCGGGGTCCCGGTGCCGGCGCCACCTCACCTGCCGCCGGCGCTTCTCCCGGTCACTCCGAGGCCGCCATGTTGCGCGATCACATGACCCGGGCAGCCCAGAGCAGCCGAGTCGGCGGCAACGATCCGCTCGTCCGCCTCAATCCAGCGCCGGCCGGCCGCCCGGTCACAGGCAGGCGAGGGGGAGAGGGGGGTAGAGGGGGGTAGAGGGGGGGGAAGGGGGGAGAGGGGTAGAGGAGGTAGAGGGGGTAGAAGGGGAGAGGGAGGAAGGGGGCGAGGGGTAGAGAGATAAGGGGCAGCAAAGATCGACGTTGCAATAGAGAGTGGGAAGCTCGCAGAGGATTTTTCCTTCCGAGCCTGGGGTTCGCCACTCCACCTCCCCTCACCCTCACCCTCCTCCTTTCCCACACCCCTCACCCTTCCTCTCACCTCCACACACCTGCTTAAATACAGCCTCCAACCTGCCTTGCTGAAGTCCTCTTATAGACAACATCTAAGACTCTGCCCTCGTCTACCTTTTTGGTTCATTCTGGATTTGGATCTACAGATGATGAGACGCTGATACATAGATACATAGAAAATAGGTGCAGGAGTAGGCCATTCGACCCTTCGAGCCTGCACCGCCATTCAATATGATCATGGCTGATCATCCAACTCAGTATCCCGTACCTGCCTTCTCTCCATACCCCCTGATCCCTTTAGCCACAAGGGCCACATCTAACTCCCTCTTAAATATAGCCAATGAACTGGCCTCAACTACCCTCTGTGGCAGAGAGTTCCAGAGATTCACCACTCTCTGCGTGAAAACGTTTTTCCTCATCTCGGTGCGGTCTTAAAGGATCTCCCCCTTATCCTTAAGCTGTGACCCCTTGTCCTGGACTTCCCCAACAACGGGAACAATCTTCCTGCATCTACCCTGTCCAACCCCATAAGAATTTTGTACGTTTCTATAAGATCCCCTCTCAATCTCCTAAATTCCAGCGAGTATAAGCCAAGTCTATCCAGTCTTTCTTCATATGAAAGTCCTGACATCCCAGGAATCAGTCTGGTGAACCTTATCTGCACTCCCTCTATGGCTATAATGTCCTTCCTCAGATTTGGAGACCAAAACTGTACGCAATACTCCAGGTGTGGTCTCACCAAGACCCTGTACAACTGCAGTACAACCTCCCTGCTCCTATACTCAAATCCTTTTGCTATGAAAGCTAACATACCATTCGCTTTCTTCACTGCCTGCTGCACCTGCATGCCTACTTTCAATGACTGGTGTACCATGACACCCAGATCTCGCTGCATCTCCCCATTTCCTAACCGGCCATCATTTAGATAATAGTCTGCTTTCCTGTTTTTGCCACCAAAGTGGATAACCTCACATTTATCCACAGTATACTGCATCTGCCAAACATTTGCCCACTCACCCAGTCTATCCAAGTCACCTTGCAGTCTCCTAGCATCCTCCTCACAGCTAACACTGCCCCCCAGCTTAGTGTCATCCGCAAACTTGGAGATGTTGCCTTCAATTCCCTCATCCAGGTCATTAATATAAATTGTAAATAGCTGGGGTCCCAGCGCTGAGCCTTGCGGTACCCCTCTAGTCACTGCCTGCCATTGTGAAAAGGACCCGTTTACTCCTACTCTTTGCTTCCTGTTTGCCAGCCAGTTCTCTATCCACATCAATACTGAACCCCCAATACCATGTGCTTTAAGTTTGTATACTAATCTCTTATGTGGTACCTTGTCGAAAGCCTTCTGAAAGTCCAGATACAACACATCCACTGGTTCTCCCCTATCCACTCTACTAGTTACATCCTCGAAAAATTCTATAAGATTCGTCAGACACGATTTACCTTTCGTAAATCCATGCTGACTTTGTCCAATGATTTCACCACTTTCCAAATGTGCTGCTATCCCATCTTTAATAACTGACTCTAGCAGTTTCCCCACTACCGATGTTAGACTAACTGGTCTGTAATTC